>CM053510.1:35413453-35720217 GCA_028627145.1 Eidolon dupreanum | reverse complement strand
TTTCCGGTAACCACTGTGCACCATTATCCTCCTGTGGAACAACACAAACATGTCCTCGTCCCCAGATAAGGACGGGATCAGGCCCACATACAGCCAAGGATAGCAAATAACCTCACTAAAAAGCCTTACTAGTACATATGAGCTGCTTAGTAAAAGCAAAATATATTATACAGAGAACAATTACAAGCAAAAACTCAATCTTTCAACTGCTTTTATGGTAAACTAAAATATTGCCACTGTGGATCAGGGGGCAGCAGGAGGGACGCCTCACGAGGCGGAGGAGGATCTAACCCTGCAATTACTGAGGGGGCAGGTGAAGGCAACGGCATGCCTCTCCCTGGAATCCCCACCTCTGGGGCATCTGTGAGAGTGGGCCTAACTCCCACGGTTAACTTCTTTATGGCCTCCTCCAGCTCCTGCAACCTGCTCAACAGGCAACCCTCTTTGTTATCCAACGGAGGTAAAGGTGCTGCCTCATCTTTCCCTTCATTTCTCTTTTGGTCCAAAGAAAGCAACACCTGCTCCCAATCATCCCCATGGTACCGGGCAGCCTCCTCCTCCAATTCAGCCTCTTCCTCTGGACTGAGTTCATCTCCTCCATTCTTTACTATCCCTTCAAGAGGCGGCACAGACGGCTGTATCTGCTCCTTTAACTTATCCTTCTCATGACGGGGATCTAGACAATCTCTGACCAGACCCCATAGGCCGAAAGTTTCCACAGGAACCTTACTCGGCCCATGTATGGTGTAATAATCCTGGAGCTGTTTCCCTACCCGCTCCCAGGTTTCTATATTTATGGTCCCCTCTTCTGGAAACCAAGGGCAGATTTTCTCCACGAACTCCAAAAAGGTTCTAATTTGATATCCTCTGGTCCTAACTCCCCTAGACCGAAGTATTGTTTTCAACATTTGTGCAAAAAGCTGTCTGCCTCCTCCTTGTCCCATGTTTATACTCTCGACTTACTTCCTGCCCCCCTCTTACCTTGATAATCGGGATCCCTCCCTTGGGGCAGCATCCTCAGATCCTACTGTCTCCAGGTCCCTGTTCGGGCGCCACTTGTCGGAGCCTGCCAACAGTCGGATCAGGGCCTCCTGTAACGAAGGACGGGAAAAGAAAAGAAGAAGAAGGGAAACACACAGATGGGGTCGAGAGGGACGAGCTCAGAGACTCGACCCTGAGTTTATTTTCTCACATGCTTATATACACTGTTATAACAGGAACAAGGATGTTTGTTAGCTACAAATGTATACACCAAGTCAGCACATCCTGCAACCTCCCCCTCAGCCCGGGGCCCGTGTTCTCAAGATTTAGCTTGTTCTACCAAAACAAGTTCCTTCTTAAAGAACAACAACAACTAGCTTGGGCCAAATGGCCCCCCACAGGTGGGAGGAAGTACAACAGAGTCATACAATCTCAAACTTGGACCAAGTATTGTTCTAGAGAAATTCTTGAGGAAATCAAATTTTCTTCAGCATTCCTTTGATGCTTGTGTTAATGGAATACTGCTCTTGAAGGTTTTTGTAATCTTGCCTTCCATAAGAATGGGTTCCCTTTGCTATTTTTCCTACATGTCCAAATGCAGATTCTTTCTATTATTTTTCAAGTCCTTTAAAACTATACTTTTATGGGAGTTCAGCAGTGGTTGGTACTCTTCTCTCTTCCTGGTGTACTATCTCTTAGAGATCTCATCTATTGTCAGGATTTCAACAAGTCACCCCTGTGGAGTTGAAACTTGGTGTTGACATAAACTTCACTAGGATTATTGCTAGAGTCTCCCAGCCTTCATTCATACTGTTGATTTTCATATGCAGCTCTTTCCAATAAAGTCTCCATAGCCTCCAGAGTTATTTCTAAATATGTATCAGATAATCTGTCATTGTCACATTTAAAAACCTTAAAATTCACCCTCATCTTCAGAATGAAACTGTTCTTAGCATGTCATACAAGTCCCCTTATAGTTAAGCTCTACTTCCCTTTCCAATTTCAATTATTACTATACCTCAGCCATATATGACTATTCGACTCTTATCATAAGGTACTATCTTCTTACCTCTATGAATTCCTACTTTCTTTAATTATAGTCTTTTTTATTACCTTCAACACTTTGGAGTCTGCAAAACCTGGCTTCAGATCCTGTGTCTGTGATTTACCAGCTATGCAAGTTCATGCAAATTACCTTAAATTTCTACCCCTCGGTTTCTCATCTGTGAATGAGGTGGTAATGTCTGCCTGTGGCTTGATGTAAAGATGAAAATGATAATAATGAGACCTACTGTGAAAGTGTTAAAGCTAGTTATGGTGTGGCAACAGAGTCACCATGTAGACAACTATTTCCACTTGTAGACTTTATGATTATTTCTATTCTTTAGTATCCCTTCCAATTTAAAGTAGGATATTAGAGAGGGAAAGGGTGGAGGATGAGAGGTAGATAAGGGTAGTAATGGGGTCAATTATGTGGTGATAGAAGGAGATTAGACTTTGGGTGGTGAACACACAATGCAATATACAGATGATATATTTCTGAATTGTACACTTGAAACCCATATAATTTTATTAACTAGTGTTACTCTAATAAACTTAATAAAATTTTTAAAAAGTTTTAAAATAAATCAGTATATCAGTTATGCAAAATTCTCCATTAGTTTGCTACTAATTATAACATAGGTAAATTATTAGGTCCCTTCTTTTCTGAAAGAGCAAGGTAAAACAAAGAATTAACATATATTTACTATCAAGTATGAGTACCTATTTGTAGATTAAGTCATTTACTCATTACAGGTATTATCAGGATGTATAAAACAAGACAAAGGAATAACCAGTAAGTATCAGAGATTATGTTTGAATCCAGGTCGATCAGACCCCATAATATGTTCTTTTCAATACAGTATATGCCTCTTCTAAAATATAAAAGCAGAAACTATAAAGAAGTTAGGAGGAAAAGAATGATATGTAACATGGAAGTCCAAGAGGCTTCTAGGGGATCACAGGAGGAAAAAGACTTTGAGGCCAATATAAATAAATAGAGGATCTATAATATACATGGTAAACTATTTCTTTGGGGATAATTGAAAGGACTAACAAAGTTATTTTATTCTCTAAATAAAACAACTTGGAACAGAATAAGTGTTCAACAAAAGGTAGACATTATTATTAAATATTTATGTCTTTTCTCATTTCCTCTGTCTACAAATCCTGCCTTTCACCCCATACTTCCCATACCAAGTTCACTTCTACATATTATTTAAGATTAAGCTCTAATGCTTTTCCTTTTATTAACCTCCCTGATTCCTCTAGGTAGAACCAAGTTCACTCTCCTTGTACACATACGGTATCTTGCATATGGCACTGTTAAACGTTAAAGACATTATAAAGTTTTTTTTAATATGTGTGAAGCCCACAGTAGGGGAAGTTTATCATTTACGTTTATATTTCTGAGGCCTAATCCAGTGCCTGGGGTACAGTAAATACTCAATAATTTCCAACTTGTTTCCAACATGTTTCCCTAGCCCTGACCTCTCACTGAAATGTGAGTTCCATATTTCCAACTGTCACCAAGACATTTCTGCTTATATGTCAAGACCTATGTCTGGCACCATGTTTCCTGACAATCTTATTCTCCTGATTTCCAAATCTTGAAAAAAAATTTCTTGTTACTTATTCCTCTTTTTGACTGGCATTATTGATTTTTTTTTTCATTTAATTAGTGAATATTTACATATTGAATTCAACATATAACAATCAACAGGGTGCTGCTCAAAAGGTTTTCCTGGCTCTGTGAGACAGATAAGTATACAAACAGCTGTAGAACAAAAAGGCAGTACCATGCAAAGTATTATATTATGTTATTATTCTATAATTTGATAAATGCTATCATAGAATTGTTCAACCAGTCTCCTAATCCTATTCCTTCTTCCTTTGCAAAATTCCTCTTCTTCAAACCTTGGCTCAATTCCCATTTTCATTGCCACTACTATTACATGCCATTATATGATGCTAGCCAGGTTTTTGGTTCTAAATTATTATCATAAGTGCCTCTTCACTATTCTCATTACTTCCATACCTCCTACCCAATCCTCCATTTCACTCACAGCTAAGTACTGGATTTAGGGGAATGAGCAAAACAGAGTCCCTGTCCTCAGGGACATTACATTACAGTCCAAAGGAGAAGAGATATGTTAAACAAAGAACTGTGCCATATATATATATATATATATATATACACACACACACACACACACACACATACATATACATATACATACATATATATGTATGTATGTATATGCACACACATACACACATACATATATATGTATGTATATGTATATATATGTATATGTATACCTATACACATATATATATAATTACAAATTTATATGATCACAATGAAGGAAAAGAACATAATGCTCTGAGAAAAAATAAAAGGAGGGAATCTTAATTTGCATTCGGATCAGAGAAGATCTCACTGAGGAAATCACATTTAAAGTGGTATCAGAAGAGTATGTAAGAGTTAACCATGTAAAAATAGAGAAGAATATACTCAGCAAAAAGATTAGTACATACAAAGATTCTAAGTCAGTTATTGCAGAAATGGTATTGGTAGCAGTAATAGTAGTAACGTTGGACATTATATAGTCCACGAGAATGCCCCAACCCCTCCTTGATGGCAACTTTCAAGGCTCAGGTCAAATAGTATCCTGATGGAGCTTTATCATATAAGACACTTGCCAAGGCTTGACGTAGTTTCTATACTTTATCTCATTTCCTTCTCACAACAGGTATTGGGCATTTTATACATGAGAAAATGAGACATGGAATCATTTTCTTCAGGTCATAAGGTTAGGAATCAGTGGAGGAAACAAGAATATTAGTTTTGTTTTGTCTCAATATCTCTTTTTTATTAAGAAGACAAATACTTGCATGTGATAAAAATTCAACCAAAGTCAAATCTCCTTCTGTCATCATATATTCGACCCACTTTACCCTGAGCTATATCTCTCCCTCTCTCTCTACTCTTTGGGTGAACACACAATGCAGTTACAGATGATGTAGTATTGAATTACACACTTGAAACATATACAATTTTATTAACCAATAAATTTAGTTAAAAAAAAATTCAACCAGACTTCTTCCTCCTGGAGGTGGAGATAAATTCCCCTCCATTGCCTGTGATTTGGACTTTGTAACTTGTTTCTAAGGAATAGAGTATTTAAAGGGAATAGTAATGTCGTATTAATATTATATACACAGTGATGTGGTGTGATGAGAAGGGCACTTCATCCCTATGGTATTATTCCTCCATCTTAAAAAAAAAGTCTAGTCATGAAACAAGAGACAAGCAAACCCTAATTGATGGTCATTCTACAAAATACCTGACAAGTTTACTCTTCAAAAGTGCCATGGTCATTAAAAATAAGGAAACACCGAAAACACAAATTGGAGAAAAGAGACGATATATAACAACTAAATACAAAATAGTAACCTGGGTTGAATTCCAGTACAGAAAACAGACATGTGGGAGAAACTGATCAAATTCAAATAAGACCTGTAGATTAGTTAATAGTGCTGTACCAATGTTAATCTTTTAGTTTTGACAAATGAACCAAGTTTATGGAAGATGTTAAAATTAGGGGAACCTGGATGGAATGTAAAAAGGAATTCCTACCATCTTTGTGACTTTTTTATAAATCAAAAATAATTTCAAAATTAAAAATGTTCTAAGTCAAAAAATTCAATCAGTATAAAATGATAAACAATGAAAAGTAGATGTCCCTCTCAATACTGACCTCCATTACCCATTTCCTTGATCAGAAGCAACTATTATTGATTTCTTATATATCCTTACAGAAACATTCTAATACTAAATTTTATGTATATATTTGAAATTTTCTTTTTATAAAATAGATGCAGTTATGTTGTGTGATGTGAATGTAATGTTCTTTACTTTTATTTTTTAAATAAATTTTAAAATTGCTAAGCATCATAAGCCAGAGAGATCTAGTGCCAGGATTAATTTCATGACTCTGACTTGAAACTTAGTGTTTTATTCTACAGAGCCTTGAGTTTGATTCTCTTTTCTTAAACTTCATCTTGTTGGCATCTGAAATTCATTATGGTCTCAAAGGACAATAGATTCAAGAGAGGTCAGACCCCCATGGGAAAGGGAAGAATAAGGAGCTAAGGTGAGCCCTTCAACTTGTCCCAGGACAAAAAAGTCACAGCTGGAAATAACTCTCCTAATCAGGACTGGGAGCATGACCAACCCAAGTGGTGTATTCACTCACACCTGAGAGAAGGCATCAGTGACCTGGTTTCAGGTCTAGCCATTAAAAATTCATCTAGAAAAGGGAATAAGACTTTCTTGGTTCCTCTTCTGGTTGTTCTGACAATAGAGCTAGAGCTCTTCAAATACTCAAGGACATGCATGAAACATGGGTGTCAGGCAGAACTGAACAAAGCAGATCTACTGGATACAGGTAAGGCTCCTTACCAAGAGCCAGATCAGCCAAGGGTTCCTCTCCAGGTCCAGTTGTTCGACTGGATAAGGTTTGGCTAGGGTTTAATGAGGCACCTAATTCAATTCCTCTGTCCACACTGAAAGATCTCAACAGTTTCTCTCTTCCCTGGGCCTCGGTTTCCCTTCTCTATGTCATAAGATAAGTAAGATCTGAGATCACAAGAAGATTGAGATTACCAAGGTTATTTTCCAATTTTGTCCTCTAAAGTTTTATGGATCAGGAAGCTTCCAGGCCCTCCAGCCTCAACAGGATATATATTTCCTCTACCTTTTGACTTTCCTCTAATTAACTTAGGGAAGACTTGCCTCTGTGGAAGACTTATGAAGAAGAGCACATCAGAGTGCACTGTTTCTTTCGGACGATTCTATGAAAGCAGAAGGCCTGGGAAAGTCAGTCAAATGATTAGCAAAGGGCTGTTCCTACAGAAGTTCTGGAGGAACTGGTAAGGAGCATATGAGCCAGCCTTGGGCCACAGGTTCTGTGATGTCTTTCACCCTCGAACCAGAGTGCCATCTCTTCTTCCCCAGTAGCTTCCAGAAGTTCTATGGGAAATCTCAACAGGCTCTTTCTTTTCTCTTCCCTCTTCCTTCCTGATACTTCTCTACCAGCATCAAACACTACACTTTTTCCTGACACTGAGCTTCTAATGAAAGTAGAATTCTGACGAAAGGAAGAGCAGTCATTGAGGAAAGTAAGAACTCTAATGATGAATGGAAACTTTAGGAAGAATGAACTTTGTCAAATTCATTTGTTCATTCATCTAATCAGTCATCTCAAACACATATTTTTAGCTTATCTGGATGGACACTGGGTTTCCTTCTATAACAATAACTAAGATAGTTCATATTCTGAAGGAATCTACAGACTGAAATGTAAATAGGTAATTATATCAGATTAATTTAAATGTTTTTAAAGAATATAGGAAAATAGAGAAGATGATTGATCCTATCTGGGAGTATCACATGAGAAGCAGAGCTGAGTTTTGAGGATCAGAAGGAAGAAGGCAGCCAGGTGGAAGAGAGGGTGGATGTAGGCAGAGACAGTATCACATACAAAGGCATAGAGACATAAAAAGATTGAATTGTTCAATAAATGGTAGAAGCTCAACACTGAGGCAGAGGAGGGAGACATGGAGGGGGTGACCAAAGATGACATTTAAGATATAGGTTATGTTCATTTTATATGCCTTGTTAAAAACCTTAGTGTTGTTTTTATTCTTTCTGATTATAGTTTTACGTGCAGGCTCTGTCATTTACCCTTCATATAATTACAAAGTTTCTTAACTACCAAATTATCTGCCTTAAGTTTCTGTTTATTCATCTCTAATATGGGGAGGATAGTGATGATATTTAAGTCACAGAGTTGTTGTGGGAAGAAAATGAGAATGAATGTAAAACACAAAGCATAAATCTATTATATACTCAGTAAATATTGCCAGCTTCATTATAATTATGATGATATTTTCACTTTTAATGTTTTTACTGCTATTATATAACAAATGGAGCTCATGGTAGAAAATTTGGAAATCCAGGAAAGTAAGAAAATAAATCACCTTCTTTTCACAACCTGAAATAGATCAATTTTAAATTTTGCATTTAGCCTTTCAGCCTTTTTATACAGGTGTATATTTACAAAATTGGTAATTTATCATATATATGCAGTGGTGGGTTCTTATTTTTTCATCTAATATTATCTAGTGATTATTAAACTATACCATTAAATGTTCTTCAAAAATTACTTAAATGATTGAATGGCATTTCCTTAAATGTATTCTATATCATTGAATTATTCATTTATCTTTTAATGATTGTTTTCAAGTTATCACTATCACCCTCAGCACTGAACAAAGTTACACATAAAATCATTGCCTCCATCTCTTTTACCAGAAGGAATTCTTGTATCAAAATGTATGAACATTAAAAGATCCTCAGATAATTGTACCAAATTGATTTTCAGAAAAATTATATTAATTTACACAGCCTTAAATAAAATAAGATATTGCTTAGTACACAGTCCCTTACTAGCACTGAATATTATTCAGTATTTCAAATTTGATGAAGAAATTAATTTCTATGTAGACAATTTTTTATTTTATTACTAGCAAAATAGAGTAATTTTCATATGCTTACTGACCATTGGCACCTTTTGGTAAAATAAGTCTTTGTGTCTTCTATTTTTCTTTTGGGGAGATAATGTCTATAAAAGTTATTTTATATGGCTTATTCTATGTCAGATAAATACTTTTTATTATTTGTTGCCATTATTGCAGATATCTTCCTTAGTCTGTCATTTACCTTTCCCTTTTGTTTATTGGTTGTGTTATGTTGTATTTTACTCTTAATAATATCCAATAATTCATTCTTCAAACAAAAAGCAATACGTTTTCACCGTGGATAATGTAAAAAATATAAACTGCAAAGAAGGAATTTAAAACACCTGGAATTGTACCACTAAGATATTAACAAAGGAATAGAGCTCATGACTTTCTATAAATATAAATATAATACATATAAAAATTTTCTTTTAAAATAAATGCCTTATATTAAACATACTATTTTGTAACCTACTTTATCAACATAGCAAAACTTATTGAATATTTTCTCATGCCATTTGATATTCTTATACTTCTAAATTACTTAATAGCATTTCATAGCATAGATATAACACAATTTATTTCACCAATCTGCTATTTTTAGATACTTAGATTTTGCTTTATTTTTTGTTTTGATTACTTTGTTATAAATAAAGTTGAGAAAAGCATTCTGATAAATAAAATCTGCACATAATCTAGAATTGAAGATATGGAATTGCTAGTTCAAAGAGTCTCTCTCTGATACATACTGTGAAATCTACTAATCATTTGGAACTACACTGTTTGAATGTTTATTTTCTTTCACTTTTACCCAAAATAAATATTATCATTTTTAAATTTTTTAGAGAAAATTAATCTCCTTTTAAAAATTATATTTGATTACTAATGACTTTTAACTTTTTTCTCTTTTTTCTGTCATTTGATTAATGATGATGTGAATTAAATGATTATAGATTTACCTAATTTTCTCTTGGGTAATCTATAACACTTTCTTGACATTTATCTTGTAAATATTATCTCCATTTGGAATGTGTCTTTTAATTTCTATCTCAGGCTTTTAATGTTCAAACTAATTGTCAAGTGTTCAAATCATTGAATCTTTTATTTTTTGGATTATGCTTTAGAATATATGCTAAGAAAAACCTTCAGAAAGCTAAAGTAAATATTAACCTATACTTTCTTCAAATTCAACTAGAGCTTTGTATTTACATTTCAATTGTTATCTAGATTGTGTATATTAGGTTGTATTGTTTAAGGTGAAAATGTAACATTTATTTCCCCTCAAATTGCCCGAGAGCTGTTTATTAAATTCCTCTTATGTATGCACTGCTCCTGAGATTCATTCTGTTTCAATTATTTGCCTAAAGCCCAATTCTTCCAAGTATGCACAAATAGACATAATAAAATGTTTTATTATTATGAGAGAATATAATAAAATATTATGAGGTAATGTAAAATGTTTTAATATCTGAATATCTAATATCTTGCTGTACTCTTCTTGTTTTTGAAGTTACATCAAATTTACTTATTGATTTGTTAGTAATTGATATCTTTATAATAGTACCTTTATCTTTATAAAGATAATATGGCAGTCAATCTGTCAAAGATATTTTTCTAACATTATATAAATATACTACATTCCATAAGAATGCATCTATTTTTAACATGCTTATTCTAAAGTATTTTGTATTTTATTGATATAGCAAAACTTTTTCCCTAACTAGCCTTTTTCCCATGAATATTGGAAAACTAGTTATTTGATATATCTATTCTATAACTGGCTAACTCATGAACTTTTTAGTATTAATAGCTTTTCATCTACTTGAAATGATGTTATATTTTTCTTACTAATGTTTATGTCTTATCTATTTTCCTAGTCTTATTACAATGGCCAAAATCTTCAAAACTTATCGTGAAACTCAACTGGGAGTTTCTAGATGGGCTTCAAAAGATCTGGGACTTTCTCCAAAATACATGCAATATTATGGGTGTTTTTTGGAGATTCCATATTTTTGTGAGATTCTCAAAAGATTATATAAATCCCTAAATTTAAGACTCCTGCTCTAAATTTTTACACGTAGGTGTAGAGTTGGCTATTATTTAACATAGATATTCAGGTTGTATTGAGAAAGTAGTCTTCTATTTCTGATTGACTAAAACTTTGACATTTTTAAAAACCAGAAATAAATATTAAATTGCATAAAATATATTTTTAGGATCTACTGAGATTAACACTTTAAAAATTGAATTATTAGTAGAGTGAACCAAATTAACTGTGTGCCATATCTGCATTTTTGAAATAAATTCTACTTTTGCATAATGCATTAATGAGATGTAGTTTTGGATTTATTATATTAGAATTAAATTTTATTTTGGTCAATGGTCATGCTACCCTAAACAAGCCTGATCCCGTCTGATCTCGGAAGTTGAGCAGGATCAGGCCTGGTTAGTACTTGGATGGGAGACCACCTAGGAAGATAAGGTATTATAGGCATAAAACATAAGGGACTGTAAACTGACAGGGTCCTTGCAATCTGTAAGGTCAACTAAGGGTTGCTTTGCTTAAAAAATAAAATAAAAATAAATTTTATTTAGACTTTTTGCATCTATACTCCCAAGTGAGGTTATTCCATTGAGATTTTTACATGTGTTACATTTTCAAATTCTGAAAAAACTATGTTATTGTCATAATTACACATTATAAATAATTTTATTAACATTTTTTAAAATTAATATTTGCATGATGTATTTTTTCTAAATTTACTTTCAAAGTACCTATGTAATTATGTTTGCTGTGAGTTTCTTATAAACAACATATAGTTGGGTCATATTTTTTAACCCATTTTGCCAATCTCTGTCCTTTATTATGCATTCAGAACATTTGCATTTAATATAATTATAGATATGTTAGAGTAGAGAGTAAGTCTGTCATTTTTTTTTCTGTTTTCTCTTTCATTTCTCTGCTTTCTTTTTCTTTCCTTTCTTTAAGTTACTTGAACATTTTTATTATTCCATTTCGATTTATCTGTAGTGTTTTGGAATATCTGTGTATAATTTTTTTAGTGACTACTGTAGGTATTATTACATTATATATATATAACTTATCTCAGTCTACTGATGTGGTCATTTTACCAGTTTAAGTACATTATAGAAAACTTATCTTCCTTTATATTCTTTTGCCTCCCCTATTTATAATTCTCTTAAATATTTCTACATATGTTTAGAACCATATTAGACAATGTTATAAATTTGCTTCAACTACTAATCATAATTTAGAAAACTTAAAAGGGAAAGAAAAGTCAATTGTATTTACCCGTATTTTTGGTTACTATTTTACCAGAACATTTTGAGTATGAATTAGTATGAGACTCTGAAGCTTCTTTGAGCCTTCTGTTTTAGCTGGCTTTCTTTAACATTACCCATGCACAGAAAGGAGTTGGGAGCACCCCCTCATTACTGCCAGGTGGTGGGTTTCATTATTACTTTGCAGGGAGGAAAGTCCTGGCTCCCTACTAGGTCTTCTCTAATACCACCCCAGCAGATGGGTTTGAGAACCTATTACAGCTGCTGACAGTAGAAGCCTAAGTTTCCCACTCCGACTTTGCAGCTGTGAGTTGGGGTCAGGCCACAGTTTTTTATTTAGTGTTTAGCTGGAGGTAGAGGAGTTATTGTCTAAAAGTCTTGCAAGACCGGCTCTTTCTGGGTCCTTTGGCTGATGAGAGTAGGCTTTCAAGATTTTTTTTTCTGTGCCTCTTGGCATTTCAATGTTGCTCGCATCTTCACCTCCAGGTCTGGGATATATGAGGCAAAAAGAAAACCCAGGAAACTAATCACCGCGATCTTGGGTTCTAAGGTACCTAACTGGTCTACATTCTTCCTTCCATCTTTCAGAATCTTACATTTTTTTTCATATATAATGTCTAGAGCTTTTAGTTATACTTAGTGGGAAGAATAAGGAAAAGTACATCTACCCCATCTTCCTAGAAACAGAAGTTCTCCGATTTATTTTTTCCTTTGTAGTTGGGCTAGCGTTTTTGTTTGGTTGTGATTTGTAGTGAGTTTTTAAAATGTTTTGTTTTGCTTTCATCATTTCTTAGGCTGGTTACCAAATAGAATTCTTCTCTATCCTCAAAATGAAAAAAAAATCTTTTATTAATATAAGGATAAATGTTTGTGTGAATCATTTTTAAAAATTTATTTTGTATTTAGGGATTCTTTCAATTCAAAAAGTCATGTCTTCCTTTAGCTCAGAGATGTTTATTCTTTCCTTGGTGCTTCTTTAAATATTGCCTTTCTTCCCTCCTTTTTGTTATGTCATTCTGGAATTGCTATTTATTTGATTTTATTTCCTATATTTTACTTCACTTTCTCCTCATTATTTTTATCTTTTCATAATTTTTCTTAGTAATTTAAAGATAATTTCTCAATTTGTATCCTAATCCACTAATTCAGTTTTCTTAAGTTTCTAGCAATGCGTTCCACAGCTTTTACTACAGTAATGATGACACCCGCCGCTACCTCAGGTGGTCTCTACTGACCAAAGACTCATTTTCATGACTACTTATTTAGTATTCGATATCATATAAGGCTTTGCTAAGAGTTCATATTGAAAACAATTCACTATCTTTGTAATTTCTTCCAGCCTATTTTTTTTTTTTGAGAAGGGGAGCAATTATTCCAATGTTTTATATTTGTCCCATTAATCTAAACTATTGTATCTTTATATCTTCCAAGACTTTTTCTGTTTGCTTATTCTGAAAGACAAGTTTGGCTTGTCTTGTAATGACAGTGGAGACTTTCTAATTGAGAATCTCTGCTGCATCATTGATCCTTTTTTTAAAAAAAAAATTGTATTTGTTTTTGTTTTTTTAAGTTGGGCTCAAAATTGTAGGCATGGCTTTATTCAATTTTTTGTGCTTTAGAGAAATCTTAGATAAGTCAGATCACTATTGTTTGGAATGATTTTATTTTCCTGTGTAGATTTTTTGAAGTTTTACTTATAACCTTGAAATTCAAATAATTCACCATGACTTGACTAATATTAGCCTCTCTACTGCTTGAAAATGGACTGTAAGTGAAAAAAATACTGAAGGGTAAGCATAGCATCTGGTCGTCTTGATCCCAGATATTCAGCTTTGATCCCTCCCTGTTCCCGTCCTATTCCATACATTCTCACAACAATGTCAGAATGATCTTTCTATATGGCATATATGGCAAGGTCACTCTTAGGCTTCAAATATTCACATTTCTCTTTTTACAGAATAAAGTTCAAATTCCTTCCCACAGAAGTCTATTGTTATAACATACCCAAAACAATGACCATGTCCTTGTTTTTTCTTTCACTTTGTGTCAGTTCTGGTTTTTACTGCTCCTAATAATGTTTTTGTTTTTGTTATTAAGCTAGTATTTTTCTTACAATAGTTCTTTATTTATTCCAGCCTCTTGGCCAGTATCATTTTCCAACTTCATCTCATAATTTCTCCATTAGAATTTAATATTCTAGATTACCAAGATAACAAGAAAAGAAGATCTTCTTGATTATCAGTCACAAATTAGAAACAAATATCACAAAATGGAGAACCGGTTGAGTCTTAAGAACTCCAGAATATTTTTTCCAGTTTTATTAAGATATAATTAACATATATCACTGTATAAGTTTAAGGTATACATGATAGTGGTTTGACTTACACATATTGCAAAATGATTACCTCAATAAATTTAGTTAGCATTCATCATCTCATACAGATATAATAGAAAGAAAAATTAAAAAAAATTTGTCATGAGAACTCTTAGGATTTATTCTTTATTCCCCAGTTATTTGAGAAATAATTGACATACATCACTATAAACTTAAAGTATATGACATAATGGTTTGAGTTACATATATTGTGCAATGATTACCACAATATAGTTTGTTAACATCTATAATCTCATATCAATACAATAAAAAGAAAAAAAATTTTCTCTTTGTGATAAGAACTCTTAGGATCTACTCTTAACAACTTTCCTGTATCGCACAGAGCATTGTTAACTATAGTTATACCATGTTCTACATTACATCTTTGGTACTTATTGGAAACTGGAAATTTATACTTTTGACCACTTTCCTTCAACCACTACCCCCACCCTCCATCTCTGGTAACCACAAATCGAATCTCTTTTTCTATGAGTTTGCTTTGTTGTTGTTGTTGTTGTTTTCTGTTTTGTTTGTTTTTTTGTTTTATAGATTATACAATATTTCTCTTTTTCTGTCTGATTTATGTCATGTAGCATAATGCCCTCAAGGTCCATCCATGTTGTTGCAAATGGCAGGATTTCTTTGTTTTCTGTGGCTGAGTAATATTCCATTCGTACATGTATCACAACTTTTTTAGCTATTCATATGTCAGTGGACACCTAGGTTGTTTCTACCTCCTGAACAGGCTGATGTTAATGATGTTGATTCTCTCAGTTCTTCTTCCCTCTGTCTTCATTGTGATTTTTCAGAAATCCCAATTCTAATTCCCTTAAGCATTAATGAGTTAGTCCTCAGGTCAAGGCAGACCAGTCTAATGAAGCATAGTTCAGTAGAACTCAGGGGATTTTGGAATCCAACAGATGTGGTTTGGATTCCAGATCTGCTACTTTAACTGTTGTTCCTTAACTTCTCTGAGTTCAGTTTCTTTACATATAAAATGTGCATGTAAGAGAACAAAATATGTACATATGTGAACTATCCTTAATGCTAGCCCTGCAAGGCAAGAAAGATTTATGAAGAGTAGAAAAGTTACTAGATGCATTATTCTGTATTATGATTATAAATATATTTCTAAGGTTTGCTAAATTCACACATATGTGCTCTTTAATGAAATCATAAACACTAGGCTTGCTTTTCAAAAGTTTAGGTGTTTTCAGGAACATCACTGTCTCCCAACGTGGGTCCTTTGGTGATCTCTTCAGAGACACATGGTTCTGCATTGTCATGACCTTTCAGTATATATTAATGTGCATATAGGTAAATATCAACTCCTCCAAAAGCTCACCCAGGCCCATCTCAGAGCGTAAGCCCTGGCCATATTTCTTTGTGTCTTTATTCTTAGACACCACAAGGCCCTTTCTCTTCCACCTGAGATCCTGACCCTGACTCTTTCCCTGACACTAAGAAGGAATCTGAATAACAAATCTAGAATCTGACTCCAATTGAGAATTTCTCTCCATGACCGCAGCTGGAAATTTATTCCTATATCTATGGCTGGAGGAAACTGGACAAGAGTAAGTGAGTTTATCCTTGTGAGCTTCTCTTCCCTACCTACTGAAATACAGTTGTTACTCTTCCTGATATTTCTAATCATCTACCTGGTCACCCTGATGGGAAACAGCCTCATCATTCTGGTTACTTTGGCTGACCCCATGCTGCACAGTCCCATGTACTTCTTCCTCAGGAACTTGTCCTTCTTGGAGATTGGCTTCAACCTAGTCATTGTGCCTAAAATGCTGGGGACCCTGCTTGCCCGGGACACAACCATCTCCATCCCTGGCTGTGTCACGCAGATGTATTTCTTATTCTTTTTTGGGGTTGCTGAATGCTTCCTCCTAGCCACCATGGCATACGACCGCTATGTAGCCATCTGCAGTCCTTTGCACTACCCTGTCATCATGAACCAAAGGATATGTGCGAAACTGGCTGTTGCCTCCTGGTTTCCAGGCTTTCCTGTAGCTACTGTGCAGACCACATGGCTCTTCAGCTTTCCATTCTGTGACACCAACAAGGTGAACCATTTCTTCTGTGACAGCCCACCTGTGCTGAGGCTGGTCTGTGCAGACACAACACTGTTTGAGATCTATGCGATAGTTGGAACCATTCTGGTTGTCATGATACCCTGCTTGCTGATCCTGTGTTCCTATTCTCACATTGCTGCTGCCATCCTCAGGATTCAATCAGCTAAAGGGAAGCAAAAAGCCTTCTCTACCTGCTCCTCTCACCTCCTTGTTGTCTCCCTTTTCTATGTATCTTTAAGCCTCACCTACTTCCGGCCTAAGTCCAATTACTCTCCTGAGAACAAGAAGCTGCTATCATTGTCCTACACTGTTGTGACTCCCATGTTAAACCCCATCATCTACAGCCTGAGAAATAATGAGGTGAAGAATGCCATCAGCCGGACTTTCCACAAGGCCATAAGCCTTAGAAACTATATTCCATAGACATTAAGAGATAAGACTAAATAAAGTTTATTGACTAGGGAACAATCTGATTTATATTTGGGATTCTTCTCTGCCTTGCTTCATATTTCCATTGGGATGAAACCCAACTGCTGAAATGACTATTGGAACTCAGTAGACAGAAAACAGTGTAGAGGTAGTTTAGACCTATCAAAATAAGTCCAGATATTTACATTCCTGTGTCCACATTGTAAACAGTATGAAACTGATTGTAATCTTAACTTAAGTACACACATAGTAAAACAGGGAAAAACCATTCAAAAATCTTCTTGTCACTTTCTCTTCCTTTGAGAAAATCTGTTAATCAGATAGAACCCTATGTTTCCTCCCAAAGCATAACTATCCTCTATTTCAGTTCTCATGCCTTTTAGGTAATGTTAGTTCTTTAAAGCTCACTGGTATGTGGTATAGATATAGGAAAGTGGATCAATAAACCTCATACATATATCTTTATAAGCCCAGCAATCATTTGCTTCGTCACTCTATTTTTCCCAGGCAGAATTTTAGCTTCCATGAGATCTCTCTCTATGTCATATTCAATTTTTATGCTTGTTGAAGTGATATAATAAATTTCACTCATGATGCTACTTTTTTCAAAGCTGATTCCAGTATAACTCTTCTTTAACCACAAAAAGTATTCTCATTCTTTTTATAACTTCTCAGCACTTTATTTTGTAGATTACTATAGTTTATTTGACCCTTTAATGATTACAAATCATACTAAAAGAATAGCTTTGTGAATATGCCTTTTTATATTTTGGCCAGTATATCTGACAGATGGAAATCTAAAAATTGGATTTCTTGGGAGAAAGGTAAACACACATTTAATGTTGATATATATTGTCATATTTCCCTCCACAGTGATTGTACCATTTTGCACTTGCACCAGCTTATTTCCTCATATCCCTGCCAATAACATTTGTCATCACACATTTGGAATTCTGCTTATATAATAGTTAAAAAAATGAATTAAATTTTAATGGTAATGAAATAAATTTCAAAAAATATAGCAGAAATAGACGAGTAAATCAGAGAAAAGGGATGCATTTCATTCAGACTTCTGAGTTCGTAATTTAGATGATTAGCGCTTGATGATGTCTTTGTATCCTACTTTCTCCAATTGAAAGGTTTGTTTTCCTTTATTTTAGCCAATTCCATCTCATCTTTCAAGGTCCTCCTGTGATCTCTCAAGCAGCATAAATTATTCTCTCCTATATGCATCTATTCCAAGTTTATCAGTAGATAAAATAAAATGTGTACGTACTATGCTTTATTTTTACATGTTTGTTTTCCAAAGTATCTGTAAAACTGAAAATGAGAGCTGCACAGAGTTTCTGTTTTAATATAACACAGGCATTCCTAAGAACCGTGTGTTATACAAAACTCTGTACTAAAAATACTATGGGGAAATAGGGTTAAGACAGACCACTCAAAATACACACAATTGTGAAGCCAGAGGGTTAGCAGAAACAATAATTGGTACCTGGAGAGACAACATAGACTGCCCAGGCATGCAGCTCAGTGAGGCTGGAGGTTGCCACAGTAGATGTTTAACATGCACAGAATGAAAGTGATAATAATAGTTTACTTGAAACAAGGGTATATGGTGCTGAGATATTGCAGATGGCTGTGATATTCTGAACCAGTGGATCAGCCCCTAGATGGTCATGGGAGTGACTGCCACTTTCCAGGAGCCTAAAGTTGCACAAGCAAGAGGTGCCTCTCTCTGGGATAGAGCCTTAGGTACAGGCACACTTTCAACACTTTCTTAAAAACAATTATAAGGACTCCTGGCCAAGGCCTAAGGACATTTACTTCAGTGTTGTAGGTTATCACTTTAGTCCATCTAGTCTGGTTTGCTTTACCAAATAAAAACTTTCATATTACAAAAAAAAAAAAATTCTCCAATTTTTCAGCAGTATATGAAAGATGAATAAATGTATAGGTAATCCCTGAGAAATGGTGACTTGGAGGAGAGTGGTATCAGTAGAAAGTGATTCTAAATAATTGTTGGAGCAAGAGTTGATATGACTTGATGATGGACTATATGTGGGCAAAAACAGTGCTGAAGAGAGGTGGGTTGATTCTAGAACAAGACCAATTCCTGGTAGAGGATTAGTGTTCTGAAAGTCTGGAGAAGATCCATAAAAGAGATGTGAAAGTGATAATATCTTAGAAGGGTAAAGCTGAAAGCTTTTCCCTTCATATCCTTGTTTTCACCTGTTAGGAACATCTACCCCAAACCTTCAGTAACTGATCATGACTTGGTACCAAAAACTTCTATCATAGGCCACATTCTCCCAGAATCAAATATGGGGCTCAGGATTCAAGTGCAAGTGAGTTATTAGAAAGAAACCATTAAACGAGTGGGGAAAGTAGAGTAGGAATGAAGAAGAAACTAAGTAAAAAACGTAATTTCTGGGGAAATCCCAGATACCAATTGAGACAGCAAGGAACTACAGAGCATAAACAAAGCGAAGAGTTTGTCCTGCTTCAGGTTATAGGAAATAGGTTTTTATACTCCAAAATCAGTCATCCATTAGCTATAGTGAACCATGGGGTAGGGAAGAGGAAGGATTAAAATTCCCAGGCACCTCTGTCTCTGGAGAAGTCTCTAGTGCTCAGGAGCATTCTTCTGAAGGTCAGAACATTAAAAAAATGACCATTAAAAAAATGATCACCCAAACCCTAAATCTAGAATTCAACTCAGCGTATGATGTTTTTTCCAAGTTCAACATCTACCAACAGTGTGAGTTGCTGTTATGTCTACTTTTTTTCCATATGTGTACAGTAGTTCCCCCTAATCTTTGGTTTTGCTTTCCATACTTTCAATTACCTGTGGTCCACTGCACTCAGAAAATATTAAATGGGAAATTCCAAATATCAATAATTCATAAGTTTTAAATTGCACACCATTCTGAGTAATGTGGTAAAATCTTATGCCATTCCATTATAGCACACCTGGAATGTGAATTATCTCTTTGTCCAGTGTATCTATGTTGTATGGGTTACACACCCATAGTTACTTAGTAGCCCTGTTGGTTATCAGGTTGACTGTCATGGTATCACAGTGCTTGTGTTCAAGTAACCATTATTTACTTAGTAATGGTTCCAAAGTGTAAGAATAGTGGTGCTGGAAATTCAAGTATGCCAAAAAAAAAAAGCCATAAACTGTATGTATGTATGTATGTATGTATGTATGTATGTATGTATGTATGTATAGGAAAAAACCAATATATATAGGGTTTAGTACTATTGGAAATGTCAGGCATCCACAGAAGTCTTCAAACATATCCCCCATGGATAAGGGGGGACTACTATAATTTAAACACATAAATATTCAAGTTTATATCCCAAGGATATGCATTAACTATCAGAAACTATATAGTCAAACACATAAGTATGAAATAAATATTACCTTATTTAATTCATCATTTTCAAGGTATCTTTTATTTTTCACAATAGACTCAGAATTGTATATCATTATATAGAGCAGTGATAGTGCTGTTTCTTCATCTCCCACTTTTACAGGGCATCCCTTTGGGATTGCTGGGACTAAAAATAATAGCTTGTAGTGATTGATTTACCTCTTAAAATCTTTTTGCTATGCAATCCAAAAACATGGCTAAACCTTTGGGGTTGATATGCACAATTAATTCATTAAATTATTATTCGAATCTCTCATACTCATAGTTATGTCCATGGAAATGGAAAACAGCAGTGCTGTTTCTGCAGCTATGTCATTTCCTTCTAGCTACATATTATCACAGTTGCAATTTTATATGTTTATATGGTTCTTTGATGTTTGTCTTCCCCTCTATATTCTATGTTCCACAAGGCCAGGGATAATGTCTGTTAAATTTACTACTGAAATCCCAGTGCCTGGTTTATGTTAGGCACCTACTAAATATTTGTTGAATGAATAAAGAAACATCCAAAGTGGATCTTATGTATTTGTTCATTGGCCAACTGTCCTCTTCCAAATGCTAGTAAGCAGGACTAGGAAAGAAGAAGAGGATAAGAGGACAGACGGGAGAGAGAAGTCATGTAGGTGTTTCTGCTCTTCCATTATCTTTGGCTGTAATCTCAAATACAGGTGGGTGCCAACAGGGATTTAGATTATGTACTAAACAAAGAAATGGATTATCAAGGGGAACAATATATAGCTATTCTTTTTTTATCCACTGAATCACTTCCCTATTATCACTTTTGTTGTAAATGTGGAGCCTTTCCCTAGAGCAAAGCGCAAGATGAATATGCCATTTTAATCAATCAAAATGGAAAATCTAAAAATGTAAATCAAAATGGAAAGTTGTGTAGGTGGAGGATGTGCCAGGAGGTCAGTATTTGCCAGGAGGTCAGTATTTTAAATATACCTTAACCAAAAGTTCACGCACATATGTGCAGGCACCATGCTAGATATAAAGCAAACAATAATGAACAAGTCAGATACAGTGACCGCTTTCAGTTAGAAATATCCAATCAAATAACTGTTTTGCTAAAGATGGTTACACATATGGTGACAGATGTAAATTTGACTTTGGGTGGTGAACACACAAAGCAATATACATATGATGTATTATTGAATTGTACAATTGAAATCTGTATAATTTTATGAACCATGTCACCTCCAATAAATTTACTTTTAAAAATTAAATTAAGTTTCTAAAATTTATAGACCTATTTTACAGAGCTTTAGGTAAGCAAATTGACAGAAAATATTAGCCATTTTAAAATTATTTTAATAAATCTATTTTGGAAGAACTGTAAGAAATGTTTGACTATGCATTAGAGTCTTTGGATGAAGCCGTAATCAACTGAGGGACATTTTATCTCAAAGCATGGACTTCATTTTACTCCTTCAGCTATAATTCCTATTCCATAAGGGTCTGGGTTTTGATACTGTTAGTCAGACTTCTCTGCCATTATCTTAACCAGGAATTAATGGCCTCCCAAACCAACTGCTTATGGTTTTTATTAATATTCTCCACATGGCTTAGATAATAAAAATGGGTTTTCTTCCCTATGCCTGAAAACTTCTTATGAGGCCAGGTCAGAAACATTCCTGAAAACCAGCCCAGTGAGAATAAAAATATGGGGAGATGTAAAAGAATACTGACATAAAGGAAATGAAATCACTATCTCTAATAGATCTCTGCACTGCCATGTTCATTGAATCATTATTCACAATAGTCAAGACATGGAAACAACCTAAATGTCCAACCTAAACAACAGATGACTGGAAAAAGAAACCGTGAGATACACATAGAAGTGTGTGCGTGCACACACACACACATACGCACACACACACAGAGGATTATTTGTTAGCCATTAAAAAAAAGGAAATCCTGCCATTTACTACAACATGGATGGACCTTGAAGATATTTTGTTAAGTGAAATAAATTAGACAGAAAAAGACAAATACTGTATAATCTCATTGTGGAATTAAAAAACAAACAAACAAACTATAGAAACAGAGAAGAATGATGGTTGCCAATGGCTAGGTAGGGTGGGGGAAATGGGGAAATGTTGGTCAAAGGGTATAAATGCAGTTATAGGATGAATAGTTTCTAGGGATCTAATGTATAGCATGGTGACTATAATTAACAATATTGTATTATATATTTGAAAGATACTAAAAGAATATCTCTTAATTGTTTTCACCACAAAAAAAAAGGTAATTATTTGAGGTGCTAGAGGTGTTAACTAACCCTATTGTGATAATCATTTTGTACAAATACATGTATCAAATCATCACTTTGTGTACCTTAAACAATGTTGTATGCCAATTTTATCTCAATGAAGCTGGGAAAAAATAAAAATTAAATTAAAATAAAAAGAATTCTGGCATACTCCTCTAATCTCTTTCAGGTGGAAACCTTGGAAGACAGACTATTGAGTTTTGTCCTTTTGCTCTGTAGTCCCAGAAGTGCAGGAAAAGTTGGAGCTGTAGCACAGGCCTTCCAATTATGGGTTTGCAAAACCTTTATGAATTTTTGCACTCCTGGAATTCCTCAAGCTTACACCTGTCAGAAAGTGAACCTGTGACTTCACCTGAGAAAGAAGCAGCATTGGGGGAATCACTTCTCTACAGTAAACAGCAGGGACCTAAATAGTCCTGAGACCCAGCCTGGAATCCTCTAGAGTGATTGACACAAGCCCAGAACAGAGCTTCTCTGGTATGACTAATGCTGCACAGTTCAGAGCATCTTCACAAAGACTGACCCAGCACCAGCCCAGGATTTCCCTGGGATGTCTGACACAGCACCGGGACAAAGCTTCTTCAAGAATGTGACAAGGCACAACCCCAGGATTCACCAGCAATGTGCACCAAGACAAGCACAACCCAGAGTATCTATGGAATGACTGACACAGACACAGTCCAGGGCTTTTCTGACATGACTTGCACAGACACAGCCATAATTTAAGGATTCCCCTGGAGTCACTCATTCAGACATAGTCTCAGGCTGTTCTAAAGTGACTGTCGCAAACCAGGGTTTCTCTGAAATGTGATACAGACAAGTCTCACTGACAGGAGGTAAGTAAAGGGTGAGAAGATAGGGCACAGGCTTAAAATCTTTTGTAAGGGGAATACTGGCATACCATCAAAAAAGTGTCTTCTTTGGCACATTTTTGAGAGACAAGAAAGGAGATTAGAGGTGTCCAGTAAAAAACATGGAATTTTATAAGACTTGACAAATTATGGAACATGGGAAAGGGCAGAAAACAAAGATAAAAATGTATTGTGCCTTAGAATGTTGTAAATTTTTACACAAATATTATCTTATTTCACACCCACAACCACCCTGTCAGGTGGGTAGGGCATTTATAATAATCATCATTTTATAGTTGAGAAACCCATAACTCAGAAAACATTATGTCAGTAGCTCTCACAGCTGAAAAACAAACAAGCAAGCAAGCAAACAAACAAACAAACAAAAAACTAATAACCCGAACTGTAGCTCTCTGAATTTATGACTCCAAACTTCTTGCCATTAAAACTATGTGGTCTCAAACTATCATACATGTGGTAGTTTCACAGAATTCTCTTAAGTATGTTATCCAGTTCTTCCTTGTTGAAATAAAACATAGAATCTCCATGGTGTTGTCCCTGAAAGGAGACACTGTGGATAGAGCTGTAGCTGGGCAGGCAACCTCAACTAAGTGTCTCCATAACTTCCCCTCCCCTCTAAGGGTTCTCTCTTCCCATGTCTGATGGCTGCAACCACAACCACACTTATCCAAGACTCTGTGCTTGAAAAACCAGCAGTAAAACACCACCTGAATTACACTGCATCAATAACATCCTTACAAACATAACTGCACTCATGCTGTTACAGGAAGTCAGTTCTTTAAAGTCTTCCCAACAACTTCCCCTCTACTTTCCATCTCCCACTTAGTAGGGGGAAACAGATAGAAAAATAAAAACAGAAGAGAAAAATGAAACATATGAAAGAGAAAGAGAAGGAAGTCTAGATCAAAAGAAGGAAATATAAAATGAAGGGTTAGAGAAGGATCAAGGTAAATGAAGAAAAATATGGAATTACAACTATGGGATGGAGGCAGATGTAAAGTCATGAATCATGCTTTCATATTGTGTTTTGTGCAGCCTTAGGGTCCTAAGAAGATTCATAAAGGAGCTATTTTAGTGTATAGGAGAAAAAAGAAAGCCAAACAAGTGGGGCTCTGAGTGCCTGCCTCTCCCCTTGTTCATCCTCACTAGGTTTAAGTATTGAGATTCCTTATCAGATTTGGTTTAGAAAAAAAAAAAAGGAGGGGAGAGGGCACCTCTGCTTTAAAAGTCAAAAACCTACTGTTAAGCATATGTAATTTTCTTCAGCTTCATTTATTGGACATTCAGAGATTCTCTTTGATAACTTTTGAATTTTTGGCCTGAGAACCTTTTTTTACTCCAGCCTTTCATCATATGTTATCTGATGTCTAAGTGGTGTCATCTGGTAGTGCGTCATTAGGAAATTCTCAAATTATGCTGTGCTGTAGTTTTCCTTTGGTTTCACTGGTTATGGGTCTCAGCTACACTTCATTAGATTTTTTTCTATCTATCCAACACTGCTTTACTAAAAGATTTGATTTAGAGTCTTTTTTAAACTATAGAAATTACAATAATATCAAAATAATAATGATGATAATGATTTAAATTTGTGTAGTGTTTTATAATTCTACATTTATTTCCATATGATAATTTAAAGTACTGTTAAAAGGATTTTTTTACAAACACTTAAAAAAAAGAGTAGCAATCCATCGTGGACTCATGACAAAGAACTTCATTAACATTTTAAGATATTAGTATGTTAAACCAATTAACTAATGTTGTTAATATAAAAGTTAATTAGTAATTCAATGAACATTTATTGGTACTATGTAGGTACCAGGCAATGTAATATAGATACAATGATAGATACCATTTGGTTTGTGTCTTCAGGTGGTGCACAATTTGCAGGAGAGGACACATATAAAAATAATCATGATAGAAAAAACCACCATTATAATAAAGGTATTTTAAAATGCTATGAGGAGCACAAAGGAGAGAGTAATTAATTATATTTAGTTGGAGGATGGCGGTGGTCAGAAGAGATTTTGCAAAAAAGTTGACATTAGAACTTGGATTGAATGGTGAGTAGTGGTAGGGTTTACTTGCATTTCACTAAGGCATTTGATGAACTCTTTCATGAGATCTTCGTTACTACATTAAAGAGATATGTTCCCAATAATAGCATATAACTATATTTATTTATACCCAACCCGTGTCTGAAATGATTTATAGTCACTGATAGAAAAAAATAATAATAAATAGCTTTGCTATTTACCCCAAAATTAGAGATTAAAAAAATTAGTATCAATCCATTTGGGGATATGGCTTAAAAAATTAGTGTCAATCCATTATGGGGATATATCCTAGAACAGAGACAAGACTCTGGGGCACTCTGATGTGCCCACTCTGTGCCCACATCAGAGTGCCTCAGAGTCTTGTCTCTGTTCTAGGACATATTTTGATTACGTATTTGAGGGGAGTGGACATCCCTGGCATACTGAGTGCTGCAAAGCTCTTGTGATAGAGCAAAGTTTTAAAAATATCTTCTCAGAACATAGCAAAAACAATTAAACAAAATAAATATACCTTGGAAGATGAAACCTAACGTACCATCTATAACACACACACACACACTCAAAAGTCTTACTTGACTATAGGTTTAACTAAATATCCAATAGTGTCATCGAAATGCTGTAAAAATAAGCTACACTAATTACTAAGAACTAGGAGTTAAGCTCCACTAAGTTTAGATAGTGCTATGACAAAGGAATAGATTTGTACTTGTAGTGTTAACAATTAGGTAACATAAATAGATGCATACATGTATAATTATAAAGGTGTTCTAATAGAGGTTGACACAGTGTTACAAGAGAGTAAAAGAATAATCCCTTGATTAGGCCAAGGGAAGACAGGAAAACCTATCAAAGAAAATGATATTTCAGCTGAGATTTGCAAGATGAGTAGAAAGTTATACATAATTACAGGAAGAGGTTTCTAAGAGTGGAGAGCCACATACACAAATGCAAGGAGGAGTAAGAGAATATGATGTGTGCACAGAATAGACATATTTTCATGTGACCAGAGCATCAGCAGTCTAGGCTATTTGAAACTGGAAAAATAAGCAGATATCAGAGAAAAAGACCTTGTTAAAGGGTTTATACTTATTCCAGGGACAGTAAGGAGTGACTGAAAAATGTTAAGCAGATAACTTAATCAGTTGCTGTCAGATCACACACAAGAAGTCAAGGATGGTTTGAAGAGAATGAACTGGAATTAGGTTCCTACAGTATTCCAGGCTGGAGAAAATAAGAGCCAGAATCTAAAGGCTGGGTGGTAGGAATGAAGAATCAGTGTTTAGGAGGAAAAATAACAAGTTTGGGATGAAATGATTGTTATCCCAGTTCTTGGGTTATACAGTGGGTATTGTCATTTTCTAAAATGGAGTAGATACAAGGAGAAGGCTTGGAGCAGAGGAATATTAATGGGTATAATTTATAATTTGTCACTGTTTAAATCTGTGTGTCTTGTATGAGGCTATGATGTTGATGTATGTAGTCTTTTGTGTCTACATTCCTTATGTGTGAAATTCATTGTGTCCACATCCTGTCTGTGCAGATATTTCCCTGATTATTTTCCACATCTTCTTCATTGTTCATTCATTAATTCAATAACAATTTGCTGAGCATCTACCTTGTTAGGAATTCGGATAAAAAGTTAAATAACATAATTTCTCCTTTCAAGGAGTATACCATCTAGAATATAAGATAGAGACATAAATAATTGGTTATTCAAAGATAAAGACTATGAAAGTGGCTTTCTGGTCTCACGTTGCTATTATCTCGAAACTTCCTGCCCCTCTCTAGAAATTGTCTTTTTCTCTGCTCTCCAGCTGCCACCAGTGCCAGACACTCCGTTTGACCTCACCTGTGAGCTCAGACTCATTTTTATTTTCAGAGAGTGGGTGAAAGTGTTGCCTGATGGTTAGATACATGATTTGGAGTCAGACTGCCCAGGATGCATGTCCTAATGCCAATATTTACTGGCTGCCTAACCTTAGAAAAATTACACAATTTCTCTGTGCCTTGGGTTCCTTGGCTGTAAAATAACAGTCTGCCTTCAGGTTGTTATGAGACAAAAAACGTGACACATGGAAAACACTTAGATTAGTGGCTGACATTTATTTTGTGCTTCATAAATGTTAATTTTCACTATTAAAATAGAGATAAGATATCAAGAAAAAGCTTTCATACAAGCGATGCCCAGACTGAAGTAAGTTTTTAAAATGAATAGAATTCAGCAAAAAAAAAAAAATTATTAAATGTATTGGGGAGACACTGATTAATAAAATTATATAGGTTTCAAGTGTACTATTCAATAATACGTCATAAGTATATTGATTGTGTGTTCACCACCCAAAGTTAAATCTCCTTCCTTCACCATAAATTTGATCCCCTTTACCCTTATCTACCTTTCCCCTCCCTCCTTTCCCTCTGGTAATGACTAAACTGTTGTCTCTGTCTGTGAGTTTTTGTTTGTCTTGTTCCTTTGTCGCTTTCAGTTTTATATCCTACCTATGAGTAAAATCATATAGTTCTCAGCTTTTTCTGTCTAATTTATTTCACTAAGCATGATTATCTTGAGGTCCATCTATGTTGTGGCAGATGGCAGTATTTCATCTTTTCTTATGGCTGAGTAACATTCCATTGTATCTATATACCACAGCTTCTTTATCCAATCAAAAATTTTTAACACTTTCTCAGTATATTTGCTCTTTACCTCCCTCCTGACTTCACCACACTGACTTCATCTGTTGCACTTGCTCAGGACTTTACTCAAATAAAATCTTTTCAGTGAAGCCTTCTGTGACACTCCCCCCCACCACATACTCTAAGTGCCTATCTCCTTCTCCACTGCTTTATTCTTCTCCATTATTCTTATTAATATCTAGTATGCTATACATTCTATTTTTATATAATGTGTTTATAATCTGTCTTCCCTACTAGGGGGTGAGTTCTATTAGGGAAGAGATTTTTGTTTCTTTGACTTACTGATATAGCTAGCATCTTTAGTATCTAGAACAGTGTCTGGCACAAAGGAAACAATATTTATTGAATAAATTATTTTTTTCTCTTAAATATGGAAAAGTAAGGGCTACAGTGAGTTTGGGCAGTGGATTAGATGAGAAGTGGATTTTGGATGGTAGCTCTAACATTATAGCATAATAATTATAATGGTTAGCATTTATTGACTATGTCTTATATACCAGTTACTGTGCTAAGTTCTTTAGATTTATTCCTTTATTTAAGTGTATTAAATAAGATGTATTTCTCAGAAAGAATTTTAGAGTACCAGTTTTGAAACTTAGTTATTGATACAATGATGAAATTTTCCATTTCTTTTTCACAATATTTAACATTATTAGTCAAACCTGCATACTTAAGTTGGTATTTATTAACATGTAGCACTTCATAATTCTTGTGAGTGAAGACACAAGTGAACAAATAGAAACTGATGAAAGGTTTTATACATAACATGCCTAGATTTTTTCTGTGGTCTGATACTATCCTGAGTCTGTCTTCCCTTTGTCTGATCACATATATTCACGTAGAGAATATTTAGCCCAGGAATCAAACCAGTTTTTATATTGTGTGTATTCTTGCTTTAACTGCGATTGTCTGAATATAGAAATGAAGATTCCTTTAATATTCTGAAATCTTCTCAGGTGTGAACTGCTGGAGACTGGGACACATTCAGGTCTCTGCCTCAAGGATCATTGTTAACTGCTGACTCACTTCCACTGCTTCTCACCCTTTTATTTTGCAGGAAACATATCCTGACTCACCTCACCATCTTTCACTGTGTCTCAAGAACCCTCTCTTCAGAAATACTTGGCCTAGCTTTATTTTAGCACCACGATTAGTGCCAAAGAAAATAGAAAAGCAGAGAAAATCAGGAGATGTATAGATATATACAGTATGCCTCAGTTCAGTTTGAAAAAAAGGAAAATATTATTCCAAAAAGTTATGAATCCCATAGTCAGACTTGCTTTTTGCATTTTTGAAAGTACAGCTGTTTCTTCTTCAAAAACTATAACAGGAAAGGTGGAAAAAGAAGCCATAAGAAGTTAATTTTCTAAGAGCATAATAGAGGTCTAAATAAAATATAATTGGGGTCTAAATAACATATGGAGACTTCTTCCTGGTATGCAAATGCTCAGTGAAGTCCTGGGGAGAAGCATGATGTGGGGAAATTGGACAATTGTCAACAAATTTGTTCTTGTGGGCTTCTCAGCCTTGTCCTCTGAGCTACAATCTCTACTGTTTCTCCTCTTCTTGATCATTTACCTGATTACACTGATGGGCAATGTCCTCATCATCTTGGTCACTACAGCTGACTCTGCCCTACAAAGTCCTATGTACTTCTTCCTCAGGAACTTGTCTTTCCTGGAGGTAGGGTTCAACTTGGTCATTGTGCCCAAGATGCTGGGGACCCTGATCATCCAAGATACAACCATCTCCTTCCTTGGCTGTGCTACTCAGATGTATTTCTTCTTTTTCTTTGGGGCTGCTGAGTGCTGCCTCCTGGCCACAATGGCATATGACCGCTATGTGGCTATCTGTGACCCTTTGCGATACCCAGTCATCATGGGCCACAAGGCCTGTGCCCAGCTGGCTGCTGCTTCTTGGTTCGCAGGGTTTCCAGTGGCCACTGTGCAAACCTCATGGATTTTCAGCTTCCCTTTTTGTGGCCCCAACAGGGTGAACCACTTCTTCTGTGACAGCCCCCCCATCATTGCACTGGTCTGTGCTGATACCTCTCTGTTTGAACTGGAGGCTCTGACAGCCACTGTCCTATTCATCCTCTTCCCTTTCTTGTTGATCCTGGGGTCCTATGTCCGTATCCTCTCTACAATCTTCAGGATGCCCTCAGCTGAGGGGAAACGCAAGGCCTTCTCTACCTGTTCCTCCCACCTCCTGGTTGTCTCCCTCTTCTACAGCACTGCCATCCTCACTTACTTCCGACCCCGGTCCAGCACTTCTCCTGAAAGCAAGAAGCTGCTGTCACTCTCCTACACAGTGGTGACTCCCATGTTGAACCCCATCATCTACAGCTTAAGGAATAATGAAGTGAAAGCTGCACTGAGGCGGGTCGTCCACAGGACCCTGGGCCCACAGAAACTATGACTGACTTAGATAGAAACTGAAAAGCTAGAATGCAAGGACAAAGGAAAGAAAAACCAATTCCTCACATGGGTTTTTGGTCTCTGCTCTTTCCAGGAGCCACAGTTTACCCACTGGGATTTTGGACTTTCCACTGAGATCCATTTCTGAATAAAAGAACATAGTGGTGACAAAAAGGACAGCAGTAGGTGCAGTGCTCTGTGGGACTGTGGTACCAGTGTTCCTGAGGATGCTGGTTGTTTGCACAGATTAGGAGCCTATCTGAGCCTATTACAATTTGCCTTTTTTTATTTGTTTTAGTTTTTCTTGAATTTCTTCACCCATGTCATTTTTATAATCTTCTCCTTTACTTTCTTCTGTTTGTTCAAAAATTCTATCTGAAACTTTTAAGGATCTTTTTGTTTACAGGATAAAATAATGACAATAAATAGTAGAGTTTAATTTCATTCTTTTATTCTTTTATTTGAACTTGAAATTTCAACAAATTTTTATGCAGTACTCAGCGTATGTTAGACCTTGTTTAGGCCTCGAAGACACATTGGTGAACAATAACAACAAAAAATCTCTTACCTCATGGAAATTATATTCTAGTGAGAAATAGAGGTAACAAAAAGATACTTAAAACTTCCACTCGCTTATAAAGTACACATACTTAAATGCTAGCAAATAAGGAATTCTTCCTCTACTACTATAATTAGTCTGTGCCTCTTCTGGAGAAAGACAATTCCACACTACCAACAACTGCCTCAATCTCAAATTATTCACCTTGAATATGAGATTTGTTTGACAGAAAGAAATCTCCAGTCAAGTATAAGTGGACAAATTATAGGAAACTGCTATGAATAACCCAAAGTTTCTTTGTTTACTAAGTTGTTTTTAGAATCTTATTGTTATTGGATGAAATCAACTGTCTCTTTTAAGCTTGCTTATCACTCAGCCAATATACCAGCCCCTCTTTATGATTTTGTCCAGCAAACAGTCCAACTCTAGACTCTTGGCAAATAACAGACTTGGAACATGGGCACCATAGCTTTGTGTAAACTATTCATAAGAATGTATTGATAATTAACAACATAAAATAGCATTACTGCATAAGCACATCCTGTCCACAGACTCTGTATGCCATGTTGGTACCGGGACCAGTTCAATATCCCACACGAGGTGTCCTTCAGCTCTCATGTAGCAAGGGCTCCTGGAGCGGAATACATTCTGAAATTCCACAAGAATTTGCAAAAGGAAAGACAGTCACAGGGTTCTACTTGCATGGTGGCAATCACACAACTGAGCAAAATGGCACCATAATAAATTTATCATTTTCAATTTTAGCCAAGCTTTAATCACTTCGTCACATTCGTTTTACTTGATCTTGGTGTGATCGGCAGAATAATGGGCCCACAAATATATCCACGTTCTAGACCCAGAACCTGTATATATGGTACCTTACATTTAAAAGGACTTTGAGGATGTGATTAAATTAAGAATCATAATATGGGGGGGGGGTTATCCTGGATTTTTTTTTTTCAGAATACAATAACAAGAAATTAGAAGGTAGGAAAAGAATGAGCTTGAAATATTCATTCACATAGCTTCCTTGCCTCCATATACCTAAGTTCACAATTCTTGCCTGGTGGCCTTCTACATACAGCTACCCTCTCCAAGTTCTAGTTGACTGCTCTTGATCCATCAGGCCCAGGTTTGGTAACAGCTTCTCACTCTTGTTACCCTGGGATGTCAGAATTTTTTGGTTTCTAAACCCCCGTCTTTACCTTTATAAAGTTGTGTCCTGATAGGTACAATACTCATGTCTCTAATAAGTGTGTGAGAAGTACAGCAGAGCTCATAAATTCTGCTTCATCATATCCACCTCAAAGATACATGTAGGTACAGGTACATGCACACATATTTGTAGCATCTAGCTCATAGTAAGTGATTAAATAGTGTTTGTTAATTTATTGATTATTTCGTGATGCAAAGCAATTCAGAAATACCAAAAGATAAAGGAGTTGAAGTAGCATCTGGGATAGATAGATAATAGTATGTAGCATGATAAAAATATATATATATATATATTTTATAGGTTCCAGGGTCTATAAAATGTGAAGATTTCTCAAAGGATTTCCTAACACTTAGGTGCTAAAAGACCAACCAGAAGGAAGCAGACCCTCCTTCCTATTGCTCTATGAATTCTTCTTCTTCTACAAAGGGAGTACTGGATGAAGGATGGAGGATAGACCCACGGATAATGCCAAAGGATAAGAATTGTACCACATTCCAGGCTTGCTTAGGGAACTACTCAGGAAGTCTTAGAAGTAGGGAGTCAGGAGGGTCTCACCATCAATGGAAAATCCCGAGCCTGCATGGAAAATTTCTTGTGGCTACATTTCTCAGAGCTCTCTTCACATCCTTGTTCCTCAGGCTGTAGATGAGGGGATTAAGCATGGGGGTCACCACTGCGTAGAATACAGACACTAGTTTTTCCTGTTCTTTGGAAGACTTTGGTGTCATGTAGGTGACAATTGCTGACCCATAAAAAAGGATGACCACCATAAGGTGGGAGCCACAGGTAGAGAATGCCTTGAGCCTCCCTGCAGCTGACTTCATCCTGACCACAGTCACTATGATGCGGCAATAGGATACCAGAATTAGGGAAACAGGTATGAGGAGAATCATAACTCCCATGAGGAAAATGGCCATCTCTGAAGTCCGGGTGTCTGTAGATGCCAGGGTCAACAGTGCAGGGGCCTCGCAAAAGAAATGAGCAATACTGTTGCTGCCTTGGTAGGGTAGCCGTAGTGTGAAGGTGGTGTCCACTACAGACACCAGAATGCCACTGGTCCATGAGCCTGCAGCCAGCTGAACACACACCCTCCAAGTCATGATGCTGGGGTAATGCAAAGGATTACAAATGGCCACATACCGATCATAGGACATCACTGCCAGAAGGACACACTGTGTACCCCCAAAAATGAGGAAGAGTAGGAGCTGAGCTGCACAACGTGTGAGTGGAATGACTTTCTTCCTTGAGAGAAGATGGACTAGGGCCTGAGGAACGATGTTGGTAGAGAAACAGAGGTCAGCCAGAGATAAATTGCAGAGAAAAAAATACATGGGTGTGTGAAGCAGGGAGTCAACCTGAACAAGGGATATGAGAAGCAGATTCCCAAGTAGAGTGACCAAGTAGATACCCAGGAATAAGAGAAATAGCAGCTGTTGGGTGTGTGGGTCATCAGAAAGTCCCAGGAGGAGGAATTCTGTCACTTGTGTCTGATTTGTCTGTTTCATAGTTTGTTTGTTTGTTTGTTTGTTTGTCTGGTATGAAGTTACGCACACAAAACATAAATGTGTATAACCTATAAAATAATATAATTAAGTTGAAGGGCTTAGAAATTGCCCTGAATCACTATGAACCATTTCTAGAATCTCCTTTTAAGGTTTTTAGAGGATGATCATGCCACCTTAGTTGAAACATTTTCAATGTTGCAAAACTTAATACTTTATAAGACAGTTTATTCACTTTTAGTGCCATCTGGCAAGGTAGAGCAGATCAAAAATCATCTTTATTCTGAATATCATCCTCTTTATTCTAATAACAAAACAACAGATTGAATTCATCTATAAATCGTGCCATTTGATTTCACCTTTTATCAACTAAAACCTTTAGCCTTATGCTGCTCTTGCCACACCGTCTCATCTCATGATGATGTAGATGCATTTATTTCTTTAGACATACAACTGCACCTATTTTCGCCATCCTGAAAAGAGAATCTCTGGGGTATAAGAATTCAAAAAGAGCCCAAGTACTCCGCAGAACTGACTTTTTCTTAGAGTAAACCTGTTTTGAAGGAGCTGGGAAACCAAGGGGCAACTCTGGATAGTGCCATAATCTCTTTGGAAATCCTCTCCCAAGCTTCAGCTGTAGTTCTCAGATATCATTCTTAACCATTGGTAAACTTCCAAAGTAGCAGACACACCCTCCCAACAGAATTTCCATTGTAAGCCACCAACTTCATTCGTTTTCTATGTTCAGACTAAACAGCTCTAATCTGCCACTTCCAGCTCATTGTCTCTCCCTGCCTTGCATTATCTGTCTACTCCCCCCGGAGATCACAAACTCCTTTGAAAACTGTGTCTATGTATTTTTCACTTTTATGTACTTTATTAGACACAGCATAGAACTTCGTTTAATAAATTGTAATTAATTAAATTAAATTAAAACAATTTGGTCACATAATTTAGTAGAGTTGTTTTAAAAGCCTGCCAATATCCGTAGAGAGATTTGCAGGAATTTGGGAGCAATACTAAAATATCACGGAGCTGTTCCAAAAAGAGAGAAAGTAAATTTAAAGTCTAAAGTTAAAGGCTCTGTGCAAGGCTTAGGCTTTCAACTCTTCATCTGCCTGGTAAAGGTGCTTTAAAATAATGTTTTAAATACTTCAAATGCATACATACACATATACATGTGCATGCATACAAACATCAAATAGAATGTATAGGATTACCAAGGAAACCAATTATATCAAAATTCAGCTATTGAAATGGTTTTAGAAAACAAATATGTGATATAATAATAATACATGTGCTCCTTCAACACATTAAATTTTAAAATGTTGTTGAAAGTCTAAGAACCACCTTAATTTCAAAATGATAAGCTTATATTATATTTTGAGATATCTTAAACAATTGCAATGTGATATAAAAATACCTCCGATTTTTATTGGTGATAAAGTCATGGATACTGATAATGCTGGTTTGGGTTGGTTACCAACTTCAAAAAGGAAGGAAATTTTAAATTTCAGTTAGAGTAAAAATTAAAAAGTAACATTTACATCTAAATTGAAGAAAGCCCTTAATTCTAAGAATTCCTGGGCTAAAGGAATTCCCAGTTTTCTCAAAAAGACACAATTATACTCTATATAATCTGATAATGGAATCTTAGGCATTTGGATGAGTCCATGAGTCAAAATGATGAAAGATTTCAATTCATCATTGAAATAATAAACGAATAAATGAAACATTAATATGAACAATCACATCTCTACTTCATGATCATTTATGGCTCTCTTTTCAGTTACTTTCCTTGCCACAGAACTAGGACACACTGGTTTTTATGCTACACTGGTTTTTGCTCAGCATAGTCCGTCTATTCAGATATAGGCCCACTACATGGAGTTACCATCATTTTCATTGAACATTCATCACACTTTGAATATTCGATAACTTTATTTGTTGATCAAATGTTATTGACCAAGCACTTCCTGATAATGGAGACACAGAGGGAATACTCAGCTCCCGAGGCCAAAGACTCTCAGATAGGAGGGACCAAACTATAGTCATGTTTTATCCCCAGTGCCAGTGTGTGCCCTGGAACACCATAGAACCGTAGTAAATGTTGGTTTAATGAATAAATGTACTGGACCAAGTGAGTCTATTTGATCTAACAATTAAGCCAAACTGATATAGAATTGCTTCTAATGGTAAATATAGTCTATTGTTAAATTGCTGACATAAAAATAAAATTTGAGAACTCAAGCTATTTTAAGACAGGTATTTTGGAATTACCATCCATCTAGTGGAAGGCACTACCTAGTTGGTTCTTAGAGTCTCCACTTATGGTTCAGCTCAGGTCCTTTGGACTTACTGCCTCAGTTCATACCCTTCCCAGAATAGAAATTAGTACAACAGTATCAATCAAGTGTCTAGATCTCAGGGAAAATTAAATGAGAAACAAACAATGTTTCTCAGTTTTACTGAAAAGAGATATAGAGGATAAAACTAAACACTATCACAAAGTTCTGAGTAAAGCTTACAATATGTAGTTAACTTAATGAAGGGCAGCTATAGGATATTGCTGATTTCTATGCCTTCTTACACATTCTGCACTCCCACCTATCTCCAACATACATAGACATAAACACACACAAGTATACACATTCACAAACATCTAGTATACCCTAGATACATAAGTGTACTTACAGTGTGATGTACTTACCTCCATCATGGCTCTTAACAAACTATATTGAAATTATTTTCTTTCCCTGTGACTGTAAGATATTCAAGAGCAGCAACCACATCTGACTCATCTTTATTCACAGCAAATAAGATAAATCCTGGCACAGAATAAGTGTCCTACAGGTGTTTTTTGAGCTGATTTGACCTTAACCAAAGTATCAGGAGACAGAGAAGCGAATAAAAGAGATGAGTGTGACATGTGATCTGTCAGATGGTAAGAGCTCCCACTGACCCTAAGTGTACAACATTAGAAAGTTACACCCCTGACCTCTCCCAATTTGTTTTTCAAAGCATGTTATTCTCCCAAGCAAATGTGGAAGAGAAAGTGCTCCCCCAGGTGATCTGATCTTCAGGGTCAGGAAGCTCCTGTAAAAAAAAAAAAAATCATGCCTCTGTCAATCTTTTTCTCATGTTATTCTGCCTTTTCTCCAGTTGTAAGTTCACTTCTCTAAAAATGACATATATTACTGGATGTGGAATAGACTAATAAGATCACAGAGCCATGCGTTGTCTAAGCTGATATTTCTTTTAGGAAAATGACATTGAGGAAATCTATAGGAACTAAGAGAAAATACTAAATTTGTCTTCTGGTTTCAAGGTCTTTTTTCCTCCAAATCACATATTCTTTACCCACCACACCTACTATTTTCTTCCAAGCCCAGTTCATAGAAGCATAAGAATCTCCAGCCAAAGGGTCAATACTGACTCTGGAAGCCATGTTTACATCTCCATCACATAAGGACCATGATTCTTCCTCACAGGGAATTCAGCATTTGTGGTTTGCTAAGGTAGATACACTGTGTAAAAGACTTTGGCTAGATCAATTACAGAAGATTTAGCTCTAAGAATCAGATCATTTGGACAAAATTAGTTGAATTTAAAAAATCAAATCTATAAAGGGATTGAAACCAATTTCATTGCCTATATATGCCAGGTTATCTCCTTAGTTCAAATCTTGTCTTCTCTTTTCCTCCTCCTAATAATCTTACCAACATTTTGTCATCTGGTAGAGAAAAAAGATCATATTAGCATGTCAGAGTCAGTAAAAACTTCCCGCTGTTGAGACGGAAACTGCTGCAGGTGTATTGGCTGCAGGATGGACGGAGTGGAGACTAGAAGTATCTTGTCATAAAAGCAAAGAGCTCAGTAACATCAAGGACAAGGCAGGAAGGGGAATCACCACATCTCCAATGTCTTCCTGCTCTATCGAGATATCTTATCATTGAGTTCAGTGCATAATGTGCAATAATAGTTCCATTTAAATGAGGTAAACAGAGGGACACATAAGCAGTCTCTGGAGTGGCTAAAGTGCTCAGGAGAATTCTGAATCATTAACGTGGATCCTGAGCTGCCGTTCCTTTCAGAAGCTTCCCAAATGGTTATAAGGAAGAAAGAAAATAGCATGTAGTTAGCACTCGCATCTCTGTTCATGAGACAATGTAGATGCACAAATCCTACCAAAAATTAGAGCTAATTGAATGCAAAGGTGTACTTAAAAATAACACAGCATGATCAAATATGGTTTATTTCTGGGATGCAAATACATTTAAATATCAGAAACCCTAAAAAGAAATTTCCAAATTATTACACTGATGGATAAAATCAAATAATCTCAGCAATGTAGAGAAAAAAAAATGTGTTAAAGAAAAACACAGAGTGATGTCAGAAACACGGCAGAGTGAGAGACGTCCCCAGATCTCTCCCCTTGAAACGACAATAAGCTGAATATCTAAAACTCAACAAAAAACACCCAAACTGCACACCAGCATGTCTGAGTGTAGGACCTGCACATAAGAGCTACCACAGGTCAGAACCCCATGTGTCGGGTGGTAGACTGGAAAAAACAAAGAAGCTGCCTCTTGTAGCCACTGGAGCTCCATGCAGGAGGAGGGGGAGGGGAGAAGGTGCAGCGGGTTCCCTGAACAGCCTTGCCTGGGAAAGCTGGGAGCTCCACATGGCCAGAGGCAGGGCCCAGTCATCAAGGCAGAAAGCAGATAAGTAAGGATAGCAGAGAAGCAGGGAAGACAGAGAAACAACAGTTGATTTTTACCAGCTGCAGTTGCAAAAATTAGGCTGGGCCACAGCCCTTACCCCCTAACCCCAAGAGCCCCTCCCCCCATACCCTCTGAGACTAAACACCACGGAGCCCCAGGGGACCGGAGCAAATGCTACCAACACTGTTGCTAACACTGACAGGGACTGAGACTGAGGGAAGTAAGAGTGATTAAACATCTATTAGGAAATAAAAGGCATTATTAATGCTTTCTATAAAGCAGGAATCAAAGAGGCTTAGACACCACCTACTGGAAACCAATAGAAAAACACATTCTTTGCAACAGGCTAAAGAGACTTTTATATAATAAATCTTCTTTCTGGCAAAAAAGCAGAATACACTTCCATTAATGCCCAGGAAGAGAAATAGCTCATTAAACACCATAAACAACCAAGAAAGAAAGAGAAAAAATGTCCAGAAGATAAGTTTAGAGATAGAGAAATATGTAACTTAAATGACAGAGAATTCAGGCTGATACTTCTGAAAAAACTCAATGAGATCCAAAACGATTCATATCAACAACTTCAGGCATTGAAAAAAACAAACTAGATGAGCAGAATGAGTTCTTTGGCAAAGAGACTGAAACCCTCAAAAAAAAAAAACCATTAGAACTTCTTGAGATGAAGAACACACTGAAAGAAATGAAAAATAAAATAGCAAGCTTGGGAAACAGAGTCGACCAAATGGAGGAAAGAATCAGTGACATCGAAGACAGAAATCTAGAAATAAATCAGAATGAAGAAGAGAGAAACTGAAGAATGAAAAATAATGAAAGAGAAATTCAAGAACTAGTTGATATCATTAAGAGATGAAACATAAGAATAATGGGTATTAATGAAGGCAAGGAAAAGGAGCAGGTACTAGAAAGCATTTTCAGACAAATAGTTGACGAGAATGTCCCAAATCTAAGGAATGAGCTTGAGCTTGGAATTCAAGAAGTTAACAGAACACCCAATTATCTCAACCCAAAAAGGCCTTTACAAAGACACATTGTATTAAAGTTATCAAAAATCAATGACAAAGGTAGAATTCTCAGGGCAGCCAGAAAGAAGAAAACGGTAACTTATAAAGGAAAACCTATTAGATTATTGTAGCACTTCTCAGCACAGACCTTACAAGCCATAAAGAAATGGAATCAAATATTTAAACTATTAAGTGAAAGGCACTACCAGTCTAGAATAATGTATCCAGCTAAGCTCCCCTTTAAATATGAAGAAGAAATTAAGACCTTTGCAGACAAAAAAATTGAGGGAATTCTCCACTACAAGGCCTGTATACAGGAAATTCTGAAAGATCTCAGCTCACCTAAAACAAAATGACAAAAAAAAAAAAAAAACATAATTAGGAGTAAGGAGACTAGCTGGCTGATAGAAACAAAGGAGTGCAACCCTTATTAAGAACAGGGCATTATAAGCTTAAACAATAAGAAAACATTTGCTATAGCAAGATGGTAATGAACGTTCAGCATATACAGGGACAAATTGAGAGAACCATAACAGAAAAATGGAGGATTCAAAGATCCAAATTCACAAAGAGGAATGGAGATAAGTCACGCTCGGAAGAAAATGGATGACTGTGTGTGTGTGTGTGTGTGTGTGTGTGTGTGTGTGTGTGTGTGTATCTATAGATCTATAGATCTATAGATATATAGATATCTTTTTCGTATTTGTAATGGTAACCACATGCCAAATATTTAGAACTGAAGTATATAAATTAAAACAAGAAACACAAGGACAAAGAAACAATGGAAACACTGAGCTACCAGAAAGCAAAAGATAAAATGGCTATAAGAAGACTTCATATTTCAATAGTCACCTTAAATGTAAATGGACTGAACTCTCCAATAAAAAGGCACAGAGTTGCAGATTGGATCAAAAAACAAAACCCAACCGAATGCTGCCTCCAGGAGACACATTTTAGCTCCAAAGACAAATATAGAATCAAAGTAAAAAGGCGGAAAATGTTATTTCAAGCAAATGGCATTCAGAGAAAAACGCGAGTAGCGGTTTTAATATTGGATGAAATAGGATTCAAAATAAAAAAGGTATAGAAAGATACTTCATAATGATAAAGGTAATCATGCACCAAGAAGATATAATACTTATTAATATCTATGCTCCCAATCAGGGAGGCCCGAAATATGTAAAGTGATTACTAACAGAACCAAAGAAAGAAACCAACCAAAACACTATCATAGTAGGGGAATTAAATACCCCACTGTCAGATATGGACAGATCACCAAAACAGAAAATCAATAAGGAAATAACATCCTTAAATGACACATTAGACAAACTGGACATAATTGACCTTTACAGAGCCTTCTATCCCAAAATAGATGATTACACATTCTTCTCAAGTGCACATGGAACATTCTCAAGGACTGACCACATACTGAGACACAGAGACACAGAGATAGCCTCAACAAATATGAGAGGGTTGAAATAATACCAACCACATTCTCTGATCATAATGCAAAAGGAAATCAACTGCAGATCAACTGCAGAAGGAAATCAGGAAGTACCACAATACTTGGAGATTAAACAACATGCTACTGAAGAATAACTAGGTCAAAGAAGAAATTTAAAAAAAAAAAAAAGAGATCAAGAGATACATAGAAACGAATGATAATGATAGTACAACATATCAAAACTTTTGGGACTCGGCAAAAGTGGTCATGAGGAAAGGTCATATCATTACAAGCCTATCTCTAAAAACAAAAACAAGCCCAAATAGACAACCTAACACATCGTATTATAAAACTAGAAAAGGAAGAACAAATGAAGCCTAAAGTCAGCAGAAGGAAAGAAATCATCAAAATCAGAACAAAAAAATCAAATTGAAAACAAACAAAAAAATAGAAAAAATAAATGCAACAAAGAGCTTGTTCTTTGAGAAGGTTAATAATATTGACAAACCACTGGCTAGACTCACTAAAGAAAAAAGAGAAAGGACACAAAAAAGATCAAGGATGGAAAAGGGAAAATTATGACAGATACCGCAGAAATACAAAGGATCATGCAAGAATACTATGAAAAAGTTTATAACACCAAATTTAATAACCTAGAATAAGTGGACCAGTACTTAGAAAAATATGACCTTCCTAGACTAAATCAAGAAGAACTGGAAAATCTAAGTAGACTGATCAGCAGTATGGAAATTGAAACAATCATCAAAAACTTACCAAAAAGTAAAAGTCAGGGACCAGATGGCTTCACCAGGGAATTCTACTAAACATTCAAAGAAGATTTAATACCTATTTTCCTTAAACTCTTCCAAAAAATAGAAGAGGAGGCAATACTCCGCAACTCATTTTATGAGGCCAATATTACCCTGATACCAAAACCTGGTAAAGATAACACAATAAAAAGAAAACTACAGACCAATATTTCTCATGAACACAGATGCAAAAATCTTAAATAAGATGCTAGCGAACCGAGTACTGCAAGGATTATACACCACAATCAAGTGGGCTTCATCCCAGAGGCTCAGGGATGGTTCAACATACGCAAATCAATTAATGTAATACACCACATAAACAAATTAAAAAATAAGAATCATACGGTCATATCAATAGATGCAGAAAAAGCCTTCGACAAGATACAGCATCCATTTATGATCAAAACACTTAACAAAATCGATATAGAAGGAAAGTACCTTAACATAATAAAGACCATCTATGACAAACCCTCAGCCAACATTATACTTAATGGTGAAAAACTAAAAACCTTTCCTCTAAGATCAGGAACAAGGCAATGCTATCCACTATCGTCACTGTTATTCAATATAACATTGGAGGTCCTAGTTAGTGCAATCAGACAAGAGGAAGATATAAAAGGCATCCACACAGGAAACAAAGAAGCCAAACTGTCACTATTTGTGGATGACATGATTCTCTATATAGAAAACCTTAAAGACTCCACAAGAACACCACTAAAAACAATAAGCAAATACAGTAAAGTCTCTGGTTGCAAAATCAATGTTCAAAAATTCATAGTGTTCCTATACTTTAATAATGAAATGTCAGAAAAAGAAGTGAAAAAAATAATTCCTTTTGCAATTGCACCAAAAAGAATAAAATACCTAGGAATAAATTTAACAAAACATGTGAAGGACCTATATAATGAAAACTACAAGGCCCTATTAAAAGAAATCGAAGAAAATGCAAAGAAATGGAAAGATATTCCGTATTCTTAGATTAGAAAAATCAACAGTTAAAATGACCCTATTACCTAGAGAATTATACGGATTTAATTCAGTCCCCATCAAAAATTTAAAGAAATAGAATAAAAAATCATCACATTTGTATGGAAGCACAAAAGACTCTGAATCACCAAAGCCATCCTGAGAAAAAAGAACGAGGTTGGAGGCATCACTCTGCCCAACTTCAAATTCTACTACAAAGCGACAGTAATCAAAACAGCATGGTATTGGCAGCAAAACAGACACACGGAAAAGAAGTAAACCTATATTTATATGCGCAAATAATTTTTGACAAAAAAGCCAAAAATACAGTGGAGAAAGGAAAGCCTCTTCAAGAAATGATGGTGGGAAAACCAGAAAGTCACCTGCAAAAGAATGAAACTAGACTGTTGTCTTCACCACACAGAAAAATTAAGACCTGCAACAATAAAGAAAGAAGACATAAAAACTAAAGAAAGAAAACATAAGAACTAAAAGAAAACATAGAACTAAAGAAAACATAAGAACTAAACTCATGGACCTTGGACTTAAAAAGGATTTTGTGAATTTGACCTCAAAGGCAAAGGAAGTAAAAGGTAAAATAAATGAATAAGACTACATCAAACTAAAAATCTTCTGCAGAAAAGAAAAATCATCATCAAGGTAAAGAGAGAACTATCCAAATGGGAAAATGTATTTGCAAGCAACACCTCCGATAATATCCAAAATATACAAAGAACTCATACAACTCAATAATAACAAATAACAAAAACAAAAAATGATCCAATCAAATAATGGACAGAGGACCTGAACAGACACTTCTCCCTAGAGGACATACAAATGGCCTACAAACATATGAAATGATGGTCATCATCACTAGCTATTAGGGGAATGCAAATCAAAACCACAATGAGCTAGCATCTCACATCTGCTAGAATAGCTATAAGCAACAGAACAAGTAATAACAAATGTTGGAGAGAATGCGGAGAAAAAGGAGCCCTCATACACTGCTGGTGGGTCTGCAAATTGGTACAGCCACTATGGAAAAGTTCCTCAAAAAACTAAGAATTGATATACCATATGATCCAATAATCCCTCTACTGGGTATTTATCACAAAGACTTAAAAACTCATATCTGAAAAGATATTTGCAGACCAATGTTCATAGCAGCATTATTCACAGTGGCCAGGACATGGAAGCAACCAAAGTGTTCTACGATAAATGATTGGCTAAAGAAGCAGTGGTACATATATACAATGGAATATTACGCAGCAATGAGGAGAGATGAAATACTGACATTTGTGACAACGTGGATGAACCTCAAGATCATCATGCTAAGCGAAATAAGCCAGACAGAAAGAGATGAAAATCACATGATATCACTTATATGTGGGATATAAACATAAAAGCAGCAAGTGAACAGGACAAACAGAGACTCATGGACATGGACAATAGACTAGTAGTTACCAGAGGGTAAGGGGGAGGAGGGAGGTAGACAGGGTAAAGGGGATAAAATATGCTGTGATAGAAAGAAATCTAACTATGAGAGGTGAACACACAGTGTAAATATATATATGCCTTACTTTAAAAAAAAAATTAAAACACCTATTTATTATTATTTTTTTATCTTTGTAAACCAGGATTAAAATAAAGTTTCTTTTACATGCACTAAAACTCAATAACACATCTCATATTTGATAGAGAAATTTTAGGCGCAATCTCTAAGATCAGGAACAAGACAAGAATGCTTCTCCCACCATTACTGTTTAGCATAGTATTGTAAGTCATTAAAAATATCATGAAGAAAGAAAAAGATATAAGATATAATAAATGGAAGAGAAGAAAAAAAACTCTACTATTTGCTGACTATATGACTATCCACCTAAAAAAATATTCATTGAACTGTTAGAAGTAATAAAGAAATATTTGCCAGTTTCCTGTATCAGAGCTCAACCTAAAAAAAAAAAAAATTCTATACCTAACAGCAATAACCAACTGGAATATATAATTTTTAAAATAGAATACAATTTCACAATAGCAGCAAAAATTATAAAGTATGTAGAAACAAGTCAAGAATACAAGCAGTCTCCATGGGGGAAGAGGGGGAATCTGCTCTAGTGAAGTAGAAGATGTTTTGAATAAATAGAGAGATATTTCATCTCTTGGATCAGATGAATTTAAAACTATAAAGATGTCATTTCTCCCCAAATTGATCTATACATTTAGGGTGATACCAACAACAATTCCAGTTGGACTTTTTGAGTAACTCAAGAGATTTATTCTTAAATTTATGTGGAGAAATAAAAATCCACAATTAAAATATTGAAAAGAGTGATGTAGGGATGCCCTACAAGATATTAAGACAAATTGCCAAGCTACAGAAATAAAAGCTAAGTGTTACTGTTGGGAAAAAATAAAAAGACAAACAAATGGGACAGAATTGAGAGCTCATAGATAGACCCATGTGGAAATTTAATGTACAACAAAATTAATTCCAAAAATCATTAGAGAGGAGACAAATAGTTTAGTAAATAGTGTTCATAAAATTAGTTTACTACAATTAGAAAAATAAAACAGGATTCCTAATATAACCTAATATAACATAAGGTGGTAATCTCTAAATAAATTAAAACCTAAAAGTTAAAACAGAACACTGGCATTATAGAAGAAAACATAGTATATATTTTTTACTTAGAGTAAGAAAATTCCAAAGCACAATCCATAATGAAAAATTTGATGAATTTTATTTCATCAAAATCTGGGATTTATCTTTAATAAAGAACATTAAGAATGAAGTTAAAATATAGATGAGAAAATGAATGAGATATTTGTACAATGATATATAAAATCAATAATAAACAAGAACTTACTATCAGGAATTTATAATAAATTCTAAAAATTAATAAGAAAAGAAAGAACATAAAATGTACATATATACATGGCATATTACTCAGCCATAAGAAAAAAATGATATACTGCTATTTGTGACAACATGCATGGATCTTGAGATTATCATGCTAAGCAAAATAAGTCAGACAGAAAAAGTTGCGAACCATTTGATTTTACTTATATGGAGGATATAAAACCAAAAGCAACAAAGGAACAAGACAAACACATCTCATAGATACAGACAACAGTTTAATAGTTACAAGAGGGAAAGGGGTGAGAGGAGGAGGTGGATAAAGGTAAAAGGGGGTCACATAGTGATGAAAGGAAATTTGACTTTGTGTGGTGAACATACAGCGCAATGAACAGATGATATATTATTGAATTGTACATTTGAAACCTATATAATTTTATTAACAATGTCACCACAATAAATTTAATTAAAAATGGCTTTAAAACACAATCTTAATTTAATACTTCAAGAAATAAATTGTTTAAGAAACAGTTGTGTACAAAACTGTCCTTTGAATTATCTCCACAAAGTAATAACTTTGACTATGTTCAGTAAAAGTATACAACTTTAATATAACAGCACACTCAAAACTCCTATTGTCATATTGATATTAGGACAGTACTAACCAAATTAAACTCTAACACTTAAGGTGATCACATTGCACCAAAACAACCAAAAACCAAAATACAAGTTGTATTCCTAAATTAGATCATTGGCATCCAAATAATCCAACATCCGCTGATTATCACTTCTATTTAATCTCCATGTAAACAAAAAATACGAGTTTGGTAAATTGTGACTCTCTGAGAATATATCTGCTGATTCCATTTAAATGAAATTCATGTAAGGTTTGAAAGAGGAGTGAGTATGATTTGAAGCTTTAGTCTTTAATTTAAAATAGAACTCTAAGTGCCCTAGGGTGTCTCGGAGGATGGAAAGATAATAAAGTTGAGGTCTCTTAAAGCTCCAGGGAGTGCCCTGTTTACATCATCTCAGGACCTCACCTTTAAATATTTTCATGAAAAGCAATCCTCTGTTCAGACTTGGGACCTAGGAGAATTGGCATTTGTCCCTTGAATCAAATAAGGCAGAGAGGCTTGGGTTGAAGTCAAACTCATAGGAAGACTCTAGATGGTTCTTCGGGGGCATCGATCAAGAGGCAACCCCATAACTGGTACTGTCCTCCAAGAGTGAGCCTGCAAGCTACAGAAATTACTCCTTCTCACGCTTGATATTGATTTCTGAACCAATGAATCCTCAGCCTTGTTCTGCCTGGTGTCTGTCCTCAGGTGGGAAAGCTAGGAACGAGAGCAGGAAAGTTGCTGCTGAGCCTTGGCTGCAGGTTTCTGCAATACTGGTTGTGGGGGTAGGGGGCAGGCATGGTGTTGGGAAAAGCTGAACTTTGTCATTTACTCTCTTACACCTCATTTTTTTTTTTTTTTTATTGCTAGACTTTCAGAGACAACAATTCTGTTCCCACTCTTCTCCTTTGGAATTCCGGCTCCAAATCCTTGTTTAGACTTTCTTCTTCAGGGATGAACTCATTTTCAGAAAAATCACAGAGACAGTCTTCTCACATCACTTTCCTCTTGCTGTTGAAAAGCCACTCAGCCTGACTCTCCCCTGCCCACTGCTGTCAGTCCTTGTTTTCATCGTTTCCCTCAGCTTCCCTCTGTCCCACCATCTCCCATCCAACAGGCAGGGAACTGAAAGGAAACAAGGAATCTCGCTTTGAGGAACCCCATCAAGACCCTCTTGATCTTAAGCATGCTCTCCATCTAGGAGATGTGAAGGAACCAGGACTGTCTGGTATACCAGGAATGCTGGCACAGCCACCTTCAGTCCCCTTGGTGAGTAAGAGCAGATGGAGGGGAGTGGGTCCAGTTACAATCAGTGCTGTCCTTCTAGTCCAGAGGAGGATACTAACCCCCCACAGCTGTGCCATCATAGCTACACCCCATACCCCAATATCCTTCCCATACAAGTCAGGCATCATGGGTTCCCACATGACTCAGCCTTGGTCAGTATCCAACTGGCTCAATACCTACTCTGTAACTCCTTTTGTTATGGTGAAAGATTTGGTGGCCATGAGGGTTCATATATAAGAATATGATACTTATGTGAACATATCTGTGATGTGTGGATGTCTATGTGTTTGTGTGAGCTATTTATGAAGTAGTATATGTATGTATATGTAGCATGTGTTGTGTGTGTGTATAATAATCCTCATGTTTGCAGTTGTGTGCATCCGAGTCATTATGAGGAAATATCTGGAGGTTAGGCCCTCAGAGGGATAAAAGATTCATTGTCCATCCTTTTGGTGTGCGGAAAGAGTCAGACTTAGAGATTTCTTCCTGTTTCCTGTCTTCTTTCTGCTTTTTCTTCACATCTCTGGATTCCTGTCCTCTGTGCCCTGTTTACATCATCTCAGGACCTCATCTTTAAATATTTTCATGAAAAGCAATCCTCTGTTCAGACTTGGGACCTAGGAGAATTGGCATTTGTCTCTTTCTGCATACTTATAATGATTTATGAAATATAAAGTCCTAAAAATAGCAATGTTCAGAAAAAAGATTAGTTCAATTTGTAATTTTAAAATATTTTCATATTACCTTCCACAGATATTTCAAAAATGTACATACTTACATTTTTCATCTGTTTGCCCCGCTCTCAAAAATACAGTGGGTGATTTCAATCTATTTTACTTTTGCTAATCTAAAGTGAGAAAAAAAATCATAACATTATTTTATTTTACTTTTCTCTGATTCCAAGTAAGGATGAACATTGTTTACATTGTTTACATTGTTAGGCATTTGTACTTCTTTTGTAAAATGCCTGTTTAACATCCTGTCTCTCTCTTCTTGAATTGCCATTTTAAGCTCCAGTTTCCATCATTTCCATTGGAATTCTCTTTATTCTTTATTTTTAAAAAGCTTTTTGACATGATAAATCGTTTTCTCATTTGTTGATTATGTTTCAAATGCATGTTTTATTTCTTTAACCATTCATTTAAAAACTTTTAATAATAAAATATACCAAACTTAAGTAAATGGTTATGGTTTTCATGGCATCCTTAGATGGTCCTTTCCCATGCATAGATTACAGAACATATTCACTTACATTTTCTCCCAGTAATATTATGGTGTCTTTTCATTTTGTTTTGTTTTACATTCAGATATTGAATCTATCTGGGTTTTGGGGAAGAATAAGAATTGATGTGAGAGTGCTTTGTTTCCAAAAAGGCAGCCAAATACTAGAATACCATTTTTAAATAATACACCTTTTTCCTCTTGAATTAGATGACATCTTCATCATTAATTCCCTTATATACTTGAGCTTGATTCTGAATTCTCTGTTTTATTCTGTTGAGTCGTTGATTTCTGCATTGACTATAGTCCAGTCTCTAAAAATGATTGTTCCACATTTTGTTTTATATTTGTTTCTAACAAGAAGGCTACTCCTGTACCAGTTACTTTATCAAGGCTGAAAGTAGAAGCAATAAAGTGATTTTTGTTTAGAGCATCCTCAATTAAGTACTACTGAGATTTTCTTATTTTTATATTTTTTCAATATTAGCAATATATAGCCTTTTAAAAAACTGTAAGGCACCAAAACATTAGAAAAGAAGAAAAATAACTCATCCATAATTTCAGTACCCAAAGTCAACTACTCTCAACATTTTGGAAATATTTTTATTTTGGTCTTTTCTGTGCATTTTGAAACTATATATTTGCATTGGTACATAAGGCATTAGCAAAACCACTTTGGGTAAGTACCAATGGAAGATGATTTTTATTGTTATTACTAATGATATTAATAATTATTTGCAGGGTACAGAGGAAACAGTAATGCTCAGATAATGCCTAGACAAGAGACAGGGAAAAAGAAAATGACAGACATTACTTTGGGGTGGACACTTTTGAGAACAGGTAAGTTATTCCCTGTGGGACTTCATAAATAATTGTGGGAGAAGATGTGGTTCTTTGAATAACTATAGGAACTTTGCTGTACAGTACATTGCTAGTACTTATTCATCTTGTGTAACTGACACTTGTATAACCTTTGACTAACATCTCCACATTTCTTCCTCCCCTCAGCTTCTGGAAATCACCATATCAATCTCTGCCTCTATGAGTGTGACTATTTTAGATTCCTCACATAAGTGATATTGTGTAGTCCTATATCTGGCTTATTTCACTTAGCATAATGTCCTCAGCGATCATATGTGTTGTCACAAATGGCAAGATTTCCTTCTTTTTACAAACTAAATAATATTCCACTGTTTGTATATTCGATATTTTCTTTATTCATCAAAAGTTTTGGCTATTATGAATAATGCTTCAATAAACATAGTAGCACAGATATCTCAAGATCTTGATTTCAATTCCTTTAAATATATACTCAGAAGTGAGAATGTTGAATTATTTGGTAGCTCTATTTTTTTTTTTTTTTTAGGCGAGGTAATCCTCGGTTGACCTCACAGATTGCAAGGAACTTGTCAGTTTACAATCTCTTATTTTTATTTTTTATGCCTACAGCACCTGGTCTTCCTAGATGGTCTTCCATCCAAGTACTAACCAGGCCCGACTCTGCTTAGCGTCTGAAATCAGACAGGATCGGGTTTGTTCAGGTTAGCATGGCCATAGACTAGGTAGTTCTATTTTTAATTTTTTGAGAAAGCTCCATACTGTTTTCCATAGTGGCTGCACCAATTTACATTCCCACCAACAGAGTACAAGTGTTCCTTTTTTTCCACATCCTTATGAACACTTGTTATCTTCTGGGGTGTTTGTTTGTTTATTAACAGCTATCCTAACAGGGATGAGGTGATATCTCACTGTGGTTTTGATTTACATTTCCATGATGATTAGTTTGTTGAGCACCTTTCCATGTACTTGTTGGCCATTTGTATGTCTTCTCTGGAGAAATGTCTATCCAGTTCCTTTATCCATTTTTAAATTGGAATATGTGCAATTGAGTTGTATGAGTTCCTTATATATTTCAGTTTTAACTCTTTATCAGATATATGGTTTGCAAATATTTTTTCCCATTTCATTGGATGCCTTTTCATTTTTTTTATTGTTCCCTTTGCTCTGCAGAAGCTCTTTAGTTTGATGTAGTCTCACTTACCAACTTTTGCTTTTCTTACTTGTGCTTTTGGTATCATATCCAAGAAATCATTGCCAAGACTAATGTCCAGAAGCTTGTCCCTATGTTTTCTTTTAGGAGCTTTATGGTTTCAGGTCTTATATTTAAGTCTTTGATCCATTTTGAGTTGATTTTTGTGTAAAGTGTGAAATAAAAATCCAATTTCATTCTTTTGCATGTGGATATGCGGTTTTTCCAACACCATTTAATGAAGGCTATTCTTTCCCCATTGTGTATTCTTGGAATCTTGTCAAAGATCAATTGACCATATATGTGTGACTCATTTCTGAGCTCTCTATTATGTTATATTTGTCTATATGTCTGTTGAAAACCATTATTTTATTATATGATGTGATGAATATATTTTCTTGGGAATATTTTCTGCAACTCATGGTATTAATTTAGAATGAACTCCTAGAATTGGATTTAAAAACAGCGATAAAATTTGGGGGTATTAGATGATATTAGGCCTAGGAGACTCAGGAACTCCAAATGCTACTCTAGTCCTGGTCATTTCTCCCCTTAGAGTCTACAAAAAAGAAAAAAGAAAAGAGAAGGAACCACTTTATATTAATTGAACTAATCCTGAATGTCACTCAAGTTCACAGCTCTGACAGATTTGGGTTGGGGTACTTGATCTAGTCTAAAGTTCTTTAAGGACCTCAGCTTTCCTTACAGCTTAAATCTATATCGTATCATCATATTACCTCTGGCTGACAACATTGTTATAGAAGAACAAAAAGATGATGAGTACACCTGGGAGCCAATCAAAAACAAATTAAGAAAGCAAGTAAAGTTCTTAAGGGAAAACTTGTTCAACTTATTGGTCTAGTCCCAGGGAAAAGAGAGGAGATGGAAATGGGCATAACCTTTAAAGAATAGTAACCCTACCCAGTAATAAACATAAGCCAACCAATATCCTAGAATGCTACATATCATTACTTCTCATGGAGGAAGTAAGGCCTAGCTAAAGGTTATTTTCCCCTTCCCATACTATTGAGAACTGGGTCAAAACATGTAAATATTTAATTTTTTAATGTATTTTGCCAAATTATCATCCATAAAGATGATACTAATTTTTCACCCACTTGCATTGTACAAAAATGGCATTTCTTCTGTGCCTGCATTATATAGCTAGTGAATCTGCCACTTATGAATTGTGTTATATTGGGGAAATAATCTCTCTGTGCCTCAGTTTCTTATCTGAAAAATAAGGTAATAGTGTCTACTTCATAATGTTATTGGGACAATGTAATCATATTGACCATATTGCCAAGCAGAAGATAATATGATGATACAATACGGATTTAAGCTGTAAGAAAAGTTGAGGTCTTTTATTTTTCACTTTTTAAAGTTAAATTTATTGGGGTGGCATTAAAATATAAAATTATATAGGTTTCAAGTGTACAGTTCTATAATACATCATTTGTATATTGCATTGCATGTTTACCACCCAAAGTCAAATTTCCTGCCATCACTATATTAGATTCCCTTTATCCTTTTATACCCCCCCACTCATTTCCTCTGGTAACCACTATACTGTTGTCTGTATCTATGAGTTTTTGTTGTTTGTCTTGTTCATTTGTTGCTTTCAGTTTTATATTGAACATATGAGTGCAACCCAATGGCTCTCGACCTTTTCTGTCTGACTTATTTCACTTAGCATGATATTCTCAAGATCTTGAGTTGAGGTCCTTAAAGTAATACCTGTCATGGGTTAAATGCTCAATAAAGTACTAGTTATTATTTTTTGTTATGGTCATTGCTGTTAAAATTTTAGCAAATTTCCCAAGTAAAAAAAATGTATCTCTCATTACTGTTATTATATTATTGAGTTATAATTATACTGAATATTTTTCTTAGATTGAGTAGATATTGCATTTCTTCTTTTAAAATAAGTCTGTTCACATCCTTGGACTCAACAGTTTTCATATTGTTTTACATGGAATCTTAATGTAATAAAGTATTTTAACTTTTGTCTGGCATCTCCCTTGAATAATTCCCTCAGCTTGCAGTTTATCTTTTAATTTTGTTTCTGATATTATCTCATTGAAGTCTTTCAATTTATATTGTAAACCATACATATTTTCCTTCATGGTTTCTTAGGAGCTTTTTGTGTTTTTCAATCTCGTCTTACCTAGATATCACAGCAATTTTAACTTATTTTTTCTTTTTTTACTATTTTAGTTTTAATATTTTACTTTCTAATCCAAATAGAATGGTCCTTAGTGTATGATATGTTGGGGCTTTATTTTTAAATCCAGGTAAAGTTTGTTGATTTTTTAAAAGGTCAAGTTAAATGTGATGCCTGAAAGCTATTTCACATTTTCAAGGATATAATTAAATATGCAGTATTTTTGAACAGGTTTTGAACAGGTATATAATTTTATGCATGGTTATAGTCCTAATTGGTATGTAGTTTTATGCATGGTGATAGTCCTAATGGTATACAGTCATTTCCTAACCGTATGGCCATTTAGTAAAGTCCACATGAACTCTAATATACTCACATCAGAACTAGTCAAGAAGGCTTTCACAATGTCACACTCTATCTATTAAAAAAAAAAAAACTAGCACTGGGGGAGAGGGTTTTGGGAAAAATAAGTGGATTAAAATCACAACCAATAAAAATAAAAATATTTTATTTAGTATCAATTAGAACAAGTTGGATAGCAAAAAGCTAGAAATATCAAATTAGTTTTAAATGAGCTGCTTCTACAGGACTTGATATCATAAACCTAAAGTTTTTTCTTTTTGTTTGTGCCAAACAGGTAAATAGGCATAAATCTCAATGGGAGAAGAAAATCAAACTTTTGTGGCTGAGTTTATCTTCCTCGGCCTTTCACAGGACGTACAGACCCAGATTCTTTTATTTATCCTTTTTCTCATCATTTATCTATTGACTGTGCTTGGAAACCTGCTTATTATCATTCTCATCTTCATAGATTCTCAACTTCACACACCCATGTACTTTTTTCTTAGAAACCTTTCTTTCACAGATCTCTGTTTCTCTACTAGCATTGTCCCTCAAGTGTTGATCCACTTCCTGGTAAACAGGAAAACAATTTCTTTTTTTGGATGTGTGACACAGATAATTGTCTTCCTTCTGGTTGGCTGTACAGAGTGTGCACTGCTAGCAGTGATGTCCTATGACCGCTATGTGGCTGTCTGCAAGCCCCTGCACTACTCCACCATCATGACCCAACAGGTTTGCCTCCAGTTGGCTATAGCATCCTGGGCCAGTGGGGCACTTGTGTCTCTGGTGGATACCTCCTTTACTTTCCAACTTCCTTATCAAGGACAGAACATTATCAATCACTACTTTTGTGAACCTCCTGCACTCCTGAAGCTGGCTTCAGCAGATACCTACAGCACAGAAATGGCCATCTTTGCAATGGGTGTGGTCATTCTCTTAGCTCCTGTCTCCCTGATCCTTGTCTCCTACTGGAATATTATCTCCACTGTGATCCAGATGCAGTCAGGGGAAGGGAGGCTCAAGGCTTTCTCTACCTGTGGCTCCCATCTCATTGTTGTTGTCCTCTTTTATGGGTCAGCAATATTCACCTACATGCGGCCAAACTCCAAGACCATAAAAGAGCGGGATAAGATTATATCTGTGTTCTATACAGTGGTAACACCAATGTTGAATCCCATTATTTATAGCCTGAGAAACAAGGATGTCAAAGGGGCTCTAAGGAAACTAACTGTAAGAAAGTCTTTTTCTCAGAGGCAGTGACCTCTGGGTGTGACTTTTAGAGCTACGGTAACATCCTTAAAAAAGGAGCTAGATTTCAGGGAGAAGCATGAAAGGGGAAACCATATTCTAGAAACTGAATACTCCACTTGAAGCTAGAACATAGGGGAGAAATAAAAGGATAAAAAGTTAGGTTATATCCTGAATATGAAAAGAATTAAGTTCTATTTTGAAGGAGTTTGTGGTTAATTCAGCTAACACAGACATGTTTTAAGTATGATCACAATTAAATCTAGGAGTTTTAAAGTGGATTATCCTGAAATAATGTCTAATATGAGTTGCATGCATGATTCTAACATCAAAAATATTTTAAACTTGAACATCCCAGTCATACAAAGCTAGAAATAAGCTCTGATTGAAACAACCAAAATATCAGGAAGAGCCTTAATACTGCGATCATTCATGGCCCAGAAGATTTCAGCTTGTAAAAAGGTGCCAGAGGCAATATTACTTCCTAGTTCATGTTGTTCTTTACTGAAAGCTCCTCAAAAAGTTTTTTTTTTATATATCATCACTCCAAATTTTATATGAGCATATAGCATTGGGATAAAAAAATAAATTCAACTGTCATCTAATCCAACCATTTATGTGAGGGCTTAAACCACCCCATACTATTTTTATTGAGTGATTGTCTAGTATTTTCCTAAATATGAATCATACAGACCCTTACTCTTTTGGATTGTTCTCTTTCATGTATAGATAGTTTTACTATTAAAGAGATATTCCTCATGGTAGATTAAAAGCAATTTCCCTGTATCTTCAACTCACTTTCCCTAGTTTTACTCCTGAGACAATTTTCATTATCCTTCTGTACCACAACTCACTGAAGTCAATTTCTTTATTTGTCTAAATTCTATTCTCACAGCCAACCACCTACTTGTTCCTTAAAAATTCCTTTTTCTACCATAGTTGCCATCCCCACTGTCCAAATTTTAAACCCGAAGAACCCTGAGCAAAATAAAATTGTTGCTCTTTTAAGGCACTATGTTTTGAGATGTTTTGTTATGCAGCAATGGGTAACTAAAATGCTAAGAGAATCAAGAGAATCATGCTTCTATTAATTCCATCAAAGTAGATGCCAGTGAAGCTTTTTTACACTACCAGTGAAAAGCTACCTACTTGAAACTATTACCTCTCATGCTATATGGTGGATGGGGATAGGGATAAAGGGCCAGAAAGTTTCTAAAGAAAAAATATTTAGTACACACACTCCCAAAACATAATAAATATGGTGTATCATTCAGTGTTCTTATTTGCAAGTAACAGAAACTGAGTATGCATGATTAAAGCTAAAAAGACAAATATTGAAATAATGCTGATTCTGCTCCTGTGGTCATAACTACAGACCAAAATCAGCACTAGTTGGCGCAATTTATACTGCTAACACCGCCAGTGGGAGCCCTGCCGCTGGAGTTGCTTATTTGCTGAGCCTGGAAACTGGGATGTTGCTGCTTCCTCTGCCACTGATAGAAAAAGAAAAAAAAAATTGTCTAATGACAAACACTACTTCAGTCAGATGATCAAGGTTAATATCAAAAGTGATAAGTCAATAGTATGTATTCTTGAGATGATGCGATGGAAATAGCACTTTTTCTCTGCAAACTGGCTTCCCCAAACCCATAACCTCAATCTAATCATGCAAAAAACATCAGGCAAATTCTAATAAATGGGCTTCCTATAAAATATATGACCAGTACTCCTCAAAATTGTAAAGGTCATCGAAAACAAGTTTGAGAAATTGTCACAGCCAAGAGGAGCCTAAGAAGACATGACAACTAAATGTAACATGGTATCCTAGGTGAGATCCTGGCTCAGAAAAAGGATCAATCAATCAATCAATCAATCAATACAGACTACAAAAGAAAACCCTAAAGAAATACAAATAAAGTATGGACGTCAGTAAACAATGAGGTTTCAACGTTATTTTTATATTGTAACAAATGTAATAATGTAAGATCTTAATAATAGGGAAAAGTGTGTGTGTGTTGGCGAGGAGACATATGTGAGAGCTCTCTGTACTATATCTTCTCAATTTTTCTATAAATCTAAAATAGCTCTAAAAACAAAATGTATTTTATAAAGAGAAAAACAAGAAACATTTTTTGTCCTTGCATGTCAATAGCTCTTAATTCAAGTCTAAGCTAGGTGTATCTAAATTGGTTGAGTCCAAATTATATGCTCTGCTTTAGCTGCAGTAGAGACAAAGAAAGTGAATTTCAGCTATATTTCACTTCTATAAAGGGAGACAGGCTCTAACTTTTCCCCAAAACTCACAGAAAACTATAAAAATGGAAAAGATACTCAGTGAACAGAGGCCCCAAAATGACAAGTGTCCATTACACATAGCCTATAAAACCAAATCACCCCACTAATGACTTGACTACTTAAAATTTCTGGACTGACTAGTGCAACTCACAATCTACACAACACAATATTCTGAGGATATGTGGAACACAGAGTGTTAAGTGAAGAAATACAATAGTTTAATGTAAAGAATGCTTCTGTTAGGCATTAAAACAGTCCTCATCAAATCGTGTTTACTAATACAGTCCCAATTGCTAGTAAAGTATCTGCCACATATTAGATTCTCAATATAAATTTGCTGAATATATAAGTGGCCTAGGAAAAGTGTTGACTTAAGTCAGGTCAAGCTTTCTCTGTGTTATTTAAAAAATAAATACAAACAGGTTAGTTAATAAGTGAGTCAATAAATCAGAAGAGCTAGATTTCATGGTGATAGAAGGGAATGGAGTTTGTAGCAAGCAATTCTATGCATCTTAAGGATCTAATCTCAAATGGCTTCAGAGTCCTTTACCTTTACAATAAAAGTCATGTGTTAAGAGAAATCTTATAAAATTGTGCCATAAAAATAGCTAGACCTTCAGTGAGGTGACTGTAACCTGAAAATGACCCTTCTTCAATTAAAGAGCAGTGCCTGAGCTTCAGTGGACTTTTGAAGACACATAGTCAGAAACCTCGTATCTACCAGAGGTATGAAAGGAAGGCTGGTAATTGCCCCTCCTGCTTTGTGCATTTTCTATTTCTCTGCACTCTTAATTGGCTGAAGACCATGTTTGAGCCTGTTTACTGGCAATATTTCCAAGTTAAAATTTTTATTTTGCCTAGCTAGTTAAATATGACTTTTATAAAGGTCAACCTCATCACAATTCATGGCACAAACCATACCCCCAATCTTGGTAAATGTCATTCCACAATTCTGTCATATCTTACCAATGGTCCTCTAACTCCTGAAGCACTGATTAACAGTGGGACATGTATGAAGTGATCTGAACTTGAAGCTTAGCTGTGCCATCTTTTAGTTTCAATGAATTGGGGGATGATAATCTCTAACTAATAATATTGTAGTGATGATTAATATTTTTAATTTATTTATAATTTTAAGTTGTATTTATAATTATGATAGTAATGGATACAAGAAGAGGTTTCAAAGAAAAGTCGTAGTTCCCATCTTGTTTTACCTTGGTCAACTTATGGCCTAGGTTTATTTTTTTTTAATTATTTATTATTATTTATGCCTACAGCACTTGGTCTTCCTAGGTGGTCTCCCATCCAAGTACTAACCAGGCCTGACCCTGCTTAGTTTCCGAGATCAGACATTGGGCTTGTTCAAGGTGGCATGGCCGTAGACCATGGGTTAGGTTTAAAGCTTCTCTCTCTGGGAGGATTTTCCTGATTTACTAGAGTTCTTCTGCAGCTCAATCCTAGACCTTCTCCATTTATTGTTTTCTCTATTTCTGCCTCTCTGTCTATCTGTCTGCCTGCCAGCCTGCCTCTGTCTCTCTGCAATGTCATCCCCATTCATAACACCAATTACCATCTACTGCATAATTGACACAAATTTTACATGTCTAGTTCCCAACACATCTAAGATCCAGATGCCTTTATCTAATTGTCTATTTGAGAATTCTTGGATCTCACAATATATCTCACATTCAATAAGCCAAATCAGAACTCATGATCTTCTGCAAGATCTTTTAGCCTGATGAAAAACTGAATTGAATAAATCAGTGAATCAATAAATCAGTGAAAACTATGTTTGTCTGTGGCCATGCCACCCTGAGCAAGTCCGATCCTAGCTGATCTTGGAAGCTAAGCAGGGTGAGGCCTGGTTAGTACTTGGATGGGAGATAACCTAGGAAGATCTAGTGCTGTAGGTGTTAAAAAATGAAAAATAAGGGATTACAAACTGGCAAGGTCCTTGCAATCTGTGAGGTCAACCAAGGGTTGCCTCGCCTAAAAAAAAATAATAATAATAAAGAAACATACGTTAAATCACGTTATATCAAGACAGTATTTTCTTGAAATCATGTAACTTATTTGGTTCCGAGCAAATTGGGGTGGGATGTGGGGGACTGAGAGGAAGAAAAGAGGAAAGATTTTGGCTAATTTGTCTGGATGGTGGGGGGGAAGCACCGAAAATTTCACACGGCCTTCTCCCACCCACCCTGATGGCTGTGAGCTTTCGACCTTTCGGTGGCCCTATGGTCGCGGGAAAGTTTATGGAGCGGGCGGGACCTGGGGAAAGGGGCGTGGCTGAGAAAAGCGCCCTCTACTGACCACCCCCCCAGCCGCGCGGGCTTCTGGGGGCTCCTTCCATGGCTGGTGCGCTTGCGCAGGAGTGTCCCCAGGCGCTCCTCGTCATTTGTAACACAGTGAGCCCGCAGCTGCGTTTAGGAGGAACCTGGTGTAGTCAGGGCTTCCTGGTTTGGGTGTCATTGCCAACGCCAGCTCCCTTCGCCAGCCAGGACGGCAACTTTGGCGGCTCCTCTAGGAACTGGAGCCTGGCGGGACTCAACAGCGCTGACTGGGAGCCTTGCTCTCAGATTTCACCCGATTCAGCAGGCGGTGAGGACGCGGGTGCATGGAATTGGGAGTCCTGCTTCAGGGCGTCCACGCGGAACGCGCACTGCTCGTCTTGTTCTCAATCACCGGGATTATAACACTGCGCTCAGCAGTCTCTGCATGAGAGAGCAAAGATAAGGGGGTTAGTGGTGGGAAACGGGACGGCTGGGTTCCAGCAATTTCACTTTGCTTGCTGTTCCTTCTGACGTTGTGTAATGGAGCAATCTCCAGGCGCTTAACCGGGGAAAGGTATCTTGATCGGCTGGTTTTGGAATGACTGGTATTGATTCCTCATGATTCCTCATGGAAATACAAAGTGTGACTTGATCTATCAACTGGAGAAAAAAAAAATGGAGAGAGGTTCATTCCAACTTGCCTTGCTTTCCCAATCATTCCTAGCCACTCCCCCAAAGCATTAAACGTGCAGGCATCTTTCTTATTTCAAACACTGGTTTGCAAACTATTTTCTGCTCCTCTTTAGCTGAGCTAATCTCGAAAGGCTCTCCTTTCGAGATTAGCTACTGCTCTACCTATGACCTATTCGATTAAGAACAACCCTCCTCACAGACAGATAACTACTTCTTTTGCATGATTAGCGTCCAGGTTCTTTGAAGCTATAAAATTCTTTGAATTTGTGTCACCTGGTTATTTAATCGAACTCTCCAGATTCTTCTCACCTGAAATTTACTGAGCCCTCCCCTCCCCAATGGCACTGGGTCATCATCATAACTCTTCATGTCTCACCATCATCCTCAAAGGTGTCTATTCAGTAAGTTAGAGTTTAAACTTTCACACTTCTTGTCTTTGTTTATCCCAGCGTTCATCACTTACAGACAGACCACTTAAGGCGCTCGCAGTCAGGGCCATGTCTTGGTCCTTCTTTCACCTGAACTTGTTTTGAAATCCTAAATGCAAGCGTATCATCCTGAACATCTCTACCTATCCTAGCTCTATAATTATTCACGCTGAATAATGTATTAACTTATATTTTTAACTTATGGATCCCTAGTATATTTTGTTGCTTTTTTCACTTTGAGTTGAATGTTTAAAATGTCTCATGTTTAATTATATATGTGAGGTTTTCCATTGCCTAATAGTGGAGTTTGAGCTATGCTCTATAGATTGTGATGTGAAATGTTTTTATTTGAATTATTTTTTAGAAGCAATATATAAATTTCAAAGTAATTGAGGGTGTTTTTTATGTTTGGATTAAATTCAGGTTTTCATTCTCATAATAAATGAATTATTACAAACTCTATTTTATTTATTGAGGAGTTTTTTGGTAGCCTAATAAATAGCAGCTTTTGCAAACATTCTCATAGGTGCTTGAATACAAACTACACTCTGTTTGGTGTATATATCAGACTAAGAATATTATATCCCCCATGTTACTTAATTTTAGTTTTGTTGTTGTTAAGGACTGAGAAAGTTGCCTTAGTCTCTCATTTCTATTGTGTCGATTTCATCTCATTTTTTTGAGGCTTTTGATTTAAATAGATTTCAGTTATGTTATTTGGTACACTTAAAAGCAGTCATATTTCATTATGAGTTGTACCTTCGATCATTTAAAGTTTCCTCTCTATTTTAACGCATTTGTGCTTTTAATTCAATATGTATTTTAATTCAGTATATCTCTGCATGTTTTATTGTTTACATTTGCTTGTTATATTTTTATTTCTTTTAATTATTCCTTAAATTTCAGTTTTGGAGTTATTTTGTTTTGGATGTCTCTTGAGTGTTTATCTAGTTGAGTTTAAATTTTTACCCAGTACATTTATTGTTACAATGAATAGCCTTGTTATTGTTTCTACTTTTAATTTTTTACTTTTTGTGCTTTCTTATTGTTTTGTTTCATTTTATTTTTAACATATGGCCTGTGAGTCCCCTGCGCCCTTTCTTCCTTTGTATTAGCTTTTAAAGTATCTGGGCCTGTAGTTCATTTTTTTGCTGGGACTCAGTTATACCTCTTTGGCACTTTCAAACTTCTTTTTTTTAATGAATCTTGACTTTCATTAAGCTTTGAAGAAGGTTTGTATTGGATCTCAGGAGTCAGGAAATACTTTCGTGCACAAAGTTTTCACTAATCTATAAGATCTACTAACAAGCAGACATACAAATGTATATATGATAATCTGCTGAGTGCTTATTTTTTTAATGGACATTACATGGTTTCAACAAGACACAATGGAAAGTATTGAGAAGTGATATTCTGCCCATTTGCTTTCTAGCTCCTTTTTTTGTTTAAACCTTTTGACTCTCTTCACTCATTTCTCTCATTCTCCCACCTATTTCTTCTGGCAACCACCAATCTGTTTTCTGAATCTATGAGCTTGGGTTTTTTTTGTTGTTGTTGTTTTGTTTTTAGGTACTGCATATAAGAGAGCTCATATGGTATTTGTCTTTGTCTGACTTATTTCACGTAGCATAATGCCCTTGAGGTCCATCCATGTTGTCGCAATTGGCAAGATTTCATTTCTTTTCATGGCTGAATAATATTCCATTTTGTATATATACCACAATTTCTTTGTTTCATTCATTAATCAATGGACCCTTAGGTTGGTTCCATATCTTGGCTCTTATAAACAGTACTGCAGTGAACATATGGGTGCATATGTATTTTGGAGTTAGTGTTTTTGTTTTCTTCAGATATATTCTCGGAAGTAGAATGCTGAATCATATGGTAGTTCTAGTTTTAATTTTTTTAAGGAAATTCCATGCTGTTTTCCATAGTGGCTGCACCAATTTCCATTCCCACCAACAGTGCACAAGAGTTCTTTCTTCTTTACATTCTCGTCAACACTTGTTATCTCTTGCCTTTTTAGCTATTATAATAGGTGGTATTTCACTGTGGTTTATATTTGCATTTCCCTGATGATTAGTAATGTTGAGCATCTTTTCACGTACCTGGTGGCCATCTGTATGTCTTCTTTGGAAATATGTCTATTCATATCATCTGCAAATTTTTTAAAAATTGGATTGTTTATTTTTGCTATTGAGTTGTATGAGTTCTTTATATATTTTGGATATTAACCCCTTATCAGATATATGATTTGCAGATACATCCACAAGTCAGTCAGTGTAAGACACTGCATTAACAAAATGAAGGATAAAAATCATATGGTCATCTCAATAGAAAAAGCATTTGACAAAATTTAACATCCACTTACATTAAAAACTTCCAACAAAATGTGTTTTAAGTTCTTACTGTCTGTCAAGAAGTGAGATGAGTGTTCTTTTAATCTCTTTAATTCAGTCAGGTAGATACTCTTATAGTCATGGTACAGATGAGAAAACTCAAGCTTTTGTTAAATAATTTGTTCAATTATATATATATATAGTAACTTTAACTGAGATTTAAGCTCTTGTCAGGTATGACTTTCCAGTATGTACTCTTAGTCAGTATGTATTGCCTATAACAGTTTCTTAATCTCGGAATTATTGATATTTTGGGCTGGACAGTTCTTTGTTATAGAGGGCTGTCTTCTGCTTTGTAGGATGTTTAGCAGCATCCCTGGCCTCCTCCCACTAGGTACCAGTAATAACCCCCAGTTGTGACAACCAAAACTGTCTCCAGACATTGGCTAATTTCCCCTAGTGGCAAAATCACCCCTGAAAACCACTGACCTAGAGATGTACAGTCAGAATGACCCTTGAATAGTAAATTGCATCTGAACTGGGAGAATTGTAAATAGTATAACTATATCTGAATTTACCTGAACATAAGAGTGTTATAGTTGGGCAAACTCTGTGGGGAACCCTGAGTGCTCACAGAGTTGTTAGAAGAGATATTGGCTCCCGTGGGAAGACTTTTCAGTCAAGATGCTTTCTACACAACCTATTTAGGTCTCCTTATTTGAGCGATACTTTATGACGACTCCCACTGAAGAAAAATGCCAGTTACTCTGCTAGCAATCTATGCAATAGCCTTCTGAATAAACTGGTGCCAAATTTGGCTTATGGTAATCTTGTGAGTCTAAATGTTTAGTTGAGACTAAGACCTCCCTGGCGGACATTGCACACTGGCCTATAGTGAGTCCTAACAAATGAAAATTATTGTCTAGGAAGGCACTTTTTTATGTATCCCTAACAATGAAATAGCTCTTGGATATTTATTCTTATATTTTTAAAATAATAGTTTTTTACCTTAATTTCTAGTGCTATTGCCAGATTTACTCATTTTATGTAACTTTGTTGGTATTTTAACGAGAATTTAAGAGGGGTTTTTAGTCATCTCTAGAATGAAACCTTAATAACTTGAATATCCTGACTGAAGATTTGTTTTGCTTAGTTGTAAAGCAAAAATGAGTTTTTACCTGGTATGGGAAAAATTGAACTGCAATTAAATTATGAAGTTTGTTTTTAAAGGACTATTTCATTTATCACTTTTTTTTATGCAATGTCTATCAATATGTGTTTCTCTGTCTTTGGCGGGTGGTTGGGAGAAGGGACAGCGTATTTTCTTGTTCTAAAGAAAGAAACAAGAATGAAAGGAGAATCCATAATATTTATTTTCTTAGATAATTTGATTAATTTTACTTTTTTTAAAAATCTTTTAGCACCATTCTAGTATATGTACCTTATCTATTGGTCATATTTGTATCTTTTTTCAGTCTCTCAGGTACCTGAATGTTGACTTTGTATCTGAAGATCCTGGAACTTTTCTCTTGAACTAAACTTGGTTCAAATCATACCACATATATATAGTACACAGGTGCTTAAGAATTTCTGGAATCCTCTGGTAAGACAAATTCAAGTAACAGAGTAAGTTCTATGTAGGAAGATGCAGCCCCTGAACAAGTTGATGGCTATCTCAAAACCTGAAAACCCAGCTCTATGTGAACAAAGTGATGTCCTGAGAGCAAACTTGTCTTGGCAGCAGGAAACCATCCCAGTCATGGAGACCTATAACTCTGAGGCCTCTCGTCAAAAGTTCAGACATTTTCAGTACTTGGAAGTGTCTGGTCCTCATGAAGCCCTGAGCCAACTCTGGGAGCTGTGTCTTCAGTGGCTGAGACCAGAGATTCATACAAAGAAGCAGATCCTAGAGCTATTGGTGCTGGAGCAATTCCTGACAATTCTCCCTGAAGAGGTCAGGACTTGGGTGAATTTACAACATCCAAAGAGCAGCAAAGAAGTGGTGACCCTCATAGAGGATGTGATTGAAATGCTTAAAAACAAAGGTGAGAATATAGAAAATTGGCAGTAGAATAGGTGACCCTTGTGTGAAATCTAAAAACAAAAACAAAAATACTGAGCTCATAGATTCAGAGACCAGATTGGTGTTTGCCAAAAGCACTGGATAACGGGTGGGTGAAATGGGTGAGAGAGTCAAAAGGTACAAACTTTCAGTTATGAAATAAGTCATGGGGTGTAATGTACTGCATAATGACCATAGTCAGTAATACTGTATTATTATACAGTATTATTTGAAGTTGCTAAGAAAGTAGATATTAAAAGTTATAAGAAAAAAATTTTAATTATTTATAGTGACAGATGTTAACAACTTATTGTGGTGATCACTTCACAATATTTACAAATATTGAATCATTATGTTGTACTCCTGAAACTAATATAATATGCCAGATGTGCCTCAATTAAAAAAAAAAGAAAAACGTTAAAAAAAACGTTGACCCTTCCCATTTGAAGAGAAATATCTTTTTTTGAGGCTAGAGGGTGTCAAGGGACAGATCATGAAGGACTTTATTATATTAGGAAACGTGAATTTTATTTGTAGCAACAGAAATAGAATGAGTTCTCACAAATTGGGTAGGGGAGTAAAACAATTTGATTTACATTTTAAATACCATGTTAGAGCAGGGGTTGGCAAACTATGAACCACAAGCATACTGTTTTTGGAAATGAAGTTTTATTGGAAGATAGCCATATCCATTCACTTACATTTTGTCTACAGTTGCTTTCATGCTCTGGCCAGATCTGATTAGTTATAGCAGAAACTGTATTTCCTGCAAAGCCTAAAATATTTACTATCTGGATCTTTATAGAAAAAGTTTATCAACTTCTCATGTAATGGATAGACCTGATGGCTCTGAAAATAGGAAAACTAGTTAGGAGACTGTTGTAATAGATCAGGTATTACAGAATGAAGAGAACATTGGAAAAACAGAGGAATTTGAACCTAAAGGATTTACTGGCTACCTAATAAACAAATTTAAGTTTCAAGATAGAAGACCCCTATAAAAAAAATCAGTTGTATTTTTATACACTGGCAATGATCAGTCCTAAAATGAAACAGACAATTTTATTCCCAATAACATCAAAAAGAATAAAATATTTAACTATAAATTTAAGGAGGTGTAAGACTTGTCCACTGAAAATTACAAAACGTCGTTGAAGGAAATTAAAGAAGATCTAAATAAATGGAAAGATATCCCATGTTTATGGATTGGAAGACGTAGTAGTGTTAAAATTATAATACTCCCCAAAACAATCTACAAATTCAAATGCAATTTATATCAAAATCCCAGGTACCTTTTTTTTGCAGAAATGGACAAGGTGATCCTATGGAATTACAAAGGACCCCAAATAGCCAAAACAGCCTTGATAAAGAAGAACAATGTTTGAGGATGCACACTTCCCTAATTTCAGAACTTACAAAGCTGAAATAATGTGGTACTGTAATAAGACATATAAATCAATGTAATAAAATTGAGAGCTCAGAAATGAACTTATACTTCTGTAGTCCATTGATTTTCAACAAGGGATTCTAAGACCATTAAATGTGAAAAATGTTTAACAAATGGTACTGGCACAACTTGATATTCACAGGCAAAAGATTGAAGTAGAATTTCATACCATATATAAAAAAATCTCTCAAAATGGATCAACAAACCTAAATATAAGAGCTAAAACTATAAAATTCTTAGAAGAAAAAAATAAGAGTAACTTCATCCCTTTGACTTTAGTAGTTGTTACTTAGATATGGCACCAAAAATACAAGCCACAGGAGAAAAATTAGACTTCATCAAAACTAAACACTTTTGTTCAACAGAGGATACTATTAAGAAAGTAAAAAGGAAACCTATAGAATGAGAGTAAATATTTGAAAATCATATCTGATAAAGGCCGAGTTGGGAAAATGTTGTGAAACCAACTCTTACAACTCAACAACAAAAAGACAAGCAACACAATTTTTTAAATGGGAAAAGGACTTGAATAAATGTTTCTCCAAAGAAGATATACTAATAGCCAAAAAGCATAGGAATAATTGTTCAGCATCAGTAGTCATTAGGGAATTGAATCTCAAACCTACAATGAAATACCACATGACATCCACTAGGACTATACTAATAAAAAAAAATAAGTTTGGCAAGGATATGAAGAAATTTGAACCCTCATACATTGCTTTTGGGAATGTAAAATGGTACAGCCACTGTGGAAAACAGTTTGGTAGATCCTTAAGTTAAACATAGAATTACCATATATTCAACAAATGAAAACAAAAGTTTACACAAAAATTTGTGCACGAATGTTCATAGCAGTATTATTCATAATAGCCAAAAAGTGGACCAATCTAAATGTTTATCAGCTGATTAATGGATAAAGAAATTATAGTATATCCATGCAATGTAATAATATTCAGCCATTGAAAGGAATGAAGTACTGATACATGGTGCAATGTGGATGGACCTCCACAACATTATGTTAATTTAAAGAAATCTGACACAGAAGGTCATATACCATATTATTGAGTTTATATGAAATGCCCAGAATAGGTAACTCCATAGGACAATATGGGAGGGAGGTAGAGTGGGAGTGACTCATTTTGGGGAAATTAAAATGTTCTCGAATTAGATAGTGGTAGTGGTTTCACAACATTGTGAACATACTCAAAACCGTCGAATTGTATACTTTAGAATGCTTAATATGTGAATTTTATGTTACATGAATTTTACCTCAGTTTTTAAAAAAAGTAGGTAAGAGCTTATTGGATCAACTAAGGTTGGGTGTTAGATATAAGGGCAAGTGTGTAAGGAATTTGAAGACTGAAAACAGTGCTAAAAGTGATGTACCATGAAATTAAACTGCATAGAGAAGCTGCAAAGGGACTTCACAAGAGGTGATAGACTGGAAGAAAATTGAGGAATCAATGTCCTGTGATGGGACTTGAATAAAAGTTGGAGAATATGCTAAGAGCGAGAAAGTGAAAATTGAAAGAACAGGAAAACATAGTTAGGGATTGACATATTCAAGTTCGTTCTTATAGTAGAGCAATTCTAAGTAATAAGGACCAAGTGTGAAAAAGGAAGTAGCTTGATTACTGATGATTATTAGAAATAAGGATATCTGGGGTCATCAGGCTGGGCTGTCTGTGCCAGTGTTGAAGTAACCTGTCATAATACTGGCAGGATTCAGGGTGGAAAGCAATAATGTAAGTTAAATAACCAGTTTTTATTGTCCTAGTACAATTATTTAATGTGTCACTTACAGTAGACTACAGGATCTCTGAGGGCAGGTATTATGTACCTCACACATAAGAGACACTCAATAAATACGTGTTGAATAAATGAGCAATTGCTTAGTCTATTATGACATCAAGAAGGCCATAGGTAAGTGGCATGAACTTCTAAGAAAAATTTTTCTGCAAAAGTAGAAAAATCTTTATGAGGAAGTGAGAATAGAGAGGTATGAGTATGTGAAAACAACTTCACAAATCATAGTACAAAGAGGTAGCTTTGATGAAAGCCAAGATCCGTTTTAGATTAGAAGAGAGAAGTAATGTTCTACAAAGAGCTTAAGAATGAATATGAATTTTTCTTTGAATGGAATGGGGTTTTCTTAGAACACAATTGTAAATGTTCAAGAAGGAGGTCAACAGGGAAGAAGAATTAAGAGAAGGAAACTATTCAGTGAGGGCCATTAATAAGGGAGTAGCTGATTGGACCCTCTTGGAGATATCTCACATCTTTCCAAGAGTGACAAAAATAAGAAACAGTGTTGTATTGACTGTCCTAGGGATTATGGGACTGAGCTGACTGAGGTTTCACAAAGTAGTATACCCGAATAAAGTTAACAGACTATAATCTTTTGTCAGCATTCAAAGTTAGCAGACTATAATCTTTTGTCAGCATTCAAATGAATCTTGGAGAAAATTTAGGACAGTAGTCCTTGGGTATACTTCTCACCAAAGGGCTGGAGAAGAGAGTTGGTTGCTACTCAGATTTTTATGTTTCTTGAAAGAGTAGTTCAAAGTGACCAGACTACTTAAGTCTGTGGAATTTAGAGGAAAGGAACCCTTGAATAGAATTTTCCCCAATGTGTTTGAGGAAGGATTGATTGGATAAAATATTCTTAGCTCCTAGTAGAATTACAGCCTGTGGTGACTAAACCTTAGGCTTTAGTTTTAACAGGATTAAAGTTATTTTTTGGAATCTGCTATAACCACAGATGAGGCCTCAAAATGTTATTTTGGCCCTCTTCCCTCTGATCCAGTTCTCAATCCCTGGTAGAGTATCAGAATCGCTTTTAGAGCTTTTTAAAAATACAAGATCTGGGCCCCACCCTTGGAGATTCTGGTCACTGGTAGAGCCTAACATCGTTATTTTTTCAAAGTTTTTAAAGATGATTCCTATGAATAACATGTTAAAATTACTGCTGTAATCATGAAAAGTTTCTCCAAGACAAAGCTTTCTCCCTGATGTTTTCTTTTATCTTTCTCAGAGGTACCCTGCAAGGATTCTGTCCTACTCCAGAAGGGGAGCATCAAGGAGAAAAAGGAAGCTGACTCACTAATAGGCAAATCCCAGGTGAATTAGGATTCCACTCTCCTGAAATGACCTGGTTCTTTTCTTCTTTTTTCTTTATTTTTCTTTTTCTTTTCTTTTTTTTTTTTTTTGGCCTTTGAACGTATGCCAAACAAAGCTCCATGTAAGGACATGAGACTTGATTTCCCAAAGGATATTGCACCTAATTTAGTTGGTGATAGACTCTTTGGAAAATATAATTTTTGCATATTTTCTGTGCATCTATTTCTTCAAGATTATAGATGATAATTGAAGGTATAGAAATAGAGCCTACTTGAAGAGTGTTTAGAAGTGAAGAGAGCTAAGGGCAGAATCCTGAGCAATGTCATTTAATCTGCAGGAGCAGAAGAAACCTCAAAGGATACTGAAATGACAGGACCAAAATGGTAGAGGAAAACCAGGAAAATATGATGTCACTGAAAGCAAAGGATGAGAATATTTCAAGGAGAAATCCTTTAAAAGTTCAGGAAAATTCAGCCTGAGTAGTGTCTTTTCACTTACCATCATGGAGATACTAACATGCATGGAATAGAAGCCAGGTTGCAGAGGGTTGAGAAAAGAGGAGGAGAGACCATAGGTAAACATGACTGTAGACAACTTATTCACACAGATGGGCTCTAAAGTAGAGGAAGGGAAAAGATTTGTATATTTCAGTATTATTGAAAGTGCCAATAATTATTACAAGGTTGAGAATTATGGAGAGAGAAATGCAACAGCTGATGGTATGAGGGCCCTTATAACAATTATTTATGCAGTGCCTAATATGCCAGACACTTTTCTGAGGGCCAGCAATATGATGGTAAATGAATCAAAACTTTTGCCTTTGTGGACATTACATTTTAGTAGAAGTAAACAGGCAAACATGAGCAAATAAAATATTGCATATAGTAATAATTATTACAAAGAAAAAAATGAAACAATGCAGTAGAAACTGATGAGGAGGATGGCTGCTTTGGGTAATCAGGAAGGGCCTATCTGACAAGGTGAGATTGGGCTGCAAGACCTGAAGGTTAGCAGCCTGCATTTCTCAATTAGAGAAAATGCCCTGTGTCATCTTCTAGCAGAGCCTACATCTTCATTACAAATTTCCCTCAAATTGCTCTTAAATTCTTCGTGTTCTTTTTTATGTAAATTATTTGTACTCTATAATAATTTTTTCCATAATTATTCTGTCTTTTTCTCCTCAACCAAAATGTGAGATAATCTAGAGTTAGGAATATGCTTCATTTTGCTTTTGTAGCCCTCACAGAGCACCAAGTCGATAGGCTCCTAATGTAACTTGATTTTTATTATTTAGAACCCCAAACATTGTCCTCAGTTTTTCACATATTCTGGCTACCTACCCTTTTCTTTCCACATTCATTTCCTCTTTAGTAACATTTTTGGGAGTGACTTTTGATTAAAAAGGAACTTAACGTTTTAGGAACCACTGACATTCAAAGATGTGGTTGTGGAATTCAGCGAGGAAGAGTGGGAGCACCTGGACCCTGCTGTAAAGAGCCTGTACAGGGATGTGATGCTGGAGAACTACAGGAACCTGAATTCATTACGTAAAGGTGGCTTCTATGTATTTACCTAATCTGCCCATTAGTAGTCCCTTCATCTACTTTTAAAAACTATAGGACCGCTGAAGTGGTTAAGGGCATTTGGGTTTGGGTTCAGATTTCCTAATGTCCTTTGGGCACAATGGTAAATTTTCCTGCTGTATCTGGTTGAAAGCCCTTTCTGATGTAGAGTTAGGAATGCACAGATCTGTGATGATCTCTGGCCTTATCTTTCAGAAACTCTTAATCTACTACATAGGGATGGAATTCTCTTCCCTACAAAAATGCCTGAAGTGTCATATATTTTTGTTGTTTTTTGTTTTCATTTTCCCTATGAATAGAGCACCTATTTTCCAAACCAGTTGAGGTCTCCAAGTTGGAGTGTAAGAAAAAAAGATGGATAATGGAGCAAGAAATCCCAAGAACAACTGTTTTTGGTAAGAAACAGGCAGATATGAATAATTTGTAAAAAGCTTCTGTTTGTTAAATATATAATGTACAACACAGCCTTTGAGGTGACAACAAAACTACCTAAAAAAGTCATCATTGCTTTTCATTCACAGATTCTTTTTCTTGTGTGGACAAAAATAGTGTTAGTGTTAGAAACACAGACATTAAAGCTGTGTGGCCTACCAGCCAGTTTTTTCATCCATAAGAGTTAGTAACAGTATCTACCTCAGTGTTACTGTGAGGATTAAATGAATTGATATGTGTGACACACTTAGAACAGTGTCTGGCACGTGGCAAGTGCTATATAAATGAATATCAGCCAACATAACATTAAATGATATTCTTTCTTTTAAAGAAAACACTGCTCTATCCTAGAGTGGCTTCAGTAATCTTCCATTTTTCCATTTTTTACTACAGAACTCCTTAACTTGTGCCTTAACTCCCTACTCTCATCATAATCTCTTTATTCTTATTAACATTTAGTTTGTGAGAGATTATAAATTATTGTGGGTGGGCTTAATGTGACTTTTAACAGGTATGGAAAAGTATGAAGAGGAATATCACTCACCCTATTACCTCACTACCCAGAGCTATGTAGTATTAACACTTGCTTACTTTTATTTTTTTAATTAACTTGTTTATTTTATTAAAAATTATTAAGCTGATATTGATCAAAAATATCCAATAAGTTTCAGGTGTACAATTCAATAGAAAGGCATATAAATATTGCATTGTTGTTCACCTCCCATAGTTACATTTCTTTCTGTCACCACATATGTGACCTCTTTTACCCTATCTACCTCCCCATTTTCCCTCTGGTAATCACTAATCTACTATCCATGAGTCTCTGTTTGTTTGTTGCTTTTAGATTTATATCTCACATATGAGTGATATTATGTGGTTTTCAACTTTTTCTGACTTATTTCGGTTAGCATGATTATCTTAAGATCCATCCATGTTGTCCCAAATGACAGTATTTCATCTTTTCCAATAGCTGGGTAATATCCCATTGTATATATATATACCACATCTTCTTTATCCAGTCATCTATTGTAAAACACTGGTTGCTTTCTTGCCCTGGCCACTGTAAATAATGCTGCTATGAACATCAATGTGCATATCTTTTTGGATAAATGCTTTCAAGTTTTTTGGGAAAATACCCAGTAGAGGGATTGCTGGATCATATGGTAGTTAAATTCTTAGTTTTTTGAGGAAACTCCATACTGTTTTTCATAGTGGTTATACCAATTTACATCCCACCTACAGTGTACGAGGGTTCCTTTTTCTGTAAAACCTCTCCAACACTTGTTATTACTTGTCCTGTTGATGATAGCCATTCTAATACGTAACACTTGCTTAATTTTCTCATTTTTTTTTTTGTTTGTGATGATGTGTGTCTTTGGTTTATGAAGATTTCTTTTATTCCAGAAGGGTTCATCAGTAATATGTCATTATATATTCTGCTTTTCTCACCAATAATATCCTGAGCAATAGCCTATTTCACTAAATAGTCTGTAAAATGTGGTTTCTAATTTACATATAACATTTCATCACATACCTGTATCAATATATTTAACCATTCCTCCCCGCCACTCCCAACTGTTAGGTATTTGGGTCGATGCCAATTTTTTAGGCATATCTGATGACTGCCGTAGGATACTGTTTTAGAAGTGGAACTTCAGCATCAAGGGGTATAAATATATTTAACTGTCTTGTTACAGTGTGCCACATTGTCTACAGAAAGGTTATACCAATTCAGACTCTCACTAATAATAAGAGTATTATCTCTCTATTTCTTAAATATCTATTTATTGCTATCACCTAGCAAACACTGGGTATTGTTAATTAAAATCTGTATTAATTTGATAGGAAAATTACTTTATTTATTCCTTTCTAAGATAAATCTTCTCCCTCAGTTATCTTTTGGATTCTATTTAAGTAAAATGGTCTTTCTTCTATTCTTTGCATTGTCAACTCCTATTCTTCCTTTGGATCACAAAAAGGTCACAATTCCTCAGGGAGACCTTTCTTGACTACATTAGTTTTTTCTGTTATATACTCCCATAGCACCATATTCTTCCCCTTTTAGCACTTATTACAATTATATTTTACATGTATCTGTGTGAGTTTTTGTCTCCCACACCAGGCTATATGTTCCTGGAGGGTAGGGACCATGTCTCTTTTGTCCTTTATATCTAGCCCTTAACATGTATATAGGAGCCAAAGAAAAAAATGGGTAGATGGATAGATACTAGATTATGAGAAAGGTAAAAATTATTTTATTCATTTTTGTTATTTGTGATTCAAAAAGTGGTTTTATGTCTTTTATTAAAACTTTAGTGGTTTTTAATTAATATATTAAGATCTTATATAAGTTCTCACTATTGCCCATGGTATGGCAAATGAGAGATCTCTAAGGTGTTCTCCTTTTTTATTATTTTATTCATGGTGTCTGCTATACATATTTTTAAAATTTATGTTATCAGACATGTTCCTCTTTTGTTTTATATCTGTTAGTTTTAGACATAATAATTTTTTCCATCCTCAAACCAAGAAACTTATTTCCTGATTTTATTCTAATTTTGCCATTTAAATATAATACTTTACTCAGTCTGGAATTTACCTCAGTAAATACACGTAATTTATTTTCCCAAATAGTTAATGGATTGTGGTGAATTAAAGATAGCCACAAAATCATTGTCACTCTCTTCATCAAGATATAGACTTTGTTTCCCCTCCCGTTGAATCCGAGCTGGCACCAGACTGTTTAATCACTGAAATGCAGCATAAGTGACACTGTGCCAATTTTAAGTTTAGTATGTAATAAGACTTTCAGCTTTCACTTTTTTCTCTCGGAAGTCAGCAGCCACTAGTTCAACTATCCCGATATTGTCATACTTGCGAGAAGCCCAACTTAGCCGCATGGAAAACACACACACACACACACACACACACACACACACACACACACACACACTTTAAAGGCTCACCAAATGATCAGATGCACATCTAGATTTAAAAGCCAGTGATCCAAGTTTATTAAAGATAGTATAAGGTAAGTTTGGACAGAGAATATAAAACCAAATTTTAGACAGCGTAATTAACTATTTGGAACCTATGGATTTTAATCTGTAAGGACAGATAAGCCCCTGAAGTGATTTGAGAAGTTGAAGGAAATTGTCAGATGGGCCAAAGAAAGGCAGAGGTGATTTGGCATGGTCTGGTCTCCAGGAGATATGTAGGCAGAGACCCAGGATTGGTACTATAGGCTAAGGTTTAAAGTGTCCATTTTTGTTTTAAGTTAGAGACAGGAACAAAGTCTTATCGATAAAGAACAACTTGTGACTTTGGAATTAGTGGTCAGGAATAAGCTAGTGACTTGAAATCTATTTAGTGAGAGCAAAAGGAGAACAAATCATGGGTTAATATATGAAAAGACAAAAACAATGGCATTACCACTAAAATCAACAGATAAGAATGCCTATTTCCATAATCATTTAATATTGCTGAAAGACTTAACTAATGAAAGATAAATGAAACATATGAGAAATTTAATTAGAAGAAGAAGAAAAAGCTATTATTTGCAAGTAATAACTTTTTGTTTAGAAAATCTGAAAGATTCAGCATCAAAACTATTACATCTGTTAAGAGTTTTGTGGGTGGCCATATAAAATTAAAATATCAGTAGCTTTCCTACATATTAAAACTAAGTGACTTAAAAATAACAAAATATATAAAAGCGATTTTAAAAGGAATGAGGAAGTTATATGAAAAATGAGTTGTGCAAATATGAGGAGAATAACTAAGATTTCCTTAGGGAAATACAATTAAGAATTAAAAATAAACACTGCCAGAAAAATAAAGAATCATCATTATTCAGCATTTTTTTTTATGGACTCTAGTGTGAATATGAGAACAACAATGACTTATTAAACATTGAGGGAAATTCTTTCCACATAAACTATGATATTCTCAGGCTCTTATTTGTTGGGTTAGAAGAGAGTAGAATAGTCAGGTGAAGATGTCCTATAGACTTATAAAAAACTAAGGTTGATAGTATAGGTGAGATTACAAAGCAGAAGATGCAGTTTGGCTAACAATAAAGCATGGAAGATAAAAACATTAGATATACCTGAAGTTATGTGGAAAAGGAGATAGTGAATGTTTAATTTTTTAAAAATTGCTGGAACATACAGTGTATCTGGTATATTTATACAGAAGCTAATTGAAAAAGAAATTTAGAGAAGGGATGTGGAACATTATTAAACAAAACAAACTGAAGATGAGTGAAAAGAAAAGAACGTAATCTTAATCAGAACAGGTAAACTTTTGAGTTCCAGGAAATACATAGAAAAATATCATAGCACTGTTAGAATCAAGAGTGATTTTGAACCTAGAAAAAGAATGGTTTCCCTCCCATGTACATTAGCAGTTTTTTTCTGCCTTTGTTAAATACAGGGAATAATTACAGCTGTATGGAAAATAGGGGTACTGTGATGGCAAGTTTAGTTTTAGCTGGTTAAGGTATAGTACCTGTAAATGTAGACATGTTCCTAAAGATGTGGTTAGATTGATATTTTAATAAGGATTATTTATTATTGGTGAACAGCTTGGGTTAAAAGAGACAAGGTGCTAGAGAAAGGAAAAGTAGGTATAACCTTCACAGATGAGTTATGTACCAGTGATAATGTGAACTATGATATGTCACCCCATTTATTTCATATGCTGGTTTTTATCCAAGCCTTATGTATTCACTTTAATGTTCCTGAATACCTCTCCTTCTGTGATCTCCTAACTTTTAAAAATATTTTCGCCCATTTATTCTGAAATTCTGCTTTTCTAGCCTTGCCTCAGATTTCCCTTCTGTATTTAAGGCCCATAAAATATGCATATCCTCTTATGTGGTTTAGCCTCCCTTTCCTAATCAATTTCTATTCTTCTTGTTTGTGGATTTTTTTTCTTTTTAGACAGACAGACAATTTCAGGAAATCAAGATTCAGTTCCGAAGCAGAGAATTTCTGGAGAAGAATCATCCCATGGAGTGATTATGACAAGACTGACCCAAAGTGGATCTTCTTCTTTAGATGCCTGGAAAAGTGATGATTGGTTATTTAAGAGCCAGGATCACTGGGACATAAATTTGCATCAAGGAGCTTTCATTCATAAAACAGTGTACACTGAGGAAGGAGACTTTGAATGTAGTGAAAATAAGAAAAATTTTGATGTTAAGTCAATTAACTCAGTTTTTGATAAACAACAAGGAATTCCTATGAGAAAGGGGTCCCTAAAATGTGATAAGTTTAAAACTAAGTTCAAATTTAATTTAGACTCAGTAGGTAAGCAACATTCAGAATATAATGAATGTGAGAGTGCCATGAGCCTAAGTATAGATATTCATCACCCAAAAAGTCATACCACAATGAATTCCTATGAATGTTATCAGTGTGGGAAAGCCTTCAGCCGCAGTTCATCTCTTATTCGACATCAGATCATTCACACAGGAGAGAAACCCTATAAATGCAGTGAATGTGGGAGATTCTTCAACAGACGTACAAACCTCACTAAGCATCAAAAAATTCATACTGAAGCAAAGGCCTATGAAGGCAATAAATGTGGAACCACTTTCAGTAAGAGTGAAGACAGTAATAAACATCCAAGTCTCCGTCCTGGAGATAATGCCTATGAATGTGTTAACTGTGGAAAGTCCTTCAACCGGAGCTCTTCGCTTATTCGACATCAAATGATTCATACAGGAGAAAAACCATTTAAATGTAAAGAATGTGAGAAAACCTTCAATAGGAGTTCAAACCTTACTAAACACCAAAAACTTCATACTCGAGAGAAGTCCTATAACAGGAAGAAATGTGGGCTTACTTTCAGTCAGAGTGCAGAATTCATTCACCATCCATGAATTTATGCTAGAAGTAATCCTATGAAAGTCAAGTGGAAGAAAATTTATCATAGATTATTCTTTAATTGATATGACAGAATTAATTTTGGAGAGAAATATGTTACTGGATAGAAATCTGAGGGAGCTTTTCTAGGCTTCCAGATGAAGCCACAGGGTATGGAGTTAAACATACCACCATACAAGTATTTGTCTATTATTATTCTGAGGTCCATTACTATCATCTTTTCTTAGTTCATAAATAGGACCTTTTTACCTGATATATTGATGAAGTATATATTAGAGAGGAGCCAAGCAATATCTTTGGACTCGATATTTAATAAAACTCAAACTTTAAATTCTTATAAGAAGGTCACAAGAAACCAGGAGCTCACAGGTATATAGGAGGACATTTCTAAGGACTGAACTCTGAATTAATAGCAAAGACCAGAGTGACAGCCAGTACTCCACCCCTGATAATATTCTTGGCTGTTTTGGTGCTGGGTGGAGACTAGAATTGGAAGAGGGTTATCAACTACAATGGGAGGTGGATATGTTATTGCTAATCTACCTGTATTCTTTAATGTCTGTATTTTTTTTTAAGTATTCTTTGGGATCTAGGCTGGAGAGACATTCATAGCCCTAGATCTATCACTTATCTCAACTTTAAAAGGTCAATAAAGTGTCCTACTACTTTGTACACCAGAACTGCGTTTTTATTCTATAAATTGCTTCAGGATCCCAAAGAGTTCTTGAGCTAAGAAGTTTATCTTTACCTGCCCAAAAAGATTCATACTGTAGACAATCCCAATGAATGATAATGGTGGCTTTTTGTCAGTTGATAACCTGTTCAAAAGCAGAAAATGTATACTGAAGTGAATCCCTATGATGAGTTAATGTGGAAAATTATTCTGTGTTCATTTGTTCATTCTTTACATCACAGCACAAAGTTATATTAAGACAAAACTCTACACAAGTATTTGGTATGGAAATTTCTATAAACATAAGGCAACTTGTTTAGATGATCCTAACAAGAGAAAAACACTCTGAATGTAAGAAATTCTTGAGGCATATAGTTCAGTCACTTGTCAGAGCAATTACATGATTAATATAATGTATTCTGACATCTGATTTTAGGCGTTCTGAATCTAATAGTTCACTTTTTTTTTTTAATAAGCTGTTATTTTGAGCAGTTTAAAAAGTGCTATTTTTATTTTTTATCTTTTCTCTCAACAGTTAGGTACTTGGGTCTAAGTAAAATGCCTACTTTTTTTTTCCTAAATCTCTAAACATTCTAAAAAATAAAGATGTTTACTATTTACTGTATCAAATGTACATAGCTTCAAAGAATGCTTCTTTAGAGGGCATTTAAAATTTAATTTTTGCAGAACATTTATAACCAATTAATACCTTCCCCCCAACCTTTTCCCAGAAACCTATTTAATATATATTTGAATTATACTGTATGCATTTAAGGGCACATATCTAAGCTGAACATGTAGAAAGAGTGGAAATGAGCTAGATTGTGTGGGGTGGAAGGTGGGACTGTTAGGAGAGATGATAAAGGAAAAACAGGAGTACAAAGCTATAGAGGGATGAGGTCATGACATCAGAAAACAGAAGTTCACTGGCTGAAACATGGCTCTGGAAAAGAATGGGGCAGTAAGACATCAAGGTGAAGCTAGAGAGATACTCAAAAGCCAGATCATGAAAGGCTTATAAGCCACCTTGGAAGTTTGGACTGTATCCTAAAGCTAATGGCGAAAGATAAAATTCTTATCTTCAAAATTATTTAGCGCTCTGAAAAGTGCTAATTGAAATGAGAGAAGGAAAATAAATGGAAATTGGAAGGGAGAAAAATCATTTGCTGATGATATGGTAGACCATCAGGACAACCTAAAAAATCAATTGAAAAGCTTAGATTTAATGAGCAAATTCAGATATATGACCCTACTCCCCTCAAAAAATGAATAAATGGAAAGATGTTTCTGAATGAGAAGACAGAGATGTTAAATCTTCCCACATTAAAGTATAAGTATATTCTAATCAAACATTTCATTGGGAAGATTATTTCACAAAGTGCTTATAAAGTTTATTTTGTAGGTACCACTCTAGTAAGTGAAGATGATTGTAAGAGGTATCACTAAATATGACATTGAGTTTGGTGGCTCAAGAGCTAAGCTTCTGAGAAAATTTTTTTTTTTCTGATGAAAATGCTTCTTACAAAACACCTACATCTACTAAAATAGTCTTAAGATATATGGAAAATCAAACTTCTAGGTTTTGATCCAGGATTTGCCACTAATTTGTCGTATAACTAGTTATTTAACTTGAGACTCTTAATATCTGAGAATGGGCCCACGTTTTAATTATATAGCTCAAATGGGATAATATAGTACTTATTTCTTAAGTACAGCAATTGCAAATGAAATGCAAATGTATGATTTTTATTATTAGAGCTCAAATATTTAGCAGTGTTTGGGTCACAGTAAGTACTCAAAAGTCATAGCTAACAATTATAATCTACCAAAGAAGCAGTAGCTTGGCTCAGCAGCTAACAATCAACCCTCTGACACATCAAATGCAATAAATTCTAATTCCACGGATAATACATAAGTGGAAAGAAACTGACATGAGGACTACCTGCAGAATGTACATGACTTGATGCTGTTTTAAAGTTTTATTTCTTGTCAATTTAATTATGAACATAGTTACTAAAATAGAGTGCTGATAGTTTAAAGAGGAAGGGAATTTTTCAGTCAAGTTTTTCTTCCTGTGAATCAGTTTTAATATACCAGCAACTGAAAATATTATTTCTGAATAGGGCACCTGTAACCATTTTAATGGATTTTTGCTCCTAAATCCCCAAATTCTAAATTTTTTTCCCCCTCTGAGTGTATTAGGAATCATTTGAAGACGTGGCGAACTTATGGTGGTGCTGTCTCTTCAGTAACATCCATCTCTTCAGCATTTACAGAATGTAAACGCTGTACTAGAGTCTGGAGACACTCCAGGAACTCCTAATACCTAAATATTAGGTGAAAGCACAGGATTTGAGAGACCAGATTTGGCAAAGTTTAAGCCTCCAGCGTGGAGGCAAAATATCAGGGATGACTGTGAAATTGCATTTCGGGTTGAGACGAAACACTTGCAGACCTGAGCCCTGGCTGTAAAAGACTCCCTATCCATCCATCCTTTTCTGTGCACTTCTGGGGAAAGGGCAAAATGGTGAGAAGGTGAGAGAGGAAAGGAGTCTAGAAACCGTCCTTTTTATATAGTCTGAAGAGATAAGCTAGAAGATCTGCAGTGTGTGCTTCTACAATTCATAGCTTCAGCCTATCAACAAAAGCTAGAAATCAAATCTGACCCTCTCTCTGCTCTCCCTCGAAAGCTGAGGACTGGGAAGGCTGAACTGCTTGCCGTGGCAGGAACAATACTGAAGTCCACGCTTAAGTAACTCGCACACTGTGCAAACTGCAGTTTAAAATTTTTTATGTGGTAAAATTCCTAGGTATTTTTTCTAGGTTCTTCTATTCATCTAACTCTCAAAAAAATGTGTGTATATGTTTTCAACTATATAAAAAACCCGCTTAGTGAATTTTAAACATTTTATGTTTAAAGTATTAGAACATCTTTTTTTTTTTAATGATATCTTGTGCTAATCTTGAATATGAATCTTATAAAAATGGGTTTAAACTTGTGGTGTTTTTGTTTCTGATACATCAGCCTTCATGAAACCATACAGAAGTTCTTGGCACACAGCTTGAAAACTTGTGCTTCAATCAATATATTACACACACACACACACACACACACACACACGTATGCACACACGATGCAAGTTATGAAAGTCTAATTTTTTCACCAAAGAAATAATTTTCTCAACACTATTTACTGAATAATCCTTCTGCTAGTCATTGCTCTTTATCATATGTAAAGTATATAAGCATATGTACCAATTAAATATTATTTATACATATGTAATCCATACACTGATCTATTTCTCCAAGCTATCTAGTAACTGAGCATTCTGAACATTTTTCCCAACATAAAATAATGGGTTTAATTAGTTCATTTTTTAACTTATTGTAGGCATTCCTTTGTTTGCCTAACCTGTTCTTTCACATCAATAAAATAAATTAAGATTGAGCAATTGATCAGTAATTAATAAATAATATCAAGGGTTTTTAAAACTTTTTAATGGAGGACTTAACCTATTTTGATAAATTTGGTTTTCTCTCATCTCAGTCCATGGTCTCTAATTTTTTAGGCCACCATCTTGTGTATTAAGGCTTGTTTCTTTGTTTTGTCTTGTTATAGGGACTGAATATTCTTTGCTTTTATTTTCTCCTGTTTTGAAAGGTATGTTTTTAGTCCTATGGCAATTACTATTGTTGTAGAAAATGTTATACTTTTATTTCTTGAATTGTTAATGTCAAGAAGAAAATGTAAGTCCCTGCTACTTAAGATCAAAAGTGTAGCACACTTTCTTCTACTGACCTTTCCCCATAGGGTTGTTGGATTTAGCAAATAAAAGACAGGATGCCGAGGTAAATTTGAATTTCATATAAATGCTAGCAAATAATTTCTTAGTATAACCCCCATGCAATATTTGGAACATATGTATATTAAAAATTATTCATATGTATCTGAAATTCAAACTTAAGTGGGTGTCATGTATTTTTTTCTGACAACTCTACTCTCCCACCCAAACTTTTATGTACAATCAGCTTTTATAGTCAGCATTTGTATATTATTTTCTTGCACAACTATTTAAAATTTCTGAAGTTTTGCAAACAAATTAAGTTATTCAGACTTAATGTCATGTTTAACTAATTTTAGTGCTCATCACCAATTCTTTTATACCATGACTTCCACATTCTTGAACTCTTTTAAAAAGGCACATGTATGATGTTTTCTGTTTTCTTATTTATTACCTGCATATATAAAAGACAATTTAAAAAAAACTGAAGGTGATAAAAGATTTTTTTTAATCTCACAGTTCAGAAGTTGTTCTTTTGTCCTTTGACATTTACTGTTGCCGAGGTCTTTATCCATCCTCCCTTTTGGGTTTTGTATATAACCAGAATTTTTCTATCCATATTGTTCTTTTTTCCCTAAGCTGTTTCAAAGCTTGGTTTTTATAGTTGTTTTCCCTAAAATCTAGTGAGCATGTATACTTTTAGCTCAGGAACAGTTCCTTAATTTGACTGATTCTATTCCAAATGCTCTTTTATTTTCCTTAGAAATACCTTTAATTCTTACATTGAAATCTCTATTCTCAACACTTTGTGTTTTCCCTCATTGTTCCCACCCCATTATCCTCTACTTATACATTTAAGACCATCTAAAGTTTATTCATTACAGTATTTGATATTCTGCAGTGCCAATTCTTCTCCTTATTGCCTTTTACTTTAATAATAGTATTTAAAATTTCCATTTAGTCTTTCATTTTGTATGTTTTTCTTTATTTTAGAGTTCTTGTACATGTATGGATTTCTACTCGTTTTATTGATTTCAGGTTTTGTCATGCTACTGATGACACCATTTTTTTTTGAAAATTTCTTTAGGAGACCAAAATAGTTCATTTTCAGGGCTATAGGATGTTGTCTTTACAATGATACTCTTTTCTTTGGTATTGCAATTTCCCCTTATTTCCCCAAACAGGTATACTTAATTTTTCTCGGGAAGTGAAATCCAAACATATTTATATATCAGAAGTTAGGACTTGTGTATTCCTATTGAGTCTACTCCATTTTTATAATGGCCAAGTTCCCTTATGTAATTAGCTTGAGTTCATTTTTGTACATAGCTCTGAGTTCAACTCCATTTTTAACAGATATTTCTCTATTACCACTCTATTCTACTGAGATTAAATTATACTGCTTGGATCTCTAATTCTGAACTGATGGAGTATCTTCAGTTTCCAGCATTCACTTCTATCAGCTTTTGCCAACATCTTTCACACTTAAACTAAATTTTGTACTTCTCATTACTCAGTGTCTGAACCTATGAATAAATGTGAAAACTAGGGAGGGGAATGGGTGAGAGTAACCTTAAAGTACAGCATCCCTGCAACAAAAGGATGGATGGTTCCTGAGTTTTTTTTGGTCGACACAGATAACATCTCTAAGATATTGTATCCTGGATAAAAGGTCATTCAGTGTTTTCCTATGTGTTGTCATAAGTAATTGAATTATACTTCTCCTATAGTTAATTCATCCACATTTGAGCAACAGGCTGTCTACCAGTTTGAGTTTCAAGTTTTGTGTTTTCGTTTTTTTTTCTTGTAGCTTCCTAGGGACTTTACAGGAGAGTCAAGACACTATTTCATAGCTAGCTAGCCAATTGCAGTTCAAACCAAAATGTAAGTAAATGTTTTGAAGTCACTAAAACACAAAGTCGAACATTCAGTATGATTTCATGCCGAATAAAATGCAAAGAAAAAAAGACATGAAACAGGATGAATTTTCTCCTCAAATCTTTTATACATTTTATAATGACCATGTATACTTATTGTAGCAAAAAAACACACTTTAATTTTAAATATATAGATCTAAGGATCTCCTCTTGAAGCAAATGATTCTTAGCTGGTATTAGGGGAAACTGTAAATGTTGCTTGGGATTAATTGGGTTATAAAATTTTCTTCCCAGCAGCATTTATTGGGCTTAAGGTTTTGATTAAAGCTGTTATCTAAATGAACAGAATTATAAGTTTTCTCTTCTGTGATTATTGTAAAGATGTGAACTGTGATCAAATCTCCTGTGGTACTCATGGCATTTATGGGGTTTCTCTCCTGTGTGAACTCTTTGATGAATTCGAAGAGCTGAACTATGACTGAAACCCTTACCACACTTAGCACATTGGTAAGGCTTCTCTCCAGTGTGGACCCTCTGATGAATGTGAAGATTAGAGCTATGACTAAAGCCCTTTCCACAATCATCACATTTATACGGTTTTTCTCCTGTATGGACTCTCTGATGAATGAGAAGATGTGAACGCTGACTGAATCCCTTACCACACTGTTCACATTTATAGGGCTTCTCTCCAGTATGTACTCTTTGATGAGTGTGAAGCTTTGAACTCTTGCTGAAGCCCTTCCCACATTCACGACAGGTATAGGGTTTCTCCCCTGTATGGACCCTCTGATGAATGCGAAGATCTGAGCTGTGACTGAAGTCCTTCCCACAGTCATCACATTTATAAGGCTTCTCTCCTGTGTGCACTCTCTGATGAATTTGAAGATTTGAGCGCTGGGTAAAGCCCTTACCACAGTCATCACATTTATAGGACTTCTCTCCTGTGTGGACTAACTGATGAATTCGAAGATTGGAGCTCTGACTGAAGCCCTTACCACACTCGTCACATTTATATGGTTTCTCTCCTGTGTGGACTCTCCGATGAACATGAAGTATTGAACTCCGGCTGAAACTCTTACCACACTGATCACACTTAAAAGGCTTCTCTCCTATGTGAAGTCTCTGGTGAATATGAAATAATGGATTTCTACTGAGGTCCTTACCATACTCAAATTTATAGGGTTTCTCTTCTGTATGGACTCTTTGATGATTGTGAAGACTAGAGATCTGACTGAAGCTCTTACCACATATATTACATATATAAAGAACCTTCCCTGTGTGCACTCTCTGATGAAAGTGAACACTTAAGCTCTGACTGAAGTTACTGTTAACTTCATCACATCCATACAGCTTCTTAACTACATGGATTCTTGGATGTTTGTATAGGTCTGACTGCTGAGAGAAACATGCTGTACTGATGGAGCACTGAAAGAACTTTTCTCCAAGTTGACTTCTCTTGTGGAGAACACACTGTGAGTTCCAATAATAAATTTCTTTACATTTATTACATCCACAGTATTTTTCTTCCACAGAGTCTTTCAGTAGGTCATTTTGGCCTATCTCTTCAAGGTACTCTGGAAGGGTATCCTCTATTGGGACATAAGAATGCTGAACTGTGAGTTTCTTTTCTTTTTCCATGGAGAGATTTTTCCCGGATATGCCAAGATGGTATCTGCTTCCTTGAAAACCATGTGACTCACTCACATAGAATTCTCTACCATAATCTTGAGTGTGTTTTGTTTCCAAGGACTGCCACGGTATAAACTTTGTATATTTTAAGTTCCTAGGACTTCTACCTTCAAAAGTTAGTTCATAGTTCCCATAACTTGGTATTTGTGTGGAGAATATTAACCATTCTTGATAATGGGAAAAGTCTTGTTGCTTTAGGTCTTTGGAATCTAGCCCCTGAATGGTATCCACATAGTTTCGGTTCTCAAATATCTGAGTGTTAGCATTCTTCCAACCTGGCCAGCAGGAAAGATTTTCATGTTCTAAATATTTAAATCTTTCTTTAGGGGATTTGTAGCTCTCTTTCCAGTTTCCTAGAAGTATAAACAGATAATCTGGTGGTGAGATGAAGACAGTGTTTAAAAATTTCCAAGTATCTCAAATCAGTGACCTCCAGAATTATAGGAATATATGTGTGAGTTGGAGAGGGAAAGAAGGATTATGACAGGCTGTTCCATATTTGGGTCTGAAATTCATTCATTCATTCATTCATTCATTCCATAAAGTATATTGAGCATCTACTACTTATTCTTGGAAATAAGAGTAAGGCTGACTGCTTTATGGAAATAGTCTTTAAGACTGAGATTTAATTAGATTACTCTATTTGGGCCACTATTATAAAAAATAGAACACCTTTTTTTTTTGGTTTCTATTTTTCTGTTCTAGAATAGTATCATAGATTATATTTTAAAAAATGGCTGTATTAACTCTCTAATCTACATCTTTAGGCATTTACCTTCCACACTGACTTTAGGCTTGGCTACACATTTGCTTTTGGTCACTGGGACAGTAGCAAAAGTGATATAAGCAGAGACTTGAAAAGTGCTTGGGGATTTCCCTCTCTCTTGCTGGTTTTGAAAATCCTGTGACTACCACTACATAAGTGAACCTGGGCTAGCCTGTTTGAAGAGGAACATGTGGTCAGCCCATTCCCATTATCCCCACTGATACTGACCAACTACCAGACATGTGAGTCAGATTGTCCAGCATAATCTTAGACCATCCAGCCCCAACCAACTCACTCCATGATTTCTATAAGTGAAACCAATTAGAAGCATAAAAAATAATAATTCAAGTCTCTAAGTTTGGGGTAGTTATACAGCAAAAGATAACCTATACAAATAGTATGAAGAGATGTGGGGGGCCATTTGGCCCAAGCCAGTTGTTGTTGTTCTTAAAGAAGGAACTTGTTTTGGTAGAACAAGCTAAATCTTGAGAACACGGGCCCCGGGCTGAGGGGGAGGTTTCAGGATGTGCTGACTTGGTGTATACATTTGTAGCTAACAAACATCCTTGTTCCTGAGTATATAAGCTTGTGAAAAAATAAACTCAGGGTCGAGTCTCCGAGCTCGTCCCTCTCGACCCCATCTGTGTGTTTCCCTTCTTCTTCTTTTCTTTTCCTGTCCTTCGTTACAGGAGGCCCTGATTCGACTGTCGGCTGGCTCCAACAAAGAGAGAATATAGGATGACTCAAAACTGATTATGTGTGGAGATCTATGCTTTAAATGTAATCCCAAAAATAAAAATAACAATCACAAATACCTATAAGTTACATAGCCTAGGTGTCTTGAAAGATGTCTTGCTTTCCTTATCTTCTATTTGTCATCTGATTTAAGACCCATTTCTGAGACTATGTCTTCTACCTCAGTACAACACCTAGATAAAGAACCAAAATACTCAACAAAATTGGTTCCAAAAGAAACTATTCCCTAAGAGCTGGGATAACTTTACCTACTGACATGACATTTGTGTAGTTCTCCCACATGACCTCTCTGTAGAGCTTTTTTTGAGAAAAATCCAGAAATGTCCACTCCTCCCAAGTAAAAATAACAGTCACATCTTCAAATGTTACTGCCATCTGGTCAAAGATCAGGCTTTTCTCAAAGAAGAAACCTAAATGAGAAGATGAACAAAGAAAAAGACATTCATCAGGTAATATGAGTGGCAAATAAAATAGAAAAAGAATTTCAATAATGAAGAAAATCAACAAAGGTGAGAGGAGACATAATAGCAATCAAATGGCTAAAAAAATGTATCTAGTCTTTGAACCCTGTCACCGTCATAAGAAACAAAGCATTTGTCTGCTAACCACTGGGCTAACTACTTCATATGTATGTCAAGTAATCCTCACAGCAGTAGATATTATTATCTCCATTTTATAAATTAGTAAACAATGGTTGTAAAAGATTAGGTAAATTCCCAAGATCCATGCCTTAACCATGAAACAGTAATTTAGTGCTTTTTATTACTGTATTTTTTAATGTTAAAATTTTTAAAGATAAGTCTAACACAAGTGAATATATAAATAAAATAAGAAAATTGGGATGCTCAGAAACCCAGACTACAAGATTGAAAACCGGTGTCAGTGTGGAAAATAAATGAACTCACTGGTCCCTCATTTTGTAAAAAGTACAGAAAATTAAAAATCTAACATTATGCTAAAGAAGCCACTGACAGAAGAATATAATATATAAAATTCCATTTATTTATGTTCAAAATTAGGCAAACTAAACAATCTTGTTTAGAGATACAGACATAGGTAGTTAAGACTACTCACCCCTCCACCCAAAAAGCTATGGAATAATAAACACAAGATTTGAAATAGCAGTTGCCTTTCTAGGAGAGGAAGGCAATGAAATTGTGGGATCATCAGGGGGCTTTCAAAAGTGTTTTATAGTTTAGATGGTGGGAGTCCATGTTATTATTGTATTTTAAATTGTACATGTCTTTGAATATATTCCTTTGCATTATGTGATATATCACAATAAAAATTCAAATTTATTAACATGAAAAATCCAATTACATAATTTAGAAAAAGTCTGGGCATTAAATAATAATTATTAAAAGTTATTTTTAAAATAACATTTACAACAGTAATTTAAAAATATAAATTCCTAAAAATTAACAAAAACACTTAAAACCCATATAAAGACAGCTTTAGAATTTAGAACTACTCCACAGTCTTAGGTAGGAGAAATAAATATAATTTTGTTCTCACTAAATTAATCTATGTTTTTAATGGGCTCCCAATGAAGTTACTAACAAATTTGGGGGAGGGGTAGAGGAGGTATCCGACAAACTGATTTTCAAGTGCTTTTATAAGAAAAAGAAAAAATTGTGAAAAAGGAATAAAGAGGGGAGACCAACCCAGTGGTATATTAAAACTTTAATAAGGCCTCCGTAATTATAACACCATGGGGTTGACACAAGAATAGAGAAGACCAGAAATCTGGAAATGGACTCAAATATAGCAATGTATTCTAAACATGAAAAAGGTGATATCAAATTCGTGGGGGAAAAGATGGCTTATTTAATTAATGATGCTGGGACAACTGACTAGCCATATGGCCAAAAAAAAAAAAAATTTTTTTTAAGCTAGATTACCTGGCTCAATTCTTGTTTCTTAGTGACTTGAAAGAATTATATTGGATATACATTGTTTCAAATGATAACATAATAGTGATCAATTGTTAATGAGTTCTATTTGCTAAGCAGTGTACTGTTTTTTACATGAATGATCTTATTTAATCTTCTTAATAACTCTATATAATCAGTTCTATTTTCCTACTTCAGCTGAGAAAAAGGCTAAGTAACTGAATCTAGTTTTTAAAACCAAGAAGCCGTAGAGGCATGAAACAAGTTTAGGTAGTGAGTCCAGAGGCTGTATTTTGTCCAACATGCTATACAAATAAAACATACTGAAAGGTTAATATAGTCAATATCTAATAGTTACTATATGTAACTTTTACTTTCTTTTTTCCAAAATAGAAATCACTATAATGTTATTCTGTGGACTATTCCCAATATGTAAGCTATCTATCTTTTCCTTATGCTCACTGAATGAAAAAAGAAAGGCTACATTCCTCTTCATTATACCTTAAATGCACTGCATATAAAGGAACAAAATTAAGTACATTCTGATACCAGTATGATAATTGAGAAATGGGTCCATGAAATAGGACAGCCCCCAAAGTGATCTGTGTTACATTTGTGTACGTGCCTGCATGCGTGCGTGTGTGCATGTGTGTGTGCATAAAGAATTCAGTAATCTGGATATGAAAAAGTAGCACCACAATCAATGGAGAAAGGAAATGTTACTAGAAAAAGAAAATAACCAAGTGGAAAGAAAAGAATGTTTAAGTTTCAGAGTTAAACTTTTAAAATACTTGAAACAATTTTTAATAAATGAAAAAATGAAAGTAATTATGTATTAGATTTGGGGATGAAGAGGACCTTTCAAAGCATAAACCTATATAAATAAAAAGAAATAAGATTTCGCTTTATGCAAATTTTTTAAATTTCAAATTTTTTATATATAATTTATATACATATATCCTAGATAAATCCGTGTGTACATTTGTACATGTGTATGCATACATATTAGTGTTTTTACAGATTACTGAGTATTTATAAATATTAGATAATAAACTTAAGTCAATGACGGCTGCTTCTGGCTGATGTGCAGGGGACTCTGAGTGCTGCACAAGAATAAGTAACCAATTAAATTTTAACAGCTCTCCACAATGTGGCCTCACCTTATATATTCATATTTACGCTCTAATGCAACTAGCCCAATTTCCATATTTGTCCCCTCAAATTCTGCCTGAGATTAAATGATGGTTTTTCTGTCTGGAGTGATATCTTCCTATATATAATGATTATTCAAACCTGAGTTTCTGTTCCCGTCTTTTAAGTGCCACTCATTCTAGCAGTTTAATGTGCAATGACTTGAGAAATTAATACTTCATATGGTCTATTTCCTCAATGTTAAGGAAAGACATTCTTGTATTTACCTCAGAGTACAAAGACAAATATGAGTTATAGAGTAGACTTGAATGACTAAGTAAGTGGTGGGAAAATGCAGTGGGAGGCAGTGTTTTGCTGTATTGGAGGCTTACCAGGCAAGTGAGGAACATCTGTTCTGTCTATGCATCCATTTTCACAGCCACTGCTACTACTCCCACTATCCATGGAGAATTAAGGGGCATTTTATAAATGAGAAAAGACAATCCTACTCACCTGGGTTCAGACAATGAGGAAAATAGTGAACATTCCTTCTTTGTGCTCCTCTTTTGGGTAAGGGTGGAATGTTGCAAAGGCTGAGCTGCAGGAGGAGGAGGAATGAAAGACATGACAGACTGGGCATGACTTAAAGTTCCCAAACTCACTACAATCTCCCCAAATCCCCTACAAAGAGGTCTGAAAGAACCCAAGAACATTTCTGTTCCCTTTCAAGAACCAGGGGAGTTATGAGGACTGGCACTAGGACGTTATTTCTGACCCTCTAGAAACTTCAAAGATACAATTCTAATTTAAGCATGAAAACACAGAATTTGATCTCAGTTTAGTCCTTCCGGGGATGTAATGCTCTCTATGTAATTTAACTTCTCTGAGCCTCAAGGCTTTCCTATTTTATTATTAACAAGAACAAAAATAATAGAAATAACAGCAGGGTAGTTAAATAGTTTCTATTCTTTATTTTTCTTATTTTGTCCACCAATTAAGTAGACAGATAATTCCATTGCTCTCTCTTACTGTTACAACAGAAATACTGGATTTTCTACCAGAGTACCTAGAGTCTTAGAGAAGTATCAACTCTGTCACCAACCACTTCTGGAACTTTGAAAAGACAAAACTTATAGACCTCGCACGGTCTCACTTTACTCACCTGTAAAACGGGGGCATGAGCCTTTGCCACCCAGATCTTGCCTTGCTAACACAGGTCCCTGGGGAAAATAAGCAGTTAAGAGCCCTCTTTCTCTAGAGAGAAAAATGATTCATGAGCGTCCCAAAAGCAGGCCAAGCGCGCCACGGATTCACACGTTCAAACGGATCTCCAGGAGCGGGATCTGTTTGTTTCAGGGCCACGATCTGCAAGGCCTCTGCTCCTGCAGCGAAGACGCGCGTACCCTCGGTTGCGCAACCAGACCCCCGACCGAAGCTGCGCCCCAACACCTCCCAACCCAGAGCACCCAGGCCCTAGAGCCCAAGCTGCCTTTGCTCTCCTCTCCCATTTCCCTTATTCAGTTTTAACATGTGGAGGCTCGCCTGTGAAGAACTCACACTGGTGTCTCCGGGATTTCTAAGCCGGAACTGCTTCTCGGCTCTAACCTTTTTCTGCCACTCTTTTTTCTGCCAGTCCTCCTTCAGCTACAGCTCTCCTCGCCCTTGCCTGCTTATGGCTCGGTGCTCCCGAGGGTCCGCGTCACTTACGGAGCCTCTAAGGTGGACGGAGAGAGACCAAATGACTCCGTCTATACAAACAATGGCCGCAGCCCAGCTAGACCAAACGAGCCTCAGGCCTTGGAGTAGACACTTCGTTTGTTTCCATGGAGACGTGAGGGGGCGGGAAAAGCGCAGGAGAACGTGACTCCTGATTGGCCAGAAAGATCGGGAGGCAGTCCGGCGCTGCGCCACCAGCGCTCTAGGGCGGGAGGGCTGTGCACTCGCGCGCTCTGAGCCGATGATGGGGCGGTACCTCCTCATACTAAAGAAATAAGATTATTCTAGGTGCTTTAGAGCCCCTAAGAAGGGAGCAGAGCGGGGGATTCGGGAAAACGAGCGGCCAGCCTCGGAGAATTCTGGGACCCTCACAACCCGCGAGTGCGGAACCTCTCATAGGAAGGTGGTGAAACCCTTGCTATCGAGTCCGCTTTGTGGACGAGGGGTGGTTGTTCATGCTGTTCGGCGCCCTGGACGGAATGGGCACCCCATTAACTCTTGCACTACCATCGTCCCTAAACTCGAGGTTGGAATCAGAAGAAACCTTTCAAGTTCCAGTTTACGGTTGCGGGGGCCCGCTTTGCTCCTGCTGACTCACCAGTCAGGTCAGGCTTTCCTCCCTCCTCTCTTCCTGCCAATTTCTGGGCTTCTCGGGTGACTCCAGGCAGAGAGGAAACGCAAGGTGGGACTGAGGTGGAGCCACGAGGAGGAGCCCCTTCCTGGTATCCTGGGAGCAACAGAAAGCCATCCAAACACTTGCTCTTCTCTTAGTCGTTGAGTGTTATCTTGGGAAACTTTTCCTTAAGTACTTTCCCTCAAACTCGGGCTGAATCCGTAGTATTCAACAATTTAGTATGCAAGGAACCTTTCTTAGGGTAGTCTTTAAAAGCAAGGGACTCCTTGGATTCTAATCTGACTACAGCACTTAACTGGTGATGTGGCCTTAGCTAAATGACAAACTTTTTCTGTGTGTGTCAGCATCCCAAACTATAATTCTTAGTAACCATCTCACAGGCTTGTTAGAATTAACTGAACTAGTTCAGTCAAACTGCTTAATCTAGTCCCTGGCACATAGTGCTCTAAAAATGTTAACTATGTATTTACAGTTCAATGTTTAGCATGAGTGGGTGGTCCAGGGACTTCCCCTCTCCACTCCTACCGGGAAATGAGCCTCTGAATTTCTTAGGACTCCCAAGACTACATTTTGAAAATCATTGTATGTGGACCCATCCCGGTTGTAAACGTTCAAAGATAATATGGCATAGCGTTTTGGGACAGAACTGACTTGAAAACCTGTCATTGTTAGTAGGTGATGTTGGGCAAGTTTTTAAAATTTTTTGCCCTCCGTTTTCTCATCTCTAAGACAATGATTTTAATGCAGTTAAACAGTTCTAGTTGATAAAATCCTGAATGCACAGTCATTGACCAGTAAGAACAAGCACTGGAGGTGGGCTGCTCTGTCATGCTTCTACCAACTGTAGAATATCAGTCTTAATTGTTAAAGAGTAAGTGGTATAATCCATGTAATTGGCTTTTTCAGCATTCCTGGCACAGGAAAACATCAAATGTTAGCTACTGAGGTCATTATTTAACTTATAATCTCATTTTTAAAGTGTGCTTTGAGACTAAACTATTGTGTATCTCAGAGGTGTAACTGAGGCTCTGGGACTTTTGAGATTTTGTGAACTTGAGATGGAAGTGGACCCCAAGCTTTTATTTCAAACAACTGATTGTTTGCTAGTTGAGTAATTAAGAACATTAATCCTTAAAGTCTTTTACCTCAGACACACTATAATGTCCTTTCTGTGCCAAGGTTAAGGTATACTGGGAAAAATTGGGGTTTTTTCATGTAAAAGAAAGTTAATGAGTCTCCCATTTCACATGGTCATTCACAGAACAGGGCAGTAGCTCTCTGTTAGATATGGATCATGGGGAAGAGTCTCAGAAAAGGCTGCCTAAAGAGCTCTTCTATTTCCTGATCCAGCTATCTGCTTCTCCTAAACAGAGAACCTAGGGCTTATGGAAAGAAACCTTAACTTTATAGCACTGGTTTAGAGAGTTGATTTTGGACCTCTTTCCCTCCCTCTGGGCTGGATAAGAATGTGAAGAACAGCATCAGAGCCTGGGTGTGAGGACTTGAAAAGAGCCTGGACCTCAGGTCTGTGGACCTTGTAGGAGACCTGTATAAATTTACTAGGATTCTTTGACTCCCAAAAGGCCAAAAAGATGATGAACATGTAGGTTGACAGTCCCCTGTGCTGAGTCTTCCCGTGAGATTATGAGACCAGGGAGCAGGAGGAGGGTTTTATTCAGGTGCCTCAGTAGGAATTTGGCAGGTTTTATGCTTCTATTCACTAGCCAGCAGCGGTAAAGACCCCTTACCTCTTTGTCTTCCCCTAACTAGACCCTAATTGTGGGTCTGCTGCCACCTAAAATATTCCATTAAATAGACCTGAACCTCAACAAACTGACAAAAACAAACAGAATGAAGCAAAACAAAATGAAACAGAACAACTAAGGGATCCAGTTGTCAGGCACTGAATGAGTAGATACAAACAGAATGTGCATTTAGGGATATATAACTGCTAGAATGGCAGATGACAGCATTAATAACAAAAGAGCATCAAATATAATTTTGTTAAAGATATGTACTTCTGAAAATAAAATAAAATTTTTTTTAAAGATACCTATATTTATATCTATCTATATGTACCTTCCTAAGCAATTTAGCAATAGAATTGGAGATGGTCACTTTTGAGACCCAGAACTAGGTGATTTAAAGAATACCCCAAAACACAGGAAAAAAGATAGAGATGGAAATCATGAAGGAAGAAAGATGCTTAAAGGATAGATCTATGAGACTTAATATGCAGACACAAAAGTTCCAGAAGGAAGAAACGAAGTGGATAGAAGTGAATAAATAGATTAATAACAAAAAAATAAGAAATTTCTTGAGGCTGAAAAATTTTTTAAAGGCCTCAATCTGCAGATCTAAAGAACTCACTACATTTCAGTCTGGATTAATGAGTAAAGACTCACATTAGGCATATACAGATATAATTTCTACATATTAAGTATGAAGAGAAAAACTCATAAGCTTTCAGGCAGAATGGGCAAGTAATCTAAAAAGAAAAATGACATTATACTTCTCATTTGTAACATTGGAAGATAGAAAATTGTTAGATTACAGCAGCAGACCGGTAAAATAAAGGACTGACAATCCATCAGCCAAAATATAGTCACTTTCCCTGGTGAAATAAATATTTGAGAATTTTCAAGAATTCAGTCTGTATCACTTAGGTCTTCCCCCATCAGAAGAAACAATTCAAGGAAGGACTTTAAACAAATAGCAAGTAAACTAAAAACAGAAATAACACAGAAAAATTATAGAAAAGGTATTAGAGGAAACTATGGTGTAAAATAAATAATAAACCTAAAATAATACATAAAGAATGCAATAATCAGTTGTGCTAAACATGAATGAACTGGATGTTCTTATATAAAGGCAGAAACAACTGCCATTTGCAACACCATGGATTAACCTCAAGATAATCATGCTAAGTGAAATAAGCCAGGCAGAAAAAGTTGAAAACCACATGATATCACTTATAAGTGGTATATAAACCTAAAAGCAACAAATGAATGGTACAAATAAACAGAAATTCATGGGCATGTTCAATAGACTAGTGGCTACCAAAGGGGAAGAGGGAGATAGATAGGGTAAGAGGGGTCAAATATGTGGTGACATTAAAGAATTAAAAATTAATTTAAAAAATAAAATTTTTAAAAAAGGCAGAGACAGGGTCAAGCAGCAAAATCCATCTATATGCTGTGTACAAGAAACACCTGTGAGGTTGGTCAAACGGTTACCAGACAAAAAAAAAAGGAGTAGAAACTTCAATATCGAAGTAAACAAGTTGAAAGTTAATTTAATAAGAATTGAAGAAAGAGATGGACTTTACATATTGATAAAAGACAATTTATGAAGTATAATAGTATCAAACCTGCTAAATACATAGAGTAAAAATGTATAAATCTGAGAATTTGATTAAAAAATGTAGTTCTGTGGGAAAATTCAATACTTTTGTGTCAGAATTAGATCTAGAAGACAAAAAATAAAGCCATAAAGAAATCAAATAGTATAATTAAAAATCTTGACTTAAAAGGTACATAGACATTTACATCCTGAGAATAGAGAACATATTTTTGTGTCCACACACTAGCAACAAAAAAACTAATTAGGAGCCTTGCGTTCCTTATCCTCAGCTGAAGAATGTGCTTTAATTGCTCTCATTAATTTTGCACCCTATTAGTTTAGGTTTATGAGGAGACATCTTTAAATTTTTTCCGATACCTTTTTTGCTAGTAACTGTTAATTTAAAGGACTTGCATATTCAATTTTATTATATAGCATTTTGAGAAAAAGAAAGCCTAAAAATTTAATTTAGCTAAAGTAATAAAGAAGAGACAAAAACAGAATGTTAACAGTAATGCAATAATAAGGCAAGCAGTCTTCCCATGCTTTCCATGGGAGAGCTAAATAAAAAGGGAAAAGAAACAAAAAAAAAAAATTGCAGTAAAATGTATGGTATTGTAAAACTTAAATGTCTATGTAAAATTAAATATGATCAAGGATATGTAAATTAAAGCAGAGTATCTATTTCATTTTCATTAAGGTAGTTTGGTATTTTGTGCTTCTAAAATTTACTTTAAGTCTTAGTTTTTGTTTTTTATGGAGTAAATATGTTCTATTTTATGGTTTTATAAGCATGTTAGAAATGGTTTTAGAACACAAACCTATAATATACATAGCTTTCTTCAGATGTATGTACTTGAGAATATAATATTCAGCACATTACTTGAATGGCTAATTAACAACATAGTAGGTTGAAGCCCAAACCAAGGAAGTTTACTTGTTTTTCTCTCGCCTTTATACCATTAGTTATTCTTTTGAGTTAGTTTTTATATGAATCCTATAATATTGGGCTCCCATTTCTGACTGTGATTGAGGTTGTTGACTCCATCTTGCTAACTAGCATGCCTGAGCCCTTAATATCAGTTGCCTAGAAGGTAGTTGTTTAATGCCAATGGATACTGGCTCCTACTTTGCCAATGAGGTTTTAAGCTCTCCATGAAGATTCCAGCTGGAGAAATGCTACTTTACACAAGATTATGGACAACTCTGGAATCTCCCAAATCTTGCAGCTATGTCAACTGGAAAAAGTTTTTAGAATGGATAATCCTGGGTGGTGGAGTGGGGGAAGGAAGCCATCCTATGAGAACACACATTTGCCCATTTTATCTAGAGTCCGCTCATCTGAGAAACAATGCTAATTCCTGAAGTTGCTGGACCTATTAGGGTCTAAGCCAACTTTGAGACCCCTGTCTTCAAGGGCCAAGGGCATAAATTTACAAAAGAGCAGTTCTAGTCATGTCACATTTGGATGAAATTGCACTATCCATACATCACCAGAGTCATGGTAACCATGATGCTTGATTTACTCAAATGGTCCTCAAACATAGCAATCAGGCCTTGTTTGAGGGCCCTTGCACTTGCTATTTCCTCCTGGAATGCCCCATTTCCCAGGTATCTGCATGGTTCATGCTCTTGCTTCCTGAAAATACCACCTTAGCACAGTGTCTTCCCTTTCCACTCAAAGTAGGGTCCACCCCCTAGTCCCCAGCCCTGACACAAGGTGTCTTACCCCACCGTTTTTCTTCATAGCAATGATGACTATTTGATACAATTCATTTTCTGTGCACCTTCAATTAAATTTAAGCTCCATGGAAGGTGGGCAGGGGAAGGGGGAAGTGAAACTGTGGATGTTTTATTTACTACTAGAGAGGGCCCAGAATATTACCAGGCACGAAGTAGGTGCTCAATAATTATGGTTTATTGTATGGATGAATAAAGGAATGCTGCTTATAGGGAGTCAGCCAGTCTGGGAAAGGTCGTCCGAAGCAAGGGTCCAACTCCCAAACATCCTCCTTCCTCACATGTTATTGGTTATCAGGAAAGGAAGGAGGCTGTGCACTCCCAGGTGTGTTGCACACAGAGGATCCTATATTGAACAATGTATCTTCTTCCAGGAGCACTGCGCAGTAAAGCGAGTCCGCGATGCAGGCCTGGCGCCGGGAGCGTGGGAGCAACCCCTTGTCCGCCAAGCCAATGGGAAGAGAGCCTCGCGGCGCGGGCGGAGAGTGTCCACCCCACTCGCAGCCCACTCAACGCTCTTTGCGCATTAGTTCTGCCAGCAGCTGAGTAGAGGGATTAAACGGAAAGAGCTAAAGAGAGTTCCTCTTTGGTATCAACAGGCTAGTGCCTGTTGAACCGTTCTATTTTACTTTTTCCTTTCTTTCTTGGGTTCCTGGCTTTCAGCGCTGATATTTAACCTTCGCCACTGACGCCCACTGTGATCCCAGGTATGGAATGACTCTACTCTGGGTGTGTTTTGCTCGTCCCCAAATGGGAAGTTAGATTCCGTTTGCGTCTTTGCAGAGCCCACATTGTGTGTGGAAGGCAAGGAAGTCGGGATGCTTACCCCGGGCGGAGGCCCAAGAGAGGAGCTGCCAGGACCCCCGGGGTGGAGAAAGCAGCGGGCTTGCAGGCGCAGTCTGAGACCCAGCAGTAAAGGCCACTTTCCCGGGGGGAGGCCGCGATCACCTCGTGTAGCCGAGAGCCCGGTACTGGAATGCGCACGTGCGTAAGGAGTCCTTCGAGTGGGGACTTAGTGTGGCCTGAGTTCAGGTCGTATGATTATCCCCCTTCACCAGTCCTGATGAATTCAGGCACACCTCTCGCTTCTCAGCGGGTAGCAGGTGTTCGTCATACAGTCCGAGAATATTCCCTCCACCTGTGCTTCGCGGCGATTCCTTCACGCTGTGGCTTCTCCGAGCTCCTCTCCATTTGAAGACAAAACAGCCTGAAACTTTACAGCCCCTGTGTTCCACACTACCAGTTTTTTTTCCCTCTTCTCTCCTCCTTCCTAGCAAAGTTCTAGAAAGAATAACGCTTGCTTCATGTATGGGGTCACCCTCTACCCATAGTAGTGAAGCTTTATCACTTCCTTTACCCTCTCCCCCTGCAGTGACCTAAAATTGTTCTTTCAACAGTTCTTTCAACCATGGAGGTTACCATGGTTTCCCGCTAAAGTCGAATGCAGTTGGCAGGCATTCATTTCTGTATCTCCTTTGGGAATTTGACAGTTTGGTATCGTCTTTTACCTTTTTATTGTTCCAGTTATTTAAGGAATCTATTGTGATTTTAAAGAGTCAGAAATTGTTCCAGGCTCAAAACACAACCATGGTTAATATTTTGGTATATTTGTCCGTTTTGTTAAGAGGTTTCATTTTAATTCCGTGTTTGTAATCTACAAATTCCAACCATATGCTTTGAACCCTGCACGTGTTGCATATTGCTGCATGAATAGGTCATTTAAATGATGGAAAAAGCGTGTGCCATATTTTTAAGCATTTATTTCATTAATCATAATTGAATTTTAATTTTTCGATGGTTATTTACTATTCTAAATAAACACCCCTACGCACAAAACGTTTTTTCTGTATTTGAGATTCTTTCCAGTGGATAATTTCCCAGAGAAGAGGTTATGGATTGAAAAGTCATGCATAGTTTTAAAGCTCTCCATAGTTGTGGCCATGCAGCTTTCCAGAGGTGTAGCAGTTAACATTTATACTGACAATATCTGCTCCATTCCATTCTCATTGTCATACCATGTTATTTCTTAAAGCTTATTTTTGGTAATTGTGAATTGATATCACCTGTATGTATTAGTTCTTATAACTGCTTAAGTCTGAGCATTTTCTGAAATATTTGTTAGCTGTTCACCTTTTTTCCCCTATATAAATGGGTTATTTGCAACAATTTGCTTTTAGTGCTTTGTTTATCTATTTGTGTAGTATGTCTTTCAGGTGATGTGAATCTTTAAAACTATTTCAATTTCACTAGTTTTATCCTAGTTCTTTTTCTAAATAGGCATACCTTGTTTTTGCATTTTATTTTACTGTGCTTCACAGCTGTTGTGTTTTTACAAATTGAAGGCAAGACCTTTCAACAGCAAAAAGATTGACTCCCTTTATTGCGCTACTGGCTTTGTTGCCATAGTATGGAACCAAACCTCCAATATCTCTGAGGTATGCCTGTACTTAGATCCTTTACAGGATACCATATTACATTTAGTCATCTCTTCTTAGTTTCCTCTGGACTGTGACAGTCTCCAGTCTTTCCATGTTATTGATGACCTTGATCGGAATACTCATCAGGTATTTTGTAGCATGTCATTTGGGTTTGTCTGATCTTTTCCTCATGGTTGGACTGGGATTATGGGTTTTCAGAGAGGACTGTCCCAGTGGTGATATGCCATTCTTATCAATGGCACATACTATCAACAATGACTATTGACAGATAATAACCTTGATCACCAGGGAGAGGCAGTGTTTATCAAGTTTCTCCACTTAGTAAATCATTAAGCACAGTCCACACTTGTGGGTGGGAGTGACTTGGGGTTATAAATCTTCCTCCTGGAGGAGAAATATCTACATAAAGTATTTGTAATTCTTCTGTAAAAAGTTTGTTTTCCCCCCTCCATTTATTTAATTTGTTGTCATCTGTGTTAGTAAGGACCCATGGATATTTGCTTCATACTTTGAGTTATAATCCAAAACTACATAATTTTAGCCATTCGGAGCTCTTTTGGGTTGGCTCCTGTGTTTTTTTGATATTCTGCATCCTCTACTTTTTCTTTCTGGCACTACAAGAAGCTCGAGGATCAGCTTGTATGTTCTCTGCTTCAGCCCTAAAATCAGTAGTTTCACCTACGAGCTGTGATTCTTCTTATTGGAGAATGGTATCAGAAACCAAGATCTGGGTCTGGGGACCTAGCTCCAATTTTAGAAGTTACCGCCAACAGTTCTAAAGTGGTTTTACTTACACTTCAGCTCTTTGTCAGATTTCCAGTAAAAATTTTTGCTGGTCTTGGTTTACCTTTTGCGTTAGACAAAAGAGGTTTTAATTTTAATATAGTTAATAATCTGCTTCCTAATATTTATCCTGATTCTTGATCATTTCCCTTACTGTAGCCAAGCTGGTAAGTCCCTCTTCTCCTAAGTTGTGATGAATTTTCTTGGTTATTTTTCCCTCTCTGCTTTGAGGTATTAATGTTTTACTGATTTATTGTATCTGAGATTTATTCTGTGAGGATACTAATTTTTATCTGAATGGTTTACAAATTGCCCAAATAATTTTTACTGTATCCTTCTCTTCCCAGTTGTGATATTTCTTCTATTATATATTAAAATCTCCTGGGATCGCCTTTTTAAAAGTTACCTAGTTTTTTTTATTTATTATGGTAATACCACAGAGAAGGAGTGATGAGTTGTGTATTCAACAATAGAGGTTAAGGCTTTGGAGGTGGTTTCAACTGGGGGCGGTGTGCTGCCTGCCCTGGGGACATGAGGCAATGTCTGAAGACATTTTCTTTGTCACAGATATGGGAAATTGAGAATTCTAATGGTGTCTCGTAGTTAGAGGCCAGGAATGCTGCTAAACAGTATGCAGCGAATTTATAGTGTCCCCCAAATAAAGAATTATCTGGCAAAAAAAAAAAAAATTAGTGGTGATGAGATTGAAAAATTTCAGTAGGAGAGGCTATTAGCCCCAGAAAGGAAATCAAGCAGGGATATATGAAAGGTCAGGAATATCATGTTTCCTAGATAAAATATCACTTCCCCAAGACCTCATCTCTCCTCTCTAGAAAAGAATCCCACCTTCGTGTTCTAGAACTAAGAAAACTGAGACGATGGCCACTATATGTAGAGAGGTCTTCCTCCTCCCCTAACCTAGTGCTCAGCAGAGTCAGGCATCACAGAGCATGGCCGCACAGATTTCATTTAACTCTGAATTCTCAGTGCCCAGGTACATAAAACGACATTAAAAGCCAGTGAATGGCACCTAGTAGAAAGAATGAGCTTTGCGTTTTGAAAGGCTACTTAATCAACTCTGTAACCTGGGCAAGTATCTTAATTTCCAAGTCCTTGTATCTGTAAAATGTAGATAAACCAAACTTTCAGGACTTTTTAAGACTGGAGGAAATTTTTATAAAGACGCTTTCACAGTATATCCTCAACGAATATGGTCATTGGTAACATGTGCTGAATGAATAAGTTATTTTGGACAAGTCGGCTTTAATTATTACAATTGGTAAAAATGCACATCAGTAAATTTGCAAATTGAAATTGATCCTTTTAGACCATGGGTTCCCATTTGAGAACATTTTGGAATTTATGAATGTCTTCACGTAAGAGGAGTAACACCAGACATCTGTTTTTCCCTTCCCAAAAATATAAACAAAAGAAGACCACAAAACAAAACAAAACAAATTCCTTCAGGTACAGCATAAAATCTTTGTAAAGCAGGCCAGAGTATACTGTACTCTCTATCAGAATTGTAGATACCATGTAGTAGAAACCCAGTAGGATTCAGAACCATATAAATCTTGGCTCTAAGGGACACCCAGAAAGGCAGGAGAAAAATGAAAAATGCATGGGATTATGACAGTCAAGGGAAAAGAGAATATCAAGAATTAAGGCATTGTTAAAATAATACTATACATATAGCACTCTGTAAATTAGATATAAGAATTAGTTTTTAATCCTTGCAGAGGTAGGTAACGTATTTTTTCTACTTACAGATATGAAAATTGACTACAAAATGTCTATTTGGTTTTGCAACAGGGTGGTAATTGGTATGAGTTACCAGTGGAAATGTAGTTGCAAAAGTTAGATTGCAGTGGATTGAGGAGATAAAATAGGTAAAGTAGAAAAGGCTGAAAAATTTTGACTATAAAATGAAGGGGATGCCAAGTAAAGGGAACATTTGTAAAAGATTAGGGTAGACTTGGGCATATTTAAATGTTAATAGGGACTTAGAGGACAGGGAGAGGTGGAAGATAGGAGACACTAATGGATTTAAGTCCCTTAATAATTGGATCCTGATGAGATTCCGATCACAGGTGGAGGGATGAGCTATACAAAGGGGAATAAGCTCCTTTCGTTTGTTGCAGGAAAGAAGAAAAAGATAGGCTCACACATGGTGATATCTGTAAATTTCTAGGCAGGAAGTTGAGGGTGTTCTATGCCTCATTTTCCCTCACTTACCATAATCTGTGTATCTTGGAGAAATTTCAATGATCCTTTGAAGTTTTCTCAAATTTACTCCTTTTGCTGCTTTAAAAAAATTACTATGAAGCCTGTTTTAGTCAGATCCTAATCTGTGATCTAGAATACTTTTGCAGTGCAGTTAAAACAAAACACAAACTAACCCCCCCCCCCCCCCCCGTCCAAAAGAAAAACAATTGATAATTTACCAATTACTGTAGGATATAATCCTGATTTACCATCTCATTTTGAGATAATCCACTTTCTGTTTTAGAACTAAAATCTCCCTTCAGTACATTTTTTATTTCCCCCATCCAACTTTTCCAATCTCATTGGCAAGAAGACAGGGGAGGCATTATGAAAGACTGGAAAGGAGGGAGGTTTAGAGGAAAATCTAGATTGAGTTTCAGCTGTACCACCTACTAGCTCTGTCTTTTTAGGCAGATCACTGACAAAGAGATGAGAAATTTGAAGAGATGGTTAAGTATTTAACTGGAGTGCCCATGCTGAATAAAAAATCGAATAAGTCTCTTAAGATGGCTGATAAATAAGAGGAAAACAGGAATCAAAAGACTAGGATTTGATGATGTTTGAAGAACTGTCACAGTGGGAGTGAGGGCATGAAACTGCTCAATTAACTGGAAGGTAGTAGAGAATGAATTATGAAACTTTGGAGTTTGAGTTTGAATAGTCGTTGATGATAAAGTATGGATTGAGAGCATCACAGTGAAATGCTAGAGTGAAGTAAGTCACAGGAGTTAAGGTCAAGGATGTGAGAGTGGTGTTTTGGACGGACTTAAACTCTGAACTTACCCAGAATAATTGTGGTGATGGGGAGTGGATGTGAAAGGAGCTTGGGAGCTAGGAGTGCAGACCCTCAGTGACTACATATGGGTTTGTGGCCATAGACGACATGACAAGAAGAGGTAAGTGGTGGCATAGTCTAGTCGCATGTGCTTCAAGAGTAATGATATGTTTGGTTGGGGTACAATTACAATGTTTTATAGGCTGAGATATGTGTCGGATGTTAATGGGGGAGAGAATAGATGAGGAAAGTTGCCAACACTTAGTAGGAGCCTTTTCTGTGCCAGGTGATACATGTAGTCTACTTCATTTAATCCATACCACAGTCCTCTGAGGTTGCCTCTGATATCCTCACTTTGCAGAAGAGTAAACTGAGGCTCAGAGAGATGAATTGTCTGTCTTTATTTCTTACAGCTACAAATGGTGAGACTGGGAGTAACTTTTTGGAAGGTGGAAGAAATATACCATGGTCTATATTAGAGGAATGTTTTTTTATAACAGAAAGTGTATTACAGAGAACACTAGGTCAGCACCGAGCTGAATTTAGTGGGCTTCAACACATTTTTGTTGAATTAATCTATATTTTTATAGGTACTTCGTTTTCTAATTTTTTCTATAGGTCCTATTTATTGCGATTATTTTTTCCCATTGACCCATGAACAAGATGACAGATTCATCGTCGTCTTCCTTCTTTTCTGATTTTGGGCTGCTATTATATTTGGAGGAGCTAAACAAAGAGGAATTAAGTAAATTCAAATTACTCCTAAAGAATGAAGCAATGGAACTCGGGCACTGCCTGATACCCTGGGCTGAAATGAAGAAGGCCAAACGGGAGGATCTGGCTAACTTGATGAACAAGCATTATCCAGGAGAACAGGCCTGGGATGTGGCTCTCAAAATCTTTGGCAAGATGAACCTGAAGGATCTGTGTGAGAGAGCGAAAGCAGAGATCAACTGTGAGTGATACTAGGGGCACATCTGGGGTGAGGAGAAGGAAGTTCCTCCAGGAGCACACTGGGATAATTCTATGAAAGGACTTAGAGATTAAATGATTCTGTGGGACACAAGCACTGTGATGGTCAAGTACATTGGGAGTTTGTTGGATCATTGGAGGAACACTGAAGAGGCAGGAGGGTTTTGAGTACTGTTACTCAGCCTGACTCCTTAATTGTTAATTCATCTATTTTGTACCATTAAAATGCTGAAAGGAATTGAGTGATATGAACTGTCTCATCTAGTGTTCCTTTGCTTAAATTACAAACAAAATCATAGGTTAGACTAAATTTTAAGGAATCTCAAATATGATTTAAAATTTTTGCCTAAATAGGAAGAATGAGCAAAAAATTATTAAGGGATATAAGTCAGTATTTTTATTCATTCCCAAGTATGAAATATTGTAGACATCTAAAATTTCTTACTCATATACAAGTCTTTACAGCTTCAAAGTGTATAAACATTATTTGAGTCTCACCATATCACTATGAGATCAGTAGAGACAAGGAAGATTAGGTTTATATTAGACCACTTGCCTTGTTATAGGGTCGGGGGGCATGGTTGAGGGAGCCTCATACTCCATGATGTTCATTCACATTATATCACTTTGCCCTCGGCTAAACTGGTGGAGTCTCTGTTGACTTTACTTTTCTTAATCCCAGATGGTCACATAGAAATAGACTACTGAGGAGAATTCTGGCCCCTGTTCTGGCCATTACCAAAACTCTCTTTGTTTTTGGTAAATCTCATAATCCTTTTGGAACCTGTTGCAGGGGCAGCCCAGGCCATGAGACCAGAGGACACCGGGGCTGGAGAGGGACAAGGTGATCAGGAAGCAGTGCTGGGTGAGTAAATGGCCTTTTGTCAGATTTGGAAGGAGTTTGAACTTCTGAAGCAGGATGGGATTTATCTCCCAGGAAACTTTTTTTTAGCTCTTGTTAACTTTTTGTAATATCCTACCTGTTTGCTGATTATCATTTAGAAAGAGACAACAAAACTAGCTTTCTGGCCAAAGTCAAAATCAGGGCCATGTTAATTCAGGGCCTCAAGAGAGCAGTATTTGGAAATGCCCAGTCAAAGATGACAGTCTAATGAACAAAGGTACATTCATGTCTGTGTTTTATGGACTAAAAAGTCTCTGAGTTGGCAAAGACTGTTTTGCTTATCACATCTGTTGCCTTCCTTTAGAAACGATGCTATAATTGAGTTACAGGGATGGTCATCAACTACTCCATATAAAATGTAACTTTTAGAACCAGGTCTTCTCAGTCTTAGTTCAATACCATTTCCATTCTCCCTACTTCATTTTGAATTCTATGCGGTTAACTTCTAGTTTATACAAGTGGATTTATAGTACAAAGAAAACTGGACCAGATAAGAAACCTTTATTCTTAACTCACCTATGCTGCTTTCTGGCAGGCCTACTATTTCATTCAAGAAATAATTGAGAACCTACTTTATTCTAAGGACTAAGAAATGAAAATTGGTTATTGTATTAAACGATCTTGATGAAGACTTCCCACTTTGATTCAATATAAGGAAGCTTATTTTTGTGGTATAATTGGCCATAAATTTAAGAAACCAGGGTTTTATCTCCATAGAAATTTACTGTTAGAAAATTTGTATAATGAAGTATACAAATTCAAAAAAAAAATTATATACAAAGTATACAAAAGTATAATGAAGAAAGTAAAACTCAACTTTGTAATCTCAATTTTCTTTTAAGTACTGCACCATACTAGATATAAAACCATAAAAAAGGGGGTACCTGCTTTCTGATGCCATAACTTCTGGGGAGAACTAAGCATAATTTAGTGGGATATGGACTATGTTAGATGTTTGTATTGAATGCCCTAGTAGAACAAAGAAAAGACTTATAGTTGTCTTTTAGTATCTGAGGGGGATTGATTCCAGGAACCCCCATGAATAAATCCTTGAACATTCAAGTTTCTTATATAAAATGGCATAGAACAGTGCCTACAGTCAGCCCTCCTCTTCCGCAGATTCCAAACCACAGATCAAAAATATTATTTCTGACCCTGGTTGGTTGAATCTGTGGATGTGAAACCCAGGCATATGGAGGGCCAACTCTTTATTTACTGAAAAAATCCACATATAAGTGGACCTGTGCAGTTCAAACCTGTGTTCAATGGTCAGCTGTATTTACTTTAAAAAATGAAATAGAGTAATTGCAGCTTGTGATATGTGCTGTGAATGAAAAGTATACTGTGTTTTGAGAGTACATGAATGAACTGTTGAGCATTGGGTTTCAGGGAGGGCTTCCTGAGATATTAACATTTAAATAGAGATCTAAAGATGGAATTGAACTTAACTAGATAAAGATAAAACTATTTTCATTCTGCTTGGACGCTTGAGAATTTTTTTCTTTTCTTTCCAATAGTCTTCAGTCTATGCTTCAATATTCATTTCTATTGATGTTTTACCTGTATAAAGTGGATTATTTTGATCTGTAGCTTCAGATCTATCTTTAGGTCCTCTCTGGTTATTGTTGCCTGTGTTTCATTTTAATCTGGAGGATGACTCTTTTTGACACATCATTTTTTTCTCTGTAAAGTACAAAGAACAAAAAATATTTCTAGGATGAATTTAATTTTTATTTTCCATCACAAATTCATTTTTTCTGGATTGTCAGTTCTATTTTTTCAGTTTCTAATGTAGGTATTAAACTAGAGGAATATTTTTGTTTTATTTACATTCCTTTCTTAAACCAGTTGCACTTTGATTTCAGCCTACATGACTTCTTGTTCCTCACTCCAAGTCTAGTATTCTTAATTTTGTAAATCATAGAATTTGTTTTGATCATGTGTATTTTTGCTTTTTCCCTGCTCCATTCTGACTTAGGTGATGGAGCAGAATACAGAGTTCAAATACAGGAAAAATTTTTCATAATGCAGGATAAGAAGTGTTTGCTTGGAGAACCTAAAGATTTCCATCATGAAATTGCTGAGGAAGGTCGAGAACTATTGGAACATTTGTTTGATGTGGATGTCAAAACCGGCGAGCAGCCACAGACAGTGGTGCTACAGGGGGCTGCTGGAGTTGGGAAAACCACCTTGGTGAGAAAGGCAATGTTAGATTGGGCCCAGGGCAATCTCTATCACCAGAAATTTACCTATATTTTTTATCTCAGTGCAAAAGAAATTAACCAGTTGAGAGAAAGAAGCTTTATTCAAATGATATCAAAGGATTGGCCCAGCACAGAAGGCCCCATTGAAAGGATTATGTCCCAGCCAAATAGTCTCCTGTTTATAATTGATTCTTTTGATGAACTGAACTTTGCCTTTGAGGAACCTGAGTTTGCGCTGTGCGAAGACTGGACGCAGGTACACCCAGTGTCCTTCCTCATGAGTAGTTTGCTGAGGAAAGTGATGCTCCCTGAATCATCCTTATTGGTGACAACAAGACTCACAGCTTGCAAGAAACTAAAGCCCTTGTTGAAGAGTCAGCGTTCTGTAGAGCTATTAGGTATGTCTGAGGATGCGAGAGAGGAGTATATTTACCAGTTTTTTGAAGACAAAAAGTGGGCCTTGAAAGTATTGAGTTTACTAAAAAACAATGAGATGCTTTTTAGCATGTGCAAAGTCCCCTTAGTGTGCTCAGTCATTTGTACTTGTCTGGAACAGCAAATGGAGAAGGGTGGTGATGTCACATTGACCTGCAGTACCACCACGGCTCTGTTTACCTGCTATATCTCTAGCTTGTTCACACAGGTAGGTGGAAGCTGTTCTAGTCTACCCAACCAGACCCAACTGAGGAGCCTCTGCCACTTGGCTGCTAATGGTGTATGGACTATGACACATGTGTTTTATAGGGAAAATCTCAGAAAGCATGGATTAACTAAATCTGATGTCTCAGTTTTCCTGGACATGAATATTCTTCAGAAGGACACAGAGTATGAAAACTGCTATGAGTTTGCCCACCTACACATTCAGGAGTTTTTTGCAGCTATGTTCTATATGTTGAAAGACAGTTGGGGAACGACAGACTGGTCATCTCAGTCTTTTGAAGACTTGAAGCTGTTACTTGAAAGCAACAGTTATAAAGACCCCCATTTGATGCCCACGAAATGCTTTTTGTTTGGCCTTTTAAATGAAGATCTAGTAAAACAACTGGAAGAAACTTGTAACTGTACTTTGTCGCTGGAGATAAAATGGAAGATACTTCAGTGGATGGAAATACTAGGAAACAGTGAATATTTTTCATCACAGCTAGGATGTCTGGAGTGGTTTCACTGTCTGTATGAGACTCAAGATGAAGCATTTATAAGCCAGGCAATGAGATATGTCCAAAAGGTTGTCATTAATATTTGTGGGAAAATCCACTTGCTTGTGTCATCATTCTGCCTTAAGTATTGCCAGTGTTTAAGGACCATTAAACTGTCTGTAACGGTGGTGTTTGAGAAGAAGATGTTAAACTCAAGCCCCCCAGCTGAAACTTGGTAAGTGTGTTAGGTCAGTTCCTTGGAAGTTTTCGGCGGGGGAGTGAAGGAAGTAGATTTTGTCAGAGGAAGGGAAGGATTTGTTTAGCTGAGGCCCCAGAGCCAGGTTAACCTTTCAGAGTTGTCCCACCTTGAAAAAAGGAGGCCAGGCCCTGAAACTCCTTATTGACCAATCACAGTTACTGGTGAAGAATGGGTGAAAACTTGTCCAATGTGGCTCTCTTGGCCTGAAGGTAGTCCCAAGAGAGGCACTTGGCTGAGAGCTGTCAGCTGTCAACACTCCCAGCAACTAGGGAACGAGTGCTTCAGTCCTCAAGGAGGGATGTGGCATAGCCCAAACTTACATCCACTATTGTATATAATTTCACTTTAAAAAATAATTCCCTCCAGAAGAATAGGGACCAGGAGTTTCTTGCTGAACCTAGTGTACAGAGGTCATCTCTCTGGGCTCTACTGGCCTAGCTCACCTTCCCCACTGCCCAGACAGGTTGGTCTTTGTATGAAAAGTTGCAGCCCTTTAACAGGCAGTTGGAGAGAGAGATGGGTAAGAAATAATAGATGCTGAATTAATGTTTTGAAACAAAGAATCTTCAGCATTTTATGCCTGTTATTATCCCCTCTCCCTTTCCCCAAGTTGCCTTTTCTGACTCTACCCATTTAAGCCTGGGGAAGAATTAAATTAGTTCCAGATTTAACTAAAATTAATTGAGGGCTTACTATGTGGTATACAGTTAGAGTGCACAAGATATTTAACATACCCAGTTTAATGCTGGTCAAAACCATATCTCAATTTATTTTTAAGATTATAAAACTGAGATTCAGAGAAGTTCACCTAGAAAGAAAGTACAATCATTGATTCAAACACACATCAAACAGTAGCTAACATTTGCTTTAACACATACCTGATAGTCTTCTAAGTCTCAACTCATTTAGCCTCCTAAAAATCCTAGGTAGATGCTACTATTTCTATTTTACTTATTAAAAAGCAGGCACTAAGAAGGTGTGTAACTAGACTGAAGTCATATATCTGTTTATAAGACCTTGGTTTTCCAAGTTTACTCCAGCTGTCTCATGTCTGTTACATACAATTACAGAAGCATTCCTCTTAACATCTCATTTCTCTCTGAACTGTGGGAGTACAAATTGTAGGCTGGGATGCTGTGACATTCAATTTACTGTCCTTGAGGAGTTATAAGTAATCTTCAGTTTTCTTAATTCTTACATCATAGTTCCATTTAAAGAAGATGTAATTGGTCCTAAGGCTTTTGAATATATTTAATGCCTAATAATGTTAGGAAGGCATTCTGTCTACTATATAGCCAGTCTTCATGCTACCTTTACCTACCCTCTGTTGTAGTGTTATCTAATACTGGAGTTGGCATTGTTGCTAAACTAAAAAAAGACTAAGAACCCAGCGTTTTAAAAGGGATGTTATAGGTGACCTCATTCTCTTCTACAGTCTGACTACATTGTAAACTTAACAAGAGCAGGATTTCTATCTTGTTCACCATTTTATCCATGGTATTTGTATATAGTAAGCACTTGAATATTTGAGTAATTTATTGCCTAATTTTCTCAAATTTGAGACCTCAGGTGATGTAGAGGCCACCACTCTACAATGTTATTCATTCCAATTTAAGGTATGGGGGGACCGATATTTATTGAATGGTGAGGGGGATCAGGATATGCCACTCCAAACTGTGCCGCTTTTACGTAAGAATCATTTTGAGCCAAAGGCATTTGAGCCCCTGAAATCCCTTATTTGCCTAAAAGAGCTTTCCAAAAGAACTTAACTGTCATAAATCTCCTCTAGGGAGCAACTCTAATTTCTTTTCGGAGACAGAAGTTGACACTATACCTAGACAGATGTCACAGACTATCATGTCTCCCATCTATTCTTCTAAGTCTCATTCTTCCAAAAAAAAAAAATCATTTGTTTTTCCGAAAGTGCCCTTTCTCTTCCTGCCTTTACCTTGCATTAGGTATATAGACCCCAAATTCTAACCAGTCCTTTGGTTACTCATAACTGAATGTCCCCCATGTATATCTGCAATGCACAACTAAGAAAATTTGTATGCTTTTTCTCATTAATCTGTCTCTTGTTAACCTAATTTACAAATTAGATTGTAATTCCCTAGGGCCCTGGCCAGGGAACCTAGGAGGGCAGAAGGAAAAAATATTTTTTCCTGCCCTACAGTAGCTATTATGTATAAGGCAACATGCTAGACTTCTGTATATTTTAATGTAAATAATAGCAGCTACCAATTGTTAGTATTTAAAAGTGAAAAATTTGCAAAGCATTTTCTATAGATTGTCTTACTGAATCTTTACAGACTTCCTGAAAAAGATACTATTAACTTAATTTTTTAAGTTGAAGAAGCTGAGGCTCATATAGGTTAGTTGTGTTGCCAGAATCACCCAGTTCAGTGAATGGGGGAGTTGGGACTCAGGACTGTTCCGTTCTAGAGCTTACTTTTTTATAATTGCTAGACTGTCCTCTGTTTCATTCATTATTACCTTTATTTGTTTGTAACGAATCTATTGATAGTATGTCTAACAGTTATATAGCATTTTAAAATTTACAAATGCTTTCGTGTACCCACTAAAATTGACTATTAAATCCTCACAACCCTGTGAAGGGAGATGGCATCTCCATTTTATAGATGAAGATAACTCAGAGCTTAAGGAACTGGTGAGGTTTGCCTAAAGTAGTAGAGCTAGTAAGTGGTAGAACTGGGGCTCAAAACTGTGGTTCCTAACCTATGCCTCAGTCCCCTAATGTCTACACGCTGTTCCTTTCCTAATCTTGCTCTTTGTGGTCATATATCATTTTTCTTCTTGATATTCGCTCTTCAGGTATTTGAAGACTCCTTTCTTGTCCTTCCTGAGTCTCTTCCCCCCCGCCAAATGAAGTCTCTAGTTTTTATTCTATGTTTTGAAGGAATATGTTGGGAGTTGGTAGAGCTATTGGGCAAATAAAACTTTTGGAGGGCCATGGACTGTGCCTACACAGAACCTGCATTGCTGCTCTTGGCGTTTTCAAAGTCCACTTACTTTCACCTTGTACCATTTTCTGACAGTGGTCTGAGCTGAAATATTTATTGGTCTTGTCTTTTCCTAATTATTTAGGCAAAGGGATAGTGTTTGCATTACGCGTTGCTGGCAAGATCTCTGTTCTCTGCTTCATACAAATGAACACTTGAGAGAATTGGACCTGCATCATAGCAACCTTGATGAGTTAGCATTGAAGACTTTTTATCAAGAACTAAGGCACCCAAACTGTAAACTACAAAAACTACTGTAAGTCTGGCATGAGAAAATTTAATGAGGTTATTGTAATTTCTTTGTCACACCTCCCATTCCTACTTATTACGGGAAATCAACAGTAGACAAATACTTAAAATCTGTGTAAAATACTCAACATGAACAGCAGAAACCTCTGGGGACATGAAGGCATAACTAATTTATTTTGGGAAAGATTGCACAGAGCATAGTAGCTGTCGACATGGGGTTTTGAGGCTTGATTAGGAATTTTCTAGATGAAAACACAGCCAAGGCATTCTAGGCAGGCCAACAAAGCATTTTCAAAGGTAAGTTTCAGAACACACTTTTATTTTCTTTCCATTGAGGAATAATTTATCTTCAGTAAAATGCACAGATATTAAGTGTTCAGTTCGTTGAGTTTTGATAATTGTACATACCTATGTAACCAATATCCAAAACAAGACAATCAATGGTATAACTTTCCATATACCATTTTCTATTCAGTCTTCTCACCCTGTCCAGCCCCAAAGGCAACCACTTTCTAACCTCTGTCACTATAAATTAGCTTTTTCTGTTCTTGGAAATCATTTAAGTTAATTCATACGATATGTATTTTTTTGTTCATCTTTTGCTCAAAATGTTTTTAAAAAGTTATCCATGCTCTTACATGTTTCAGTAGTTTATTTTTTATCACTGATTAGCCTTCTATTATATGATGTACTACAACCTGCTTATTCACTCTCTTGTGAATAGACCACTGGGTGGTTTCCAGTTTGGGGGTATTATGAATAAGGCTATACTTTTGATTTATGTTTAGTGAGTGCATTAGGCATTTTTACTAGATGATGGTGGGTAGTGCTCTAAATAGGTAAAAGCTTTATTTTTTTGTACTTGGCTAGAAGAGGGATGAGGGTAAAGAATAAGTGGTGGGTGAAAGGGAGAGGAGACAATATTACTAAGGGAGGTTTTGAACAGCGAGCCATGCAAATGTACTGGGCATTGGGCACTACAGAAGAATCAGATATAGTTAACCATGACTGAGTTAGGAGATGGAAAATCAGAAGAAAAATGGGCAGATTCAACTTCCCACATATTTTGCTTTAAGCTGTCTCTGTTCACCTTAACAAAATCCCTGAAATGACAGGACATTTTCTGTAATAATGTGTTTTGCTAATGATGTACCTCAGACAGTTTATATTAGCCATGAATTCACCTTGGATTATTTAATGGATTAAATAATGTCAATTAATGCTGTAATTAGAGTATTTGGAATAGTCCCAGTGATTTTTGGTAGTCATTTCTGGGATTAAGAATTTAAAATCTCTTTTTCTATTTTTCCTGTTACCTCCTTTTCCTTTAAGGTCAAAAAACATTGAGAGGATCAGCTGTCAGTTGTTTTTCTAAGCAACATCCTGAGTCAGATTTATGACCTGACCTGGAATATGAGAAACCCTGAGTAAGATAAGAGATGGCAGGAATATTTAGAAAATATCTAAGAGTTAGGATTTGAAAAGAAAGGCATGCTGTAACAAGGGACAGAGATAAGCTTGTAAATCTCTCCTGCATATTTTTCTTCTAAAGGTTGAGATTTCTTTCTTTCCCTGATGGTTGTCAGAATATCTCTAGTTCTTTGACTCACAACCGGAATCTGATGCATCTTGACCTGAAAGGGAGTGATATAGGGGACAATGGAGTAAAGTCATTATGTGAAGCCTTGAAACATCCAGACTGTAAACTACAGAATCTGAGGTAAGCTGTTTTGTATTACAATTGAGACTTCTGTGTGTCCAAAAAGACTCTCCCAGCTTGAGATTGCTGTTCATAGGGCTAGCTTATATCTGCTTTTATGATATAAAATAGTGGAGATCAGTAGATTCAAGCTGATTTCCTCATGATAGGACTTCTAACTCTTCTTATTCCTCCACTGAAGATCCCTCATTGTACAGTTCTCTGTGTCTCCATCTCTTAAATCTGGAGGGCAAGAAGCAGATCCAGAATTTATAAAAATTTAAGTTTTTCATATTTAAATGTAGGAATATGTATATTCATTGTATCTTTAAATTTTCATAGAGAAGAATGCACTAATGATAACTGGGGCAGGCTCACTTTTATTTAATTTTGATAGTGACTCCCCCTCATCTTATAACTGCAACTCAGTGACCAGTACAGAAAGTTGAGGAAGAACAGTGTAACAACTGTCAAGACATTCACTGGCTGTCACATGCTGTTGATCTCAGTGGTAGGCCTGATTTTCCTTATCTATGAAAGTGAGAGGATTAGCAATCATACTTGGTCTCCACATATGTAACTGATTTCAAGAAAGATCTTATTTTCCAGTGGAAGATATGATTTCTGATAAAACCAAAAACAAATAAAAGCAAAATAAAAAATCATCGCAATTTTACCTTCGAAGTTTTTTGTAATCCCTCAACTCGAGTGGGGGACAAGAATTACCTTTGATGAATGAAAGGCCAAGATAGTTTGTATTTGTAGGAAGAAAGCGATAATCTTTGCAGAAAAAAAAAGTAAAATCTGAGACAAGACTTTTCTGACAATAGGCATATGAATTCTGTTACCAATTGGGTATTTTTATTTTTTTTAAGTGTCATCAGTTTTCACAGGATGAAATTGACTTACAGCATGTCTGGAAAGTTGTTGGATAGTTCTTGAACATGTGTTGAGTTCAGTTATCAGCAGGCCAGATGGGGGTGTCGATTATACCATTTATATAGTTTTAGGACATACTGAGGCATTTTCTATAACCATCAGCCCCTGGTCTGGAACCCAGGTGAGAAGTAGATCATTGGCTTCTCTGTCTAAAAGTAAAATATATTAATAGCAAAAGGCTTTTAAATGGAAGAAAAGATGTTTTCTTACAAGAGGAGCCATAGACCCAAGACAGAATGCCTTTGTACTTGACAGGTCAGCAGGACTTGATAAGATCTCTTTCATCAGTTGAGGTTTGATAATCCTTGATTTAGACAGTTACTAGGCTTTCAGACAGGAAACCATATCTCTGAGTCAACTAGTAGGGTTCCTTGCACCAGCAAATTGAATGTTTTGGTGGCAGAAGTCATTAGAGTTTTGTAATAATCATATACTACATCATATAGAACTGGATGTTCTTCCATTGTGGGTGGCCACTGTAGAGTAATCAAGAGTCATGTAGAGCTCCTGTTGACATTTCATGAAGGAAAGTTTCCAGTTTTATGTTCATTTTAGACCTCAAGTTTTAAGACCTATGGATAGTTGACTGGTCGTGTTACACATGTGCTTATTTTCTGTCCCCATAATGTTTTATGTTAACCTTTAATAATTTACCCATAGGTCCCATAATATTGGATCTTCTTATGGTCTAGAAGAGCTCTATCCAAACACAAGGTGTAAGATTTCCTTCATTTTCCTTATCACCTGTTTGGCCGCTGCTGTTAGTCTACTCAGGATACCATAACAAAATACCACAGACAGGGTAGCTTAAACAACAGAAATTTATATCTCACAGTTCTGGAGGCTAGAAGTTCAAAATTGGGGTGCTAGCAGGGATGGTTTCTGGTGAGGTTTCTCTCCTTGGGTTGCAAATGGCCATCTTCTCGCTGTGTCCTCATATGGCCTTTTTTACATGTGAGCATTCCTGGTGTCTCCTTATAAGGACACCAGTCCTGCTGAACTATGGTCCACTCTTGTGACCTCATTTAATCTAGTTACCTCCTTAAAGGTCCTATCTCTAAATACAGTCACATGGGGAATTAGGGCTCAAACATATGAATTCGGGGGAGCACTATTCAGTTCATAACGCCTTTTCAGCTCAAGTTGAGGTTTCCATTGAGGTATAATTCCAGACTAATGAGGGAGCACCTCCTGTTACGATCTCTGTGTACCCTGGTTTTGATAAAGAGAACCATTTCCTCGAGTTGATAAATCCTTGATTAAAAGGAATAACTAGAACAACTCCATGTTCCAGGAATGCTGCTGCCACTGGCCTCTCCATAGAAGTAGCTGGTGTCAGGCCCAGCCACAACCAAAGTCCAAGTTATCTCTAAATGAATCTTTAAAAATAAGAGTTCAGCATGTACTTCTTTTCCTACTTTCCTTCTTTTACTTTATTTTTATAAACTTATTTCTGATTTACTTCTTGTTTTTACTCTTAAGGATTGGGTTCCTCAGAAAGCATGGGTTGATCCCCATAAATAAATGAGCTTTTGGCAAACAGTAGAGGGCGTGACAGCTTTTGGTCCTGACTTCCTGCCCATCTGTTTCAGAAGTCTGGGAGTGCAAGGATGCAGCCATCTTTCAATCTACTTTCTTTCATGTTGTAGTTGGAGGATATTTCTCCCAGGTTAAAAAAACAAGGATTTTAAAATATTTTTTAATGTTTTTATAGGGAATTGGGGAGGTAGAGATGGAAAAGACAGGCTTCCCACCACCCTCCCCTTCCTAACTTTCTATCAGAGCCTTGTGCTTGAGTTACATAACTTTCATTCTATGTAAGGGAGCTCAATTTTCAGAAAAGGTTCCAATGACCCAAATCCAAGTGACCACATGTTCTGGCAGGGTGAGTGGTGGTTTTAATTCTTCTCTAAGTGGTCATTTCTATTTTTCTGTATTTTCCAGCTTGGAATCCTGCGACCTAACGACACTTTGTTGTTTGAATATCTCCAAGGCGCTTGTCAGAAGCCAAAGCCTGATATATCTGAATCTGTCGACCAATAATCTTTTGGATGATGGAGTAGAGCTGCTGTGTGAGGCCTTAAGGCATCCAAAGTGTCACCTAGAGAGACTGTCGTGAGCCTTTTTGCTTTGTTTTCTGTAGAGTCATTTTGTTTAGTCTTATGTGGCTTGGTTATGATCTGAATGGGCAAACTGCCTGGGTCTTGACACCAACTGGCTCATTTGTCAATTCTGGATGAGCTCTTCATTTTCTTCCTCTATTGCTCTTCCTCTTTTTCTTGACTTTTAGACACTTCTCTTCATGATTGACTTTTTAATTTTTTTTTCCAGGCTTCTCTTCTCCCATGTTTTGTTCCATCGTATCCTGTACATAGCTGCAATGGAATCCGTAATTTAAGTAGCTTTGATGAGGTTGAGTCTATATTTGAGATGTAGGAGTTAAGTACCAGCCAACTTCCCTGTGAAGAAGAGAAGCATGAACTTTGGGATTTGACTGACCCCCTACCATCTGTGTTTCTCTTTCAGCTTAGAAAGCTGTGGCCTCACAGTAGATGGTTGTGAGGATCTCTCTTTGGCTCTTATCAGCAATAAAAGGCTGACACATTTGTGTTTGGCGGATAATGTCCTAGGAGATGGTGGAGTAAAGCTTGTGAGTGATGCCTTGAAACATCCACAGTGCACTTTACAGAGCCTTGTGTAAGTGTCTACTAGATTTCAGCCACCCAATATAATACACATTTTGAACTACATTTAAAATGGGAAAATATTATGAATATGTTCTGTTTCTTGTTTTTTCCCTGTCATCCTTAATCATAATGATGATGAGTATGATAATATTAATAACTGCCATTTATTGTGTTTTTATATTGTGTTTTTACTGTATGCTGGGTCCTGTGCTAAATATGTTTAATTTGCACAAAAATACTTGTTGATGTCAAATTGGACACCTGAGTTCTAAGTGACTCATTGCACAGGTGAGGAATCTGAGGCTTAGATTGTGCAACTTGCCTAATACTCACAAGAAAATGATGGATTCGAGACTAAAGTCTACCTATGCAACTCTGTATTCTGGCTCAGAACAGGTTAATACGAATACCATTAAAAGGAAAGATAGCATTCCATGGTATAGCTGAATCACACTGTGATTATCTGTTAGTTGCTGTTAGATAATTTCCTAGACATAAAATTAATGAGCCAAATTTTTATTTTGTCAGATATGGTTAAATTGCCTCCAGACAGATTGTGTATATTCCCTCAGCAGTCTAGCATTTTAATATCCTCCCTGGTTATCTACAGTCTTTCTGATCAATATTAATTAAATAATCGAAAATAACTTTAAAAAGGATTTGCTACTGAGCATCTTCTCAAATGCTTTTGGCCTTTAATATTCTAGGAATTGCCTCTTCACAGGCTCAATTTTCTTCTGAATGGTTTATATATGTTATGGTTATTGATATCACATTATTACTGTTATTTTTTATATATTATAAATAATTTACTTAGCATGTTGCTGTATTTCTTATTTTCTTTTTGCTTATCTGTAGAATACAGATGTTTAAAATTTTTGTGAAGTCTAATTTTTCCTCTCATGACTTCTAGAAGTTTTTTTCATAATTGGAAATAACTTTCTTTTAAAAAAAATCCTTTTATGTCACCTTTTTCATACTCTTTATGGTTTAATTTTTAACACTTAAATGTTAAATTATTCCAAATTAATTTTGTTATAGGCTTAAATTTATTTCCCTCCATATGTCAGGTCTGTTGTCCCCAAATCATTTATGATGTAATATATCTTTTCTCTGCTGATAAGAATGCCAATTTTATTATGTACAAGAGTACGTACTTTATTATGATTATTCCCATTCTACTCCATATGCCTGCTTCTCTGCTCCCTATAGCTACTTCTGTAACAGGGTACTATATATATGATGTAAAGAGGTCAACCTTTTCTGTGTAGTAATAAACATTCTGAAGGATAAGAATCCAGTTTGTAGCCCAGTTTGGTGCAAATCTATGTTTTCCAAGTGAGACAGCCAAAGAAGCAATGGGGGAAGAGGTTATTCAATCTGAGAGGGCATGTTCGCAAGTGGATAAGGGATCAATCATAACATGAAACCTTTTCAAAGGTAAGTCTCTGGGCTATAGAGCAATGATTCCATCTTTCTTCACATTGTCCTTCATGTAGGCTGAGACGCTGCCATTTCACTTCAGTTAGCAGTGAACATCTCTCATCTTCCCTCCTGCACAACAAGAGGCTGACACATCTGGATCTGGGGTCAAACTGGCTACGAGATGATGGAGTAAAGCTTCTGTGTGATGTCTTTCGGCATCCAAGCTGTAATCTTCAGGACCTGGAGTAGGTATCCTTTGACCTTACTTTCCTGTAGCTTTAGCTACTACTGTGAGGGCAGGAGAGGTATAGAAGAAAAGGCTGAGGGCTGAGTATCTGTCAGAGAAAAGAATATGCAGCTGATTTCCTCTCTTTCATTCTGCCTAATACTAGTGGGGAAGTCTGTTTATCGGATTTTTCTTAAACAATTGGTATAGTAATTGCAGTTAATTTCCCTCAGATGAGGAGGACCAGAGCCATCAGGCTGAACATTAGTCATTTTATTTTTCCCTTGGTTGTGTCCCAGTAACGTTACTGGGTGTCCTCTACCTTACATCTGTGAAGCTGAAATTGTGCTTTGCTAATTTTTCTTTCTTAAATTCAGGTTTATAATTAGGTCAGCTTTTAAAAAAACTTGGAGGGGAATTTTTTAAAATATTCAACAATGGAATAATTATTAAACAGCAGTAGTTTTTATTCCTGCTATGTTCTCTCTTACTCTGTGAGTAGGTATACATATCTCTGCATGATATGTGTGCATGATATTGAGATTACTATGTAGACCTGACTTCGAGGTTTCATTTTTACATGATAATATTTCAGAAATACATTTAAATACTTATGTACAGTTATCATTTATTTTAGTGGCTGAACGACATTTAATATTTCATTATATAAATATTGTGGCTAAAGTGAAGGAAGATAGAGCTGTCACTTAGCAATCTCAGCTCACTTCCCACTAGAGTCTCCCATGGGACTAGTAGCCTGGGTGAGTCATTAAGGGTCTAACCCCAGCATTGTTTTTTTTATAACTATAAATTAAAAATCATTGGTATATCCAGAGGTGTTTGGTTTGACTGGACTGACTCATGATAACCAGATTTCCAAATGAATTGAATAGTTGATTGTCACATCTGTAAACACTGAAGTGACTGAACTCTTGGGTTCAGTAAGCACTTGTACTTTAGGAAAATATATATGAGCTACAATGTGGTTCTGTGATGTTTCCTTGATTATTATTCAATTGGAAGATAAAATTTTACTTAATGTAAATTATCATTAAATCCAATGCCTTCATTTCAACTACAGAGTTATAATTTCTAAGTGACCTACCTATACACACAAGATGTTTGCTTAGCCCAGTTTTTCTGCTGTAAACATATAGGCTAATTCGTGTTTTCTTAGCCTTCATAGTCTCTATACAGACCATGCCAACTGTCTAAACCAGTGTTTACAACAAATATGAGCTAGATGCTGAGGGCATGAAATGTTTTTACTAAGTGATGTTTTTGTCCTCAGGTAACTCACAAAATGCTGATGGCAGGGAAATATAAAGCCAACTGTAATTTATTTCATGTGTTGGTATAAGGGTATGACAAAAGTTTGAAGGAGCAAGGAGTGGGGCAGAGGAGACTGAGCGACTTTAGGCTTGAAAGATGATGATTTTGTTATTGCAGATATTCTAGGCAGAAGGAAGGAAGAGAGAAAAGAGTGGAATGAGGATAGATGTGGTATATTTGGGGAAAAAAATGGGTGTGTATGGTTGGAAAATTGGATGGGGACAAAGTATGGAAAGTGAATGCTTGAGGCCAGATTGTGAATGCTCTTGAATCTTCTACAAAGGACATGAAAAATATCTTTTTATATATAGCTTGCTTCATTTTCCTTTGGAGATAACATTTTGAGATAGATTCCTAGAAAGCATTTTTTTATTTCAAAAATATATTAAAAACTGAAAAGTATAGAGATCTGGGGGTTCCTTGGAAAAGCTTATAATATTTTTTTAGTATTGGTAGAAATAAGTATTTATACCCTTGATTTGGGGAAGCTTGATAGATAATAACCTGTTTCTGGAAGAAAGCCCTTTTACCCACTGTTTTTTCCTGCTCATTAAGAAATCCCATCTGTTTGTACTGGTAATGTTAGATCTTCCTATATGCGTCCTGGATTATAGATAGAAAAGAATCAGAAAAAAGGCTCAAATGCCTAGGCATCACTCCCAGGAGTAAAGTAATTAAGCCTCAAATAAAGGTCTCACTTTTCTTTTGTATTTCTTGCAGATTGATGGGTTGTGTTCTGACTAGTGCGTGTTGTCTGGATCTGGCTTCTGCTGTTTTGAACAACCCAAACCTGCGGAGCCTGGACCTTGGGAACAATGACTTGCAGGATGATGGAGTAAAAATTCTGTGTGAGGCTCTGAGACACCCAAACTGTAATATTCAAAGGCTTGGGTGAGTTCAGGTTTTCACTGGGAAATGACACCTATTTGGTGGCTAGTACAGCTAGAAGAAATTTGGTATACGGAAAGAGGATGGAAAATAATAGGGCTAGATGGTAAGTTACTCTCAGAAATGAGAATCTGAATGTCAAATATATGGATCAGTGTTTATTACATATGGTTAGTATAGAAACCATAGTTCATATTTCTTTGTGTCTTCCTTAGTGCCTTGGACGGGGTATATATTAGGTAAATGGTACTTGATTTAGGTCTTCCTCAATCTCGTCCTTCAGATATCCCATCTGTCCCTGAATTAATTATTCTTATTAAAGCAGAGAGTTTACCAATCATCTTCTATCTATAAAAATGCCATTGATGTTCTCAGGGAGCTCACAGTCTAATAAAATCTTGTCCTATGTTCTGAGTACTTTTTGTGTTTGATCACATATTTAGATATTTTTTCTTTTTAAAGTCTTGAACTGATATTGGATAGTACATTTTTACTGATACAGGTGAAAAATTTTGCTTCATGTGTAAGAAGCCTAGACAGTATATGTTTCCCCGAATCTTCCAAGAAAGTGCTGCTTTTCCTATGTTTTCATTGACTAGTTATATGTTTTTATTACAGCAATGATGATGTTGTAACTTGGGTCTGAAATTTAATTTTATCCTGCATATCACCTAATAAGTGATCCTATTAGTGTCTCATGGATGCTAGCAGCAGACATAGCCCTGCCAGAGACAGAGGGCTTTGTTACTTATAGCATAGCCGCACAGCATTAGGCATGTTTGTGTCAGTTTTCTTTGTGCTCTAGTCCCACAAGGTTGATGTGGAGGGCCCGGGTAGATGCCTGCACATGCCGTGGGTTGCATCCCAGGAAAGGAACATTGAGTTTGGGGACCCACCATTTTATAGTAAACAATGAGCAAGCCTGCTCTTTGTCCTGGAGGCAGAGACAGTACCTCATCCTTCAAGGTTGCTTATTGCACTTGCATTCTAGAAAACAGCCAGATAAAAAGCTGTCAGGGCCTTGCATTTTTGTCAGCAAAAATATACAATGGAGAAAGACCCATAGAAGGATGTCTCCTAATAATATTAACCACTTTTTCTACACATTGTAGTCTTGGCTTCTGATGAATTTTCACAGGACATGTCACTCCATTGGCCACTCTGATTAGTATGACCAACAGAGGCTGGGACCACATTTGTTCAATTTATCTCATATACCATTTAATTAAGGCCACTATAACAGGATTCCAAGGCCAAATTGTAGTATTGAGTTTAGAATGACTTGCTAATCTTGGTGCCATTGGCAGTAGATAAAGGAGACAAAAGATGGATCACAAGTGACACCATCCCCAATAAAGAGACAGTCAGCATCCCACACTTCCCCACATGCAAACATATAACCCGAAGGAGCACAGGTCACCCCAGTGTGGGATTTGTTGTTATATTTGATTTGGGTCACCATTACATTGATTACTACAAAATGGTGGTCCCCAAACTCAATGTTCCTTTCCTGGGATGCAACCCACTGCATGTGCAGGCATCTACCCAGGCCCTCCACATCAGCCTTGTGGGATTTAGGGCACAAGGAAAACTGACACAAACATGCCTAATGCTGTGTGGCTATGCTAAGAGTAACACAGCCTTCTGTCTCTGGCAGGGCTCTCTATGTCTTCTGCTAGCATCCGTGAGACAATAATAGGATCACTTGCTAGGTGTACCTTTTTAATCTGTAGATTGTGCTTTTTTTTTTTCTCTGTCCAATTTTTTCAGGGTCACTAATTATGCTTACATTGGATCTCTTGTTGATCTTCCTTATCTATAATTTTCTTTAATATTTTAAAACTTATTCTTCTTTTGCTTGATTTTTTTCTAGATCATCCTACATATTCCTAAGTGTATTTTTAGCAGTTATGATCTCATTTTTGCTTCTTCTGTGACCTATAATTTTTATTTTTCTCTTCTGTTATTTTTAAGCTCTGCAAAATTATATATTAAACATTTTCATTATGAAATATAAAATACAAAAAAGTGAATAAAACCAATATTTAAAAAATCAAAAATGTATGTAACCACACTCAGGTCAGGAAGTTGGATTTTCCCAGTTAACTAAATTCCTCTCAGTCATCCATTCTAAATCACAATTCTTCCCTCCTCCTCAACAAGTAACCATTATCCTAACTTTTATGGCAGTCATTTATTTGTTTTCCTAGACAGTGAATGATGAGTATATATAATCATAAACAGTATAGTTGAATTTTGCCAGATTTTGAACTTTATATGTAGGGGATCATACTTTATGTATTTTGTGTTATGATTTTTTTTTGCTTAATATTATGATTGTAAGACTCATCCAGTTGCTTCATGCAGATATAATTTATTTTTTTAAATTTTATTTTTTAAAATTTTATTAGTTTCAAGTATAGAATACATTGGTTAGACATTTATATAGTTTATAAAATGATCCCCTTAATTGCTCTTTCTATCCTCTGGCTCTCCAGCTAGTCATTACATTAATGTTAACTGCATTCCCTATGCTGTGCTTCCCATCCCTGTGACCATCTATCAACTAATTTATACTTCTTTAACCCTTCACCCCATTTTTCCAGCTGCCCAACCCCCATCCCCTCTGGCTGTCACCAGATTGTCCTCTAAATTTGTGAGTCTGTTTTTGATTAGTTTGTTCTTGTTCTTTAGATTCCACATATAAGTGAAATCATATGGTATTCATCTTTGTCTGACTTATTTTCACTCAGCCTAATAACCTCTAGGTATATCCATGTCATTGTAAATGGTAGGATTTCATTTTTTTTAATGGCTGAGTAATATTCCATTGTATATATGAACCATGACTACTTTATCCAATCGTCTGTTGATGGGCATTTAGATTGCTTCCATATCTTGGCTATTTTAAATTGTGCTGCCATGAATGTAGGGGTGCATATATCTTTATGAATTATTGTTTTGATTTTCATTGGATAAATACCCAGAAGTGCAATTGCTGGGTCAAAAGGTATATCCATTTTTAATTTTTTGAGAAACTTCCAGACTGTTTTCCATAGTGGCTGTACCAATTTGCAGTCCCACCAAGAGTATATGAGAGTTCTCTTTTCTCCACATCCTCTCCAACACTTGTTCTTTGATTTATTGATGGCAGCCCTTCTGAAGGTGTGAGGTGACATCTCATTGTCGTTTTAATTTGTATTTCTCTGATAATTAGTGACCTTGAGCATCTTTTCATATGTCTGTTGGCCATCTATTATTCCTCTTTGGAGAAGTAACTGTTCAGGTCTTCTGCCCATATTTTAATTGGATTTTTTTGTTGTTGTTGAGTTGTATGAGTTCTTTATATATTTTGGATATTAACCTCATCAGATGTGTCATAAATGTACATCTTCTCCCATTCAATCGGTTGTCTTTTTGTTTTGCTGATGGTTTCCTTTGCTGTATAAAAACTTTTTTTTTCGCTTGATTTATTTTAAAATATACATTTAAAAAAATTTTTTTTTATTAATTTCAAGTATACAGTACATTGGTTAGACTTCTATATAGTTAGGAAAATAATACCCCATTTACTCTCTCCCTCCCCTCACCCTCCCCTGACCTAGCCAATGTATTAATTCTAATTACATTCCTTATGCCATGCTTCCCATCCCTATGACCATCCGTCAGCTACTAATTTGTAGTAGACCATCTAAGGGCAAATTGAAACAAATTGAGGTGAAGAAGCTTGTCAAACTTATTAGAATGTGGTTTATCTGACTGAATAGCCATGCTCTCTCTACTGTAACTTGGTGCCTTTTGTATTTGTAGTGTGAATTTTGTTGATAAAGTACCTTTTTAACAACAACAAAAATTCTCCCAGCCCCCAAAATCTCCCTCCCCTCTGTCCACCAAATTGTCCACTATATTTGTGAGTCTGTTTTTGATTAGTTCTTTTTATTCCTTAACTTCTGCATATAAGTGAAATCATATAGCGTTTATCTTTCTCTGACTTAAATACCTTCTAGATTCACCACAGCAATATCATTTTCCATTCCTTTCCTTTTCATATGTAGGGGTCATGTTTTCTTATCCTTTTAGCCACTTTATCCCTTGGTTGGATCACTTAATTCTTTTCCCTTTAAGGTATTTATTGATAGGAATGTAGTTGTTACCAGTCTTTATTCCTGTTTTTGATACATGTTTTTTCTTCTTAAAGAAGTCCCTCCAACATTTCCTGTAATTTCAGCTTGGTGGTGATAAATTTCTTTAGTTTATTTTTGTCTGGGAAGCTCTTTATCTGCCCTTCAACTCTAAATGATAACTTTGCTGGATAAATTATTCTTGATTGTATATCCTGGGTCTTCATTCTTTTGAAAATTTTTTGCCAAGCCCTTCTGTCCTACATAGTCTCTCTTGAGAAATCAGCTGCCAGTTGTATGGATATTCCTTTATATGTAATTATTTGTTTTCCTCTTGCTGCTTTTAAATTTATTTCTTTGTATTTAACCATTGGCATTTTAATTATGACGTGTCTTGGTGTGGGCCTCTATGGATCCCTGATTTTTGGAATCCTCTGAACTTCCTAGAGTTTTATGTCCATTTCCCTCACCAAGTTAGGAAAGTTTTCCATCATTATTTCTTTAAACAGCTGTTTAACATTTTGATTTTCTTCACTTATGCCAATCAGACGAATATTTGGAGCCTTAATAGTGTTCCATGTCCTCCTTAAATCATCTTTATAGTCTTGGCCTCTTTTTTCTCTTTGAATGTCCTGATTGGCTTTCCTGTCCTCTAGATATGGCATGTGATCATCTTCTTTATTCACTTTGTTTATTCCATTTAATATACTTCTCAGCTCAGATATTGTGTTCTCCATTTCAGACTGGTTCCCTCTTATAATCTCTATCTCCATTTTTATTTCTTTGTTGGGAGTTCTCTACTTTACCCAAAAGTTCATTGAGCATCTTTATAACCAGTGTTTTGAACTCTGCATCTGTTAGATTACTTGACTCCATTATATCTGTATCTCTGTTCTGTTCTCTCATATAGTGTCTGCTTCTTTGTCTTCCCATTTTGGCTATCTTTCCATGTCTGTTTATACGTACTAAGCAAAGTTCCGAAGTCTCCAGGTCTTATTAGTGTGGATTTGTGACTTAGGTGTCGAGTGGCACAGTCCTGAGAGGAGTTCAGCTGCAGGCCAAATTTAGCCCAAGCCTCTACCCATCTGGGTCCAGATTTAGCAAGCAATCCACAGATGCTATACTTATAGTTGCCTCTAAAGGCCATGCCAGAAACCGAGGCCAGCTGCCTCCAGTGTGAATCTAGGTGCTGCTCAGCAAGGCACATCTGACTAGCTGAGGATATACTTGGATGTTGCTTGGGAGGTGGGGTTTCATGGAATCCTCTGGGCGGAGCGACTTCTGTTATCCAGTTTGATGGCATCAGGCTATGGTGGTGGTATGTCCCTGCACTGGAGGCAGGGAGGGCTCAACAGGGAACAGCGGATACCACCAGCGCTTCTGTACCAAGTGAGCCTCGCTTATGTCCCTCACTCCAACAATTCAGTGTTCCCCTGTAAGTCCCTGGTCCCCCTGGAGCAGCCAGCCCAGTGCTAGTACTCAGAGTGAGCAGGTCCGTTGCTATGAAAATCCACTCACAGATGCGGCCCCTTTAAGAGGCATCTGCCACTGCCTCCATCTCACTCAGCCGCTTGGGACCTAGGTGCCCTGTGTCCTCACTCCATCCTACCTTCTGCCATTGCGGAGTGCTTTCTTCGACTTCTCCCTAGTTGTATGGCTTGTTCATCTAGATCCCAGGCTATTTTTCTTTGCTGCTGCTCCTTGTTTCCATCACAACCTTGATTTGGTCGCCAGAGGGATGAACAGAGCCTCTTATCATCTAAGCCATTTTGAAGCAGTCTGTACAAAACTTTTTAGTTTGATGTAGTCCCATTTGTTTATTTTTTCCTTTGTGTCTCTTGCCTGAGAAGATATGTCTGAAAAGAAATTACTGTTAGCAATATCAGAGAGTTTACTGTTTATGTTTTCTTCTAGAAGTTTTATGGTTTTGGATCTTACATTTAAGTCTTTAGTACATTTTGAGTCTATTATTGTATACGGTATAATAAGGTGGTCCAGTCCCCCCCCTTTTTTTTGTATGTATCTGTCCAATTTTCCCAGCACTATTTATTAAAGAGACTGTCTTTACCCCATTATATATTCTTGCCTCCTTTGTCATATATTAAGTGTGTATATGGGCATGGATTTATTTCTGGGCACTCTCTTCTCTTCCATTGATCAATGTATCTGTTTTTATGCCAGTACCATTCTGTATTGATTGCTGTAGCCTTGTAATATAGTTTGATAACAGGTAGTGTGATACCTCCAACTTTGTTCTTCTTCCTCAAGATTTGGAGTCTTTTGTGGTTCCATGTAGATTTTAAGATTATTTTTCTAGCTCTCTAAAAAATGCCATTGGTATTTTGATAGGGGTTGCATTGAACCTATAGATTGCTTTGGGTAGTATGGCTGTTTTAATGATGTTGATTCTTCCTACCCATGATCATGGTATATGCTTCCATTTATTTGTATCTTCTTCAATTTCTTTTTTCAGTGACTTATAATTTTCTAAGAACAGGTCTTTTACCTCCTTGGTTAATTTGATTCCCAAGTATTTTATTTTTTTTCGATGCAATTGTAAATGGGATTGTTTTCTTAATTTCTCTTTCTAAAAGTTCATCATTAGTGTATAAAAATGCCACTGACTTCTGAATATTAATTTTGTATCCTGGCACTTTACTGAATTGATTGATCAGTTCTAACAGTTTTTTAGTGGAACCTTTAGAGTTCTCTATATGTAGAACCATGTCATTGGCAAATAACGAGAGTTTTACTTCTTCCTTTCCAATTTGGATACCTTTTATTTCTCTTTCTCATCTTATTGCCATGTCTAAGACTTCCAATGCAATGTTTAAGAGGAATGGTGAAAGGGGGCACCCTGTCTTGTTCCTGATCTTAAGGAAAATGCTTTTAGCTTTCCCCACTGAGTATTATGTCGGCTGTAGGTTTGTCATATATGGCCTTTATTATATTGAGGTATGTCCCCTCTATTCCCATTTTGCTGTGAATTTTATCACAAATATATGCTGGATTTTGCTGAATGCTTTTCTGTACCTATTGATATGATCATATGGTTTTTACCTTTTGACTTGTTAATGTGGTGTATCACATCAATTGATTTGCAGATACTGTACCAACCTCATCATGGGTATGATGTTTTTAATGTATTGCTGAATTCAGTTTGCTAATATTTTGTTGATTTTTTCATCAATGTTCATCAGAGATATTGGCATACACACACACACACACACACACACACACACACACACACATTTTTTTGATAATGTCTTCAGTTTTCAAATCAAGGCAATGGTAGCCTCATAAAAGGAATTAGGGAGCCTTCCCTCTTGAATTTTTTGGAATAGCTTGAGAAGAATAGGTGTTAATTCTTTGAATGTTTGGTAAAATTCGCCTTTGAAGCCATCTGGTCCAGGACTTTTGTTTTTTGGGGAGGTTTTTGATTACTGATTCAATTTCATTGGTGGTAATCAGTCAGTTCAGATTTTCTGTTTTTCTTGACTCATTCTGGGCGATTGTACATTTCTAGGAATGTGTCCATTTCTTCCAGATTGCCCAATTTGTTGGTATATAATTGCTCAAAGTATTTTCTTATGATCCTTTATATTTCTGTGGAGTCCGTAGTTATTTCTCTTTTATTTCTGATTTTATTTATTTGAGTCCTCTCTCTTTTTACCTTGATGAGTCTGGCTAAGGGTCTGTCAATTGTTTATCCTTTCAAAGAATCAGCTCTTGGTTTTATTAATCTTTTGTATTGTTTTTTTAGACTCTATTTCATTTATTTCTGCTCAGATCTTTATTATTTCCTTGCTTCTGTCAACTTTGGGCTTTGTTTTCTGTTCTTTTTCTAGTTTTTTTAAGTGTAAGGTTAGATTGTTTATTTGAACTTTTTCTAGTTTCTTGAGATAGGCCTGTGTTGCTATGAATTTTCCTCTTAGGACTGCTTTTGCTGTGCCTCATAGATTTTTGAGTTGTTGTGTTTTCATTTTTATTTGTCTCTAGGTATCTTTTGATTTCTTCCTTGATGTCATTGATAAAGCATTTATTGTGTAGTGGCATGTTATTTAGCCTCCACATGTTTGTGTATTTTCCTTTTTTTTTTTCTTGATTTCTAGTTTCATACCATTGTGATCATAGAAAGTGGTTGATATGACTTCAGTCTTCTTAAATTTATTGAGATTTGATTTGTGTCCTAACATGTGGTCTATCCTTGAAAATGTTCCATGTGCACTTGAGAAGAGTGTATATTTTGCTGCTTTGGGGTAAAATGCTCTGAAAATATCTATTAAGTCCATCTGGTCTAGTGTGTCTTTTAGGCCCACTGTTTCCTTGTGATTCTTTGCCTAGAAGATCTGTCCATAGGTGTCAATGGGGTGTTAAAGTCTCCTACTATGAGTGTATTACTGTTGATCCCTCTTTTTATGTCAATCAATGATTGCTTTATGTATGTAGGCACTCCTATGTTGGGTGCATATATGTTTACTAGGTTTATGTCCTATAGATTTATTGATCCCTCTGTCATTATGTAATGCCCTTGTCTCTTCCTACAACCTTTGTTTTAAAGTCTGTTTTATCTGATATAAGTATTGCTGCCCCGGCTTTTTTTTTTTTTTTTTAACTTCCATTTGTGTGAAATATCTTTTTCTATCCCTTTACTTTCAGTCTGAGAGTGTCATTTGATCTGAAATGGGTCTCTTGTAGACAACATATGCATGGGTCTTGTTTTCTTATCCATTTGGCTACCTGTGTCTTTTGATTGGAGCATTTAGCCATTTACATTTAAAGTGATTACAGATAGGTACATGGTTACTGACATTTTATCATTCATTTTTCTTTTTTCTTTTTATCTTTTTTTTTTTTTTTTTAACAGAAGTCCCTTTTATATTTCTTGTAATACTGGCTTGTTGGTGATGAATTCCTTACACTTTTCTCTGGAAAGCTCTTTATCTCATCTTTCATTTTAATTGAAAGCCTTGCTGGGTAAAGTATTCTTGGTTGTAGATTCTTGTTTCTCATAACTTTGACTATTTCTTGTCAGTACTTTCTGTCCTGAAAAGTTTCCATTTAAAAATCAGCAGACATTTTTATGAGGGTACCCTCGTAAGCGACATTTTTATGGGGCTGCCTTTCTCTTGCTGCTTTTAAGATTCTCTCTTTGTCTTTGACCTTTAATATTTTAATTATGATGTGTCTTGGTGTGGGTCTGTTTGACTTCCTCTTGTTTGGGACTCTTTGTGCTTCCTGAACTTGTATGTCTAATTCTTTTTTCAGGTTAGGGAAGTTTTTGTCATTTCTTCAAACAGATTCTCAATCCTTTGCTCTCTCTCTTCTCCTTTGGGTACTCCTATTATGCCTCATGTTGTCCCAGAGATCTCAAATCAGCCTCATTTTTTAAAATTCTTTTTTGTTGTTGTTGTTGTTGTTCTGTTTGGGTGTTTCTGCTACCTTGTCTTCCAGTTCGCTGATTCGATCTTCAGCTTTGTCCAATCTATTGTTGAATCCTTCTAGTGTATTCTTCATTTCAGTTATTATATTCCTCATTTCTGTCTGGTTCTTTTTATGGTTTCTATGTTCTTTTTTATGCTTACTGTCTTTCTCTTGAGGTTCTCATTGTGTTCATCCATTCTTCCCATAAGTTCATTGAGCATTCTTATAACCATTATTTTGAACTCTCTCTGGTAGGTTGCTTGTCTTCATTTCATTTAGCTTATTTTCTTGAGTTTTCCCCTATTGTTTCATTTGTAGCATGTTTTTGTTTTCTCATTTTATTAGCTTCTCTGTGTTAGTTTCTAGGTGTTAAGAATATTTGCCTCATCTCTCAGCCTTGGCCAGATGGCCTTATGTGGAAAGTGTCCTGTGTGGCCGAGTGGCACATTCTCCTTGATCCCCTGTGCCAGGGGCTCTGGACGTGATCTTTATATGGGTTATGTGTGATTATCTGTTGTTGCTAAGCCTTTATTGTTGTTAGTAGATCAATGGGTAGGATTAATGCTCAGGATGACTAATTGTGGGAACCGACTTCACCCACAGGGTAAGAGTTGCTGTGTGGGAGCTGACCCCACTGAGTGGGATTTGCCTTAGCAGGCTTGTGTACTTGTTGCAACCACCTTTTGTGTGCACCACTAATAGGAGTAGTCAGGAGTTTCTCTGTTGTGGTCTGGTGCTAGCCTCTGGGTGCATTGATTTTTGTGGCCCCATTAGGCCAAAGTCAGCCACTGCCTTTGATTGATCAGGGCTACCTGGTAGGAGCTACAATGCAATACACAGATGATTGTTGCCTATGCTGGATCTGTAGGTAAGTAGAAGAAACAATGCAATAGGCAGTGGTCCGGTTATCCCCGTTCCCTGATCTAGGGTGGTTTAGTAGAGGAACCAGTGCTCCCCAAGGCCTGACATAGCCTGTCAGTTGCTCGTAAGTCTCTGAAACTGGAAGAGCTTCTGGGTGATATGCATGTTGGGTGGTGCAGTGACCCTGGGGGTCTCCTGGATCTATTGAGCAAATTTCCCCCGCCACTGCAGTGTCAGTTTACATACAAGCGCTGTCTCTATGGTTCTCTGTACAAGTTTCCAATCATAGCAATGTCAGCCACTGCCCACCTTAGGCCTAAATGCACCATCCCAAGGTAGGGGCAGCTGCTTATCAATATATGGTGGGCATTTTGTATAATGGATGGGGCACGAGCTCAGGGACTCGAAGGCCATCAGGCCAATAGCCTCAGTTTTCTGCAATTTCTGTGTCTGCACAGATCACAGGCTACAAGGAGAGAAGCTGCTGTCTCGGGCAGTCCCACAGACCCCTGAGATCCCCTCAAGAGATATTGCAGCTCGTTCAGGTGGCAGTGGTCCACAACTGTTTTCCCCAAAATGTGTTCACTGTGCTAGCCAAGGTTTGTTGCCTGCATAGAATACACAACCCCAGAGAAAAGCAGGGCAGGGGAGGCTGCCTGTCACTGGGCTGCAGGCACTTTGTGGCTTGGGTAAAGTGGGATTTCAGGGTGACAAGGGCCATCAGGCAAGTACAACCTCAGTTTTGCTACAACTTCTGCTCTTGGGCATTCCCACTATAGTCACAGATCACAGTGAGAGCAGCTGTCCTGTGGGGCGGTCCTGCAGACCCCTATGAATCCCTACCTAACATCGCAGCTCTTGCAGGAAGCAGAGGTCTGCCTGCAACTGATTTCCGTGCAGTGCCCACCCTGTGCTAGCCATAGTTTGTTGCCAGTGTGGATTGGGATACCCAGGGTGAGGGGCAGGGCAGTAGTGGTTGACTGTCAATGGACTGCTTGGGGCAATTTGTGGGTCGGGTGGGTGGGGTCTCAGGGAGACAATGGCCATCAAATCAATACAGCTTCAGTCTTGCTGCAAATTCGGTAACCCCATGCTCCTACAAAAGTCCCAGATCACAGCAAGACCAGATGCTGTCTGGGACTGGCCTGCAGTTCCATGAGATCCACTCAAGTTCGTGCTGGTAGCAGTGATCTGCCTGAAATTCTCTGAAATGTATACGCACAGCACTGGCTGCCAGCTGCGAGTATTTGGCTCTGATTGGGAGCAGGGCTTTGCAGCCATCCAGCAATAAAAGCCCTGGGCAATCTGCAAGTTGAGTGGGGCAGCTGATCTTGAGCCAGCACTTCCTAATAGCCCTGTGGGATGGATCTGCACTGTCCAGTTGAGCTGGTCTGGTCTGTAGATTACCCTGTAGAGGGGCCCAACTAAGGCACAATAGTGGCTGCCCATCTAGCCCTCGTTCCGGTGCTAGGTAGTCTTTCCCTGTATGAATCTTGCATGAGCCTCTGACCCACCCGCTGGTGTCATGGGTTAGCGTCTGCAGGTCAGAAAGCCTGTGCGTGGGTCCTTCAAAAGGGCGTTTAGAGTTTCAGTCTTTTTCTGTCTCACCCAGACAGACAGAAGCTCCTCTGGTTTTTACAGTCAGAATTTTTGGAAACTCTTCTTCCTTGGACTGGGGAGCCCCCAAATGAGGCCAGGACGCCCCTCTGGGGGAGCCTTTGCAGCCTCGCTTTCCCTCCCAGTGATCCTCTACCAATGCCCGTGCGGGTCCAGCCCAATTTGCAGTTTTGCCCCTCCTACTGGCTTTGATGTGGCTCTTTCTTTATATTATCGGATATACATATTATAATCAGCTGGACTTCAGGTGATTCTCCACATTGATTGTTTTATAATTTGGTTGAACTTTCAATGCAGACCTGGGAGGAGGTGAACCCTACTTTTACCTAGTCACTATCTTCCTCAGAATCTCTTAATTCATTTTTATTGCTGTAAAAAGATTCTGGTGAAGGACAATACCAAAAACTATAATAACCATTCTATTATAAGTAGACTTTTGGGTTGTTTTTATTTCTTTTATAACTTAGTGATGCTATAAATATCTTAATGTGTAAATTATGAGGCACCTGTGTACACATTTATCTTATCTAGCATAAATAGTTGGAAGTAGACTTGTTATGGTGAATATGTCTTCAGATTTATCAGATCATCTCAAAAGGACTGCACTAATTTATTCTATCGCTGCCAATGTGTAAGAGTTCCTATTCTCTATTCTTGCCAATTTTGTCAGACTTAATTTAAAAAATTATAGGTCAGGTCTGTGTTTTAGCATATGATTGCATAAGATTGGAATTATTTTTTTCTTGAGCTTTGTTGAAATTTCTGATGAAGTTATATGATTTGAAGTTTCCTTTGTGACTTGATTTCTGATTCAATTTTTAAAATAACTATAAATTTATGTAGGTTTTATTTTTAGTTAGTATTATGAATTTACCTATTAAAACTTATTGGCAAGTGTTTATTAATATTTATCTGCTTAATTTCTGAATTATCCAGTGATTTAGATATCTAGTGATGTTTTATTTATTATTGTTTATTTCTTTTCTATTTTTGTTGAGTTTTATTTTACCACTCTTTCTAAATTCTTAAGTTGGGTGCTTAGCTCATAAATATTTCTTCTTTTCCAAGACAGACTTAAAGTTGTGATTTTCCTTTAAGTCATTGCATTAACTTCATACTACAAGTTTTGATATTATATGCAGTTTTTATTTTTTAGTCTAAAATATTTAGCTGTGCTTATAATTTTTTTCTTCAACCCATGGGTTATTTTAAAGTGTATCCTTTAATTTTCAAACATAAGAGGGGTTTCTTGTTTTTATTTTTATTTTTTATTTTGTAATCTTTTTAATTAATATCACCACATATTTGATCTCTTCTATCCCATCTTCTTATCTTTTTATATTTACTTTTTAGCATTGTAGTCTGAGACTATACTGTGCATGATTTCAGTTCTTTTAAATATGTTGACATTTGCTTTATGGCACAGTATATAGTCAATTTTTATGTGTTCGATAGTGCACTTGAAAAGAATATGAAGAGCTGTTGGTTGCAGTATTTCATATCAGTTCAGATGGTTAATCCTGTTGTTCAAATCAACTATATTTTTAGTGTTTTTTCTCAGATAATTATTGTAAAAAATGTTAAAAATCTCCTTTATAACTAAAGATCTGTGTCTTTCATTTTGTGGTTCTGTTAGGGTTTTTTTTTTTTTTTTTCTATTTTGAGACTGTTATTACTGACTGGAAGTTTAGAATGATTGTGTTTCCGGATGAATTCTTGATAACCTTTTGTCTTATAATTTTTTTACCCTAAGGTTTATTTAGTGTAATATTTATGTACGTTATGTCATAATTAATGGGATTATTGCTCTACTATGTTAATGTGTGTTCCATGTAGGCAGCAACTTTAAAAAAATGTTTTTTACACTCAGTACCTATATAGGCATTCAGTTTTGGACAGGTAAACATAAGGTGGAAATTAAATTTAAATTAGTTGGTTGGAGGAATCATCCGGTGCAGAAGGTTGAGTTTAACACACTTCCTTAGTTCACGGTATTATATTATCATTGGTTTATTCCAGAGCCTACAATTGATTGTCAGTTGGTTAGTTGGTTAATTTATCTCCATTAAATGTTCTCTTTTCAACTTAATAGGCAATTGACCTAATGCATTTGAAATTTGCCATAGGATTATGTGTATCTTTGTAAAAGATGTAGTGTTTTTTGGTGTATGCATTTTTATTTACATAAATGGCATGGTACTAAAGACCTGATTATATACCTTGCTATTTAAACACTCGATACCATACTTCTAAAATCTACTTTTGTTGCTATATTTTTAATGTTGTTCAAGGATTCAGCTGCTTTGTAATTTTCCTTAGTGTGCTTCCATATTTTATTCCCTAGACTATAATTACGAATTTGTAATTCATGATATCAGAAGGGATATATTCAGTCTATAAGTATCTATAATAATGAAAAAGTACCCATATTCCTTGAATTCACCCTAATTGTGCTCATTTTTTAAGCTTCTGGAGTTACCCTACACTCCTAGCTCAATGATCTCTTAAGTTTGCTTGCTTTCTGTCATGGGATAAAGTTAACTTTATCTGAAGTCTCTCTTCCCTGCAGGCTGGAATACTGTGGTTTGACCTCTCTCTGTTGTCAGGATCTCTCCTCTGCTCTTAGCAGCAACCAAAAACTGATAAAAATAAACCTGACACAGAATACCTTAGGTTGTGAAGGAATTATGAAGTTATGTGAAGTCTTGAGGTCTCCTGAATGTAAACTGCAAGTTCTAGGGTAAGTCATCATTGGCTTCTTTGGAGGAAAGTTTTCTGGAATGAGAGATTTTGGGAGCCACTCATTTATTGCAGGCCTCAGGAGTAACCTATGGATCCTTGGGTATTTTCTAGACTCTTATTTGTTTTCTCCCATAGAACATAGAATTTCAAGAGATATAATGTAGCATAGTGGTTAAGAGCCACAAATTCTAGAGCCAGACTACTTGAGCTTGAATTCTGACCTTGCTGCTTACTAGATATTTGAACTTGCACTAGTCCCCAATCTGTGTTTTGGTTTCTTATTGGAAAAATGGGTGAAATGACTTATTGTGAGGATCAATCACCTGAGTCAATACAGGCAGTCTTTAGAACAGTGCCTAACATAAAATAAACAATGTATGTGTTAGCTGTTTTCATTGCCATAATTAGTAGTACTGTTTGACCAGAACAAGGCTCTTGGAGAGTCCTTTTAATTTTTAATCTATTTCTCTTTCATATTCCATTTTTCTTCAACTGCTGTATCCCCCTCAGTGTATCCCTCAGTTTCCTTTCCCAATCCCCAGCTATGTTAATATTCTCTCCCTACTTCAACAGAAGTTTTTTAACCCTGAAGTAAATTCTCCAGAGAAAGTAAAGGGCTGTGGGAAAATTGAGTGCAAGAAGAGACGTTCCCTTGTTTTCTCAGGTTGTGCAAAGAGGCATTTGATGAGGAAGCCCAGAAGCTCCTGGAAGCTGTGCGAGTTAGCAATCCACACCTAGTCATTAAGCATGACTGTAATGATCATACTGAAGAAGATGGTTCCTGGTGGCAGTGTTTCTGATTTGAAGAACATGATATTTAAAAAAAGTAAAATAAAGACCTCAGAATGACAAGGCCTGGTGCTCTTAGCTTAGTTATTCTATGCCAAAACATACTGCATTTGATATGTTAGATATAGGTTAATCACTTCCCTGTAAAATGTCTTTTCTACTTCACACAGGAGTTTAGAGACTAAAATAAAATGAAAATCATAAAGCTCTGTGAAAAGTGTACCAAGATGTTTTTAACTGGATGCAAAGCTTAAGATTCCAGATGTGAGAAGCCTTGAAATAAGACCAGAGGATGTGGCCAGGGAAGATTATGTTAAAGCACTTTGTTTTCCTTACTCTCCGTTCTCACTGCCATGGCTTAGTTCACAGCCTTACCATCTCTGGTATGTTTTTGCATGCTTTTCCATGTGTTCATGGGACCACCAGTGTTAAAATCACTTGGGTGTTTCTTAAAATGCAGATTCCTGAGCCTAATTCTAGACTTACTGAATTAGAATATCTGGGTGAGAGTCCCTGGCATTTTAAATAATTTCCTAAGCAATTCTTTGGTACAGTAATGTTTTAGAACAGCAGTCCCCAACCTTTTTGGCACTAGAGACCAGTGCTCCTATGAGAACATAATGCCTGATGATCTGAGGTAGAGCTGAGGCAGTGACGCTACATTGGGGAATAGCTGCAAATACAGATGAAGCTTTGTTCGCTCACATACTGTTCACCTCAGGCTGTGTGGCCCAGTTCCTAACAGGCCATGGACCACTACTAGTCCATGGCTCGGGAGTTGGGGACCTCTGTTTTAGAACACTAGTCTTAATAGATATGGGAGTCCACTTCTGCAATGAACATTTTCTGTAGCCTATTGTGAAGATATAAGGAGATATAAAGATTATTATTGGGTTTAAAGCTAAAAACAGTTTCTTTTGACAAACACGGCACAATGAAATTTTCTGTAAAAGAATGTTTTGGTTATTTATTGCTATGTAAGAACCATCCCAAAACTTAGTGGCTTAAAACAATAACCGCTTTGCTATACGTCATTACTTGGTGGATTAGAATTCAGAAAGGGCTTAGTTAAGCATTTATGCTACACATGACATTACCTGGAGTCCCTTGATGGTATTCAGTTGACACCCAGATTGCTCTGGAAGCCCAAAGCTCACTTTAATGACATACCTGGTGGCTCGGAGAAGAAGGCTAGAAGGCTGTGCTGGGTTGGGCCCTTCTTCCCTCTAGTCTTAGGGCTTCTCCATATGGTCTCTCCAGCAGAGAAGATAAAAGTTCTTTGACGGGAGTTCAGTTTGAAGAGTCCAAGTAGAAGTTACCAGTTCTCTTAAAAGCTAAGCCCAGAACTGTCATAAAGTCACTTCTGTCTTACTCCATTGGTCAAAACATTATAGGCCAGCCCAGATTCAAGGGCAATCAGTTCTTATAATGTCAAAAAATTTGTGGCACTGTTTGGTCCACTACAAACTCTTATCATTTTTTTTCTCGCTGTCTGTAGGGGATAAGAAGCCTTTTATCTGATATAATAGCCCCTGGGTTAATGTGGTGGGAATAGAAACAAGAGTGGACCATGGCAGGTAGAAGGGGGCAGATGACAACCATAAAAATGTATAGGGAATGTTACTGGAGCTGGTATCTATACAGAACAAGGATATGGCTGGCATTTGGCATAGATGATACCTAGAAGAGGGGTTGTTACTGAGTGATGATAGTCATGCTGGCTAAAGAAAGCTAGCCTTAGGCTGTCAGAACAAACTCAGAAAAGGAAGTACAGTAGTGCCCCCTTATCCTTGGAGGATACTTTCCAAGACCCCCCCCCCCCAGTGGATACCTGAAACTGCAGATAGTACCAAACCCTATAATACTCTGTTTTTTTCCTATATATACATACCTTTTCACTTAAAGGAAGCACTTCATGGCTTCTCTTTGACATATCTGAATTGCCAGCATCACAACTCTTGCACTTTGGGGCCATTATTAAGTAAAATAAGAGTTACTTGAACACAAGGACTGCGAACCTGCAACAGTCGATCTGATAACTGAGAGGGCTACTAAGTGGCTAAGACTGGGGAGCATATATAGCAAGGACAAAATGTGGACAAAGGGATGATTCCTGTTCCAGGCAGGATGGAGCAGGATGGTATAAGATTTCATCACTCAGAACAGTGCACAATTTAAGACTTAATTATTTCTAGAATTTTTTATGTAATATTTTGGGACATGGTTTACTTGAGTAACTGAAACTGCAGAATAAGAGACTGCAGACATGGAGGGCAGTGCGGGGAGGCACTGATAAATGCATCGCAGAAGTGGCATTCCTTTCACATGGCAGCCTTGAGCTGTGGTGAGCATCTTATCCTTCACAGACTACAGGATTTCCAAGCTGCCCAAGTAAAACTCCAAGTTGCTGATAAATGCTTCTCATCAAGGTGATTTCTACCAAACTTTCAGAGGAAAGTTCTTGTTTTTTTTTTTTTTAAGCCATTTCAGAGCATAACAGAGGATAACTTTCCCATTTCATTTTACAAAGCTAGAAAAACTTTGATAATAGAACCTCACCAAGATAGCACTATAGAGAAATTGACAGTTGAATGTCACTTATGAAATGTGTATGCAAAGGCCAAATTATTAATTCCAACAATTAAAATACACCATGACTATTATGATTTATAGCAAGTGCAAGAGAACAAGTATTAGGAGGAATATTATGATTTATGACATCCGTTGGTTGATGGAGAAAGACCAGATAATCACTTTAATATATACAGAAATGGGTTTTAATAAAATTTAGGGATTTTTTTGGTCAGTTACTTCCATAACATGACATAGAATATTTACCCTAAATTAACAGGTATACTAGAAGCATTATCATTTAAATTTTTGAGAACATGCCTGAGTCACTGCTATTAGGATTAGGGTGAGGCAAGTGAGGCACATATTCTCAGGGTTGTGCCAATTCAGGGTTAGTTACTGTCTTTAAATTTTGATATTTTTATATCAGATATTTTTGCATTTATTTTGATTTTTAAAAATATTCCATTAAAATATTTGATTACTGAGGGTTTTTTTTTGGGGGGGGGCATCTCAAATTTGTGCATCAGGCAAATCACTCCCCTCATTCTAAACACAGCCCTGGATTAGGAGGTATTTGCAATTTTAAATAGCGAGTTAAGGAGTCAAATAGGATAGTCAAAGACTTAAACAGGGTGGTCAAAACAAACTTTAGCTTTGTTGATTCTTTACATTTTATGTTTTTTTTTTTTAAATAAATTTATTTGGTAAATTATTGTATTTCTGTTATCTTTGAATTTATTCTTAGTATGTTAACTCCTTAGATTCTTACATTACTGATTTGCAAACTTTTCCCTCATCATAAACATTAAAGCTGTAAATTTCCCTTTGTGTACATTTTAGGTGAATTCCCATACTTGAATGTGTAGTATTTTCATTAGCAATCATGTCCAAATATTTTCTGATTTACACTGGAATATTCTTTTTCCTGTGACCCATATGTCACAGGAAATAAGCTTGTAAATTTACAAACTTAGGCATTTTTAAAGTTACCTTTTGTTACTGATTTTAACTTAAATATCAGATGTGTTCTGTATGAAAATATTTTTTGAAATTAGTTAAATAAGTCTTTATGAAAAGAATGAACTCTCACTGGATTCTGGCGCTAAATTTGAAATGTACAATTATAAAAATAATAGAAAGGAGTATAGGAGAATGTCTTTGTGACCTAGGGGTGGGGAAGGACTCTTTAGACAAATATCAAACTCATAAATGGAAGATTTTCAGAAGCTTGAAAAAAAATAGGCTTTATGGCATATATATAATCAATTTTCTAATGTGTTCTTGATGCATTTTTTCATAACGTACTTACACACACATATACACATATGTATCTCCAGTAAATCTTTTAAATTATATACTTCTAATCTTGTACTAATTTTTGCTGCATAATTATCAATTATTGAGAACATTTTCTATTTTTTCCTGTACTTTAAAATTTTGCTTTAGATATTTTGAAGCTATGGTATTGGGGGTAAATGTGGTAGAAATGTGTCATAAGCAGCTTTGAACTAGTATGCTTTCAGCTTAGCAACCAGAGAGAAAAGATGTCTTCTTTCCCCTGCTTTGGTTTAAAATGTCTTTCAAGACTCTAATTGGCCCATTGTGGATGCAGTGATACAGTAAAATATAACTTTCAAGGATTTTAAATCATGACTCTTAAACATATGCAGAATGAATACTTGTCAGAGATTGTCCTCAATTCATTACTAAGGGAACCAGTGAGATGCTGATTTAAAAATTTGAGAAAGAAGGGTTTACATATTCATCATAAAAATGTTAACTTAAAGGCCAAGGTAAGAGGCAGCAAGCATTTATTTGAGATCAAAACAAAGAAGAGCTATTTGGAAGTACTGATTCAGGCAGAAGCCCAGTGTTCTAATTTAAGAGAAAGGGAAGAAGAACAATTACATCAATAGAAGCAGGGCATTTCAAATTAACACGGTGATGCTAATTCTAAGCAATGTTTTTAATTTTCAGTCCAGTAGTCATCAGTCCAGTAGTCATACTATTTGCTTTCTTATTATCTTTACAAACAGTTCTTTGAGACAGAATGTTGCTTTAGGCCCAGTCCAAAGGTTATTTTGCTGTGTTTTAACATTCCAAAGATTTGAGGAGTAAGATAGCCAAGGTAGTTCTGGGATGGCAGCTCTGATTATTTTAAAGTGGACCTATTTACATTTTCATATTTTCCCTCTTTTAATCAAGTTCTTTCCTTGAAAGCATCATTAATGAATTATCAGAAAGCAACACTGGGATTATCATGCTATTGTCAGTCTCTCGTCACCAGGAAGCTCATTTGTGGTATGTTATGTCCCACGTAGGAGGAAAAGTGGTTTTCTTTTTCCTTAGGAGCCTTAGGCTATATTTGAGCAGCAAGAGCACCAGAACAGAGGAAGGCTTTATTATGTTTCTTTAAGGGCAAATATTTTCCATAGTTTCTTGAGGTTTTTCATGTGAAATCTCATAGGTCTTAGTGATTGTCTCAAAACGGTGAACAACCATTATCAAAGTGATGTCTTTATAACATCGAGCTATGCAAAACAAAGTTTTATAACAAAAAATTTCTATAATAAATTAAATGCTAAGTCCAATTTGAAGCATCTGAACCAAGAGGCAATAGTTGAGGGCAGTCAATGAAGATATTAAACACGGGTGTCAGTAGGCACTACTATATTTAATCATTTGACTTGAGCCTGGATTTTATCTAGTTTCATCTTTATTTCACCAGAGGTGCTTTATCCAAGAAGATGTATTAACAACAGAGCCAACCCCTCGTTTAGTTAGGATGTGGTCAAGAGCAATTCTATTGTCTAATATAACCTGTGCAAGGGAATTTAAAGATTTTTCTGGTTGGCTATTGCTATGGAAGTTGTAGCACCTGTTCAAGGGAAAGTATTCTTTCAAATCTGGTACCTTTACTAGGGTTGACATCACCAGGCATTAGACATCCTTGCCTATGTGTGCAACCAGTTGCCCATTCTAATAAGTGAAGTAGGTTTAAAGATAATGCCCAATGTTGTGTTATCTTTCTAGTCAGAAATTAAAAGGAAAAAGGAAACAATAATAGTGAGTGCTTGGCCTCTTATTTGTGGGATAGGAACTGAAGCAAGGAAAAAAGGAATAATAAAGGTCTAGATTATATAGGCCTGGTCTGGAATCTTGGATTAGTAGTCCACAGCAGATGTCATCTGCTTCAATTTCTATTAATTTAAAATTTCAAATCCTCTGTTGGCTGAGCAGTCCAGTTAGGTACAAGACATTTTTTTAAATGGGAAACATGAATTCAAGAGTTACCATCTTTAAATCTGGTCACATATAGATTACATAAGAGTATTTTAAATTTTGGAGGGATCAGCTAGGAAGAAAAAGATGTTTTAATTTTGTTTCAAAGGTATAATTTACCAAATTGCTGTAGGTTATAGGTAGCTTAGGAGAGAACAGTGTTTTATAGCTGGAAAACAAATCCAACACCAGTAACATTTTATATAAAAAGTCTTAAAAATTATAATCATTCTTATCAATTGATTTAGTCCCATGTTAGTATTGATCTTTTTGTTAATGTTTTTCAAGAGTTCTGTAAATCTTTACCCAGTTTAGTGTTATGTTTTTAAAGTGATGAGAAACCTGCATTGTAGAGTACTTGTCAGGATTTTTTTTTAAAAATCTTTGAAGATGAAATACATTTGTAAGAACATTTTTTTTTTTTTGCCAAAGTATCAGAGTAAAACAATAATCTGTAAATGATAAAACTTAAAAATGTACATGGTTAATGATCTCGTGAGAGTTCACAAATAATGCAACTGACTTAGTTTTCCATTGAAATCTTCTTAGCTTGACTTATTTAAAATTCTTAGGACCCCTCACCGACAAAACTTCTGCAACTTTCATATACCTTTCAGGTTTTGTCCTATCTTTTCCTTCCTTATTTTGAAACAATCATTTTACTTTAAGACAAAATTACTTTTTTTTTTCTTCCTTTACCAACCCCGCCCCTATGTTCTTTATCTTTCCTTATCCAGAAAACACATTCTATTTTTCTTTCTTTCAATAAAAATGCGTCTCCGTGCTTCATACCTTCTACTTAAGATGTCCTGACCTAAAAATAATCATTTCTTTTCTTTTGGTAATAGCTCTGTCGCCCCCCGACCTTTCCTCCTGTAAATTTTATGCAGTCTAGTTGCTAGATGGGATGCTGCCTGATTCGTGAACATTTAATACAGCCCAAATTTACTGGGTTAAATTTCATTTTTTAAATATCTAACAATAGAATCAATTACATGAAGTAAAAACGGACATGAAAACAAATTGACAAATCCATAATTTTGGGAAATTTCAAAACTTCTCACAGATAGGTTTACCTTAGAACTGATGTGATGCATAGTAAAACTTAAAACCTAATGGCGTCCCCATTGAAGTCAGAAACATAAAAATGCCTGTTTTTATTGCTTCACAATATTATATAGCTATTGCAGTAAACCAATGTTAACACATATGTATGTACATACACACATATAGGCGTCTCATGACTTTAATTTTTCACCACAGAAACCTTTGAAAACTTTGTACTAAAAAAAGCCCAAACCACAGTAAATATGTATTTTAAGTGTTTTTACACTTTGCAGTCTCAAAGATAATGTTCACCAAGTTACTCTTCACGTTCACTTCCATTCAAAGAATATTGTAAGGAACCAATTGAATTGCACTTTTACATGAACCCAAATATTTTGGTTTTCGGTGGAGTGCCTCCTCGTTCAGGTTTGCTCAGGTGCTACTTCGATGAGTATCCAAGTGTTCCTATGTTTTGCCTTTATTTTGTCGTAAGACAACTCCCTGAACAATAGCTTTATTTGAAAGGGTAGTTTCAATGCTACATGACCATGAGCCCTTTGAAGGCTGAAAAACCGAAGAAAATCGTGCATCCAAAGAACGGTTCCCTCTACTTCCCATCCCACCAATTCCCTGTCAAATCTCTTCCCCTTTGGCAAATGCGAAAGAACAAATATTTATGTACAAACTATTTTTAAACTTTTATCACAGTTCATTTTTTCAATGAACTTTTTTTGTTGTTTGAAAATGGTATGGGTAACTTGGATAGTAATGCATTATAATTCTCAAGAGGTAACGGGGGACGGGGGTGTGGCAGGGGGATCCCTTTTTTAACCTAAAAGCTTTTCATTTAGCATCAGAGGTTTCAGGAAAGAATTAAAAACCTTAAGCCAGGGCCAGATTAGTCGAAGTTTAGAGACTGGAAGGAAAGTCACCAAACTGCCCACCTTCGCGAATGGCGCGACTGCCGTCCCGGGAAAACCAACCAATCACGACTAGTAAGAGCCCGGCCAGGCCGCGGGAACCAGACCCAAGCGGCACAAACCGGAGCGTTCTGCCTGCGCAGCGGGGGGCGGCGACTGCGGTCCGCGACGACGCGCCGCCCGACCAGTAGGAGCCGCCCTCAGCTAGCGGGCTCAAAGGCCACAACGACGGACGCCGCCTCTTCGCCTCCCACCACCACTGACCGCTCGAGCCGCAGACATGGTTGAAGCGGATCGCCCGGGGAAGCTCTTCATCGGCGGGCTCAGCCCCGAAACCGACGAGAAAGCCCTCGACGCCGAGTTTGGCAAATATGGCCGCATCATCGAGGTGCTCTTAATGAAAGATCGAGAAACCAGCAAGTCCAGGGGCTTCGCGTTCGTCACCTTCGAAAACCCCGCCGACGCCAAGGCCGCCGCCAGAGACATGAATGGCAAGTCCCTGGATGGTAAGGCCATCAAAGTGGCCCAGGCCACCAAGCCGGCGTTTGAGAGCGGCCGGCGGGGCCCGCTGCCGCTGTCCCGCAGCCGCGGCCGCCTGAGGGGCCTGCGCGGGAACCGCGGGGGCGGCGGGGGCCCACGGCGATCCCCCTCCCGCGGCGGGACCTCCGACGGCGGCGGCTACTCGGGGGATTTCGACCCGCGCCCCGTGAAGCGCGGGCCGCCGCCGCCGCGTAGGGTGGGCCCGCCCCCCAAGAGGGCCGCGCCGTCGGTGCCGGCTCGCAGCGGCGGCGGAATGCGCGGGCGGGCCCCGGCCGCGCGTGGGCGAGACGGCTATGTGGGCCCGCCGCGCCGGGAGCCGCCGGCCCCGCGCCGGGACCCCTACCTGGGCCCCTGGGAGGAGGGCTACTCGCCCAGGGACAGCTACTCGAGCCGAAACTACCCGAGCGCCCGCGACCCTCGGGATTTCGCGCCGTCGCCCCGAGAGTACACCTACCGCGATTACGGCCACTCCAGTGCCCGAGACGACTGCCCATCGAGAGGCTACGGCGACCGAGACGGCTACGGCGGTCGCGACCGTGACTACGCGGATCATCCGAGCGGAGGCTCCTACCGAGACCCCTTTGAGAGTTACGGGGACCCGCGCAGCGTCGCCTCCGCGCGGGGTCCCCCGCCATCTTACGGCAGCGGAGGCCGCTACGACGAGTACCGGGGCTGCTCGCCCGACGCCTACGGTGGCGGCCGCGACAGTTACAGCAGCGGCCGGAGCGACCGCTACTCGAGGGGCCGCGACCGGGTCGACAGAGCTGATCGCGGGGTACCCCCGTCCATGGAAAGGGGGTGCCCCCCACCGCGCGATTCTTATAGCCGGTCGGGCCGCAGGGTTCCCAGAGGCGGAGGCCGCCTAGGAAGCCGCTCAGAGAGAGGGGGAGGCCGGAGCAGATACTAAGTATCATCAGACTTGGGACCAAAATCTGTCTTCACAGAAACTAACGAAAAGAAGAACCTGTTCTATGGTAACTGCCCAAGGACTAGTATAAGGAAAAGTTGATTTTACGTTTTGAAAATTATTTGTTAACTTCCTCTTCATAATTTTTGTGCTTTGAGAGGAAAAAGTTAAAAACTCGTTCAGATTTCGTTTTGGAATTGTTAACGTTTCTTTCAACAAGCTCATGTTAAAAGTATGACTTGAATCTGCGTACTAGTCTTATATTTACAAGTAGAAATTCTAAAGGCTCCTGTCCTCAAGTTTCTTGATAAATGAGACAAACAGTTTTAAGATCTTTTTACAAATATTTGCCCACCTAAGACGGAAAAAGGGATCATTCTGTCCATTCAAACCTACTAAATTTGGGGTGGGGGAGGAAGAGTGGGAGGATTTGGTCTATGCTACTCTTAAGATTTCAGGGGTCTTTCAAACTGAGTCCCAGTATTCCCAGTATTAAAAAACAAAAGCAACAAAAACCACCTATATCAGATGCTTATGCAAAGAAAGTTCCATTCATTTTGTAAATCAAAAAAAAAAAAAAAAAAAGATAATGCTTACCATATTTTGCCTTTTTGCTTTTCCTTTGAGCATCTGCAGAATCTTTTGTCCCCTTGCTCCCCAGAATACCATTTATATGTGCTGAGCAAGGATGGAATACTAAAAGATTTGACCAAGCAACCACAAAGCTGCAGGGGAAAAAAAACGCAAAACAAACGTCATTAATAGCATTTTTATTTTTCACCACCAGATTATTAAGAAACGAGTTGAAAATATACCAGTGGTGGATTTGGGGACCATAATGGCTTTCATTCCTAACTCCAAGCTACTTGTCCTTGGCACTAGAGCCAGCTGCTGGCTTCTGTGGAGAGAACTGGGCTGCTTCCCCTAAGGGCAGAGGAATTAAATGTGAGCAGCATCAGAGCTCAGAAGCTCAGAGAATCCCTGAGAGAGCTTGGCATTTCATCTGAGGATGAGAATCTCCACCTGGTATGAGGGACCTGGGTCTTCCTGTCCACAAATGTCAAGGGGATGGCTTGAGTGTTCCATACTCTTAAGGTGGGGAAAGGGTTTGAGCAGACAAAGATCAGAGGTTTCCTCCAGGGTGCCTCAGGAGGGATATAACAGTCTCCTCTTTCTACCCCAACCCTGGGACAAGAAACACCTTTTCCATTCAACACCTGTGGAATTTCCCTCTTTACCTGAGAGATTGTAATTGTACAGTCAAGGGACTCTAGCAACTAGACAAAGAAGGATCAGGTTAAGATATTAGCCATGTTCAGTGTAATAATTGCTGGAAGAACACCTGAACAACAACAAAATACTTAAAGAGGTGTGAATGTAACACACATACACAACTGTAAAAACACGATTTTCAGCAAAATAATAGTAAAGTAGGTAAATTACAGTAGAGGCTGCATTAGTGGCCCAGAAGACCAAATGTAAGAAATACCTCAAAACAAAACAAAACAGGAATTAATCTAGCAAACATGGGTAAGACCTTTATGGAAAAATTGTTAATCTTTATTAAAGGACATAAAAGAAGACTAAATAAATGGAGAGTCATATCGTGAAATGGTTGGGAAGATGTTTTATCGTATCCTCCACCTCACCAAATTAATTTGGAAAATCAACTTCAAATGAAATTATAACTTTTTTCCACACAGCTCCCCTCCTCTCTTTCCTCATAACACTATTTATGTGTGTTGATCAACGATGGAATACCAAAAAAAAAAAAAAAATTGGCCAACCAACCACAATACTGAAAAAAAAAAAAACTTCATTTCACTATCAACAAATTATTAAACACGTTAAAAAAAAGACACTTATGGGAGATTTAGCTAATCATAAAACTTATATGGTGGAATAAAGAGTAAGAAGAACTAAAGCAATTCTGAAAAACAAAAATTAGAAAGGACTCACTCCACCAGATAACAAGACTTAGTACAAAGTTCTAGTAGTTTAAGCTGTATGTTATCAACAGACAAGGATAGACATACCAAAACAGCCTAGAAACAGGGCCACTTGTGTATGAAAACATGACAGATAGGTTTAATGTCATTGGTGAAAGGATGGACTTTTTAAAAAAATGGCAATTTCTTTGCCAAAAGATAAAATGAGATTTCCTAATTCACAGCATACACAAAAATACATTCTATATGGTTTGAAGATAAAAATGTGAAGAGAAAAATTTTAAATAGAAGAAAATGAAGAAATGTATTACACTGGGGTAGAGAATTCCTTTTTAAGACAAAAAGCACAAGCATAGAAGAAAAATGTTGATACCATTTTCTGCGTTAAGATTTTTCATGATAAAGTACACAAAGTGAAAGATCAGACTATATAGATGAGAATTTATTTGCACTGAATTAACTTCCAAAGGAATGCTTAGAAATCAGTTTAAACCCACCAAGAAAAAAATGGGCAAAAGAATTCATACTTTTCTGATAGATGTATAAAGTGACTGAATCACTTTTGAAAATAATTTTGGCAATGCCTAGTAATGCTGAAGGGTGCGTACCTATAACCCAGAAATTTCACTTCAAGGAGAGGACCTAGAGAAATTTGTACGTGTACACAAGGAGATACACATGAAATTGGGCCTTACGGCACAATTTGTTTAAAAAGTAGGAACAGCCCAATACCTGGAGTGGTGGATCAACTGAGTCATACTGAAGTTTAAAGTAGACGCAAACGTGAATCAGCCAGACTCACATGCATCAACATAGGTAAATATTGAAATATTTTGGGAAATTGCATAAATGTAACTAATAAAAGGACAAAAATGTGATGAGTGCTGCACAGAAAGTCAGGATACTTGGTGTAAGGAGGAAAGGAAAATGGGCTGAGTGGTGGGCTTTAGTTGAATCTGTAATGGTTTATTTCTTAAAAAGGGTTGGATTAGAAGCAAAAATGATGATGTTAACATCTTAAATTTCTGTAATTTCAAAATACTTCATAATATAAATTTTAATATGAAAAATAGAGCTTAGCACCAGCATGTAATGGTTACTCAAAAGATGTCATCTATTATTCTGAAACACTTTTGGTTGCAACACTTGACAGTGATTCCCTCAGCTTTGTTCTCATTCGTATGCGTGATGCCTTATTCTGTTTGACTCAGTTTATAAAAACTTCCTATTCTAGACTGCTTATAGCTAGCTCACCATGACCTCAAAGATAGAATTGAAAATCTGAGAACCAAATCTTAGGGTAAAGTGCACTTTTCCCCCTTTGACATTCTTTTTGAAGCATAGTAATGAAAACTTTTTTCCAATTAACAGACTTCTATTGAGTAATTTCCCGAATATTGAAACTATTAATTATTAAAAAATGAGATATAATTGTTTAGAAATAAAGACTTCACCCAGAGCTTAGACAACTTCAAGAGATCATAACATAGAAAGTCTGTGGATTTATCATGTACATATGTAACAGCCCTAGTATTTCTTTATTGAATATTACTGTATTAAAGCTATCTTCATAGGAAAATATACAAGAGATCCACTCAGCTGAGAACTCTTATTTATAATTGCTTTTGTAATGTGGGGGGGCAGGGAAGGAGCTCACGTGTGCAAATAAGGTGGGTATAATTTAAGAAATGTGCATTTCATAACCAAAAAGACCTTTATGTTCTCTATCTTGAGCTTGCCTTCTCAGCCTACTCCTGAGACCCCATCTACATTCCTTCTGTCTAAAACAGGAGCATCCAGACCGTCCATGTGGCAACAAACTGCATTACTAAATATTTTCTCACCAGGTGAGAGCTGAGCATCTTTCATCTCTTGATTGCAACTGAATTCTACTGCAGGTCCTGGGGTTCTCTTAGAATGCTTTTTCTTTTTCTTAGCTTCCTTTTCCCTTGCCTCAGGCCAGGTAAGATGGGAACTTTTCTGCCTATATTGCTCTAACCTAGGGGCCTCTTGAATTTCTCAGCCTTTAATTATGTGGGGTCCATGTGGTGATGTGATTTTCCTTCTTTTCCTCCACAGAAATTTCCTTTTTGGGGACAGTTACTATGTCCTCTTTGGGACATATTCAGGAACTCACCAGGCAGAATCAGACTGTTGCTTTTGCTGTGCATGGAATCCATTGGTAGTGGGAATTCCTTTGAGTCCTTATGTTGTGTTTGTGGTGACATTCCTTCAAAAGCTAATTTTTGCAGTGTAGCACTTTGAAAAACTCTTTTAAAAGGATAGTGAATCTGTTTTGTGGGTGACACTGAACATGAGTATCAAGTGCAAAAAATAAACTAACACTGGAGAAACTATAGAGCATTTTTGACCCCATCAAATATATTCCATTATCATATTTATTAAAATGCTCAAGTAGAATGAAAAATCAGTATCGTGAAATTTTCAGAAAAAAATAATGAAGCTTCCCTATGGAGGCTGTTTGTTATAGAAGAAAGGTAATTTTTTGGTCATATGAATGAGTCCTCATTCTGTTATATATATGTGTGGCTTGGGCAGATATTTATGTAGTACTAACTATCAAACACTGTGCTAATACTATGCCAACAAGGCAAATGGCAAAGCAGCACATATACTTGGCTGCTGAATTCACGTTCATTAAGAGTCACAGATATATAGCAATAGCAGTTGGTGGCTACCCAGATGTGTTCTAGGGGAATGCACAGAGATGCAGAATGAGATATCAGTTTTGGGAGAGAACTCCTATTTGGGCTCTGGAGCTTTTGAGTTACATAAGACAGAAGTGCCAGCCCCACCCTGGAATAATAGGGGTTAGGATATAATAGCAATATGTCATGGCAGAACTTTAGTTTTAACCCTCTTGTTACTCAGTGCTCATGGTTAGGATTTGAAGGAGTTAACGCCTTGGTAATAAAATCTATCTGCCTTACTTCAGACTCATTGGAAATGGGACACACTGGAGAAGGTAGACACAGTAGAATATAAATGAGGACTAGTCAAGATGTTACTGTGAATAACACCTCTTCTAAGTTGTTATAGGGATTAGGGTCAGGGTCTTGCAGTTGAACATGTAATGACATAGCAAACTAGTGACAAGATTTGCTGTGTCAACATTCATGACTGGGGAACCATTAGCCCTTTTCTGACATCATAGCTGTAGGAGCAAAAGTGGTCGAAGTTGTGCAGCTGACCAGGATTGATTGACTTAAAAACAGCCTCAACCAGTTTATGTGGAACTCTGTGAAAGGCCAATCTTTTTCTGGGAGGACACTCTGCTAAACAAGTTAATCCTTACAGTGGTGAACAAAAGTAGACATTAATCCTAAAAAGGATCACAGTGTTCAAAGTGGAAACTAGATTTTTGGTTAAAGATGTAACATTTTAACAGGCATGAAAAAGTTGCGTAGTGCTATGGGATACTGTATTAATAAGGGTTTGCTGTAGTTTATGATGTCAGAGAATGCATTCTTAAGGAAGTGACGATTGAATTAAGATGTGAAAGATGAGTAAGAACTAGATTTCTATGGAAGTTAAATAAAACAATATATTAAAGCATGTAGCACATTAAACTCAGTAAATAGAGGCTGTGGTTTTCGTACTGCTGTTATTTGACATCAAGATAGTTTTTGCTGGAGTTTAGGATATATAGGTAAGAGTGAAGCAACACAGATAAATCACTAACATTAATTTGAGAAGGCATATCTTGAGGTTGAATAACAAGAGTGGAGAAGTGAGGAACACCAAAATGTGAATCAATAAATAAAAAAAGGCAGAAAATATGAGATCAGTTTGAGGTCAAACTAAGAGGAAAAAATGAACAGGTAAAATGTGGAAACTGGGAAATAGGCATGGATTACCTGGATTAATTTCCTGGAATGAACTGCATATACATCGATACTCCTTTAAAGTCTTAGAGTCACCTTCACAGAGAGAGACATTCTTCTTAAAGGTGCCAGGGCTATTTGAATCTGAGATGAACTAGATAAACTAGTGTAAGTGACAGATTGTCCTACATCAGATTACCTAGAATGCAAAAGTGCTGTAAGATAGGCATGGGCAGTGTGCTAAGGGGATGAATGAATTCTGTTTAAAGGAATGCTTTCCAAAGGGTGTGAATTTCAGGTGTTCCCTGAAACAAGGAAGCTCCTTTTTAGTGTATGTGTGTGTTACCCAGTTTAAGTACAGATAGGTCCTTTTGTTTTTTATTTGTAGTTAATTTTAGGATTGTTCTTATCTTTGTTGATTTTATTTCCTGCTCTGCTAATTTACATGTCCTTTATTCCATTACCATTTGGAAGCCATTGAAACTTCTGAACACAGGAATGGTGATTGAGCTGCATTTGACTGTTATATCCCTGGCATCTGAAAGATGGACTGCAGAGAAAGGATGGAGGGCAGAGAAAGGATGGAGGTAGAGGGCCATCCTATATATGATAAGGCGTAAATGTTTTATATTTAAAATTGCCCTAGTGAATTAAGCTGGATGGGGGAAGTGTTTCCTGACACTGAACAGAGGTTAACTCATGAAAATGTCCACTAGATGGCACCAAAAGCTTAAGGATTGTGGCTTGTGGACTGTGGTCGTCCCTTATACCTGCCACCTAGAATTTGGGCTCCAGGGCCAGCAGTTTATGGCTGGGTGGTGCTTATATCATTTCTTCTGGATATGATGAAAATGAAATAAAGGTAACTGGAAATATTCATGTAACGAGATATTAAGCACTGTGTACAATTGGAAAGGCTAAAAGTATATACCAAGTGTATTTAAGTCAAATTGGTAGGAAAAGATGAATAATTGAATAAGTAATGCTGATTCAATTAGCTAAGTACTTTGAAAATTATATACATGTTCTTGTAAAAGAAGTTACATATGGGTAAACTTTTTTTTAGGTAAGGTTTTTTTTTTTTAAATTAAAATACACATAAAATTTACCATCTTGACTATTTGTAAGTGTACAGTTCAGTGGTCTTAAGTGCATTCACATTCATGCTGCCATTATCACCATGCACCCACAAAACTCTTTCATCTTTTAAAATGGTGGATTAACTTTTTAAATGTTAAAAATAGAAACTTCAAATATAGGTATGTTTACATATACTCGAGTTTGAGAATATTTCTACAGGCCCAGCAGCAGAGGAGTAAAAAGTTATATATTGATTCATTTGCATAAATACCAAAACTTTGTTTCCATCTGACTAAATTTATTAATTTATCATATATATTTATACATACATATATTCTCTTGGCAGAATTCATCTTGATCTGGTTAGAGAACTATAAGACCAAGGTCCCTGTTTCCTTACTATCTGTCAGCCAGGGATTCCTCTCAGCTCTTAGTGACCACCCTGAAATTTTTTGCTGTGTGATCCTCTCACAGGCCCTTATCATGGCAGCTTATTTCTTCAAAGCCTGTAAGGGAGAGTCTCTCCAGTCTGCTAATGCAGTCTCTTTTATAATAACCAAACAGAACAGAACATTAGTCTTATATATCTGTAGCATCTTCATAATCATGGAAGTGACATCCTATCACCTTTGCCACATAATGTAACCTCACCAAGAGACTATCCTCCACGTAAGTTTATCACATGGAGGAAATGTGAAATATGAATTTTAAGGAGATACTAAAAATTGGATGAGAATAGGGACTTTTAAGTAGGTAATATATAGGCTACAATTTTATTTTTAATAAATATAAAGTCTAAATTTATATTGGAACTTAATTGTTATAAAACAACTACAGTTAAAAAGAAGGGTTTTATATACTTAGGATAAATATCAGACTATTAGTGGAAATCGTGTAAACATTTAGTCTGCCTAGCCTAATATTCAAATTCAAAAATAAGAGATCAATAGAGGTTGAGATAATTTTGACTTAGATGATCTCTAAGTTTCCCTTCTGGCTCTAAGGTTATTAACAGAAATAAAATTTTTGAGTGAAACCTCTGAGCAGGCATCGAGATAATTTACTTTATTTGGTCTTCACTGTGACCTTATCAAATAGATGCCTTTTTAATACCCATATGCCAGATGAGGAAACTGAGGCCTAGAGTAGGTAAGTAATTTGCCAATGATTACAGCAATAGAAATTTGGTAGAGGTATAATTTTAATTCAATTAAGTAGTTTCTAGAGCCCAAGGTTTTACTTACTAAATTACACTGCCTGAAAAAAAAAATAGTTTGCGTCAAGCAGGTCATAGCATAAGAGCCCAGGGCTCTGTAATGTCAATTCAAGGTGACTCAGTTCTCACCTTGAAGCTCTAGGAAAAATTACTAAATGGGTACTGTTCTACTTGCTAAACATATCTTTCAGAACTATATAAAATATCATGAAGAGAGATATATTTAAAATTATGTAGATTACTTAACAAAGATAAGGACCCATTCAATTCCTGGTTTCACCCAATGTGTTAATTTCTTTTTATAACTCATACTTCACACTTCATAGAAAAAAATATAAGAATTGAGCAGGAAGATGTTTTGGGTGGCTGCTGTGGTGTTCTGCGGATAGCATCTTACCCTTCAGTCATGAGAGCTGTTTTGAACTAAGAAATCTCACAGTGAATCTTGAATTGGAATTGATAATGTATGTTTAAAAAAAACCCTATAGTGATTTTTGGTATCAAATTCAGAGTCAAGTGCAGCTTTGTTGAAATCTTAGGACACACACTTTCTTCCTATCTGCCACTTTCTGGTGACAGTTGTCTGGATGTAACTTGAGATATATCCTTCTCAATTTTCGATTCCTTTGTTCAATCATGCCACCACTGGAATTCTCCAGCTACCTTGCAGGCAGCAACTATTGACCCTTGTCTGATTGGAGATTGTAAACTCATAGATGTTCTAATTTCTCCCATTACAATATGATACTGTCTGCTTTCTGATAACATTAAGTTACGTAACAGGATTCTATCTCCAGTCTTGAATTTGTGCCAGAGAAGTCAATTATTACAATGTTCCTATTTTTATTTGTGTTTTATTTCATTATTGAGGCCACATGTAGCAGTATATGGTTTTAGCCTTTTAAGTCTGGAAATTTAATTTTTATAGGCCTTTCTCTTCAGACATCATTCTGTGTTTGGATGAGACTCTAAAACTTCTACAGTTGATATTATGATGGGAATTTCCACCAAAATTTGAGGTTTGGGAAAATGAACCATTCATTGAATATTTAATCGGAGTGGGGGTGGGGAGGAATGTTCCTGGAATAGTACTCACTCTGGGCATTTAGAAAGCCTGGAAATGCACTTCTACTTTTCAGATGCTCAGTGGTTTCCAAGTAAATGTCCAGCCCACTGGAGGGGAATGAAGGACCATGGGGTGTGTGAAAGAGAACAGCTTCGTGTATGTTGCTGTCCTCAGCCTTCCATTCACTCATTTAGTAAAAATTAAATCAGTACTTACTACTGGCCAAGCATGGTTCTGAAAGGTGGAAATGTTCATATGTGACACCAATTACGGCCTCTATCTTTGAGTATTTATCTCAGTCCAATGGAGAAGAAAAACAAACTAGCAATTTCAACTTAATTGACTATACAGAGTACAAATGAAAACACTTCATACTAGCAATGGAAAACAACTTTTTGCTTTGGAATAGAAGGAAAATCAAAGACCAGGAATGAACCTAAATAAAAAGGCTGGATCAGGGTCTGGATAATGCCATTGTGTATTTTCTCTTATGTCCAGTGAAATATTTTTGACAGCAGAACTCCAAAAATACATCATACCAGTGAATTGAAAAATTGTTCTGAAGAAATACCATTTCTCTGATATAAGGAAGTCATAAATATTATGAACATCTGATAGTACTAAAATAGCAAACTAAGAAGATTAGTTTTCACCAAATGGGTTTTATAGCCTCAATAATAACAGTGCTTTATTTATTTTCATTATTTCCAGTGGAGTAAACATTCCACATGTAACTAATATATTTGGATTAACTCCTCTGTTTCATTTGTTCTGGGAAGGATTAGTAACAAAGCTAGATTTATGAATTTTGGGGGAGGGATGTGGTTTTTTGAAACACTCATCTGATTTTTATACATGCTTCTAAACAACCATGTTCATAGACCCAAAATGATACCCAGGAGAGATGAAATTAACCAGGCCTCGGCTCCTTAAGGGTGTAACTGCTATCTAACCAGAACAACTACTATAAAATTAAGAGTAGCAATAGAGTAGTCCGCAGTCAAGGGCTAAGCCTCTGCTGTGGCAACAGATACTATTCCTGGTGTGAGGGCCAGAAACTGTTCCCACTCCTTTTGGATTGTGCTTTCCCCAGGCTCAGATAGTTTCCTCACACACACTCATTAAGCAGTACTTGGCTGGATACTCTAGGTAGATTCTCTGCAAGTGTCTAGAGTTCTCTGTGCTGCATTCTTTCTAGTACTCTGGCCTGCATGTAGTAGTGGCTTTGTTCCCCTCTGGACTCTCGTCTCTGTATCCTCAGATAAGGGATTCTTAGTTAAAGCCAGGCTCTGATCCTATTTCCTCTCCCTGCTCTCAGTAAAATAGGCATTTTAAGATAAAAATATAAATTATGGAAATAGATTCAAAATGCATAGAATATATAAATAGGATAACTATGGACGCGTTTAAAATTTGTGAAAGAATTTAACACTCAGAGTGTACTTGTGCTGTTCAGATTTTAAAGAAATAATTTCCATGCTATATAAATTATTGAGTATTTAAAAGATAATGTCTTAAATTCATTTTACAAGCCAGTGTAAACTTGCTACCAAAATCTGACAAAAATACAAACATATGAAAATTATAGGTACCTTTCACCCATAAATGTAGATAAAAATATATTCTCAACGATAGCAAATTGAGCCACACATGTAAAGAATACTACAACATGAACGAATAGGAATGTAGTTTTATAAAATCTATTATAACCTTTTTTGCAGCAGACCAAAAGAAAAAAGGTCACAACCATCTCCATAGATTCTAGTGAAGCATTAATAAAAATTCAGTATCCATTTTTGATACAAACTCTTAGTAAACCAAAGCTATAACATGATAAAATGTATTGCAAGATATATCAGCTGACAGCATTCTTTAATACTAAAACAGACGGAGTTTGATTGAAGTTAGAAGATAGGGATATTGTCATCACAGTTACTTAATATTGGTCTAGAATGTCAGCATATGAAAAAAAGGTAAGTTAAAAGGAAATGAGATGAAATGTAATTATGTGTTGATAACATGATTATATTTAACTATAAATAAAGAAGGAGCTATATTTTCAATGTCAAAAATGAAACTATTTTTGACACCTCCTCCACCCCCCATTTTTCAAGAAGAGAAAATTAGAATGTTTCTCCTCCCTGGTTTCCTCCCATGATCCTTTGCAGTTTTGAATGAAATCTTTGGGAGTTCAGATTTTTATAATATCTTGTTTTATGCAGCTGCTCTGTCAAAAATTGTGACAATTTAATTTAATTCCATTAATATGTTTTAAAATTATGTAGTATAAGTTTTGTTTTTAATAGTTACTACTATTGTTTTAAACCATCTTCCCTTTCATTAAGTTTTTAAAAAATTTAAATTCATTTTTTGGTCAGCTAAAGTAGAACCTGGAATAGCTTTTAAGGATGGAAATGTGGTTGCTAGATTTTCTGAGTTCTTTTATAGTTGGCAGTGTTTCAGTGGATTGTCGAATGAATACTTGCAAGACCAGAACAAAAAAGGTTGGTGTGTCTGTCATTTTCAAGATTCTATAGCTAAAGCTAAATTGTTTTCTGGTATTTATTATAGAGCAGAAATCAGAAGACAACAGGATTCTCTTTTCTCTTTGTGGTTCATCTTTTCATTTTATTTAAATGCTGGCTTGAATTTTTTAATCCTTAAAATTTACAAGTTTATATTTTTGTATTTATATTTGCTTGTGAGTATAGTGTAACATTTCAACCTGAAAATTGGAGCAGTTCTTTATTTAGTTCAAGGCATGTTTTTCTTTTATTGATTTTGAACCACACAACACATTTAAAGAATAATATACCATGAACAAATAAGAATGTGGTTTTACCAGTAAACCAAAAAAGTCACTTATATCCATAGATTCCAATAAAGCATTAGAGAAAATTCAGTATCCATTTTTGATACAAACTCTTTCAAGAATGCTTTTTATATGCATATTTCATGTGCTTGATTTGTCCTACATGTTTCTAATATTTTCTCTCATCTGTCTACATTGGGCCATTTCTTTTGAGGTTTTAGAATTTTTTTTTTTTTTTTGAGCATGTATTTACTTTGCTATCTGTTTTTTTCTCATGGGAAATTTCTAATTGCTGACTCAAAGATTTTAGCATGGTTTTCAAACCTTGAAAAATATCTCCTAATCTCACATCATGCTTTTCTCATACTTTTGTGTTCTATTTTTATAAATCATAATGTACCCCCCAATCTGATTGAATGTATGAATTGTAGACTTTCTAATGATTTTTCTTTTCTAGGGCAAGAAGTCAGTTTACTTGGGGTGCCAGTGGGTGAGACATTGGTCACATTTGTCAACTCAGTCCCTCTTTCTTGTTGCTGAATTTTTTTCTTTCTTTTTCTTTTTAGGCGAGGGAACACTTGGTTGACCTCACAGATTGCAAGGACTTTCTCAGTTTACAATCCCTTATTTTTTAATTTTTATGCCTACAGCACCTAGTCTTCCTAGGTGGTCTCCCATCCAAGTACTAACCAGGCCCAAGCCTGCTTAGCTTCCGAGATCAGACAGGATCGGGCTTGTTCAGGGTGGCATCGCCGTAGACAGTTTTTTCATAGTCCAGTTTTCTTCATTTCTTTTCATTAAATCTGCTGAGGGATGTCTCTTTTAGCAATGGGGAAGCATGGTGGCTTTTGTCTGAGATGTGTTGGTTTCTTTCAGATACTTGAAACACCAACAAACAGACATTCTAGATATTCTCAAGTTTTACTTTGCCATTTTAGAGATCCAGAAACCTATAAGGAAAATTAGAACTGTAGCACAAGGAGCAGCCAAAACAAAGAGCATTGTCTTGGTGCTCAAAAGATAGGTTTCTGTGTTTACTGTGACAATTCAAGTTAGGGAGCTATATGCCTTCATTTCTCTCTCTCTCTCTCTCTTTTTTGTCATCTTCTATGAATTCTTTTTTAAATTTATTGGCATGATGTTGGTTAATAAAATTAAATAGATTTCAAGTATACAGGTCAATAATACATCGTTTGTATATTGCATTGTATGTTCACCACCCAAAGTTAAGTTCGCTTCCATTTATTTGACCCCCTTTACCCTCTTCTTCCTCTCTACCTCCCCACTTTCCTTCTGGAACCATTAAACTGTTCTGTGTCCATGAGTGTCTTATTTTGTTGCTTTCAGTTTTATATGATTCTCAACTTCTTTTTCCTGCTTCTTCTGCTATCATTCTCCACCTCCTCTTCTTAGTTTTATTTTTGTCTTGGTTTTCTTTTTTCCTTTTTTTTCTTTTTTAATTTTAAAGATCTTTATTTTGGTAGAATTTTTTAAATTAGTTTCAAGTATATAGTACTTTGGTTATGCATCTATATAGTTTGTAAAATTATCCCCCCAGTTGTTCCCACCCTCCCTGACTCTCCACCTAGCCAACATATTAATGCTAACTGCATTCCCTATGACATGCTCCCTATCCCTGTGACCATTCATCAGCTACTAATTTGTATTCCTTTAACTCTTCACCCCATTCTCCTACCCCTCTAAATCCCCTTCCCCTTTGGTCACCAAATTGCCCACTATATTTGTGAGTCTGTTTTTGATTAGTTTGTTCTTTTTATTCCTTAGATTCTACATATAAGTGAAATCCTATAGTGTTTATCTTTCTCTCTCTGACTTAAATACCTTCTGGATCCATCAAAGCAATATCTTTTTCCATTCCTTTCCTTTTCATATGTAGGGATCTTGTTTTCTTATCTTTTCAGCCACTCTATCTTTTGCTTGGAGCACTTAATTCTTTTCCCTTTAAGGTACTTACTGATGGGAATGTGGTTGTTACCATTCTTTATTCCTGTTTTTGATACATATTTTTTCTTCTTAAAGATGTCCCTCCAACATTTCCTATAATACTGGCTTGGTGGTGAAAAATTCCTTTAGCTTATTTTTGTCTGGGAAGCTCTTTATCTGTCCTTCAATTCTAAATGATAGCTTTGCTGGATAAATTATTCTTGGTTATAGATCCTGGGTCTTCATCCTGTCGAATGTTTTTTGCCAAGCCCTTCTGTCCTGCATAGTTTCTTTTGAGAAATCAGATGCCAGTCTTACGGGTGTTCCGTTATAAATAATTATTTGTTTTCCTCTTGTTGCTTTTAATATTCTTTCTTTGTATTTAACCTTTGGTATTTTAATTATGATGTGTCTTGGTGTGGGCCTCTTTGGATCCCTGATTTTTGGAATTCTCTGAGCTTCCTGGGGTTTTATGTCCATTTCCTCCACCAAGTTAGGGAAGTTTTCCATCATTATTTCTTCAATCAGCTGTTCAACATCTTGATTTTCTTCAGTTATGCTGATCAGATGGATATTTGGACCCTTAATAGTGTTTCGTATTCTTCTTAAATTATTTTTATAGTCTTGCCATCTTATCTCTTGCCATTGTGATTGTGTATCCTTGGCTTTCCCGTCCTCTAGGTAAGGCATTTGATCCTTTTCTTTATTCACTTTGTTTATTCTTTTGTTTATTCCATTTAATATACTTCTCATCTCAGATAATATGTTCGCCATTTGAGATTGAGTTCCCTTTTATAATTTATATTTCCATTTTTAGGTTTTTTTTTTTTATCTCTTTGTTGAAGTTCTCTATACTTCTGAAAAGTTCATTGAGCATCTTTATAACCAGTGTTTTGAACTCTGCATCTGTTAGATTACTTGATTCTATTATATCTGTATCTCTGTTCTATTCTCTCATATGGTTTCTGCTTCTTTATCTTCCCATTTTGGCTATCTTTCCGTGTCTGTTTCTATGAACTAAGCAAAACTCCTAAGTCTCCCGGTCTTATTAGTGTGGATTTGTGAAGTAGGTGTCCAGTGGCACAGTCCTGAAAGGGGACTAGCTGCAGGCCAAATTTAGCCCAAGATTCTGCTGCTCTAGGACCACATGTTAAGATTCAGCAAGCAATCCAGATGCTGTGCTTATAGTTGCCTCAAAAGGCCACACCAGAAACCGATGCCAGCTGCCTCCTCCAGTGTGAGTCTCAGCAAGGAGCACCTGACTCGCTGAGGATTCACCTGGATGTGGCTTGGGTCGGGGCTGTGAGTTGAGGGAGATGGGGTTTCAGGGAATCTTCTAGGTGGAGCGACCTCTGTTATCCAGTTTGATGACATCATGGCTATGGCGGCGCTGTGTCTGGCACACTGTTAGGGGGTAGGGCTCAATGGAACTATGGATACCTCCGGCACTTATGTACCGAGCCAGTCTCGCCTACGCCCTCACTCTGACAGCGTCTCCTTGTAAGTCTCTGGTACCCCCTGTGCACAGCCAAACCAGTGCTGGTGCTCAGACTGAGCAAGTCCATCACCTTGAAAATCTTTTTGCGGACACGGACCCTTTAAGAGACAGCTGCCGCTGCTGCAGTCTTTGTCTCACTCAGCCACTCGAGACCTGGCAGCCCCACGTCCTTGCCCTGTCCTATCTTTTGTCATTGCAGGGTGTTTTCTTGGATTTCTTCCTAGTTGTATGTCTTGTTCATCCCAGGCAATTTTTTCCTTGCTGCTGTTCCTTTTTTCTGTCACAACTTTGATTTGGTCGTCAGAGGGATGAACAGAGCCTCTATAATCTACGCCATTTTTTTTTCTCCTTTCTTGGTTTTCTTTTTTAATGTTTATTGCAAAATATACATGCAGAAAAGAGTAGGAAATTATTTGTACAGTTTAGTGAAAAATTATAAAGTGAACACATATGTAATCACTTGATCAAGCTAGCACACAAGAGATTAGTCTCCCACTGCCTCTCTCCCAATATAACTCCTCTCCTTCTCCTGGAAGTAACCACTTTCCTGACCTTTGCATAATCATGCTCTTGCTCTTTTTTATTTTAATAATTTAACTTTAATTTTAAATAAAATACTATATTTTTGTTGGATTTTATTTTATACGAAAGGGATTAATACTGTATTTTCTTTTGTGACTTGCTCAATTTTTGTAAAATTTATCTGTATTTTTGAATGAGGTAGTAGTTTGTTAATTTTCATTGCTGTGTTAATTTTCATTTATTGTACGAGTATAGTATAATTTGTTCACCCATTTTGTGGTTGCAAATATTTCCAATTTGGGACAATTTTGAGTAGTGCCACTCCCCACATCCTTGTATCTCTGCACCTAAAGTATTGACTAAATAATGGTGAACTGCCTTCCAAATGTTGTGGCCTCAATTTCTAGTTCACCTAGTCATGTTTATGAATACCTGTTGTTTTACCTCTTTGTACCTCTTGATATCATCACACATTCATTTACCAACCAGTTTGATGGGTGCTCAGCTCAGTACCACAGCAGTCTCCTGTGTATGTGGAGTCCAGGAGGCATCCTTCTGTCTGTCTTGCCCATATATTAACAGTACAGCTCTTTGGAGGGAGGCTCTCCTCTTAGAATCTCTGGATGTGGTCTCGTCTCCCAAACCAAAAAAAACAGCCTTGGAAACAACTGTTAAAGTGCAGAGGATTTGTTTGGCAAATGCTGTCCTAACAAAAGTTTCTTCACTTACATTTTGGCCTGATAATTTCTTACTATTTTGGCAGATCTTTGATGAATTTAGAAGATTTATTTTTGTTGTATATATTTAGTCCAAAATTGTAGTGTTTTTTTTAATGAAATCTTTAGAGAAGATTAGGTGGGTTCAAATATCCTTAAGCCGACACTTTTTTTCTTTCATAATTGGCATGATTGCCTTTTTTAAATGTCACTACAGCGGTACCCTCATCTTAATTATCTGGTAATCTGTGCTGTGGGGCTGGATTCTTTGTTTGGACAATGTCATTTCTCCTTAGGTTCCAGTAGGATTGAAATAAGCCTCCTTTCCTATAAATGCTTCAGTTTTCCCTCCTTTCAATGTCAAATAAAGGCACAGTGAAGGTGACTAAGGGACTAGCTTTGATTAATTAAGAATTGCCTTGGCATTACTTTTCACTTATTCCCAGACAGGCTTTTCTGTCTCTTGCAGGAAATTGCAGCTTGGTAGTTTTTTTCTTATATCTATTATATCTTTCTATATATTCTTAGTGTAAGAGGTAAAATACAACCTTCCATAGTCCCTTCACAGATTGATTCTTTCCCCTTTCATTAACTTTTTGGTCCTTTCAATGAGAATTTGAAAGGGATTGAAGACAGGACTTAAACTAATATGTTTATGATGCCACCCTGAACAAGAATTCTGGTTTGTATATCCTAAAATAGTGTTATCCAGTGTGTTAACGTTCATTGTCGTATAATGTTATGGGGTAGGTACCTTACTCCTCAGCTGTTTAGGAAGCTTGTGCTATGATTTCTTTCAATTTCAACTTCTCTACTTCTACTGAGTTTTCCCCATCAGCTTTTTATTTTTTAATTTTTATTTTTTTAATTAAAATTTTTTTTTATGGTGACATTGGTTAATGAAATCCAATAAATTTCAGCTGTACACTTTAACAGTAAGGCATATATATATTTACACTCTGTTCACTTCCCATAGTTAGATTTCTCTGTTACCACATATTTGACCCCCTTTACCCAGTCTACCTCCCTGCTTCTCTCCCACTCCCTACCCTTTGGTAACCACTAACCTATAGTCCATGTCCATGAGTCTCTGTTTGTCCTGTTCCTTTGTTGCTTTTAGGTTCATATCCCACATATAAGTGATATCATGTGATTTTCAACTTTTTCTGTCTGGCTTATTTCGCTTAGCATGATTATCTCAAGGTACATCCATGTTTTAGCAAATGGCAGTATTTCATCTCTTCTTATGGCTGAGTAATATTTCATTGTATATATGTACCACAGCTTCTTTAGCCAGTAATCTATCATAGGACACTTCAGTTGCTTCCATGTCCTGGCCACTGTGAATAATGCTGCTATGAACATTGGTGCACAAATATCTTTTCGGATATGGGTTTTCAAGTCTTTGCGGTAAATACCCAGTAGAGGGATTGCTGGATCATATGGTAGATACATTCTTAGGTTTTTGAGGAACCTCTATGCTGTTTTCCATAGTGGCTGTACCAATTTGCAGTTCCACCAGCAGTGTATGAGGGTTCCTTTTTCTCTGTAGCCTCTCCAACATTTGTTATCACTTGTCCTGTTGATTATAGCTGTTCTAACAGGTGTGAGATGGTATCTCATTGTGGTTTTGATTTGCATTTCCTAATAGCTAGTGATGTCCAGCATCTTTTCATATGTTTGTTGGCCATTTGTATGTCCTCTAGGAGAAGTGTCTGTTCAGGTCCTCTGCCCATTTTTCTATTCGATCGTTTTTGTTGTTGTTGTTGTTATTGAGTCGTATGAGTTCTTTGTATGTTTTGGATATTAGGCCCTTATTGGAGGCATTGCTTGTAAATATATTTTCCCATTTGGATGGTTGTCTCTTTATCTTGTTCATGGTTTCTTTTGCTGAGCAGAAGCTTTTTGGTGTGATGTAGTTCCATTCATTTATTTTAGCTTTTCCTTCCCTTGCTTTTGAGGTCAAATTCATAAAATCCTCTTTAAATCCAAGGTCTTGGAGTTTAGTTCCTATGTTTTCTTGTATGCATTTTATTGTTTCAGGTCTCATATTCAAGTCCTTAATCCATTTAGAGTTAATTTTGGTGTGTGGTGATAAACAACAGTCTAGTTTCATTCTATTGCAGGCGGCTTTCCAGTTTTCTCAGCTCCATCAGCTTTTATATATGCTTAAGTTTCTCAAAAAAAATTTTTGGTCACCAAATGCTTTCTAGCTATTACCCTATGATTTCCTTCTCTTCACAGCCAAATTTGTCTCTTTTTATTTACTTAGTCTTGTGGGGGTTTTCCTTGAATGATAAAATTAGAAATCAACTTGTCAAATTTCTTAAAAAATTATTTTCTGTTTTAATTGAGAATATATCAGAATTATGGATAAATTTGGTATGGATTGATATTTTTAAAATACTTGCAGATAGTATGAATTTTCTCATCCAAGAATAGTATGCTTTTCTATTAAGTAAAGTTTCATATCCCTAGGTAAAGTAATTTTTTTTCATATAGATTTTGTTAGGTTTATTCCAATGTATTTAACAATTGGCCTTCCTGCAGTGAATGTTTTTACTTCTCAGTCTTTTCTAATTATTATTGCTGGTTGATATATAGAAGCTATTGATCTTTGTAGACTTCTCTCAGATACACACAACTTCATCAGCACTCAACTTCTGTTTTTCAGTTGATCGTTTATTATATTCTAAAGAGACAATCATATAGTTCAAAATATAGCACTTTTTGTCTCTTTTTCTAATATTTGTATCTCTATATTTTTCTTGTCTTATTGAAATGGGTATACCTCTCAATAAAGTTTACTAGTAACAGTGATAATGAGAATCCTCATGAACTTTGCTGCAGTTGTTTAGTGGGCTTGTTTCTGATATTTAACATGAAGCATAGTATTTGCTGTGGGTTTGTTAAAGGAACTTTACTTGATTCCTAGGTTGCTAAAAGTAGTAGGGTTTTATTTGTTTTAACCAGGAATAGTTGTTGAACATAACAACTGCTTATGACATATCCATCAATCAGGTCATGTTTTCCTTTAAATTGATAATGTACAAATAACCTCAGATAAACCCTACATGGTCATGATATAGTATTTTTTAATGCACTGCTGGATTTGGTTTTCTAATATTGATTTATATTTTTTTTATCTATGTTTAAAAATGAGTCTAATCTGTAGTTTGTGTTTATGTTTGTTTGTTTGTTTTTCCCTAGATTAGATATCAGGGTTAGGTAAGCCTGGTATACTGCTGCTATTCTCCTCTAAGTCTAGATGTTACTTGGAGATAATATGATAATTTCCATACAATACTTGTTGAAGACCTTAGGGCAATACATTTAACCGGATACCCATGAAGGAAACTGGAATGAGAAGGGGAATAGAAAACTAGGAAACAAAACACTAGAATACACTGTAACAAGGGAAGGGCTTTGCACAAAATGATAATAACTTGTAGAGCATGATCAAGTCACTTCCTTGCACCCGGAGTTTAATTTTTCATATTAAAGAAGGAAATGAATGATTTGTCCAGGAAGAGCAAAGACACCTAGTGTGGTCTGACACTTCAGAATGAAGTCCTCTTTATCCTACTATGTAAAGATTCTGCAGTTGAAAGTCCAGCCTCTTGCCTGCTCACTTTCAAGTAGTTATCTTAAGTTCCAATGTGAATAGGAGCCAGATAGATCACACACACACATGTGTAAGTGGGCTCCAAGCAGAATAGCCACCAACTCTTGACCAATAGGTATTTGTGAATGCAGGCCTCATGCTGCGAGATAGTCTATTTTTGAAAAGAAGTTATAAGTATAATTTATGTGTAATACCCCAATTTAAAATTTTTTACAATCTAATTTATAAAATTTACAATCTGATTTATAAAAATTAAATCACTGTGTGAATCTTGATTTGGCTCGTGGACCAGTGATTTAATACTTGAACGGATGTGAAGCCTGCCAGTTGCTACATTCCACCCACATCAGTAGAGCTTACAGTCAATCTTATTCTCTTATTATTAAATATGGGCAACTGTGAGTCATCAAATATTTGAAGAATGCCTGCAGCATGACCAAGGTAAACATACCGAAAACTGATCCCTTGGGAAACAGAAATAATTCTGGTAACAGAAGACAAGTTTAACTGTATCACACATAGTAACCTCCTTCACAAGTCTATTAGCTCTTTCTGAGTCCTACAATGTAAGTTCCAGAAAGTGAGAAATCAGTGTCCTTATTGGCCTGCTGGGCTTAAGGGAAATTAGATACATATTCTAGAATGTATAATTTGCAAAATTCTGTGTTGATGAATTGGTTATATCTGACTCTCCACAATCTGCAGAATGAGAGAAATGTCACCACACCACCACAGAATGCTCAGGTGGCTGACAGAATTATGACAAATTTAATTCTTGTGAGAAACAGCACCATGTCCGTGTTGTGCATTGTTCTTGAGATACATCAAACTCCACAGGCCTAAGACAGGAGTTGATGACAGGACACTTTCTTTATTGCTTTTGAATTTTTATCCTGAGATATTTTTAGAACTATGTAAAAAGAGAATGTCAATTCCTTCCTATCTCTTTCCGTTTTTTTAGAGTAATATGACAGAATAAGGACAAGGGCAAATATTTTATTTTAATAGGTTATATACTTTTAAGGAAAAATTAGCAAATTACAGACTTCCTTAGTTTGAACTCCAGTCTTACTAGGGATTTGTGCTTTAAGATTGGTGAATTCTGAGCTTTTAATGGAAGAGTTGAACAGAAAAATTTGATTCAATATCTTTTTTTAAAAATATTTGTTCTTTAAATAAAATCCTGTGCCTTTAATGATTATTTTTAGTGACCAAGGTCTATATTTTTCAATTCAAACTATTTGCCACTTACTGTGCAGTTTGTTTAACTATTTGTTTAAAATATACTGATGAACTATCAAAGCACAAGACTGGGGTGGGATGGAGAAGGGACACAAAGGTAAATCTGATGTAAACTCTGTCCTCAAGATGCTCATGCTTACCATGCTGAAAATCTCTGGTCATTTGCATTAGGTCCAAAAAGAATATTATACTTAGCCAGAAATAGAATAATACAGCAGTTAAAACTTGCAGGCTCTACACTCAGACTGCATGAGTTCAACTTAGCTCCACAAATCCAAGCTTTGTGTCCTTAAATTCCTGAACCCATCTCTCTGTTTTCTCATCTATAAAGTTATAGTAATAAATAGTACCTACCATAGAGATTGTTGTAAAGATTTAACTCAAAACTACTTTTCAGGTGTTGGGCAGCTGATTCTGGATTCTCATATACGGAAAGTTGAGGATTTAATTTTTGTAATCACCCTTTGAAACATTTGTATGGTGATAAGAAAACCAAGGTTTAAGAAGATTGAATAACTTTTTAATGAATCGACAGGTAATACGAGAGCTAGGTCTGAATCTTTATTCAATTTTCACATTGCAAACAAAGTTCTAGAATTTTCTGAGAGTCACATTTTCAGATGTTCTGTGTCATTATGACACTGTGTCCCATTTTTGAGTCTGTTAAAACCATAAGCTGCGTAATCCTCACTGCCTTTTATGAATGACTGGGATTTTCAAGGCTCAAGTTCCAGAAAGTAATTAGAGAAGGGGAAAATTGAGAAAAAGAGCAATGCCTTCCTATTTCAGGGAAAGTTCTGGGGTTTTGAAAGTCCATACTCTTGTATTTCCTTTCAACCCACAAGCCTAGTCTTGCACACTGATTTCAGTTGGTATGATTTAAGGAAAACCTCTCTGCACCAAACTTCTTTCCTAAGAGACTCAGTGAACAAACACCCCAGAAAGACATAAATCGGTTCTCAGAAACTAACACCCTTGTGTGGCTTGATTTACTCAGCTTGCTTTTCTAATGTAAGTTGAACCCAACTGAAGGAGAGACTAGAAATTTTGGTTGGATAAGAATAAAGTGAGGAAGACTGGCATTATTGAATGCCACAATAAAAGTAAAGATGCACAGTGGGTCAGGAGAATGGAGAGAACATAATGAGGTTGAAAGAGGCAGCAGTGGGGAAGTAAAAGGGACAAAGAGGCCCTTTTGCAACTCTTATTCTTCTGAGCATCCCTTGGATGTGTGTGTTTCCAGATTCTGTCATTGCCATCTCTTCTCTCTTTTTACAGAATAAATTTCTCTAGGTTATATAATCTATTATTATGAATTCCACTATCCCTAATGCACTGGTGACTCTCAGAGATTTATCTTCAGTTTTGTTCAATCTTCAGAGCCACTACTGCTCAGTATCTTATTGGATATCCAATAGGCAACTCAGACTCAACAGATCACAGTCTGAATTCATCACCTTCTCCCTAAAATGGTTTCCCTTTTCTCTATTCTCAGTGAATATCACTACCATGAACTCAGTCTCTTGCTCCGGATCATAGATGTCCCTCTACATCCCAACTTTTTCCACACTCCCTACCACTAACTATCAGTAAAGTATATTGATTTTATCTCCTTAACATTTCTTTTTTTATTATTAAATTTATTGGGTCAACATTGGTTAATAAAATTATATAGGTTTAAAGTTTACAATTCAGTAATACATCATCTGTATATTGCATTGTGTGTTCACCACTCACAATCAGTTTCCTTTCATTGCCATCTGTTTGACTCCCTTTACCCTTATTTCCCTCTCCCGCACCCCTCTTTCCCGCTGGTAACCACTAAACTGCTGTCTGTGTCTATTGAGTTTTTGTTTGTCGTGTTTGTTTGTTGCTTTCAGTTTTATATCACCCATATAAATGAAATGATATGGTTCTCAGCTTTTTCTGTCTGACTGATATCACTGAGCATGATTATCTCAAGCAAGATCCATGTTGTCGCAAATGGCAGTACTTCATCTCTTATGGCTGAGTAATATTCCATTATATATATGTGCCACATCTTTAATCAGTCACCCACCCTGAACAAGCCCGATCTCATCTCCTTAACATTTCTTGCATCCATCTTTATGGTCTCTTCCCAGGAGTACTGCAAGTCTCTTGACTGTCTGCCATCTTCATTCTGGCCTCATTTAATGTAATCTCAATGATGCAGATAGAATGAAGTTTCTAAATTGTTAAGGCATTTTCATTCTCCCATGTTAAAACTAGACAATAGCTCTCCACTTCATATTGAATAATTTTTAAACTTCTTTGTAGATCTTGTAAAAAAAAAAAAACAACTGTGCTCTGCCTACCTGTACAGCTTTATATATCACTGCAACTGGCTCTGCAGACATTGTCTTCTTACAATTTCCTGAGTAAACCTTTTTTCTACCTTCATACCTTTGTTCATTCTGTGTGCTCTACCTGCTCCTTCCCCTTCTCCTCTCTCTGCCACATACAATTTTGAAAAGGAGCTGAGCAGTGGTCACATTATACACAAAATCTTTCCTGACCACTTCCTCCATCTTTTGAGTATATATTGAACCTTATATAGTCATGGATGATAGCTCACAGGGTTCACCAGCATGCAGTTTTAAGGCCCTGATATGTTTACATTTTTATACTCAGTCTTTCTATGCTTCATTATAAAAATATATACTCCTGTGGGGATTGCATGGTCTGGGCAGAGGAGGTGGCCTGGACTAATTAGCCCTGTGAAGTTGGTGCAGAAGAATTGTTTGTAAACAGGGAAAATAACCAATTAACTATGAAAATCAAGAGTAATGGGAGCCAGGTTTTTCATTGTGAGGGAAAGGATATTCAAACATTGAGAGGGTAAAAGTGGGAATGAACAGAATGTTGTTAGATTGGAACTGAAATCTTTATAGATCGACATCTATTTGTCTATCAGTCAGTCATGTAGAGAGAAATGGACATTGCTTTGTGTATTTATGTGTGCAGATAGATAGATGTGTTTGTGTATTGTATATGTATGCGTATGTTTTCTAGCTCTCTGCTAAGAGAGTCCAAAAGTAATGGAACCCCAGTAGCAATGAGCACATCTAATACCTAGATCTTAGTTTTTGAATATCTTTGTCTAATAAGAGAAAATGTCTTAGAGAAATATTTAATTCCATGCCTTCTTAGAGAAATGCTTAATTCCAGAGCTAGGGCAGGGAAAGAACAAGGTGAGCTCAGAATATCTTGATTTGTCATAAAGCAAGGAAGGGATAAAAAATTATGAGGACTTGTCAGAAGGACACAGTAGCCAGCTTAAAGGAAAATTGGAACAGGTTGAGCATCAAAATAAAAAATGACTATAAAGAATCAATGTGTATAAATGAATGAATGACTAAATAAATTAAATATATGAAAAATAAAAACTCTTCTAGTACAATATTAATGGATAAATATAGAAGGAATGATAAGAGTTAGGAAGTCATCACTAGCAAACATGGTAATTGCTTAGTCAAGGATCATCAATAGATTATAGAACTGAATAGGTATAAATTTGATGAGGAATAAGATAATAATATAATCTCACAGGATCTCCCCACAAGATACTTACTAATTACAAAGAGAAACCTTAGTTTCTAGTGAAGAAATTTAATAGGCACCATGTTAAGCAGTGGTGAAAGTTAACATCACTAGGAATATGACGCAAATCAATATTGTGTTCTTGCTTAGATAACTTGAGAACAGCATCACTTCTGTTACATTCCTGCCTAAAATGTATAAGCTGAATCTAATACTGAGGAAACATGAGTAAAATCAAACTGAAAATTCTACAAAATAAGTATCATGTACTTTTCAAAAAACATCAATACCACAAACCAAGAAAGATGGGAACTGTTCCAGATTGAAAATAAAAAGAAGTGCCAATGAAATGTAACACTTGATTCCCATGTGGCTCTTGAGGTAGAAGATCTTTGTACTTTCCTTTCCTGTAAAGTACATTATTAGGACAATTTGTGAAATTTGAATGAGGTTTGTGGATTATATGGTCTCAGTTAATTTTTTCGAGTTTGTGGTTATGTAGGAGATGTCCTTTTCTTTAGGAAATAGCAGTGATGGGTCATGATGCCTGAAACTTATTCTTCACTAATTTGGAAAAAAATATGTGTGTGTACATGCATGCACATAGTGTGGGGAGACAAAATGTGTCAAATGTTAACAGTTGGGAAACTTGGTGAAGACATCTGGAGTTCTTTTTACTGTTCTTGCATCCTTTCTGTAGCTTTGGGATTATTAAGAAATCACTATTTCTCTGATACTTTCTTTACTTCCATTTTCTTTCCTGTCTTTGGCTTCCTTCTAATGATCCCCAAAAGCGTGTGGAAGCAAATTAGTAAAATATAGAAATAAATTTATTAAATGAAGTAAAACATGATGATTAAGCTTTCTGGGCTCTGGATCAGACTGCGTTCAAAACCCCATCTCACCTGTGGTTTTGAGGTAAGCCATTTTACCTCTCTGGTCTGTTTCCTCATCTGTAGAATGAGAATGATAAGTCTCACTTCATGATGATTTGGGGAGGATTAAATCATTTAACACATTTAAAACACTTAGCACAGTGCCTGGTGCAAGGTCAATAACTAATGTTCATTTCATTTTTTCCCAAAGGACTCTTGAGATTACTGCTGAAGAATAGGCTGTTTTGTGTGGCATTTTGTGTACTGGAATCTCTAAAGAATCCTATATGGCTGACATTCTAAAGAGCTGCCCATCTCCATTTTGAATTAATTGAATTCAAATACAATTAATTTAATATTGAATTAATTTAGCATCTGAACGCCATGAAAATGCAAGATGTTTGGTATCACAGGCTGAGGAATGACCCCTATGTGAGGTTTTTGATTAATTTTAATAACGAGTGGATTTTCTTATTAACATAACTTAGAAACTATTGCCACCGCTGCCCAGAATCATTAGAGAATAGGGAGATTGGAGCGAAGGGTGAGGCAACTATTTTTACTGAGAGATTCAAAAGAACAAAACAAACTCTGGATGCTGCAGGCAATGCCTAAGAATGATTCCATGAGCTATTTAGAAGCTTATTTTAAGAAATATTGGATTTTATCAGGTCAGTCAGTGAAGCAGAAAAAGCTCAGCTTGCTTGTGATGCTTCTGGAATACAAGAACTGTACCTGCACTAGAGCATAGAGGAGCACTGTAGGAAATGAGATATAAGAGAAAAACAACTGGATGAGGGGAAAACACAATTAACATCTCATGCTCCTAGCTCTCAGTCCAAAACAAAGTCCTGTTCAAGTGATGCTCAACACAGATTGTCTTCAAAGGATATTATGGTGGTTTTAGAACCAGGCAAGTCTGCAGGTGAATCTTGATTTGTCACTTGATAACCAACAGTGTGATCATGTATAAATTATTTAAGCTCTCTAAGCCTTAAGACTGTAAATATAAAATGGGGATAATATTACTTGCCTCACAATGTTATGTGAGCATCAAATTAGGTAACATTAGAATGACTGTCACATAATGTGCTCAATAGATATTTTTGTTCTTATTCTGATAGGAAGCATAAAGCAATGAGAAAGAAAATTGGGGGGAAAGTTTCTACTCATCTTTGAAAATGAAGGTAAGATTGTTTCAGTTTTTACTTTTTACTTTGAGATAATTGTAAATTTGCATGCAGTTGTAAGAAATAATGTAGAGAGATCCAAGTTTAGAGTACCTCTCCTCACTTTACTCAGTTTAGAGTACCTTTATCCCCTGGCAAGCACTAGTCCTCTACTTCCATAATTTTGTAATTTTCAGAATGTTATATAAATGGAATCATACAGTATATAATATTTTGCTTTTCTTTGTTTTACAAAACATAATTCTCTGGAGATTCATCCAGGTTTTTGTGTTCATCAATAGTTTGTTCCTTTTTATCGCCAAACAATATTCCAAGGTACAGATGTACCATACTGTGTTTAACTATTCACCTATCAAAGAACTTTGTTTTTTTCAGCTATTATGAATAAAGCAGCTGTAAACATTTGTTCACAGGTTTTTGCATGAACCAAAGTCTGTTTCTCTGGGATAAATGCCCAGGAGTGTAATTGCAAGATCATCTGGTAGTTACATGTTAGTTTTTAAATACTGACAAATTGTTTTCCATAGGGGCTGTTCCATTTTTATGTTCGCATCAGCAATTCATAAGTGATTCAGTTTCTCTGCAACTGCGGAGTCACTGTTTTTAATTTTAGCCATTCTGATATGTCTGATAGTATCTCATTTATCATTTTAATTTGCATTTCCCAAATGGCAAATGATGTTGAACATCTTTTCATGTGCTTATTTGCCATCTGCATATCTTTTTTTTGGTGAAATTTCTCTTTATGCCGTTTTTCTTTTTCCTAATTGGATTGTTGGTTTTATTACTGGTGAATTTTGAGAATTCTTTATATATCCTAGATACTAGTCCTTTGTCAGATATTTGGTTTGCATATATTTTCTTTACTCCGTAGCTTGCCCCTTTATCCTCTAAACAGTCTCTCAGAGAGAAAAATTTTAAATTTTGATTAAGTCCTACTTATCATATTTTTCTTTTATGGATCATGGAGATAAGAGTAAGAAATCTTTGCCTACTTGTGGTTTCCTAAGATTTTTTTCTAGATTTTTAAAAAAATATTTAGTCTTATACCTAAACTATTATAAATAATGCTGCAGTGAACATAGAGGTATAATATTTTTTTGTTTCCTTTGGATAAATACTGAGAAGTGGAATTGATAGGTCTTATGACAGTTCTATTTTAAATTTTTTGAGGGACCTCTGTACTGTTTTCCATGATGCCTATACCAATTTACAATCCCAACAACAGTGCACAAGGGTTCCCTTTTTTTTCACATCCTTGCCAACACTATTGTCGTTTCTTGATTTATTGATGATAGCCATCCTGAAAGGTGTGAGGTGATATCTCATTGTGGTGTTAATTTGCATTTCCTCGATTAGCAACGTTGAGCATTTTTTCTTATGTCTGTTGGCTTTGGAGAAATGTCTGTTCATGTTTTCTGCCCATTTTTTGATTGGATTGGTTATTTTTTTGTTATCAAGTTGTATGAGTTTCTTATATATTTTAGATATTAACCCTTTATCTTTTATGTCATTTGCGAATATATTTTCCCATTCAGTAGGTTGTCTTTGTTTTGCTAATGATTTTCATTGTTATGTGGAAGCTTTTTAGTTTGATGTAGTCTCATTTGTTTACTTTTGCTTTTGTTTTCCTTTGCTCGAGGTGACGTATCCAAAAAGATATTACTAAGACTGATGTCAGAGTTTATTATCTATGTTTTCTTCTAGGAGTTTTATGGTTTCAGGTCTTACATATATACCTTTAATTCATTTTGAGTTTATTTTTGTAGTTGGTGTAAGAAAGTGGCCCAGTTTCATTTTTTTTTTTTTTTTGCATTCATACATGGTGACAGATGGTTACTAGACTGATGGCATCGTAAGGTGTATAAATGTTGAATCACTGTATTGTACACCCGTACTAATATAATATTATATGCCAACTATATTTTAATTTAAAAAATATAGTTTTACATTTTACATTTATGCCTATGATCCATTTTGAAAATAATTTTGTATAAGGTGTGAAAGTTAGACCAAGGTTTTTGCCTATGGATGTCCAATTTTTCCAGCACCATTCGTTGCAAAGGCTATTTCTCCTCCATTGAATTAATTGTATTACTTTTGAACCTTTGTCAATAATCCGTCAGGCATATTTGCTTGGGTCAATTTCTGGGTTCTCTCCTGTCTTCCATTGTATTTGTTCATCCCTCTGCCAATACCACAGTCTTGATTACTGTAATTATACAGTAAATTTTGAAATTGGATAGACTACTTCCTCCTAATTCTTGTATTTGAAAATTGTTTTAGTTTTTCTACATAAATTTTAGAATAATCTCGTTTATATCTACAACAGATTTTGCTAGGAATTTAGTAGGAGTTGTATTAAATTCAGTTTGGAGAGAATTGACATTTTTACTGTGTTGAAGATTCATGAACCCAGTATGTCTCTCCATTTATTTTCATCTTTGATTTCTTTCATCAGCATTTTGTAGTTTTCAGCATACAAGTCCTATACACATTTTGTTAGATTTACACTTAGTGTGTTGTTTTTCAAGTGATGGTGTATGGTATTGTATTTTTTATTTCATTGCTCAGGTAATCATTGCTAATGCAATATTTATATGTTTACCTTATTTCCCATTACCTTGATGAAACTACTTACTAGTTCTAGAAGTTTTTGGTGGATTCTTTGATATTTTCTACCTAGACATTCATGTCATCTGCATATAAGGACAGTTTTATTTCTTCTTTTCTATCTATATGCCTTTAGTTTCTTTGCTGTATTTTACTGGGTAGGTGCCTTGTCCCCAGTCTTGCAGGGAAAGCATTCAGTTGTTCTCCATTAAGTATAATGTCATAGGTTTGTGTAAATGCTCTGTCAAGTCAAGAAAGTTCCCTTCTATTTTCGTGTTTCCAAAAGTTTTTATCATTAACGGATGATGGATTTTGTCAAATACCTTTCTGTCTGGATTATGTTCAAGTGATTTTTCTTCTTTAATTTGTTAATATAGTGGATTATGTTGATTGATGTTTGAATATTGAATCAGCCTTGCATCTCTGGAATCATCCCCACTTGGTCATGGTGTATATAATTCTTTTTATAGATTGCTGAATTGTATTTGCTAATACTTTGTTAAGGATTTTTTCATCTGTATTCATAAGGGATATTGATCTTTAGCTTTGTTTTTAATATACTATCTTTGTTTTGTTTTGGCAACAGGGTAACATTAGCTTCATAAAAGAAATTGAGAAGTGATCTCTTCTGCTTTCTGGAAGAGATTATGTAGAATTGATGCTAACATCATTTTTAGGAAATAGAAAGAAAACTTAGAAGGTGAGAGTGAGTGAGTTTGGTTTCATGCCTGTATCTGTGATTTTAGGGCTTTGGGGAAAGAGTGTTTGGAGGGGGCAGAAGTTTGGCTATAAGATATAACCTCCTCTTCCCCATATAGACATTCTGTCTCAGGTGCTGTCTTTGGAGATTATGGATTACTTATAAGGTTGCTGGAAGATTTCCTGTAGTATATGCTAGATGAGTTGGTTCCTTTGGTTGGATAGTTATCTTGTTTAGTTATAATACAACAAGTTGATTTCTTGTCAAATAATTTAGTTCATTTCCATTTAGGGAGAGAATTCAAATTTTCTAATGTTTGGGGAAGAAATTCAAATTTTCTCCCATTTTGTTGTTCAGTAACAACTTGTTGAGCTGATGATTAATCTGATAATCACAAAACAGTTTCTGTCACAAAGAAGACTTTGAGTAAAATTTAAATATTACCACAAGTACATATTCTATTGCCCATAGGAAAACTGGGGCTTCCAGGATCTAATTTAAATCCTCTAGCCTAGTCTACGGCCATGCCACCCTGAACATGCCCAATCCTGTCTGATCTTGGAAGCTAAGCAGGGTCAGGCCTGGTTAGTACTTGGATGGGAGACCACCTAGGAATACCAAGTGCTATAGGCATAAAATAAGTAAATAAATAAACAAACAACAAAAATATATTAAAAAATAAAAACCTGTAGTTTATAAAAATAAAAATAAAAGAATAAATCTTCTAGCCTAACCTCCAAGGTTTTATGATATAGCCCTTGCTTAACTTTCAAGCCTCATCTCTCCCTATTCTCTCTGTTACTAATAGCGTTCCTGACCTTAGGGGAGCATGTATCTAGTGTAGAAGAGAGATAATAGTCAAACAGTCACACAATTAGAAGAAATATCACAACCGTAATAATTGTGATGAAGGAGAAAAGCATGTTACTATAAGAACATAAGGTATATTTTATGTTATCAAGGATGTAAAGGAGGTCAAGCAAATCTTCTCTGAGAAAATGATGATTGAGGTGAGATCCAAAGGAAGAGGTGGAGTTAACAGTCAAAGAAGAGAAAGGAAAATATTGGAAATGATGCATTCAAAACCTGTAGCAAGAAAGAAGACTGTAGGATACAAAACACCAGTGCTGCTTGAGTAAAGTGAGTGATGAAGGTACATGTTCAGTTAAGATGTAACTAGAAAGGTAGGAATGGGATGAGTCATATTAAAGAATTTATTATAAGAGGAATAGGAAGCCACTGAAATATTTTAAATAGAAAGGTGACATGATAAAATAAGTATTTTCAAAATAACACCCTGGCTGCTATGTGAAAAACAGATTGCAAAGGGATAAAAATGGATTTAGGAAGAGCATTTTTTATCAGACTATTTGAATAGTCTAAGCAATTGATTTCAATAGCTTAGCTTCGCCACATGGTAAGGCATAAATGAAGTTGGGATAGATCCTAGAGATATTTAGAAAGCAAAATCAAGTAGAGAGGGAGATGGAAAACCCTTCATGATGTCATGTTCCTAAGGATGCGGTTTGGAGCTCTTCCTCTATATCCATAATTTGTATTTGGCATCATCACAGACTTTTTTAAATAAGGTAGTGAAAATTGCCTGCCTACTGTGTATATCTTAAGCTGTGTGTCTTGCTCGTTATTATATCTGCAGCACCTAGTGCCACATCTAGTACACATTAGCTCTCAGAATTTGACAAAGAATAGAAATAGACTTTGAAGTGGAGTTCAAATGATGTTAATAGATTTTCAGAAAAAGTTGAAGTAGCTTTAAATATGAAAAGCAGCAGTAAGGTATCCTCAATGTTTAACTCTTGGTTGTGTTACAGATATTACAAGTTTAGAAAAGGGGCAAGCATGCTTTTGTGTTACAATACTACCCACATCCAACAAAAGCAAAACAAATAGCAAATCTAACTGCAATTTTTCAGGACATCCAAGAAGGAGCTTAGAACGAACACCCTCAGACATAGACACTAATTCTGAGACCTACTAAATGCAACATCTCTTCGACACTCCCTTCCAGCAGTTCCACTCAGAGCTCAAGTCAATTGTTAGAGCTGGATTGATGCTGTCCCACTCTCCAGGCTACTTTATATAGAAAAGAGTCCCTGCACGTGTCCTATCTAATGCCTTGCCGTTTCAAAATGGTCTTCTTTTTTGTATTATCCTCTATCTTCTTTTGGTCCATCACTTTTTCTTACTGCTTATAAAATGTATCTAAGAATATCAGTCATTGTTTCTAACAGCTTGGAATACTCTCTCTGGAGGAAGCTAACTGTTATAAAAGAGAAGAGGCCCACAGATCAAAGAGCCGAGGCCCCTTGCGAACAGGCAAACGAGTGGGCTGGGAAGCAGATCCTTCACTTCAGTCCCAGTCCAGCCTTCAGATAACTAGACTGATTGCCTGACCCAGCTGAGCTACTTCTGAATTCCTGACCCTCAGAAACTGTGTGAGATAATAAATATTTGTTATTTTTAAGCCACTAAGTTTTTGCAGCAATTTGTTACATGGCAGTAGATAACTAAAACACCTATTCATATTTAAGAATGGAGGGAATGGGAGGGCTGACTAGGAGTTCTATGTATGTGGGTGGGCTTAATGACGAGAAGTTTTTCCTTAAAATGAACTCTTAAGGGCAAACTTTCCCTCTGTCTTCTGTTGTTCTCTTTGCTATTTGTTTATACTATTTAAAAAGTGTATTTTATTATTATTTTAGTAGAATTTAGGGATTGAGGAAGACAGAGTATGCTCACTCTTCCATTTTGAACCAGAAGTCTTCTGTATAGCATCTTTCATTTCCTTTATTCAGTACACAACACCTCACTTTTAAAGATCAAGAGCAGGCTACTGTTATTATGTGATCTTTTCTGAGAGGTCTCTTGGGCCACTGCCCTCTCTTCATTCACTCAGCCTGTCTCTCTCAGCCTATCTCTCCATTCTCTCCAACTTTTTCCCTTACCTCCCCAAAACAATCACAGCTATTTTATGGAACCCCAGTCTTCAAGAGAAATGATCCTGTTTGATGGCATATAGACCTCTAGGGAAGTCCTCTGGGGAATGATCTGGTGAAATAGATCTCTAGTCAAGTCCTGGCCTTCCTTGGTATAGTGATACCATGGGGGCTGGAGGGAAAACCTTGGTGGGGTGAGCAGAGAAAATATGATGAGTGATGAAGACTCCATTTACATTTCTCCTCCCAGAAGTATCCACAGTCTCCCTGGGCCACAAGATATTCCTTCCCATAGAGAACTATATCACGAGAAACCCTGGACTATGGAAACAGCACAGCTATTAGGGTAAAAGAACCTCTCCTCTTTCTTACTCCTTCCTAAATCACAGAGAAAGGCAGTTCTGGAAAGTGAACTCTTGATAACTCCCAGGTTCCTAAACTAGCTCTGTATATTTCTTTCACATCAGAGTTTATAAGATAACACTTGCCACTTGGATATTTTAAGTTTCTGATAGTGGTGCTGTTCTTGTGTGGACTTTATGATTACTTCTCTCTAAGTGTAGAATGTTGATAATTTGAAATTTTGAGTCTATGTCCTTAGTTATTGACCAGAAAAAGGTATATTTTATGTGAACAGCCAATGACGAAGGAATCCAAGAGAGTGGTACAGTATCCCAACATGTAGACAAAGTATAGTGGTGAAGAATACAATGCAAATGATATTTGGAGGTATCCTGGCATGTCTTTAACATCGAGAAGGTCTAGGCACAGAGGTAGAGGATTCACTTAGAGAATTAACTCCAATAATAAACTTATCAAAAATGTGACAGAGCCTCATTTCCAGAAAGGGAATGGAGAATGAGGCAGGTCAGGAAGTCAAGAATTCAAGGATTTCAATTTCACCAGAGACATTGGGGAAAAGCCAAAATCAGTCATGTGAAATATGGATGCTATGCTTTTCTTCTTGCTCAAACTAAGTTTTAAAGAATTTAAGCTTATTAAATACAGCAAAATCCAGACTTAGTATGGTTTATCTCTGGAGGAAGAATTGGCAGGAGTGGAGAGGCTGCTAAAAATAGTGTTGACCTTGTGCCCTGAGTTTTATCTACTCCTTGAAGGTCCTCTCAATCCAGCTTCAGCAGAGCTCATTGCTCTGGGCCTGGGGATCACCAGGCCTTTATTCTTAGCAGGTCTAAGACAGACAGAATCTCTCAGAGACTTTGTTAGATATGAAGGGAAAGAATAGGAAAATAATTAGTAAATAGATAGAATGTCAAAACATTTTATTTAACAAAGTCCAGGGATCCAATTCCATCATATCTAGTTTGTTGAGATTTCTATATTTGCCCCTAATTCATTGAAATCTTATTTGTGTTTCTTCCATCAGACCAGTCTCTGTGTATCAGTTTTAATTTTGATTACCTTGTTCTCACCTCTTACAGATGAACTCCATAAAAATCTTGTCACTTTTCAGTGTACAGTAAAAGAGAGACTTTGCATATCTGTTGCATGTGCATCTTTTGCATATTGTCCACTTTTTCAATTCTGGTTTTTAGTCTGAAAAAAGTAGGCTTATTCTTCATGTGACTGACACCAGGAGTAACTTTTCAGGTGAGACTTTGACTCAGCTCTCTATCTTCAGACTCATGGCTTTATATTACAGGCCAGTAAGTTTAACTATCTCATTCAAATGGCAAACACACTATCCTTAAAACTGGGTTACACACCTATAGTAACAGATAAGTTGTTCTCTCATTTAGGGGCCAGATTGTGTGTGTGTGTGTGTGTGTGTGTGTGTGTGTGTGTGTGTGTGTGTAAATAAAAAGCAGATGGTCATTTTGTTTCATGGGAAGTAAAGAGATTTAAGATGAGTTCTTCTACGCTTTTACTTGTGGGAGGAAGAGTTCCCAAAGAGGATGAGGAAATACTGCAGATAGCAAATCTGAAAGTACAGGATTTTAATGATCTGAAGAAGAATTGAAGCCTGATCAAAGTTAGGATTGTGGGAAAAGGTACCTAAAAGAGGTAAAGATGCAGAAGGAGCTCTGGACAACTGAAGATACACAATCAGGATGATTTCCATGGAAGGGAAGACAGATTTCAGGGGAGAAAGCTCAGAATACAGAATGTGCCCTTGTCAGGGGGAAAAAAAAGTAAAAAGGTGACATTTGGTAAGCTATAGGTATTGCTATTTTTAGGCGATGTAGGAATAACTGAATTGCACATCAGATAATAGCTACACATCTCCATGAAAAATCTGCCTACGAAGAATAATAAAAAATAGGAAGCAAAATATGAGTTGTTTCCTAGGCTTGGGCCCTAAGCCCTAATGCTGAGAATTCTTATAAAATATACTGGAGGACATAGTTTAAGGGGTCTCTATTTCATGTTCCTTCTTAGAAACCCAAAGCCTCAACCTCAGAATTATTTACATACCAGAATAGAATGGCCCTAAGGGCCATTACATACACATATTACGTACACACGTGTATATATATATACACACACATATATATGTGTATATATATATATTTCATAAGGAGCATAACCAAATAATTATATAGAAAAGTAGATTAAACACAATTTTAAGACAGCCCTGCATGAATCCCTTACCATTTTGCTAAAGAAGAGGAAAAGAGAAGAGAGAACCAATATATAGGTGATCTTTAAATCTACAGTGACCCTTTCTTACTGTTAAATGTGGCCGAATTAGTGATCTGGATCCAACTAAGCAAAACAATGTCCCTCCTTAGCAGGAAAAATTAAGAACAGGCAGGAGTGGTATGAAAGAAGTTTAAAAGTTTTATAATTCTCCTTAAGTTTCTGTTCCCAGTGTAGCAAGAGACAGGTTATTAAAAGGATGTTCTGGAGAATACTCGTTTTTTTTTAATAATCTCACTTTAAACCATGCCAGTTTTCTTCATAATACTTTGACCGCTCACCAATTCCTCCTTGCTACCTACAGAACTATTTCTTTGTTTCTGTCTTTTTTATTATTACTGATTTTTTTTCCACTGCTTGATTTATTATCTTAATAGAGTTAGATTAAAATCTCCCCTTGTGATAGTGGACTTGTTGATCTTCTCTTATAGTTTCAATAAATTTTGCTTTATATATTTTAAAGCTATGTCATTAAGTACCTACCATTTAAAAAATTTTTATTTTCCCAGTAAACTGAAACTTTTATTAATTAATAGCACCATAGCACAATGAAAATGAAAGATCTGCAGGTCCATGCATCAACATGGATAAATCTCAAAGACAATGCTGAGAAAAACATGCAAATTACACATAAAGTTAAAAACTTGGAAAAACTGAACAATGTGTTATTTAGGGATACATGATATAGATGGTAAAAATCCATAAGAAAATCCATGGTAGTGGCAACTTATGGGGAAAGAGAAAGGGTCATGATTAGGGAAGAATGCATGAGGGGCTTCAAAGGTTCTGGAATGTTCGGTCTCTTATGACAGTTGGTGTATATGTGGGTATATGTTTTATTGTTATTTAGTCTATACATATGTTATATATTCTTGTATGTGTGTATGTACATACACACATGTGTGTATATATATATATATATACATATATATATATATATTTCATAATGAGCATGACCAAATAATTATATAGAAAAAGAGATTAAACACAATTTTAGGACAGCCCTGCATGAATCCCTAAAGCTGGAGGAAGTTTCCACTGCGCCCCACCCCTGAGGTTCTGAGACATCTGCTCATAAGGTTGGGTTTATTTATAAGACTATGCTTTTAGCTCAGCAAGGCCTTCTAGGCTTGGACCAAGTATGCCCGGGTGACTTTTTCAGTTCTACAGGTATGACTATGTTACAGTTATTCAGCCTCGTATCCTCATGGGAACATTCTTCACTAAATTTTCAAACCTGAAAACACTCCCAATTCTCACCCCCATTTACTTTCTGTAATTAGTCTTCTGTATTAGTTCCCACTCAACCTGTAAAATAACAACTAAATTGAAATGCTTGCTTTGCACTAGGCTTTACATATTTTAATTTACATATATTCATTTAAATTTCACAGCAGTCCTGTAAAGTGAGTACTGTTAGTTTTTCTACTTTACAGATGAGAAAAACAGGGTAGAGAACTTAAATAATTTGCCCAAGATTTTTCAGCTTCCAAGTGGGTCTAAAACCAGACACTGGCTTCAAGGTGAGGCCTTGTTCTTGCCAATTCTTGCCAATTCTCTTTCTAGCAACTGTGGTCTTATTCTTGAACTTCAGTCCAGCCAACTAAACCTGAATATCTTGGGTGGCAGCAGTCTCTCTCCTAGTCCTTCAGAGTTCTGCCCACTATAGATTCTCCATCACAGCATTCTACCTCCTGTTGGTATTAGATTTGAAATGGTAGATATTCTAAAGATAAGAAAAAAAGAGACAATCATAGTTCTGCAGAGTGAAATTTTAAATGGAAATTTAGCTTTAAAAGAATTGGAAAATTCTGATAAAAGTACTTAATATATCAACAAAGAAAAGAAAGAAGCACATGAAGATGTTTAGGAAACTGTAGAGGGAGCTGTCTGATAAGCTCAGATACTAAAAGACAAAGATGAGAGAAGAGCACACGCCCAAATACTGTCTTGCATGCCCTATTAACTGAGGATTAACTCAATAAACATTAGTATGAATAAAATTGAAATGAAGGACAATGATAAGGCATATAAGGATTGTGTCCAGAAAAATTATATTTTCGTATGCTAGAATTGCAAAAACTGCTGTGGGGTAAAGAAATAGAGTGACTTCATTTTCAGCCCCAGGCTTTAAAAGAACAGATTTTGTTCTAAGAAAGTACAGACCCTGCTTAAAGACTATATTCTAATATTATGGCGCCAACAAGAAAGTAGATGTCTCAATCCTCATTTGGTTGCATTTTGTCTTTCAAGGTATATTGTTGGGCTGAGAAGGGTTACAGGGACTCTGGAGAGAGGGAAGAAAGTGCAGAGTGGGTGTGGAGCATCGGAGAGCCCCTGCTCATCTCCATGTCCAGCACTTAGAATAGTTCCACCTTCCAGAAGTTTGCGAAGGGGGATTCCTAACATACTCACAGTTTAGTCATTTCAGTGATAATTTATCAAGCATGTGCCCTGTGCCTGGTACCATGTTAGACACTCAAAACACAAAGATGAAAACAACACAAGATAGTCTCCCTGGGAACTTGAGGAATTCTGGAGAATGAAACTGGTGCCAGAGACCAGGAAATGTTCTTATTTCCTCAAAGGGAGTAAAGTGGAATCCTCAAACTATCAGCTTCCTGGTTCTCAGATAATCAGGCTTCAAATTAGGTTGACATACCTGATATCAAACATCTGGTGGGCCATAAAAGTGAGGTTCAGGCTTCAGAACCATGGACCCTTCTCACTGATTTTGCTCTAGCCCTTTGTCCTGTTGTATGTCCTCCTGGCTTTTAGCTCTTAGCTTTGTCTTTCAGTTATCATTCTGTCATTTCTCTCTGAATAAAATGCCAATGTGACTTTCATTTATTCATTTATTTAAGAAATATTAATCGAATGTTTATTATGTACCAGACGTTGCTGTAGGTGCTGGGGATATATCAGCAAATAAAACAAAGTTCCTGTCCTAATGGAACTTATCTTCTGGAACTGGTTGTGGTGGTAGAGGTATATATATAAATACATAGATATATACCATAGATAGATATGGTTTACAATAGTGCTATGAATCAAAATAAAATTCACCAGAATAAGAAGGACAAGGAGTACTCTTGGGCTGTTGTTTAACGTAGTGTGATCAGGGAAGGTTTCTCAAATAAGGCAATATGTGCATAGAAATTGGAAGGAATTTAGAGTGAGAGTCATGTTTGTGTGTCATAGAATAGCCTTGGGGTGGAGAGAGAAAATTAGAAGGTGAGAGCAGTTAGGAGTCTATTAGAATTACTGGTGAAAGAGTTGATGGTGGCTTGGATCAGATTACAATGGTTAGAGGCAGGAAGAACTGATACAATTCTGAATGCATTTTGAAGGCATCACTGAAAAGATTTGCTGTTGGATTCAATATGGGGTATGTGGAGTATCAGCAATGAAACATTCCTGGCTTTAACCCTTAGTTCTCTCTAAGACGTGGCTTATCCTCACCTTCTGACATTACCTACTTCTAGCCACTTTGGTAGCCAGTTCTTTGGTGGCCCACTCCCATTGAGAGCCCCACACCCAGCTCTGGCATTGGCCTTCCATTCCAGTGCCCCTACTAGGCTTGCTCTAAACACTGGAGGATAATTAGACAGGTGTTTTCTTCCCTAAAGTTAAAAACAAAAACAAATCTAATTGAAATGGCTTCCTGTGTGTCCTGAAAGTGTATGTCAATCTAGGGAAAAATAGAATTAACTATGTATGAAAATGTAGCATTTTCTTTACTTTTTCTTCCTGATTAAGGAATCAGTGTTTAGGGACTTAGCTGATCATAAAATGAAAGTGGTCACGTAAATCTTGGATAAAGAGGAGAACACCTTAGAAAAATGAATGTATGTTTCTGTTTTAAGTCAAAAGATAAGTAAGTGATTCAGAAGAAATCTCCTTCATGTTGTGGTAATGAATTTAGCTCAGAAAGTTCTGATTCTAGCAGTAGGCTAATGACTACAAGAGAAACTGTGTTCATACCTGTTCTGTTTATCCATAGTTGAAGTGCATATCATCTGTTCTACCACTACTCTCTGCCTTTTTACACTAATTGGAACCAAGGCCAGTGTCTTTGGAATAAGAGCTGTAGGTGGCATTACTGCACCCTTGGGTCAGACAGAGGGAATCCAGCTTTGCTTCTGTTTCAGCTGTTACACAGATGGCTTGCCATTCCCAAACACGAACAGGAGCTGATTAGCACTCTGGTGCCCTATTTAAGTTTGTGGCTCCAGAGAGAAGCTATTTTGAAAAGTGAAAAGATTACACTCCGATAATAGACCATAGGCCTTACACATGTGGATGGCTCACTGAGGATTAAAAGAGCAGACCCAGAATAAATGCAGCCTGCACCTGATAGAACAATGAGGGTGACTTTCTCTCACACTGACTGCAGTCGCTGTTTGAAGGAAGTTCCCTGCTCAGATCATTGATGCCTCTGTGAGCCAACATAATGGCAGGTGGTTTAGGGGGCCAATGTCTGATCCAACTGCTGTCTTCTCCAGGAACCAATTAAACCACTTCACACTCCTCTGATGGTGTCTCAGGGATCTTAGGTCCTAATCTGTAGACTCCTCTCTCCAGAATTTGATCTTTTTTTGAGTGTTCCTGCATGGAAATATTGTCCCAGCATCCCTGATCATCTGAAGAGGTAGATGAATGGGGAAGTTCACATTTGTTCTAATTTTTTAAACAAATGATGGAATTTTGTTAATTTCAGGTCAAGATCTCTAGAAGTTGCTCTAAAGGGGACTGATGGCTGGACAAGGCCTTTAAGCCTGTAGGTCAGATTTAAGATGACCAAGCCTTTGAAAAAACTAGGTCACTCAACTGTGATAATACCTATGTGTTAATATGTTCACGTACCAAGAGAAATAATGTGGTCCGAGGATACAAAGTTTATTACCATAACATTGGTCTCAATGCCTTTTCTGTCTAGGAAACTAAGTAACTAAACAAACATCTTCAACAACATTTGTTAAACACATATCGTGTGTCTAGAATGTTGCTCAACAACATTTGTTAAACACATATTGTGTGTCTAGAATGTTGCTTGGCACTGAGAATTCAGTGATGAAAGAGGATTAAGGTATTGATCTTGGTGTCTATAATCAATAAGGAAAAAACTATTGAAACTACACCCTTCCTCCCAATCCTTTGGATGGTAGGGATCCATTATGTAATCTCCAATGTTTGTCCTAGAAACTTTCAGATATCTGTCAGATCTATTTATGACTCAAACATGTATGTCATAGGTAGAAATGAATTACAGGGCACCAGTCCAGATTTATAGCCAGAAAACATACTTACATTTTATATTATCTTAGGTGGTCCACAGGATGATGTTACAGCTGAGTCACTGTATGTAAGTGGAAGACGCACTTGTCACTTGGAGTGGGAGATTTTCCACACTGCAATATACAGGTGCTTGCTTATTTTCCCTGTCTTACTATCTAGGTCAGTCACAGTGAGGCTGGGGGCAAATTTCTTGGGCTGAAGAATCAGGTGAGATGGCCTTTATTGTCCCAGTTTTTAGGCTTGAGACCTGGCATCTGTTTGGTGTATCTAACAACCTGGAAGGACCTCTTTGGGGAAGCTGTCTGATATGCCTCAGTTGCACTGAGACTAGGTAGTCAGAACTTGCTGTCAAGAGTTATGCGCTTCTTTGAGAAAGTATTTCCATGTCTCCAAAGTGGCATACTGTCATTAGTTTTCACCCACACTGGTGTTTTGAACCTATCTTAAGATATGAGGCTTAGAAGGTACAATAGTAGTTAGAAATCCAGGAAGGGTATGTCAGAGGTGTATATTTTAGCTATGGTCAAGTAGGAAGCCAAGTAGGTCTGATGGATACAGTAAGAACCACTGTTCTCGGATCCCTCTAGTGCATTTCATTTGTCCATGTGTCTGAACATGAACTTGAGCCCTCCCCAGGCAAGCATGGTATAATTGATTTTGAAGCAGTTTTAAAATTTTTTAAATAAACTCTGATTGTATAATATTAGACTTATAAAAGAGTTGCAAAGATGCTACTCTGATTTTATATTAGACTTATAAAAGAGTTGCAAAGATGCTATAGGAAGTTTCCATATACCTCTCACCCAAATTCCCCTATGATTAATAGCTTATATTACTATGCAATATTTGTCACAACTGAGGAACTAACTTTGGTAAATTATTATTAATCGAACTCTACACTTTATTTGAATTTTACCTGTTTTTCTCAATGTAAGGTTTTTGAATCATTATTCATATACCATACTTGTTGATATATCCTATTTAGTGCTGTTTTTGTCTAGTTTTGATATCAGTGTTATATCTGCTTCATAACCCTTCTCTGTGCACTGGAACAGTGTAGAAAGGATTGGAATTATTTCCTTACTGGTTTGAAAGAATTGACCTGTGAAATTGGATAGAATTGGAACTGTTTGGGGGAAGTTATATGCACTAAGACAATTGTCAAGAGGGGAGCATTAATATTCTAGCTAAGACTTTGGCCCTATGTTCCAATGTATTCCCTACTTGGGATATGCAGAAGCACTTGGAGAATTCTCACCTAAGCCAGATTGACCTGTATGCTCTTGTGGAAAGCAGGCCGAAATATCTACCCAGCCTCTTCCCCTTAAACCTACACAAGAATCTGGAATTTTATATCTCTTTAATAAAGAAAGTCCAAACCAGAGCCTTGTAGTTGGTGCAAAAATAACAGAACAAAAATCAAAAGTGTCAGAATTTGATGTAATGTTTATAGAGCCTGCTCTTAACCCTTTCAGGCTCAGGCTCTTCCCTAGAATTTTGATTCAGTCTGAAGTGGGGCCTAGCATCTAACATTTTGAACAAGTTCTCAGGTACTGCTCCTTGGTTCAGGGACCATACTTTTGAGAAACATTGCCTTAAAGTATAGTTTGTATAGAAATAATAAATGCGTCATTGTTTCTCTTTATTTCCCAGTTCTTTGAGCAATAATTCAGTTCTCTAACAATCTCCAAAGGTGACCAGTGATTTTTATTTTTATAACGTTATGAACTCAAGCATTGTTTTAAACATAATCAATGTGTTTCAGTTACTTGCAGTTATTCATTTTCTTTTTGGAGCTTAGGTTATGTCATGTTTGGCCCGTGGGAGCTTTTTCAAGTAGGCCCCTGTGTTCTTTTGACCTGACCCATGCCAAGAGTCTTCGAAAGCTTCCTTCTTTGGGGGTATCAACAAAATGCTCCAGACTCACCTTGTAAATTTTATATCCCAAACTTGAAATTCAGCTATTTCTTCAAAGAGTCTTGGTGGTTTCTTTTAATGTGAATCTATATTATATTTTTGCTATTTTTTTCTAGTTATAAAATCATATTCTCATTGCAAAAAGTGTGGAAAGGGCATAATAGTGTAAAGAAGCAGAAAAACAATCCTACCATTTTAAAGCAACCACTGATAACATTATAATATATTCCTTGCCAGATCTTTTTCGGTGAAATTCTACATGGTTGAAACCCCATTATGTATATAAACTAATATCTTGCATTTTTAATTTTTAAAAGAATATAAGAATTTTCCTATATCATTAAAAACTTTCACGAACATCTTTTTAATAGTAGCATCATGTCCCATTATATAGACTTAACATAATTTCCCTAATTATTCTTCAATATTGGACATTTGTTCTTGTAAATTATGCTTCAGAGGGCAGCTATATGCTTAAATCTTTGATTCTCTATGGTCATGCTACCCTGAACACGCCCGATCCTGGCTGATCTTGGAAGCTAAGCAGGGTCGGGCCTGGTTAGTACTTGGATGGGAGACCACCTAGGAAGAGCATGTGCTGTAGGTGTAAAAAAAATAAAATCTTTGATCTTGTTTTATATTGTTTCCTTAGGATCTAATCGAGAAGTAAAATTTATGGATCAGAGAATATGAACATATTTGAAAGCTCTTGAAACCTATTATCAAATTGCTCTTCAAAAACCATTATACCCCTGCCAGCATTAAGCATTTTCATTTTAAAATCTTTGCTAATGTGATTGATAGGTAAAAATTACTCATTGTTGTCATTTGAACTTTTATTCTAAATATATTAACACTTGATCTATTATGATATTGCAAATATTTCCCCCAATTTATCATTTGCCTTTCAGTTTTAGATTAGTTTTTGACACACAGAAAACTTCTATATTCATCTTCTAGTACCTTCTTTTGAGACTTCTTCATTAGATTTATAATGTCTACATCAATAACACAAAGAAAAAGGAAGTTCGAATCCAGTTTATATAAATTAACTATCAAACTGTTTTTGCTAGTGTACATATGTTCTATAAAGTAAGAAATAAGAGCAAGACTTGGCAGTCTACCATGTGGTCACACATGAGTGGAGACCCACCCTCACACTGTAATCTGGGTGTAGCAGGGCCCTTTCTTCCCAACTCTGCTCATCTGTAAGAGACAGTAATTGAGTCTCCCATATTTGATGGGGGCAATTTTTGTTAAGATAGTCACTGCTGAAAACCAGTTGTGATTTAATAATCCACATGGGCCAAAAACCCTTCAAAAATGTCTGTCAGATCCCCATGATGGGACCAGGGCCAGCAAAGCCTTCCTATAGCCACTTTGTCAGAGCCTTGCTGTTCTCCATCAGAAAAGCAAGCAGAACTATAATAGAAGGGAAGGATGAGGTCATCTCAATATAGGAGCACGATATGAGAGGCACAAGCTTAGAACTTGGTCTGGTTTGTGCCATAAAAGCAATATTTGAGTCTCTGCACAGATGTGCCCCAGTGGGCTTTTCCTCCAGTTGACTCTATTTTCTCTCTCTGTCAGCCTTCCCCTTTCCTCCTACAATTCTTTTTCATGAAGTCATTCAGTATCATTCCTTCACCCACCCTCTTCACTTAGGAAACTCCCTTCACACTTTAGGGTTAGAATTTCCTCCTTTGCATTTTGCAGACTTCAGTAGTGTCTCATGTTTTTCCTGTGTGCTCATTGCAGTTTTCTTCTGCTCAATTCATTGCTTGGTTGGGAGTGGTGAGGTGGGTTGAGACTTATTTTGATTTCCTAAAAAGAAAACTAGATTTAAAATTTTAGCCTAACATGTAAATACATTTCATCAAAACGAGTATCATTTTTGTTAAAGATAATACAGTTTAATATATGCCAAGAGAGAAATAATTTATATCAGCATGACTCTGGCCTTGCCCATTTTGGAACCGTAAACCTCCCCATTATCGTATTAAGGAACATTTGGCAGTCTCTGAACCTGGCTAGCTTTACAGAAGGAACCACACTAGCCCTAAAAGGCCCTTTCCTTGCTATGCAGGATGGATGATGTCTGCTCCAATTAATTTGAGAGTCAGTTCATCTCACCTCAAAATGGCATGCTCCCCACCTGTCACCAAGATAAATTATATTCCTGGAAGATTGTCAACCTTCATATTTGCTTTGGCTCATCTACTAATTATATTTTTCAGAATAAGTTTATACACATAACATTTTTAGGAGAGAAATATAAGTTCAATTTTGCTCATGTAAGTGGGTAACTTTTGAGGTTGAAAATTTAGTTTTATAGCAGTCTTCTGTTTCTACTGATGGAGCTAGGAATTAGGAAGATTTTCCTCATTGTGAGCAAAACATTTGGATGATTATTTATTTAAATGTGTGACCAGTAGACCTACTTTGTCCTGGTACTAGGTTTAAAAGGGCATTTCTCTCTCTTTATATAGCAAGCTAAAGCTATGGTTCTGTCCTCATGGTATGCTGAGTTTAGGGGAGGACATGAAATGATTTGCATAAGGGGATTTAATGATAGGAAGACCTCCTGGAGTCCCTCTGTATCTCAAACATGAGGTTCAGGGCTGGAAATAATACAAAGGTCCACAAACAGGAGCTCTCTATGGGTGGGTCTGGACTGCGGCCAATGGTGCAACTTATGGGGCTTTGAAAGGGATTAGAGGGCTCTGCTTCATTCTGAGCTTGAGGTTGGCAAATACTGCAGGCTCAGCCTACCCCACTCTCCAGCAGGGTGTGGAACTTTGGGGGAAAGGACCAACCATATGCTTTTAAACTGACCAAGTTATAAGCTTGGAACCTAAGGATGAGGTTCTGCTGTGGCAGTGAAGGATCTTTATAGAGATTATTGCTGCAGCTGTAGACAAGCACCCCTCTGAACAATGGAAGTTTGGGAGGAATGTGCTTTCCAGTTTTCCTTCTTCATAGATTTTTGGAAGCAGGATAGATCTCTATAAACTGAGCGAGCCTCTAGTGCTCTTCACATTTGGGCATGGTGCAGGCTTTAAGAGGGAGAGACTGGATTTTTCAAAGTTGCTCAAGCCAGAAATCTTATATTTCTTTTTTTTTTCCTTTCCCTATTTCCAATCAATCATAAATTCCTAATGACTCTACCTCTAAAATCTCAATGAATCTATCTGCTATTCCTTATTTCTTCTAGTTTGAAATAAAGAATGCTAGTTCGGGCCCCTGGCATTGCATTCCTGCTCTATTAGCCTTCTAACTCCTGTTTCAGCTTCCTGTATAATTCACATTCTGCACAGAGTTAACTTTCCAAAATATAAACCAGTCTTGTCACTACCCTGATAAAACACACCAATGACTTAACATCCTGCTTGTAATAAAAATCAAATCTCCCTAGTCTAGCCTACAAGGCCCCTACTGGATCTGACCCCTTCTCCAGTCCCTTCTCATTATTCTTCTCCTTGACCACTGTACTTCACCCACATGACTGTTTCTGGAACAGGAAAGTTCATTCTCAACTCAGGGCATGGGCATCAGCCTATACTGCACTTCTCCTGACTCCTTACCTCCTTGTCACAACGTCAGAGACCTTTTTTGGATACCTAAGTTAAAATAGCCCCCATTCCCATCACTCTGATGTTATCAAGTTAACATTTACCACCAGCTAACATTTTCTTAGTGACTTTTATCTGCCTGCCCATCTGTCTGTTCATCATCTCTCTAATCTAAACAAGCTACTAGTTTATGCTCTAGTTTGGGGGAAGAGGAAAGGGTGGCAACAGATGAACAAATAATTGAATGAGTAGCTAGGTATTTCTTCGAAGATTAGATTGTAAGTTCCGTGAGAGCAGGGATTTTCAAATGGATCCTTAGCTTCTGGAACAACGTGTAATACGTAGTAGTAATTCAGTAAATATTTGCGGAGTGAATGAAATGGCTTAAGCAAATAAATGAAAAGATAAAGGGGATATACTCACCTTTATTCCCTGAAGGTGTAAAGTGCATCTCACATGTTACACATAATTAAAATGTTTTAGCCTTTCCCAGGAGACAAGCAACATGCAAAGTGCTTTCTTAGTGCTTCATTTAATATTTAACAACAATCTTCTGAAATTATTTCCATTTTATAGGTGGAGAAACTGAGGCTCAGAGAGATTAAGTAACTGCTATTTAAGTCAAAGAGCAGAATCTCTGATCATTTGATGCTGTCTAGTAATCTGTTGATATGGTTTCATCCCAGTAAAGTGTGATTAATGAAGTTACCATTTTTTAAATAAGATTTCATACATCTTAGAACAATAGAAGTAATAGTAACAATAAATAGTAAAAAGTATCCTTTCTTGCTGATCTTTCCTGTTCAGGGGGAACTGCTTGCTACTTTTTTGGCGGAAACAGTTAATCAGCAAATGACCAAATTATAAGTGTTCAAATAAGGGATCAAGGCTCTGTCTGCTTCATTATAGATAGTCTTTTTAACTTGCAGGAAGGGAAGAAATGGAGAGAAATAATCTAGTATTAAAGGGTGTATGAGTGAGACCTAAACAAATTAGTAATCTCTTTCTCTCATGTAGAGAAAATATTTTGCTTTTCCTTTGCAAAGTATAGGCCCCTTTTGGGGGTAGAAGTTCACTTTTCCTAACTCCATGAGGTGCCCGCTTTCCAGGAGTCTGCTTCGGAAGGTGGCTCCCACCACCAGCTTTAAGTAGGCCTGGCGTTTGTCTCTTTGTGTTCATCCTACTGGGCTCCATGACAGATGGAGTTGATTCTAAACCGACCTGCTGAGCTTGGGTGTGATGCTTTTAAACATGAAATCTTGATTAATGGCAAATGTTAATTGAAGCAGTGAATTATTAAAATGTTTTTCCATAAATGATAAATGCTATTGCTGGCTGATTTGCTTCTTGTGACATCATAAAACTTTCCAAGAAGTTACTAGCTTTGTCCAAGGAAAACAGGAAGAAGTGTTGCATCTGATGACATTTGCGGTGACCTGCTCATGCACTTGGACTAGGTGTGATTGGAGATGACACCACTTTTCGCCTGGAATTCCTAATCATCTCAACCAAACAAGCAAATCTTCTTTCCTTTAAATACAAAACTCTCTCCATGTGATCTCATCCAGCCTCCTAGCTTCAGTTCCCACCGATAGCTGATGACTCCCAGTCTTTACCTCTGTAATTCAGATTTCCCCCTAGACTCCAGACATATAAGCACAATTATTATTGGACAACATCCCCTGATGCCCTGTGGGATCTCAAAATTGTATTCATTCATTTAACGAATATTTATCAAGTACCTACCACATGTCTCCAGTGCCACTTTGTTCTATGTACCAGGAAAACAATAATGAACAAAATAGATATAGCTCCTTGTGGAACTTACATTCTAGTGAGGAAGGGAGGAGATAGATAAACTAAAACAGTCTCTTAGGGGAGCAGGGAGTGCTGAGCATTGGAGGTGGTGGTGGCAGTGATAGAGTTTTCTTATAAGGTGCTCAGTGAATCTCCCATTAGATGACATTTGAGCTGAAACATAGAAGAAATTCTAGATGGATCTAAGATTTAAACATAAAAATGAAACTATAAAATTCTCCAAATTGTCTGTCTTTTCAGATTTTCCCCATGTCCTGCATTCACAGTCTTGGGGAATGTTGCACCTAATCACTGGGGCCACATTCACAGGATCATCTTCCTCTCCCCTTATACTTATAGGAGAAAGCATCCTCTTGCCCATCCCGAATTCCTGCCAGCCCCAAGCAGGAACTTACACCTTCATAGAGACATCAGGTAGAGTCTTCTGCCTCTTTGTCCAACTCTCATTAGCTCTTTCCTATAAGAGAAGGAGTGATGGGTCTTATAGGCCAGATACAGAATCTCTCATCTACTGATTCAGTTTCTCTAGTGCTCTCTGGCAGTGCTTCTCAAACTTTAATGCTCATAGCAGTCAGCTGGGAGCCCTTGTTCATATGCAGACTCCGCTCCAATAGATCTTTGCTGGGGCCTGAGATTCTGCATTTCTATTAGACTCTCAGATAATGCCAATGCAGCCAGTCTGTGGACCATTCTCTGAGAAACAAAGGTCTATGGAGTATGAGAAAGCTTCAGTCCTTCATGCTATGTATGTTGTCAATAGCTCCAGCTCTCCTCACACATAGGGCCCAATATATGGGCTTGAGAACAAGTGTTAGGAAGTCCATTTTACTTCAGATCCAAGCCAAATATTCCAGTCCAGATTTATTAGATTAAAGCTTATATGCTTATTTCTATTTGACATCTGTCTATTCCAAAACTGGTTTAGAAGTTGGGAGAGACAAGAGGAAGGTGTTATTATTATTTCTATTTTACAGATGAGGAAACTGAGGCTTAATGAAGTTGAACAACTGATTTAAAGCCATAAAGGGAGGACATACAGACTGGAATTTGAAGCCTATTAGTCTGACCCTAGCGTTGACACTCTTACCCACTGTTTTATCCTGCCTCTAAATCATCTTGTACCATGTGATCTGGGTCCCTCTCTACCATGTGATTCCTTTCTTATCCCCATCTTTGTACCCTCCAACCCAGTCACAGCTTCCTTATCCCTTTTCGTTACTTGACCATCTTCTTGCCAATCAGTATATAGATTAAAGTCTATCCCCTTCATGAAACTTTTCTTCGACGTTCCAGCAAGAAGTAATCCCTACCTATTTGTTTCTTGGTTTACTGTATACAGAATACCATCAGTTCCCTTGCAAGAGTTAGTCATTTATTTATAATATGCCAATTTCCTCTACTATTTTGAAAGATAGGAATGGTGTTTGATTCATCTTTTCTTCCCAGCATCCTGCTCAGGGCTTGCACTTATTAAGTGCTAAATATACATTGAATGAATGTTTAATGCTTATCTTGGAACTTAGTAGCTGAATGCTTTTGTGCTCAGTCTCTTTTTCTGTCTTCTTTGCTTTACTCCCTTGCATTTTGTTTGAAGTGTCCCTTTCCTTTCTCCACTGTATGAGCAGAAATAGAGAGGGCAGAGGCACTGTCTTATTATGTTAGAGACCTACTAATCATTTGGTGAAGACTTTGCACAAACTTGTGGTAAAATAAAAGTTTGATAATAAAATATTTTTGTAATCTGAGAAGAGCAAAATATAACCTTTAACTTAAAATAACCAGCTCTTACATTAACGAGTATGTGATCTTGGGCTAGTTAACTAAATTATCTGAACTTTACTGTCTTCTTCTGTAAGATGATGGTGTTAACATCTACATCTCAGGATTATTGAAAGATCAGATGAAATAATACAACTTAAGGAACAGCGGGGCTCAGTAACTGTCAATCTCCTAGCTTCCTCTTGCCCATTCTTGCTGCCAAAACGAGGTTTAGGCCCTCATCATACTTGTTTATTTCTGCTTCCTGTCTCTCTCTCTTTTGTCCATTTTAAATACGCTGCTTTGGTCCTCTCCCTAATCACAGTATTTATCCTGATGCTCTTCTGCTCTAAGATCCCATCACCAACACGATAAAATCTAGGCAGCCTTATTCTAGGGTTCTCCTTAAGCCTTCCATTGTGCCCTGACACCAGCCCCTCCTGCAGGCAAAGTGGGCAGCCTCTATGTTTTTGAACATACAATTTTTTTTTCTTATCCCTGGGCCATTTCTCACATGGTTCCATCTACTAATTATACCCAACTATTACTTAAGAATCCAAATCTTATCCTCAAAACATAGTGCAGGTCTTAATTTCCCAATCACCAGATATAATCTGTGTATATGTATTGCTTGCTCTTCTTATCTGTGTATTCCAATTTAGGAAATTTTGCAGTTTTCTTTTGGAATAGTACTAATTCTGTTTTTTGAGAAGGCTCTTTTAATCTTGTTTCACCATTTTCTCTCTTCTACTAGAAGGTAAAATCCTCAGGATTGGGGACTATATCTTGTTTTCCCACATATCTTCGTATTCCAATCACTGCCTACCATGCAATCTAATGTTTACCAACCTGGTATTGAGCAGTTTACTCTGTACCAGGCACTCAGCTCGTGAAAATAAATATCCAGACAAGGCATATGAGATTTTCTCAACTTTATTATAAAAACAGAAAATAAATAGGTGGAATACAATAAATGTATTAAATAAAAATGTCCATGGATTCTTCATAATTTCTTTCATTAGAAAGTGAAATTTAGTCCCCTGTACCTTGAATTTGGCTGGTTTTATGATGTGCTTTTCTAGTAGAATGCAGCAAAAGTGATGTCATGTTGAGTTTTTGCAGCATATGCTCTCATTCTCTTAGGAGACTTCAATCATGAGAACAAGTCAAGATCAGCCTCATTGAGGTTGAGGGACCATGTGGAGAGAGGGAGGCCCAACCTTTCCAACCATCTCTTTGTAGAGCAAAGGTAAACTATCCCAGATGAATTCAACCCAGAATGCTGACCCACTGAATCATGAGAAATAATTGATGGCTATTTTAAGCCACTGAGATTTAGGTATAATTTTTTTAGGGACCAGAAACCAAGTGAAATAAGAGAATAAGTGCTGTGATAGGGCAGTATAATAAAATAAAGCCTATAAGAGGCAGAGGCTAAACAACAACAACAAAATCTCCTTAGGGATGATATTTGACCTTAATATTTTATGCATAGAGGTTTCCAGAATGAATCGTTCGAGGGGGAACACATGGTAAGTGTTTAACAAAATCAGTTACTTTAATGATCAAATATACATTAAATAAAACCCAAGAAAAAATATAGTTATGACTTTATCTCACATTTAACAAAGATGTAAGTTACTGGACCAGTGTATGGGATCAAAAAGAAATATGAGATTAGTTACTTCTATGAAGCAGCCAAAATTCCAACTGAAATATAGAGTACTTAGGCAAAAACAAAATATACATATAAAGGATATATAATAAGTAGAACAGGAAGTGGAATGGCGAGAGAGAGGAAGAAAGAATATTAAAGAACTGGTCATTCAGGAGAGCTTCATGAAAGAGGCAGAGTATGGACTAAATCGTAATGGATAGGAAATGCCTAAAACTCAGAGAAAATCAGGTTCTATTCGAAATAGAAAGGAAGAGAGGGCATATTCCAGGAAGGAAAATGGCAAGAGCAAAATGGCAAGACCAAAGGAGGATGGCAAGAGGTAAGCATATGGCCCTTCTGAGAAAGAGTGGACACTTTGAAGTAGCAAGTGTAAAGGGCGGGGGATGATTTTGGAAAGGTTGTAATGGGCCTTATAGTAATGTTTAGTTTTATTTTGTTGAAATGGGAGCATTGAAGATTTTTATAGTAAGACCACACATTAACAGAATTCTGTGAAAACAAACCTGTGTGAAAGTCTTCTGCCTAGTCACCACACTGAGTTTTTTCTCCTGAAGCTCAGAGGCTGTTCTAATATCCAGTTTGCTTCCCCCATCCCAAACTTTTGTGATCAAACTGAGTATAGGAAATTACTAGGAAAATCTTCAAATAGGTACATCTGCAGTTTGGGCATATTTCAATACAGAAAATGCTTAGTTAGCACACTTTTCATTTGAGAGTGGCTGAATTAGGTAAGAGAAGTAGCTAAATTAGTCATAATTGACTTTCCATTGCTCTCTTGGTCCATACTCTAGCTTTTCAGGCTTGCCTGCTTGCTTCTCAGTATACATAGAGTGTGTTAATTCAATAATAGGCCCAATAGTGCCCCATTTTCTCCTTTGACTTGAATAGCAAAACAAATAAAAGATGGCAAAGAATTATTCTGTATTCCACAAATATCTATTGATATATCTATCTCAGCTAAGAATTTGGGATTAGAAAAGTCAAACAAGATGCTTTTTGCTACTTCCTTATGAACCACTAATGGAAGCAGATATATCAAAATACAACCTGCAAGGTGCCATTGTGGGTATTATAAATGGTTTGCTCAGCTTCAGTTGCCCTCTTTCTAGTGAGTCTTGCTGTTTGCAAAGGCTCAAAAGCTAAAAACTGTATTTCCTAGATTCTCAGCTAGGTTTCTGGATAAATTAGGTTCTACCAATTCAATGTGCTCACATATGATTTGGAAGGGCAAAGTGTGCCTCTTTGGTTGATTTTTGTTGGCAAGCAAGGTCCTAGGAACTGTTTGTTATTATGCTGCAGCATTCCAAGGCCCATTATCAACTTCATAGCTGCTGAGAGACAGTTTCAGTGGAAGTAGTGGCAACTTTTTCTGATCCCTGGATCATAAGTAAGGTGTGTGCTTTTTTACTAAGGTCAGATCTGTAGTGCTCATTTCAGGAGACCCAGCCTAGAACCCTTACAACAATTTTGTAAGCATCTAAATCTCCTTTTGCTCAATGTACTTATTATGGTTTCTGTTTCCTGCACTGAACATTTGCAGATGGTATTAAAGGTACATAAACAAAGCAGTTGAGAATCCAGCCAAGTGCATGACTAATTCTGCTTGGGAGAGTTGGAGAAGTTTCCATGGAAGAAGTGATAATATTATGTATCTTGAAGGATGAGTAGTAATTTTTATTTATTAGGCAGCTAAGGATAGTAAAGTTAGTCTAGGCAGCTAGCTAAGGGTGGAAAAGAACTTATGTAGAAGCACGAAGGTGTCAAAGATAATTCTATTCAGGAACAATAAGTAGACACTTCTACTGCATATCTACTGCCATATCCAGCCTGTTTTTTAGCACAGTTTTAATACAGTTATACTTCAGTGAGCAGCATTACCCCATAGAGTGGCCATTCTTCATAGTGTTTTTCATGTCATAAAAAACATATATATAATTAGTATGTATCTTTCCCATGTGCAGTCAACCAGTAGAGTAGAGAGAGATCAGAGAGTAGTTTAGTAAGGTGATTAGGATATGGACTGGGAGCCAGACTGCCTTGATGTTAACAACTCTCTCCGTTTTCTCCTCTGTGAAAATAGGGATAATAACAGTACTCTCTCATCAAAGAATTGTTTTGAGGATTAGACTTAACACGTGTGAAATGCTTAGAACATAGAAGACATGCAGAAAACCCTCAATCAATGTGAGTTTGGTAATTCATTATTCTTGTGGTTGTACTCTCTCAGCCAGTGAGTGCTAGTGTGCTGGCCTGTGCTCTTTACAGTTGGAATGACCTTCACAAATCTGTTCATTTCCTGCTCTGTGGTATTTCTTTCTACTGTTATTAACTTGTTTTTGAGAACTATTTTGACCCTTCCTGGCTCTTAAAAGGTAGGACAAGAGAGTGCTTGTAGTGCCACAAAATTGCCAAGGAAGATTTTCATGCTGGATTTTAAAATTCATAGTTTGTGATGGCTCAAGGCATTTTATGTAATGGGCAAGGCAGCAGAAGATAAATATCAGCAGAAATTGGTGAAAATCCTTTGACATTTTAAAGGGCATGTAAACATTACTGCAGACCAACAATTGTTTGACATAACCCAGAAGGAACTATGGAAGTAGCATAGAGATTCTACTAAAACAACTCTCAACTTAATTAGTTAACATGCTCACTTCCAAGAAAACATTCCCTACACTAGAAAGGCTATACCTGTACCTTCTTTTAAAATCTATACTATCTATTTGTATTGTCCTCTTCCCATCCTTGTCACTCTCTTATGCTTCTTGAGGTCTTTTGGATTTGACTTTTTGTTGTTATTCTGCAGACTCCAACAGTCAGAAAAACTTCAACTGATTTTAGCTCTATACAGTGGCCATTTTGTAGAACTACAACTTAGGCCCCTGTTGTCCAGCAACTTTGACCTTCTCTTAATTTAGGAATCTCCACATTAAGAAACCTTCAGATCTCTCATATTTCCCTTGGGTCTGCTCTCCTCTAGAAAACTTGACCTCTTGCTTTCATACCCCATCACTGGATTTTCTCTATCAGACTATACTTCCTTAAAGTTCTGTATTTTTTTCTTATTCTAAAACAAAACAAAACAAAACTCTTTCCTTTATCTTTGTTATCAATCCAGTTATTTCTTAATATTCTTTTTTTTCAGCCAACATTTACAACAAGCCACTGTGTGCGTTCTAGACCCTTGGGATTCAGAACAGAAAGACACCATCCCATTTCCAAGGAACATTCAGTGTGATGGAAGAGACAAAGGAATAAAACTTAACAACAACAGGTGGTTCAAGCTATGACACAAGCAACTGTAGAATTCTGTAGGCAAACTGAGCAGGAACACAAAACCAAGACTTCCTTGAGCAGAAAAACTAGAATTCAATCTTGGAAGACATCTAGAGATGACAGAGATTTTGTTTTTGTGTTTTTTTGGTGATTTGTATATTTTTAATAGCCTTATTGAGAGATAATTCACATACCATACAACTCACTCATGTAAAGTATACAATTCAGTGGCTTTTATTATATTCACAGATTTGTGGATCTATTACCACATTCAATTTTAGGATATTTCATTACCTCAAAAAGAAACTCCACACCCTTTAACCATCACTGCAACCACCCCAGCTCTCCTCTAGTCCAAGGCAACCACTAGTCTATATATTTGTCTCTATATATTTCTTTCTGTCTCTGTATATTTGCCTATTCTGAACATTTCATATAAATAGAATCATATGATAAATGATACTTCATGGCTGACTTCTTTCATGTAACATAATGTTTTCAAGGTTTATCCATGTTGTAGCATGTATCAATACTTTATTTTTGTTGCCAAATAATATTTTTATTATATGGATATACTACATTTTACTTATCTGTTCATAATTCTATGGACATGAGTTATTTCCACTTTTTAGCTACACGAATAATGCTCCTATGAATATTCATGTATATATTTGTGTGGATATATGTTTTCTCTTCTCTTGGGTATATACCTAAGGGTAGAAGTACTAAATCATATGAAAACTCTTTAACTGTTTGTGGAACTACCAGCCTGTTTTTGAAAATGGCTACATCATTTTACATTTTGACCAGCAGTGTCTAAGGTTCCAGTTTCTTCACATCCTTGCATTTGTTATCATCTGTCTTTTGATTATAGCCATCCTAGTTGGGCACAAAGTGGTAACTCATTGTGGTAGAAAGATTGTTTTACTAAAGTTAATATTCATACTAACACAGTGCCTGACACAGAGTAAGTATCTTAAATTTTAGAACTGAGGAAAGGGAAAAGATCTATAAGCAGAAGAAACAGGAAATTCAAAGGCAGAGAATCAAGAGAAAATAGATTCCATTTTGTGACTCATTAGAAACTCACCCATGTTGGAGCATAGACTTTATGTAGAGAAGATTCAGGAAACAAAATTGAAGATATAGTTAGTCAATGAATATTAAATGCCATCATTTGCCAGGCAGCGGTTTTTGTACTGGGATATAGCAGTAAACAAATACATGAAGTCTCTGCCCACAAGGAAGATTAAAAATAAAAATATTATAAAATAAGCAAATCATAAGATTTCAGGAGTTAAAGTCTTTGAAGAAAATTACATGGCCTAAAATAATAAAGAGTAACAAGTAAGAATAAGGCTGCAGTAGCTTGTGTAGAAGGAAGTGGCATTTAAACAGAGACCTGAATGATTAAAAACCAGTCAGTTATATGAAGCCCTGGTGTAGGAGCACTCCAGTCAGAAAGAACAAGGGCAAAGGCCCTGAGACAGTGTACACGTGAGAATGTACTGAGCTGCCAGTAAAAAGAAAGCCCAGTGCCAAGTGGTTTTTAAATAGGGATTTGCCATTTTGCACAATAAGAATCTGGTGATAGATGATCCTGATTTGCTTAATTCAGCAGCACAACAATGATAATCAAGGACCTAGGTAATTTCCATTTTCCTATTCTGTCATCTTTAGAACATTTCTTTTATTGATGTGTAATATGTGGATTGACAATGGGCTTTCACTTGGTCCAACTGTCATAAAATCAAGTGTGGCACAGATTGTATCTAGTAAAAAAGTGGCAGGGTTCAAGAGCTAGTCTCACTTTATTTTTTTTCTGCTTTCAGGATTTCGTAATGTTTTGTAGTTTATGAGCCTAGTTAAGTGGATTATTTTTTCTTAAGTAGAGGAATTTTTACAATATTTATCTGTGAAATGAGGAATAATTATAAAAAATCTTTTAAGCTCCACATATTATTTCATGGAATATTAAAATAATTGTCAAACTTAAAATAATTGTCAAAGCAGAACCACACACTTTTCTCTTTAAAAAAGTAAACATTCCACATTTGCTGACCTTTTCCATGTGTGCCATTGGTATACTACTTAGCAAATATGTTTCAAAAAAATAAACTTGGTTTCTTTTTCAAGCAAAATGTGATGTTTTATTAATGAAGTAAATTCAAGTATGAAGTGAATATTTTGAAAATGATTTTTTTGGAAACATTTCCATTATGTGACTTTGCTGCTGAGAATTTTATGTTACTGATAAAACTCTGCTGTTTACATACCTTAAAAATGTAGAAACAATTTTCTAACATTTAAAAATATTCTCAAAGATTTCCATTTGTTTTAAACTCAGCTGTTTAAAATATAGAAATATAGTACTTCCTCATTTATTTCATAGACCACCTAAGGATTTTTTCTCTTGAATTTACATGAGAGCTTCTAGTGGATGTTGGAGAGGACTTAAAAATTAATTTTATTATTTAGTAAGTGTAGCCAAAGAAACTTGCTCTCTTTGAAACAGTTATGTCATATACATTTCTTTATTGTGATGTATAATTTTCATTTAGGAATGCCATTAAGAACTAAATCAAAATACACTGACATTTGTCATTGTTTTCTAAGAAAGGATATGTCTAGGCCTTTTGTTCTTGAATCTGCCTATATCATATCTCTAGAATTGAGATTTGAGATTTTTCTTTTGACTAACTGATCCTTTTCGCCTTCTTTGCTACTTCCAGGAACTTTTATAATTTTTTATTTTTCATTTTTATCCATGCTGTTCAGTTCTTGTATACTTTCATAGCTGATGTCTACTTCACATTCCTCTGGTCACAAAGGCCACGGGGGCCTATCAACAGTAATAAACAGGATCTGATAATAAACTAGATTCTTATGGCTCTGGTCCTCACCTACCATTACATATTTCCCATTCTACAAATTCTCCTTCTTTTGTTTTTAGGTCTTGGTGAGCATCTCACATGGGTGCATTAACAAATCTCTTAGGTCTGCTGATTCATGTACATCCTGTAGCCCACATTGCTGATGAAGATATTTTGTCATCATCAATGGCACCAAAGCTTACTCTTGTAGATATGGTGTCTGGCCAGTGATGCCATATACTCTTAACTCCCATAGAAGAGGGCAATAAATACTGGAAAGATTGAAACAATATTTTCTTCTTCGTGAGATAAAAACTGTATAGTTATAAAATTTCCAAGAATTGGTAAAAACAAATGACATTAATTTTTTAATGGAGAGAACATGTCAATTGCAAGACAAAAAAACCCAGTAATATTCTAATGTATTAATAATAAATGGAGAGTCTAGACAGGAAAGGCCCTCCCTCAATATAATATACATGTACACATATACAGTATACATACAAACATACACACAAAGGCATGGGGATGAAATAACAATACATAGCTTCATAATGAAAATAATGAAACCTTGATAAATATATATAAAAGTTTTGAACAAATATAGTAAGGTACATTAATAGATGGGAGAATAAACATTTGCTAATTCTGGCTGTATTTCTAGAATCTAGAGCTGGAAGAGGAAACAGGAGAGGCTGGCAAATGGTATATGATAATAGAATCAAAGCAATAGGAAAAAAGCATAGTACCCAGCAGAGAACACAGGCTGAAACCAAGGAAACTGTCCAAAGGATGTGACCAATAATAAAAAGAGAAGTAAAAGAAAAAGAACAAAGTTCAAGGCCAAAGGTCTACCTTAAAGCTTTTCAAACAAGTAAGAGAATAGACTAGGGGAGGAGGGAGGGCATGCATGGGGTGGGGAGGCCGGGGGAGGGTGGGTAAGAGAGCCCTAAGAGTATTCCATAAATACAATGCAAATCCTCTTTTACATGTAGTCAGAAGTCACATCCACTAGCATTAACAGATGCCAAACTATTCCAATAATTCTTTTCTAACAGTTAATTTAGAAGCTACACATGATTCAGATTGACACCCCAACAAGATTTTATCTTAGAAAACAACAAAAATGTTTCTAAACTTCATATGAAAAATGAACAGTCGCATAATCACAGAACTTAGAAAAGAGCAGCAAAGGGGACTGACTATTCTACCAAATATTAGAACATAGTATATGCTAAAATATTTGGCTTCTGATTCTACCCTAGAGTATAAGAGATCATTGGAACAGAGGAGGACTCTCAAAACTGTAAAGAAGCAATCAGTATCACAAAAGAACTGAAAGAGGAAGACCATTTATTAAATGACAAATTGATAGCTGGATAATAAGGTGAGAAACCAGTAATTTAATTCCAACACACACTAAATGTATATCTCTCAACAAAATGAATTGAATAAATGAGTAAACGTTCAGTAAAGTCAAATCATAGACTACTCAGATGAAAATTATTCAGATAATTGCATGTACAATATTTTTTTAAGGATCTAAATCATAAAACAGAAACAAGCTCAAGATAACTCTTTTTATGTAGATGCTTCTCTGATTGTTCTGCCTTGGCCCCACTTTTTCTCCTGTCTGTGATTCTTACATGTCTACCTCTCATAAAAGAATTTAAGCTTCTTAAATAATTCATATGAAACATGCCAAATATATATAACAAGAAATATTAAATAAAACATTTATATATAATTGGTTGTATAATATAAACTTGTGGGGAAAAAGCTATGTGTATCTATGTGTGTGTAAATGTGCTTTTGCTTTTATATATCTGAGGAAAAAGAGATAGCAATCACAAATATGTTTATTACTAGAGAGTAGGATTACTCTAGGATAGTGGTTTTTTATTTCTTTTGTCTTTGGACTCCTTTATATCTTTAAGAATTATTGAGGACCGCAAGGAGCTTTGTCTATTTGAGTTATATCTACAGATATTTACTACATCAGAAGTAAAATAGACTTAAAAAACTTAGCCATTATTTTATTTTAAATTATAACAATAAACCCATTACATGTTAACATAAATTACATGCTTATATAGGTAAATAACCACATTTCAAAAATAAAAAAAATGAAAGAGTAATATTATTATACCTTTTTGTAATTCTCTTTAATGTCTGCCTAAATAGAGACAACTGGATTCTTAATTCTGCTTCTGAATTCGATCTGGTATATTCTACACTCCTGAGTATTATAGTAAAAAAAGGAAAAATAAGATCTTAGTATTATTATGAATATAGTTTTGACCCAGATCCCTAGACAACACTTTGAGAAATACTTCTCTAGAACAGACGATTTTGTTTTCACCATAGTCTATTTTACAGTTCTCAGCCCTAGTTTTTAAATAGGAAAAATAATACTGCTTTATAAAACCTTTGTGAGAAATATGTATAATGTGTTTAGAAGAGAAATAAACACATTTCAGACAAGTAATAAATTATAGATAATATTATAATAATTTATTATGATGACAGTTAATTTCAAAACCAGAATGAAAACTTCTGAATTTAAGTCTAGTGCTCTTTTCACTGAGACTATGATATGGCTTAGAGGCTGTAGACAGGCTTGCAGGAGCTTAATGTACTCTTTTTGGAAAACTATGTTTTGAGTAAAGCAAAGCCCCATTTGCCAAAGTGGAACTCTGGGATTATTGGGATAAATGCTGAAGCCATCCTTGGACACTGATAGGCTCTTAAGGCACTGATATTTTCAAACAAAATTGAGGATAAAGCCTGCCCAGACCTCTGAAGAAAGAGGAGGCCAGGGAAAGTGTGAGTAGTGAAACAGAGGTAATGCAACCAGTTAATCAACTCGGGGTTCTGGTCTATGAAGGATCCATGTGGGATTACACCCAGGGCAGGAGTGGGCATATCCCAAACAGGGTATTGGGGCTGATAGCCTAAGAAGTGAAGGTTGACATGATGAAGTTGAAAAGTGAAGCAGAGTGGTCAGAGTACAGACACACATTGGGCACTGGCAGGGGCATGAGTGCTCACCCTCATATTTAACTTATTCCCCTGCATTCTCAACAGTCATGTAGCTAAGTGGGGTCAATATGGCTGGTTTTGGACAATGGACACAAAAAGGGATAAAGAACTTAATATACACATTATCAAATGGCAGTTAAGCGGCATGAAGGATACTTATCTGATAGGCATCCAAAAGAATCTAATAGAGGAAACAAAAGATAAATATTTGAGGAGATAAAACAGTGAAATTTTCAAAATCTAACAAATATATGCATCCTTAGACTGAAAGTGCACTCCCAGAATCAAAAAGGATACAGATAATGTACTATAACTAGACATTTCACAGTGAACCTGCAGAGCAACAAAATGAAAGAAAATCTTTAATGCTATTAGAGGGAAAATATAGATTACATACAAAGCAACAACAATTATCTTGATAGCTGACTTCTCAGTAACAGTAGATGGCAAAAGATAAAAAAGTAATGAATAATAAACTTAATTAAGACGGAGAAAAGTAAAAATATTTTCAGCTTTTCTTTAGCAAGACAAAAGGTTAAAGGGAAAGAATGGGAAATAATTTTGAGTGTGAATATTGCCTGAGGTTATATTCCCAGGTTCTACAGGCATAGAAAGCCAGGAAACTGGGAACATAGCTAAACTACCCAGGATTTTATAACCAAAACTGCCATATCCCCAATATCACAGTGGAGCATTAAACAAAAACAATCATTTAAAGGCCACATACTAGACCAAAGAATTGGGGGGATGTATCTGCAAAACTACTAAATAAGAAAAGGTAAGCACAGAGGAAAAGGGAAAAGTTAAAAAGCAGGAAAAAATAATCCTTAACATTTAACATTGAGCTCGCAAGCCAAAATTCAAACATATAAGGCTTAGTGTTAAAAAAGCCTACAAAACCAAGTAAAAAAATAATTTATTACAGATGTTACATTTCTAGAATAGATGGTTATAAAATCAGTGTTTTGAGTGTATTTTAAGAAGTAAATGACAAAACCCTTCCGGTATAGAAATAAAATCAATTACATAACAAATAGGCAAGGTTAAAAACAGATTTTAAAAGAAAAACTAAAATACCTTGGAAATGAAGAGTATAAAGTAAGAAGCTAAAACAATAATATAAACTGTATAATATAAACTCATAAACTGAATATAAACTCTTGAGAATTGGGTATAGGGAAGAAATAAATTTAAAACTTTTACCCCTACTCAAGCAGTAAATTTTTGTGACTTTGGATTAGGCAATGTTTTCTTAGATACAACACCTAAAGCACAAGCAACCAAAGAAAAAATAGATAAATTAGAGTTCATAAAAATTAAAAAACTTCTATATTTCACAGGGCATTATGAGAAAGTGAAAAGATGAATCACAGAATGGGGGAAAATATTTGTAAATCATATCTCTGATAAGGGTCTAGTATCTCAGTCCTATGCAAATGAATGAGAATAATATTGACATTGGGTTTTTCATCAGCATCACTGAATACAAGAAGACATCATCCTAATTGGGAATATGTTAGAAGCATTTCCTTTTAAAATAGGAACAGAAGAAATGCCATGTGTTCTCAATAAAGAGGAAAATTCATTCCAAATTAATCTATCGATTCAGTGCAATTTCGACTAAAATAACTACAGAGTACTTTTACAGAATTTACTAATTCTAAACTTTTTATGGATAAATTATGGGCCAAAAAATAAAAAATCCATTTTGCAAAAAAAGACCAGAGGAAAGGTATGACTTGACATTGTGAGATTACGTTCAAATTATTTCTGTGTAGAAAGAGGAATAAACACTATTATTTATAATTGATTTTCCAATTTATTAATCATATGAATCTAGAATTCATTTAAATATTAATAACATCCCACTGAATATTTACACAGCATGTACATAAACTGATAAATCAAACAGGCACTAAACAGATTAAATTTTCCCAAACATTTAAATGTTGATTGCAAACTTAATCAAACACTTCCAAACCTTTAATTAGAATCCTTTTGAATATATGAGTCACTTAAACGCTCTAAAATTTCAAAAAGCTGTCAAAATGCATATGTAGTATAAGTATTATAAAACTTAGCAGATAGAAGTAAACATGAATATAAAGTATTTATTTAAACCATGGTTTTTCAATTATTTCTGTTGTCTTTATTCTTATACCAATTTCTTACTGGAATTGTCTATGATTTTAAAATTAATCCACATTAATACATGTAGATCTGCATCATTTAAACCACTATGTGGTAGTCCAGTGTTTGAAAATGTTATAGTTTGGTTTGTTTCATCTATTCCCCTTACTGATGGGCATTTAGATTACTTTTTATTTTTCATTTTACAATGCTGCAATAAATATCCTGGCATATGTCTTCTTATGCACATGTGCTAAAGTAGGAAAAGACATTATTTATTAAAACAACTGAAAAATAACCAGTTGTTTATAATAAAAATAGTAAAATTTATGAAATCATAAGATTTTACTAAAGACCGTAAATAAATAGGCCTATATTGTTTTAGTATAGAAGGACTTTGTATATAAAGACAGAGGTCATATCTTATATCTGTGCACATATTCAGTGCAGTTCCAATAAAAATTTTACAGAATTTTTTTTCAACTTTACAATTATAAAAACATACAAATGAAAATACTCAAAAATTCTGAGAAAGAAGACTAACGAGAGCAACTTGCTTTAGCAGATATTAAAATGCATTACAAAATTAAAGCAATTGAAAATATAGGTCACTGGTACAAAGAGAATGAACTATGAAAAGAATCCAACTTCAGACTTATAACCAAATGTATATGGGGAATTTATGTCTGTAAATGTAGTTTTTTAAACTAGGAAGGAAAACAAAGATTAGTAAATGAAATTAAGACAATTAATTAGTTCACCATTAAAAAAATATATATCTGGATTCCTACCTCGCTATAAATTTTTGCTGGAACCATAAAATACTAAACCATTGATTGGTGATTATCATTTTGGGTTGAGGAAGACCTTTCTTTCTAAGTTTGTCTCAGCATCAGAAAACTTAATAGGAAAGATTGGTAAACTTGACTACTTAAAAAAATGAAACTTCTGTGTAAATATAAACACTATAAAAGGTTGAAAGGTAGAAAGCAAATTGGAAAATTATTTGCAAAATGTTAGACAAAAAATCAATATCCCAGATAAATAACTTTTGAAAATCAATAGAGAAAATATTTAATGTTTTAATGGAAAAGATGGGCAAAATCCTTTGAGGCAAGTTAACAAAGAAACACACAGACATCAGAAAAAGATTTAGCCTCACGAATGATCAAAAAAATGCTAGTAAAATGTGAATAAGATGTCTTTTTCCTGTCATCAGACCAGCAAGGATTAAAATTATTGCCAACCTCAAATTTGCAACTGTGAGGGGCAGCAGAGCAGGTCTTCTGCAATATTGTAGAGAGTGTGAAACAGTCACATCACCTTAGGAAAGGAGTGCAGCAGCATATGTTGAAATGTAAAATATTTTATTCTACAACACACTTCTGGTAATTTACTCTAAGGAGATGAATGCACATTACTGAAAATGTGAAACAATCTTAATGTCTATCAATAATGGACCGATAAAGTAAATTATGAAGGAGGAATTTCATACAACTCTTGAAAGTGGACTCTATATTTACTGACTGGGAAGATCTTATGATTGAAAAATGAAGGTTTCAGAATACAGGCTATGTAAAATTGTAAACATAGATTGATAAGACTTTTCATGAACAGAGAGAGGCTTGAAAGGATGCTCACCCTGTCCCCCAGAAGAACGGTAATAAAAAATAATGTATGATTCATGTTAAACAAATCAAATGCTACAAAGTGTAAAAAATAGAAGGTGAATATCCTCTCACTTCTCTCCATGGACTCCCACAACACCTGCCCCCAGGGAGAAGCACTGTTAACAAATTGACTTCTAAACTTAAGATATTAAAGCCCATCTCTACCCTTATATAAAATTGACTAACCAAGTCACCCTCCCTTGACATGATCCCTCTTCTCCTTATTGAGTTGTTTTTTTAGTATCTTTCTGATCTTTTAATCTCTTCATTGATGTTTTGATTCAAAGAATATGTGTCCTCTTTAACTTCTCTGAGAAGGTAGAGACATTTTTATTTCAAGTTTTTCTTTTTTGTAGTTTCTATGAAAATCTCATGTGATCTCCTTTGTACTAATTATTTATCTAGACTGAGAGAACAAAGCCACCATCTATACCTGTATGATTATTCACGCCATGACTCTAGGAGGCATCCCTCACTTGGTTGCAGTGCAGATCTTTCAAAACTGTTATACAGCAGGCCCAGAGATCAGTTGGATAGGAACTTGTATTTTCTCAAGAATCATGTGCCTTAATTTTCCTTGATTCTCCTCTCTGGTAACCTGGACTATTTAAATTGTGCCATTATAAACTGAGCTAAAGAATCATTTGTATCTCAGTTTGTAATCCCGGTATAGTATTTCAGTTATAGTCAGGGGACAGGAAGCAAGGATTGGAGCAACCAGTATACTGAGGTGACCTTAATTCAGAAGGGGTCTGCCATGGCACTGTGGCAGAGCTTTCTACCTGAGCACACACCTACTCTGTACTGTTCAGTTGCAGTGCTCTTAGTTGTGACTATATGGCAAGTTCTCACCGAGAGCAAGTGATGGGTGTCACTGTGGAGATAAAGTGGTTAAGTGGCAGGAAAGCCTTCTTCACAGTGACCGTGGCTTGAGAGTTGTATTTTGGCTTTGTCCTAAATTCCTCATGCAGAGCTCCTAAAACCCTTGGGATCTTCTGAGTGAAAAAAATGTCTTTTGTATGTTAATGAGATGACCCCTGGCCAGAGAGGTTTTGTGTGTGGGTCTTGATAGCTTCAGGATGGCTCGAAAAACCAAGCCTGGATTACAAGGTTGGGACATTCAGCCCACCTTCTGACCTCTAGGAAGAAAAGAAGGGCTGGAGATTGAGTTAATTACCAATGGCCAATGATTTAATCAATCATACTGTTACTGTTGGAGCAATCGGAGTTCCAGTAACACACAGACACACCTCTAGGTCCTTTTCACTGCTAGAGAAATGAATTTCAACTCAGTGAATATGAGAAATATTCATTTACTAAAAGCATGTTATGAGGTAGAAGATGGGTCAAGCCTAAAACCAGCTAACCATGTGGAAATGAGGTTACATACCCCTAGGGGGGGATACGAGTTACAGACAGGGAAGATGAAGAGCTGTAACCCCAGGGGAGGGAGAGGTCTGTGTTATATTTGGGGGCTGTGATGGGATAGTTCCAAAGATGGTTCCAGAATATTTTTTTTTTTAGAGCAAAAAGCAAGGAAGCTTAAAGAACGATGAGACATGTCAAAAGGATGCCAGAGCCATCTTTAAAGTCATCACACTTGAGCATTGAAATAAATCATGAGAATAAGGCATTACAGTTGAGCCTTGAACAACGCAGGTTTGAACAGTGTGGATCCACTTACACATGGATTTTTTTTTTTCTATTGACCTGCTCAGTTCAAATCCAAGTTGTTCAATGGTCAACTGGAGGTTGGGAGCCTGCATATTTGGAAGGCCGATTTATTATACACAGAGTTTTAATTGCATGGGCAGTAGGCACCCCTAACCTCAAAGCTGTGCAATGGTCAACTGTATAACCCATGGAATAAAACAGAAAACAGTCCATTCTGATATAACTAATTAAGTTTGATGAGCAATGGAATATTTACAGTTTCCAAGAATGTCTTCACAAAAAAAACTTATTAATTTCAAAGGAAAAAAATGTAACATCACAATAAGGAAGTATGGCATGAACTACCTTAAACAAATGATGAATGTGATCATCATCAGTAATGGGCAAAACTGAAATCTTGTGTAACTTGACAGGATGCAACAATAACAACACAGTTATTCTCTAATATATCTGCCAAATTCCATAACCTGATCTTAGTCATTACAAAACTTCCATATCTGGTCTCCAGCATGTTTTCCCGAAGGGCATGTTCACCTCCACAGCTATGGGCAGCTTCTTTTCTCAAATGATTTTTATGCACTGGTCTTGCTCACCACTCCTGTCTCCTCTTCAGTACTGTTCACCATACCATTTCTGAACTTAGGAGGTGTTTATCCTTAGAATCCAAATTTTAGGCACATTTCAGCACATCCTGTGTTCCTGTAGGCAGAAACATGAGGTCAGGTTGTCAGAATTCTTAGTAGACATGATATTATAATTTGTATTTTTGTCCCAGGGCATTATATTTGATTCTCATGAAAACTTCTATTTATTATACAAACTAAATGATATTACATTATGTATTTTCTCACAAATACTCAGACTATAAAAATTTACATATATAAAAATATATTTTATCTCATTTTTATGATTAAAACTGTTGAAAATTATCAATGACTTTTAAGTTTGCAAATATACTAATCCTTAAGAAGTGAAAGGAAATATTGAACTATATTAGTATAAACAATGTACTTTGAGTATAGGAAACCAAATTATCTGTTAAGGAAAACACAATATGTTTATTACCATCTGCATAGATAAGTAGAAAATATATAAATCAAGTAACTGAAGGAAAAAGGAAGAACCAAAGATATTCCCTCATATATATTGAGTAAAAGAATATTATTGCTTAACTATTTGGGTACATTTTTTTTAAAATGGAGGGACTTATTAATTTCAGTATGTACCTTATAACTCATCTTGAACTAAATGCAATATTATTAGCACTGGTGTGGTTGTTTAATATAAGAGCTAGAGGTATACATTACTGGGTCATAAAATAGGAAATTTGTTTGGCTACTTTATTTGTCACTATGATAGTCTATCAGGTGTTAGCCTGCTTATACCATGACAACCCAGTTGACATTAAAGTAGCCCAATATTTTTGCCTACATGTACCATAATTGCCCGGCATATGCCATATCATCCCAAAATACGTCAGTTTGGGTGTTCCATGTTAGTTCATTACACACTGTGACAGCTCCATATAGATAGCCCCATATATCAATTGGCATGTACCATGACAACCAAATATATTTAAGACAGCACCACATATATCAGCTAGTATGTACCTTGAGAGCCATTTATTTACACTTTGGAGGACCAGTGAATGTCACTCTCACATACTTTGACACTCTCATATTTGCTGTAGCAGCCCAGAGTATGTCAGGATGTATGTTTCATGATAGCCAATATAAACTGTAATGGGACCATAATCTATCAGCCGACGTGCACTTTGACAACCTTCTGCATATGCCTTGACAGCTCAGTAAAAAAAAAATTGCATAGTAACTGGAAACAGAAGCAGGGTTAAGAGAGAATTTTTTTGTATGTGGCAGGGAGAAATAATTGTATGTCCACGGGCTGATAAGGAAATTTTAGACAAGAGCAAAATTGTTATTTTAGGAGCAAGAGGGAAAACTTGCAAGAGCAATGTCTTTGAGTGACAAAAAGGGTGAGATCTAGCACATCTAATGGTGTTCTTGAGCCCCTCTCAAACAGGAGCCCAAGAACAGATTATGAACATCTCTGCCCAGCTTCAATTCAGTGACATCATGTTGGTAGCTTGAAATAGGCCATAGTGGAACTATTTATGTCACAGAAATCCGAAGATGCTATAAATCTGGGCTTTTCCCCCAGGATAGTAGGATGTTGAGCACTTAAGAGCATATCACTGAGTCCATCAGTGGAGGGGCTGGCCTTAGATCAATGCAGGAAGTACATATTCATCAATAGGAGAGAGAGAAGAGAATGAATAAAGATGCAGATTCTGATAGATGGAGAGATGTATGTAACATGCTTGTCTCAGTGACTAGTATACACTAAGTGATTATGTTTATCACTCCTTTGAATCACACCACATTGCCTCTAGCTACAACAAGTCTTCCAGGCTATGTAGCAGAGCACTGTGTCTTTAAAAAGGAGGAAGATAAAATCTTCATTGTCTATGGATTAAGACTTTAAGCTCTTGATTCACTAATTTATTCATTTTATTCCTATTTTGTTTTCCTATTTCTAATTCTTTTTCCCTTTTATCAGAACTATCTTTCTAAAATGATCTGATTGCATTTCTTTGTAAAATTCTGCAACTCTGTATATCCTGAGGATATAGTATAATATTTAATAGAAGCACAAATGCATGTATGAAGATGTTAATCATAGTATAATGCTAATGAAAAATGATAATGACAAAATTTCAACAATAAGGAAATGGATAAGTTGTCTATAATGTATCCATTTAATGGAATATACAGCAGCCAATGGTAATAATTTTCTAGGAAACTAGAACAGACTAAATCTGAGGGATGCATATTGGAGCTAGTGCAAATTTATGTTCCCATTTTTTTTTCTACAACCCACACAGACCTATTCTGACTTAATACACCAAGAAAATTGTTCATGCTCATGGAGGTTACATTCAACTTAAATAGATTTCAGAAACTCTGCAAAGCTTATCCCAATTAAACCGTTAAGTAGTCTTATAAAAGCAATCATCAGCTTCTGTGCCTGTTGCTCTCGTTATCTTCATCCCTTATTTTTGTCTTCTGGACCCATATCCCAAATTTATTATCCAATTCTATTCCTATTGGATTTTAACAAATTCTGGCTCTCTTCAGAGTTTAAGGCCCCACCTGGGGTTTATGCATGCCTTTGTTTTTGGTGCCCTTGGCCACACTACCTTTTTGAGTAAAGATTTCTTTGCTCCAGTCCTTAGCCCTATAATAGAGTACATCTTCAGAATTTATACGTGGAATTCTGGATTCCCAGTCTTCCATCACTCACTCAAGGCAACTGATGAGAAATGGTCTACCTCTGCAAAGGGAATGCAGCACAGTTGTGTGAAGATGTGAAGTTACACAGACAAGAAACTGCTATCACTAATTAACAACTACGAAGCTTGAATTCGTGGTAGAAATTCACAAGAACCGTGAGAAAAGATATTCCATGCTCCTTCCTCAGTCTCCTTCCTCAGACTGATTTGAGGTAGATAGTGTGGACGGAGGGAAAAGATGTCCAAAAGAAATGCCTAGACTTCTTCATACATAAGTGATCTACAGTTTGCAGCCACCCCAGAAAGAGAGGCTTTTCTTGCCATCTGCTTATCTAAGGAGGATGAACCATAAGCGAGTGGTCTGTGCCTCCAGTAAAAGAGAGTCCCTTTTAATGGGACACACAGGATTTTGAGACTCAAAGTATAATATAGTTGACATCCTATATCCTATATGTCCTTAATATCCTATATTTGGGACATACCGAATGCTGATGAAAATGAATGTTTCTCTATGGCAGTGTAAAGAAAGAACTTGGAGCCTTCTTGTATCCTAGCATTTATCCAGCTGATTTAACATCTAGAAAGAAACCACTTCCTCTTGTGGTTTGAGAAAAGACTTCATTTTTTTCATGGATATAGGCCTTAAAACCATGTGAGGGAAGGGAAGGTTTGCTCTTTTCACCACTGTATCCCCAGTCTAGTCTAGCACAGCATCTGGCACATAGATGTTGAATAGATATTTGTTGAATGAATAAAGTTATAACTGCTTCTTTACCTCAGGGCCTATGTCCTCTTCCTAGAATGTCATTTCATGTGTGCATATTTCTGACTCTGCACAGATACAGGTATATTATTTCCCAGTTAGTGTCATTAAGTCTAGCCATATGATTCTGCATGTTGCCACAACACCAATTACCTCTTCAGTATGCTATGATCACGTTTGTTCTCATCAAGTTACCAGAATTCTCCTCCCCTCATGGCCAAATCAAACAATTTTATCAGACCTTTCTGCCATACATTATCCTAATCCCCTTTCTTGAAATCCTCTCATACTTTAACTAATTTGTAAATTTCATTAAAAAAAATGTCCTTAATCCATATCTTTCTTAAATTGAGACCCAAATATCCAGTTAACTGTCCAAGAATTTCAAATTCATTTTGTCTAAAATTTGATTTATAATCATCCTCACAAACAAGCTCCTTGTCCTATATTTATAATTTTAGTTTATTAGTCAGATTAGTCAAATTGTGTTTGTTCCCTTTGTCTTCAATTGATTTCTGGTGGTAAGAATAAAATAGCAATTATCTTTCTGCCTTCTCAATGATATACTAACAATAATAGTGATGATGATGATGATAGGTGATGTTCATTAAGCTCTTACTATATGCTAAATACTCTTCTCAACCCTTTAAATGTAGTAATTTATTTATTCTTTACCACAACCCTGTGAAGTAGATGCTATTTTCAATCCCATTATAATGAACAAGAAACCAAGGCACGAGATATTAAATAATTTGCTCTTGATTATAATAGCCAGAAAACAATAGAAGTAGCAGTTAAGCTTCAGAATCTGCACTCTTGAATTTATTCTTATATTGTTATTCCTTTTTTCTTATATCATGTCCTTTCTATTTCAAGAATTCTTTCTTAACAATTCCCACATATTTCAGGACCATAGTACCAACTGTTATTTAAACTGAATTACCACTATTCTCATCGATTGCTACTGTTTCTTGTATATTAAAATTTCACCATCTTGAGATCTTTATGCTAATGCAATTTTCATTCGGCTAGGGTACTTTTGTAAGTATCTTCTTTTTTTTCAGAAAGGAAATAAAAATGTAGTACTTTCTAAGTGCTTTCATGTCTAAAAATTTCTTGACATCATGAATGAAAAAAATCTGGTTGGATATGACCATATAGAATTACCATCTCTTTTCCTTAAAAATCCACCGATATTGCTCCATTGATACTATATATCCACTATTACGTATGTAATATGTATTGGTGCCAATTTGATTTTTTTTTTTTCAGGTAACTGCTGTTTTCTATGTGGAAGCTTTGAGGACTATGTTTTGATTCCAAAATGCCACTAGGGTGTGTCCAAGAGTATATAGGTTTTTTTGTTTTTTTGTTTTTTGTTTTTTGTTTTCAATCATCTTGGCCAGTATTTGGTTTTTCTACTCAGAAATATTTCTTCCAGTTTAACTTTTATTGCCCTTTCTCTTCTATCAGCAATTTTCTCTCCTTTCAATTCTCTCTTTTTTCAGATTGGAGCACCTAGCTTTATCCTCCATGAGTTTTTGCATATTTTCTATTTCTTTGTCTTCTGGGAGGATTATTTGTTTCAATAATTAAACTCTTTAATTCAGTATTTGGTAGCATACATTCCTCTGTTAATTGCCTCTATTGAATTTTTTATTTTGGCAAATATGATTTTTATATTGAAAAACACTTTCTTATCGTCAAGTTGCTTTTTAGCATGGCAGCCTGCTGTGTTTTATCAGTGTATTATCCCATTACCAGAGAATAGGATTTAAAATTCTTTGAAGTCTTCTCCTATTTCCTACATTAACTCTTTTTTAAAATGTTAGCCTATTTGCCCTGGTTACTTGGTTTAATACTTTGTTTTGCTGTGCTCATTTGTTTTATTTGCTACCTGATTTTTCCCCCTTGAAGAGCTATATAGTTTCCCCCCGACACACACTGGGGTGGGTTCCTTAAAATCCTATGTAATTCTGGCAACTGTAGGCCAAGGGAAGCAGCAGTTGAATTTATTTCCTAAAAGATCGTAAGTGAGAGGAAGGCAGGCCATGCAGCTCAGATAGATGCATGGGTCTTTACCTTAGGGGGTCTAACAGATAAATGACTATAAGACACTCAGATGATATAAGTGACTATCAGAATTCTACCTATGTTAATTCCTTGGAAGGTAATAAAGGATGGTGGTGATAGAACCATGACTGCCAAGTAGGACCCTTTGATATAGGCAGGCAGCTATGGGTAGTTTTGGTTCACAGCTTTTTTGAGGAAAGCAAGAGTACTACAGTCAGGCAGCATGGACTTGAGAAAGCCAGGAGAGTTGCCACCTGGCCAGCTTCCACTTGCATGCAGTGACCAATGACAGACAGTGAGCATGTGGTTGTCCTTTAATCCATCCTCCTATAAACATCTTTTTATGAACCTAAAGTTGCAGATATGTTGGTTTGGTCTCTCTCTGTTTTCCAATGATAATAATTTGGCTGTGTTTTCTCTTCAATATTTGTTGGATTGTTTCAATAACAAATTGAATTTAGGTTTCTGTAGTCTCAGAACTGTAAATATCTTTTATACTTTATTTTTTCTAACTTCAATTTTGAAGTGATGGAGGTACATATTTTTTATCTCTAGGAATTGACCTTAGTCTTCATTCATCTCTACCTCTTTAATTGTATGTGCCATAGAATGCTCAGATCAAACTTACCAACTGGCCCTCATCCCTATAGTTCTTTACCTTGGACAATGTAGTTAGGTGCGAAAGGCCATGAAAATGTAACTCACTTCTGAAAAAGTCTCTCTATGTGGGAAAGGATGTTCCAAATCAATCAGCAGAAGCATGACATGGTGATATGAGAAACATGATAGATTCTGGAAGGTACAAAAACTCTGGTGTGTCTGTAGTGGAGTGTAGAAGATATAAGGCTATGCAGCCTGGGTAAGAGCCAGATTATGAGTTGTTTTTTTTTAATGCTCTGACAAAGAGTTTGAACATTATCCAGAAGGCACTAGGAAGTTGAAGGCTTTTAAGGAAGGGAGCAAAAAAATTAGATGTGTGTTTTAAGCAGATCATTCTGGGAGTGCGAAAAATGAATTGGACAAGGGGAAAATGGACTGAGGAAACACATTAGCAAGCTATTAAAGAGGTTTAGGTGAAAATTTATGAAGCTTCTACTAGGGCCAGTAGCAATCTGGAGAATAGTGGAGAGATTGAAAAGCTACTTAGCAAGTAGAATAAACAGACTTGGTGTTTGATTATATGTGGAATGAGAAGGAGAAGCCAGAGCCTAGAATGGCTTGGTGGTAGATGTATCCGGTGATACCATTACCTGAGGCAGAGAATATAGAAGGATGATTGCATTTAAGGAAAAAGAGAACATATTGTGTATAAATTGTCTAAGATGTTTGAATATAAATGTCCAAATATGTTCAATATGTACACCTACACATCACATATACATAGCAAAACTGTTCACTGAGGATATATGGGCCAGACTTATAAATATGGATATCGACAGCATATGGTTGATGTATAAAGAAAGAATAATAATAGTAAATAAAATTTTGGGGTTGTTAGTAAGGTCTAGATAGTATACTGGTGCTTTAGGGTGGATGAAGAGAGGAGTCTAGAATCTCAGAGATTAGAGCTAGAGAGGTAGACAGAGTGTGAAGAGAATGGGAAGTCAAAAAATGTGGGAGAGGGAGAGAAGAGGGTGTCAAAGAGTAGACTTGCATTTGGCTTTGATGAGACCTTTTGAACAAGTTGTACATGAAGTACCTGAGATTAGAAGGAAGTCTCTGAGAAGAAAAAGTGTGGTCATGGTTGCTTATTGTTGTAAGTAAATAGAACCAAATTCTCGGAGAGGGAGAGAGGGATAAAACAAATCCTACCCCCGCCCCATACACACACAGAGCAGGTTAAGGCAAATGAACAAAATCACCTAGATGTTGAGAGAATCTCACCATATCTATGCGTCTGAACGGATGGGCAAGGCTGAGATACCTGAATAGAATTGAGTAGGATGACTTAGAGGAAGGAAAGGTGAATGTACAAGATGCTGGGGCCCATTATTTAAATCTCTCTTCTAGAGTGAGGCACGCATTCTCCCAGTTGTCAGGAAGATTAACTGCTGATTGCTCGGGGCTGAATCCCTCCACAGAAATAGTCCTTGTTGAAGGTTATGCTTCCTTCTCAGGGGCAGCCGACATTCAATGATGGTTGATGCAGCTATAGCAGAACCCAGTTCCCTTACTTCAATTCAGAACATCTCTGAAGGACCGGCCATCCCAGCTCCAGCGCTCCCATGAGGATGGCTGAAACCTCAGTGCAATCACATAGCACTTTAACCTCTTTCTCAGCAAAATCCAGTTTCTCATACTCGTTTATAGGCATTGTTCTAAAGAACAGTCTTCAGTAAACCTCCTGCATCAAAACTTGTTTGCAGAGTCTGTTTCTGGAGAGCCCAACCTAAGAGAGAGAGTGTATATGTTATAATCAGCTTTATATCTCCTAGATTTGGATCTAACTAATAGGAACAGAGTTTTGATATCATCATGTAGAGGGCTGATCAAAAGACTTGAAAATGAGAAGTTAACGTGATGTGATTCTAAAGTAGTAGTTCTCAACTGGGAGCAGAGGGTAGAGATAGGGAGGGTATATTCTATGGCTGTGCCCATCTGTGTCTATTCTTGATACCTTTCTTCCCAAAATTCTGATATCCCACAATGACCCCAGCTTGAGAAACAGTTCTAATACTGTGGAACTGTCTGCACATTGGGGTGGACCTGTTCTGGTGGAGGTGGAGTGGGTATGTCACCATAGATGGAAAGCCTGTGAGTGACACCGGGTTGTTACTAGAGGAGAGGGGAAGAACGGAGGAAACCTGTTTTTTGTTTTGTTTTGTTTTTTGTTTTTAAGACAGGAACTTTAATATATCTTTACTGTGGATGAAAAATACCAGTGGAGAAAGAGAATACAGGAGAAAGAAAAAAATAATTACTAAAAGAACACTTTGCCTGAAAAGACCCTATACCAACCAGTCCCTGTAAACTTTTCTCCAATTGTCTTATCTCCACACTCATAATGCTGAACTCTTATTCTGCATCTTTAGAATTAGAGTTTCCGTTCCCAAACCCCTAAGACTGTAGGTTAGTAATATTTGATAGAGGCTTCCAATGATCTTCTTTTTAATAACAGAGAAAATAATTTTAGGTATCGTCATGTTTTATGGGCTTTTTATTGACACATAATCGATATATAACATTATATTAGTTTCAGTTGTAAATATAATGATTTGATATTTGTGTACACTACAAAACGATCACCACAATAAATCTAGTTAACGTCTGTCACCATATACATTTACAAAAAAAATTTTATTTCTCGTGATGGAAATTTTAAGGTCTATTCTCTTGGCAGTTTTCAAATATACAATACAGCATTATTGACTATAATCACCATGTCACACATTACATCCCCAGGACTTTCTTTATAATTGGAAGTTTTTTACCTTTTGACCCTCTTCACCCATTTTGCCCACTCACTGTTGTTCTGACCTATTTCTAAGTGACTCGGTCACACTGACTTTTCAACTGCTGGGGGTCATCATGAGAGCAGCGAGTTTCAACCTCTTTTGGAAGTGTTTTTATGACACTCTATAGTACTTGCTTACAGCTTTCCTGATGGCCTGGGTAGTTTGCAGTGGCCATCCTTCCCCTTGAATTAAAACCCAAATGTTAATAAGTCCCTTCATATCTAACAGCTAATATAAGCTATAATTATAATGAAACAAAACTGGGTGTCCATGTAAATATTCTTACTAAAGGAAGTGTGTGTTCAGGAGTGGTCATACTGTAAGGTTTCACTGCAATCAGAAATCACTCCTGGTTGTTGACACCTCCCTCTGAGTTTCAGCTGGAGAATAAATTGGATAAGAGGAAGGGATGGGACATGCAAAAGGAGGGGAAAAAATTTAAAAGATGCCTGACAAATTGTAGCTTGAAGGTAGAATTTTTTATTATTTATTTTTTTAATTTTATTTATTTTTTAAAATTTTATTATCTATCTATCTATCTATCTATCATCTATCTATCTATCTATCTATCTATCTATCTATCTATCTATCTATCTATCTATTTTACTGCTTTGGGGGATGAAAACAAATTTCCCTGGTAAGAAGCAATAGATTTACAGGACCAGCTTGGGGTCTATTAACAAGATATGATGTGAGTGCAATGCTCACCATGGTCATAAAGATAACTATATGCAGGAGCTAATCATTAGAAAAATGATTAGGGCTATTATTAACCTATTACTCAATTACTTATTAATTACTTTAAAATGTGGCTAGAAATGAGGCAATTAGGAGTTCACAATTCTAATTGGTATTTGAAATCAACAGAGGGTGAATTGATGGGCACCAGCTGCTCTGACATTTTGCCTGGTGATCAGCTACTAAGGAAGAGGCAATAGAGCAATACTCTATAATCTTTCTTTTCACAGCATGGCCACCCTCAGGGAGGGCAGATGTTTCCCTTGGGAGAATAAAAAAGCACTGATACTTCCGTTTGACTAAAGAGCTGTGAAGTCAGGATCAGACTAAAGCATGTAGCCTTGGTAGAAAGGAGGAGGAAAGCTGTGCACTGATCTTTCCCATAGTGGACACTGGAACCAAAGCTGCACCCAGGAAATGCAGGGTATTGTGAGTATGGCTGAGTTCAGAATTAACCTTCTGGCACAAGTGGGTTATTAGCGAGCCAAGCACAGTGTAAATACCAGTACTACAGTGTTTAGAGTCCTCTTGCGTTTTGAAAGTAGGTAGCTAATCACTCAAGACACCTCCATTCCTCATTCAGATCTTCCAAAGGCATTTTGGTGTCTTGATCATGTGTCCATTGGCTCTGTGATAGGAAGCCAAGGTGCTTAAGGAAGTGGCCTCCTTCCACAAATTTCCCAGAGTTTTCTTCCAAAGACATATGATATTAAGTATGTTCTAATATTATTATGCATATCTTTCTGCTTTCCTCTTAGTTGTCTTAATCATATCCTTTGAAACAGGAGGGAAAAAATTCTCATCCTATCACAGCTGTGGAGAGTTAGTTTTCTCACGTTCAGTAATTAAGTCAAAATGATGACAGTCTTTATGAAAAAGTCTACCATTGTCTTTTTTTAACCAAAAATGACTTTTATTTTAATGAGAAAATAGATTATAGAAAGAAATGCATTAGAAAGGAGGGAAAGAAGGCATGAGAGGTAGAAAAGAATAAAAGAAGGAATAGAGAAAAGAGCCAAAGAAGTAGAGGAGAGTGAGGAGAAGAGGCAGAAGAAAGCTTATGAGGTATGCTACCTGAAAATCTCAAGCATATAAAAGCAGAGAGATCTCCCTGTCTTCATCTGTGATGGTTTATTCTATATGTCAACTTGATTGGTCCATGGGGTGCTCAGACATTTGGTCAGATTCTGGGTGTGTCTGTGAGAGTGTTTCTAGATAAGACTGACATTTGAATTGTTAGACCGAGTAAAGCAAATTGTTCTCCCAATGTGTGTGAGCCTCATCCAATCAGTTGAAGGCCTGAATAGAACAAAAAGGCTGAGTAAGAAGAAACTCTTCCCTACTTGATTTCTTGGGCTGATCTTTTCCAGCCTTCAAACTTGGACTGAAACATTAGCTCTTCCTAGGTCTTGAGCCTGCTGGCTTTCAGAATGGAACTTACACCATTGGCTCTCTTGGTTCTCGGACCTTTAGATGCACACTGGAACCACACATCGGCTCTGTGAGTGTCCAGCTTGCTGACTACAGAAGATTGGATTTCTCAGACTCCTGTAATCATGTGAGCCAGTTCCTTATAATAATAATATTATATCATATCAGGATTACCCACAGAAAAAGAACTAAAAGGATATGTAGATACACCATTGGAAAAAGCATGTCAGAATATACACGTACATCCTGTATCTTATTGATTCTGCTTCTCTGAATAATCCTGACTAATACACAACCTCCAAAGCTTTTCCTTCTCTATGTATTTGGGGGAAGGAGTTTGCTTCACGTTCACTGCTCAGCTAGCTAATGTGGAAGATTTCTCAATCATCGTTTAGTTTCTCATTCCTAAATTTACATGTGCCTTAGGTGTCTATTTGCTTTGCTATGGGGCCATCATCTGGAGCTTTGGAACTGCCGTCCTCCTTCACATTGATTCTACTGCTTCCATGCTGGCCTCAATAAAAGGATGATTCAGCGAAGGTCATTTGTCTTCAGAGTTCCATTTTAATTCTTCAGAGAGTTACTAATGGAAGATAGTTTTATGTAACTGAAAGTTTAGGGATCAGTAGAAAGAATTTTAGTGAACTAGTGGTACCAATCAGTTTTTCTGCCCAGCATCTCTTCCTCTTTAGTAATAGCACTCTTCTTCCTTTGGGAAACCACTCCATTTCCATTCTGTTTGGTTGTGGTAGAGTACTGTCACAGTGCCCACACCCTGTGGCAACAGTTACTGGTCCAAGGAGTAGGCATATGACCCAAACAAGGAAATCAGAACTTTTCCTTGGGACCGATATATGGACACTGAGTTAAAGTATTTACTCTTTCTTTGGGGTTACTAAGCTCAGATAGTGGAAACCTGGAGCTGCTGGCAACTGTCTTCCCTAACTGCACAGAAAAAGTTCACCTATAGTAGTAGAAAATGAGGCAAACACAGAGAATTAAAAACTGAGGAGGAATAGGAAGAGGAAGAAGAGGAATCTAATTAAATTATTTAATTTCCTTGGTCCAGTCATGCCTGAAAGGAGCCATTAAACCCTGGACTTTCCAGGTATATGAGCCGATATACTTTGTTTTGGTTTAAGGTAGTTAGACTTGAAGTTCTGTTGTTTGCAATCTGAAACATTCTAATTAATGCCAAAATTGGTACAGAGGTTGTAGTGTTACAATTGACAGACTTGTAATTATAGAACTAGCAGAGAGCTTGGGTGTTGGATAGTGAGGCCCCTTGCTGAGAAGTTGATGATCTTGGTTGTGATTGTCAGACAGCTAGTTAAACTGCCATCTACTTGGTTTTTGAGTCAGATTCTGTGCCTACTGTAATGCTGGGATTTCAGGGGCCTTGGTGGAAAAACATAAGGGTGGGAAAGCATTTTTGCTACTTCAGATGCCCTTAGTAAATATCTTGTAATAGAAGAGATAAACTTTGGTTCAAGATGGCTGTCAGAAAATATGAAATATCAAAATAAAACAGCATATGGTTTTGTAAGAGATGCCCTTCAACCCTTGAACGAACAATCTGAGCCCATGGAAGGGAGGAGAGGCATCAGATTATCATAAATCTTTTGAAAATGAAAAAGCTTAATTATCTGCCTCTACAAAGTCAGGAAAGTAGCAAAAAAATAGGAAATACTATTGGGATCTGAAAAACTTAGGGTGTCTTGTGGGATTTATGCTTCCTTAAGACAGGAAGAGTGATTGTCCTTTCCTTTGCTTTTTTCCAAGAAATTTTGAAGATAAGGAAAAACGCAGAGAATAATATGACAAATACCTATTCTCCCACAACTCAGAATTAATCGTGGTTAATTGCTTACAGACATAGATAATCTATGTAGTGTTCAAAATTTTTATTCACTGTAGAGTATTTCATAACATGACCATAAACATGAGTTTTGTCTATTTCCTTTGTAATAGACATTTAGATGGCTGTCAGCTTTATAGCATCACAAACAATAGATTACCTTCATTGTATGTGTTTTGTAGTACATACATATGAGAATTTTTTCTAATCTGTACATCTAGAAGTGGACTGCTGGAACATAAAGTTTGCATAGTTTTAATTTTGCTAGTTCTACCGATTCTTCTCAAAAATTGCTATACTATTTTATATTCTTACCAGTAATGCATGAGTATTGTTTTTTCTCAAATACTTGCAAGTAATGGATCTTGTCATACTTTTTAATATTTGTCTGTTTGATGAGAGAAAAATGACATTGTATTATTGCTTTACTTTGCATTTTGCAGAATTCACATGAGGTTAATTATCTTTTTTGCATGTTTTTTGCCTGTTCACATTTTTTCTTCTATGAACTTTTTAACCTGTGATTATTTTTCTGTTTTCTCTTCTTGATTTGCAGGAGACCTTTTATATATTCTGTATATGAATCCTTTGTTTGGGTGGTGGTTGTAGAGTATATGCTTTGACCCAATTTACACTGTTTGAATTTTGGTTTGTAACAAATCAGTAAGTTACTTATCTACTCTGTGCTTATTTTCTTATCTGTAAATTAGAGATGATAATAGTTCCTTCCTCATATTGTTATCATGAGGATTTATTGAATTAATAGCTATTTGAGGGATTTAGAGCAGAATACGAAGGAGAGAAAACACAATGAGAAAAAAAGCACAGAGCTCACATTCTTTGTGGTCCTTTTGCAGAAATAAAACCATTAGTAGGTCAATAAATTAGTCTGGGCACACACTGTACAGTATTTTAATGGTTTCTTTAACTTTTCACATGCTCTTCCTTTGCATGTCCCCATTCTCTGTGTCATTCTAGCTTCTACTCATCTTTGCAGATTTAACACAAATAACATATGTTTAACAGAATTTATTAGATGATCTCTCCTTTGGTTCTCAAAGTTTTTTGAACATAACTTGCACATAGCTCTTAGCTCAGTATTATAATATTCTCCACACCTATGTTTAACCCTATTAGGGAGTTAAGGGTGAAAGACTGCCTCATTCATCTCAATATCCTCAATGGTAGGATCATTACTGCCACTTAGAAGGGATTCACTAAATGCTGAATGATTGCCTGACAGAAGCTGTTTCTAGTTAAGGAAAAATAATGCTTTAAAATTCGTTCCCAGCTAATCAGTAATTAAAGGTGCAGTAGCAGTAGTAAAGGCTACTTTTGGAATCATTTATTAAATATAGTTTTTATAAAGTGTAAACTTTCACTTGAGAAATCTAGTACACATATATTATGTGCATTTAGCACCTATGCACTAGCAGATCATGAGCATTCACACACTACTATATTGTAAAAATAACAGCAAAATCTTGGGGGGTTAATGTAGCTTACTGTAGCTCTTCCTAGAGCTCATCTTAGAGCTTATTTAAAAGAAACAATTCATTCCTTTTAGAGCCTCAGTGCAGAACCCTTCTAAACTGAGCTCCTGGGCTAGAAACACAGCAGAGAGAAAGGAAGGTGTCATTTGGCAATTTGGCTGCTGCTAATAACACAGTCAATCTTTCAGGAAAAAAGCTAGCTCCAGGGGAGGGCTGCCTATTAGAGCAAAAGTATAGGAAGTTGAAGAGAATTGATTGCTAGATTTTCTTTGTGGGAAAGCAAGCTAATTGATTTTATTTTATTTTATTTTATTTTATTTTATTTTATTTTATTTTATTTTATTTTATTTTATTTTATTTTTTTGCTGAGTATGAGAAAAATACAACCTATTTATTCTGACAGAGATAATACTAGAAAAGGGGAAGCCAAAAATCAGAAATACAGATTGAGAGGCACAAGGACTGGAAGATCTTTGGAGGAAGAAATCATGCCTGTTTTGTTCATGCTTTGTATACTGAGGATCTAACAGTGTCTGGCACTAGTAGACGTTTGGTAACTATTTATTGAATGAATATATGAATTCATGTCTCCTAGATTTTAGAAGTATCCCCTTAAACTACTTCTCAACAATTCTTTAATTATTGTAAAAACATAATATTCTCAGCATATTAAAAACTTCAAAAAAATAAAGATAATAAAAGAAAACAAATTTATAATCCATAAAGTTTGGTTTTAAATATTTTCCTGCAGTTCTTTTTATGTATGCACATATATTGGTATTTGTATGTGTGTGTATAGATATACACAAATTTATGATCATGTTAATACGTTTATTCTAATTTTTTATTTGTATTATATTTTTAAATTCTATTAATTTCTTTGAGAATATGATTTATAATTGCTGAAAAAATATTATTCTACCAACATTAAATTATTAAAGTATTAAAGTATTATTAGAAAGTTAAACTTTTTTAAAAGCTGTTTTAAAAACAAATTCCAATTATAAGGTTAGTCAAAGGATATTAATATTTAACTACTTTGGTGTGCTTTTCCAAAATTATTTTCTAGATAGGAATTGCCTCATGCTAGTATAGCTCTCACTAGCACTGAGTATTATAGCTTTTAAAAGTTTTTTTCAAATTTAGAATCAGGAAAATATTGTTTCGTTATTATTTTAGCCCACATTTCTTTCATAACTAAAAAGCTCAAAAGCTCTTTAAAAAATGTTTTTTGGCTTCTTATGCTTCTTTGGTGAATTATCTGTTCATATTCTTTATCCATCATTATCCATTGAGGTGATAGTGTGTTTCTTCTTTTGTTTTTTTAAATAAATTTATTTATTTAAATTAGTTTCAAGTATACAGTGTATTGGTTAGACATCTATAATGTTCATAAAACGATCCCTCCAATTACTCCCTCTCCCCGGCCCTCCACTTAGCGATCATATTAATTAATGCTAACTGCATTCCCTCTTCCATGCTCCCTGTGCCCAATTATCAACTACTGATTTTTACTTCTTTAACCCTTCACCCCATTCTCCCACCCTCCCCAAACCCCCCTTTCCCCATCCCCTGTCCGTCATCAAATTGTCTGCTTTGGTGATAGTGTGTTTCTTCTTGATTTAACAGCAATTTAAAAAACTATTTTAAGAAGACTAAGTCTTTTCTGCAAATAATTTCTCAGGTTGTCAAATTTCTTTTAATGTTGTTTTATGGTAACATGAGAAATAGGTTTTAGATTTCTAGATAATTAATCTTCTGTTTTTATTTGTTCTTTATGATTTCTTCTATGTCTTTCATTCTTAGAAAAATTTTTCCTCCCTGGAGTCTACAAAATGCTTATTTATAGATTATTCTGGCTTAGTTTACTTTGGTTTAGTTTTATTTGTTTTCATTTTAAGCTCATCGCTAAGTCACAACCTAGCTTTATTTTTTCCTAATTAACCAATTGTTCCAGCATCATTTATTGAATACTCCTCCCTCTGCACATTGATTCATCATGGAAATTTAACTATATATTAAATTGTTACATATAAGAATGCTGGTTTCTAAGATGTTTATATTGCTCCATTGATCAAACTGTCAATTCTTGCCCTAGATACACAGCATCTTAATAACTGAAAGTTTATTATAGGATTTATTATCTTGTAAGACAAATCTCTCTTCATTACTCTTTCCATCTTATTTTATTTATCTTTTTGGAAAATTTTCACTATTCAAAACTCTATACTTTTAAAAATGAACTATTTTATCACTTTGTCAAGAAAAATTAGAATTCTTTTAGAAAATTTTTATTGAATCATATTGAATCTTTAAATTATTTGAGAAGAATTAAATAATTACCTTTATAATATTTTGTATTCTCATTCAAGATCTTGGTATACCTCTTGGTATATCATGTTTTCCGATTCTTTACACATGGACACAGTTCTCTAAATTGTTTTTCACAGAATTCTTATTAGAGTTATTTGTAAATTTGCTTGATTATATTTGATGATATAGGATAAAATAGTTTTACTATCATAATTTTGACTAGATTATTGCTGGTAAAAATAAGCAACTATTAATATTGTACATTTATGTTTGCATCTGATCATTTTCCTAACTTTTCTAATTTGTTTGAATAATTTTTGTTAAATGTTCTTGGATCTTCTAGATCAACAAACCAATAATTTGTAAAATATTTTTCTCCTTAGTTTAATAGATGTAGTTTATTTCCCACATGACAAGGTATTGAAGGAGGTCTCCAGCCATTAGCAAAACCTTAGGCCCTCATTTCAACAGCCTGCAAAGACCTGAAGCAGCAAACAATCATGTGAGTGAGGTTAGAAGGGGATTCTCCTCTAGTTAGGCTTTCAGATGAGTCTACAGCCCTGATTACAGCCTCATGAGAAACTTTTAGCCAGAACCCAGCTAAATTACACCTGGATTCCTGGCCCACAGAGACTGTAAGAAAGTAAATGTTAGTTGCTTTAAGTTCCTAAGTTTTAGTGTAATTTGTTATATAACAACAGATAATTAATTCAGTGGGAAAAATAATCAATTGTATGTAACAGATAGTTGGTAAATTTGATCAAGCACTCTGCTTTGGGATTCCGAATGGAATCAAATGTTTAATAGAGTCAGAGTGTAGGAAATACAAAGATGTGTTCAAGGCTGCAAAATTATATAAAGCAACATGCCACAGGATATCATACCAAACCAACCATTTTCATGATTCCATTGGATTCTTAAGATATATATATATATATATATATATATATATATATATATATATGTAAATCTGTTTTAGAAGAGACAACACAGAGGCTCAAGTAGAGCCTAGTGGAACAATCTTAGCTTGTCTTCCCTCCCTTCTCAAGGAAAACAGAAAGTTACATAGAAATATTGGTCAAAAATCTGGTAGATCCCAAGTAAAGCCACTCACCAGAGTATAGAGGAGACCTTAAGTGAGGAGAATGCTAAGAGGTCCAGGGCTTTCACCTGCCAAAGGCTGTAGAAGAGCCACTCTCCTTGTACCCCTCCCCCTCCAACTACACACATAGTCTGCTTATTAGGAAGTCTCTTCCTGTATGTTTTTAGGGAATTCAATTCCTAGGATTCAACATAGCTGAAGGCATATATAGACAGATGGTGGAGCACTGTATGCAGAGACATCAAGTTGATAGTATAAAAGAGTAGAGGCATAGAAAGCACTGAAGCCTCCTTATTCTTATCAGTACATTTTTTATTATAGCCATTGGCTGTTAAAACAAATTCTCAGTGTTTCCCATCCTTGTATTTGCCTTGTTATAATCCTAAAAATCAATCAATTCTAAATACATAAATACACAATTGCCAAAGTTCTATTTTAAACTGTGATTTTATTTAATATTCACATTACAAATCCATTTCTAGAACCTGTATGCAGCAGAGGCCTGGCCAGCCAAATAATGTGCTCTTGTGGTTAGCAAAGCAGTCTCTAGGCAGATTGCCTGGATTCGAACCCCCCACTCTCCTACTTTCTGGTTGTGTCACCTTGGGCAAGTGACTTAATCTCCCTGGGCTTCAGCTTCCTTACTTGTAAGATGGATATCATAATAGCACCTACCTGATAGCACTGTTTTGAGGATTCAGTAAATTAATGCTTATAAAGTGCTTAGAACAGCAACCACTCCACAAATGGGTTTGCTCTATGTTAGCCATTAGTTTTGTAGTAGAATAGCAAATTCTGGGGGAGGGTAGAGGTGTTGGTGGACAAGAAAAGAAACCTTAAGCTTCCTTAGTACAGAGAACTTCGTTTTGCCTCAGGAGTCATCCTGACCCAGAAACAGTGTTAGTGATGTGACATAAGGCTGTTTTGTGTTCCCTGAAAACCCCAGATAAGTATTAATACTCATGGGATAGTCTCTGGAGGCCTGGAGCTGGACCTGATTACACCTTATCCCCGCTGGGCCTTAACTCATACATATTTACTCAGATAAGTATGGGTTGAACTGGGGAAAAAATCAGCTTATTGGGCCACTGTTTTTTATTTTTTGGTTCTATCTTTTCTTTTGGAAAACAAATGATTTATTTTCTTGCCCTTCTGGGAACAGAGCAGATCATAAACTGAAAACAATTGTCTGTGGAAAAAAACTTTGTAGACAACAGTTCTTCTAACAGCAGAACATCATCTATTCAGTAGAGAAAGCCAAGCTTTCTTGGTTACTACTTTTTAACACTCTAAAAAGAAACCCAAGACTGGTAGCTTTTCTATGGTGACTTTATCTAAAGCTTCATAGAACTCTCTTCTCAGAATTAGGGAATGGAGGCCCCAAGGATTGACAAGCAAGAGGCAGTTCTCTGGGATAAACTCTACTAACTTGGAGGACAGTTTCTGGTTTGAGGTTGGGCTGGGAATTCTGTGGGACATAAAGGGGTCCCTTCTTCTCACTGGACTAATCAATTCAAAATACACACTCAGAGAGTCTCTCTCAAACATCTTGCAGGCATGTGCTACTAAATCTCACATTTATTCTCTTACATTTTGTGTATGTGTATTCATGCACACACATACTCTACTCACCTATAAACATTCACATCTTTAAGATACATTCACATATACAGGCACATGGTGGTTGTGGTCCCAAGGTATTAGGAGTCAGAGAGGATCATGAAGGGGTAAGGGGCTTACATCAGTTTGGAAAAGGGAGATTTTTGATAGATTACCGTTGGAGTGAACTGAGACATAGAGCCTTTCTCAAGCCCTTTGGCATGATTTGATGGGTCAGGCAATGCCCTGGACACTGGGATAGAGAGATGATTGAGACATGATCTTTACCCCATCATCATAATCTAACAAGGAGATGAGACTAACACATATGAAACAGACTAATCCAAGGTCAGTGTTATACTGTCAACACCCAAAAGGACCGTGTCTTGTCAGACCCATTTATTTTGGCAATGGGACACTGATATCGAGAGAGTCCTTTTCTTATGGCCATACAGTCAGATAATAGACAAATGCTTTTTGATAGAGTTACTTTCTCCATCCCTCTGCATCATTTTGCAATTCTATATATATAAAAAAAAAATGGTATCAAGGCCCTGTGTTTCAGCTAGGTATCATCTGTGTGTCCCTACTCCAGGATTGTATGGTCCCACAAGGTAAGAACCTTATGTTATACATTTTCAAAGCTCATAGGGACTGGCACAGTCATAATTATCCAAGAAGTGCTCAATTCATCAGCCTAAAGTGATCTGAAATGGTCCCGGTAACTTTGCTCTTGGCTCAGGGCTCCATTAATTATACAAGGAGGCAGCACCAGTAGTAAAAAACGAAATCTTGGATACAAATTTAAATAAAATATTTCATAATTGGCATAAAAATTACAGACATGTTTCCAAGCCCTTCTGTTTTCTTATCCATTTTGACCTCAGCTGTTGTATAATTTTTACAGACAAAGGTAATATATTTTTATTTCAGCAGCAGGAAAAGGTCAGGTTCCTCAGGTGCTTTTGACTCTCTATAGTCACAGACAGAATCATTGAAAGATTTTGATATATTTCTCCTAAGGGTTTTTTGAAATCATACCAGGTCACCCAATCATCAAACATTTATTACAACAAGAATTTTTTTAAAAATCATCCACTCTGTGCCAAATACTGGGCAAGTTGTTGGCTGCAAACTTGCCTGGTTGAATTATTGAACACTTGCTTTATGCCAGGGGGAAAAAAAATAACAGCATAGCTATTATATTATTTTCCTAGGGCTGCTATAAGAAATTACCATAATCTTACTGTCTTAAAACAACAGAAATTTATTCTTTCACAATTCTGGAGGCTGGAAGTCTGAAATCAAGGTGTTGGCAGGACCACACTCCTTCTGGAGGCTCTAGGGAAGAATCTTTCCATGCCTTTTCCTAGCTTCTGGTGGCTTCTGGCAATTCCTTGGCATTCCCTGGTCTGTTACTATATCACTCCAATCTCTGCCTCTCTCTTCTTCTCGATATATCTCTCTGTATCTTTTCCTCTTCTTAGGAGGGGCACACCCTAAATCCAAGATAATTTCGTCTCTAGATCCTTAACTAATTACATCTGCAAAGACCTTGTTTTTAAATAGTCACATTCTTGAGGTCCCAGGTGGACAAGAATTTAGTGTGGGGGGATACTATTCCACAGTTGTCTTTTCACTTGGCTAGCTTAGGTCTGTGCTCATAAGGCTGACAATAAATGAGATGACACTGGCGGAACTTGTTTTAAGAACATATTCCTCTCATATCACTTCTGGTCTTACTCCCTGTCCTGTGTATATCCAGATCTAGACTACTCACTTGGATTCTGAGCTCCTGATCACATGACTCCTTGACGCAGGATACTGATTCTTATATGTTTGCTCTCATGAGTACCCTTGCCTATTTGGGTTTGAGTGCTGCCCTTCATTATTTACCTTCTTTCATTTAACAGATATTCACTGGACATTTCCTAAATGTCAAGCACTAGCTAGGATACTGGATTCTCAGCAATGACAGACAAGGTCCCTAGGAATGAAGGATGGAAATGAATAAAAAACAAGCAAACACATACTTGGCATGTGGAACAGTTTCGGGCACAGAATAAATAGATGCTCACTAAATCTCTGTGATTTGATAGAACAAGCAAGATAGTTTCTGATAGTGATAAGTGATATGAAGGAAACAGAGTAATGTGAAATAGACCATTTAAGTAGGGTCAATGAGGAAGACTTCTCTAAGAAGGTGATATTTAGGCTAAACTGTGAAGAAAAGGAAGGAGCCAGCTGAGGGTTTGTGTCTAAGGTGCAGAACAAGTAAAACATCACTGAATTGAGAACAAACTGATTGTATCTAAGGACAGAAAGAGAACAATGTGACTGAGACAAACTGAGCAATGGGGGGAGAGTAGTACAAGATGGTGTCAAATGTAGAGGGAAGCTCAGTTATGCTGGCCACTACACAGCAAACAACGGAGTTTGGGTTTAATTTTTGGTGCAATTGGGAGCCATTTGAGGTTTAATCATTGAATCAATGTGATTTAACTCATGAATTAAAAGATTGCTTTAGTGGCTCTAAGAAGAAAGGATTGTAGGAGGTAGGACTAGAAGAAAGAAGACTGCTTAGGATTCCCATCAATTAGGATGCTTTATCACATAAACAGGTTATAAGTGTAAAAGATATTGGTCCCTTCAGTCCTTATGTAACCAGGAAAGGGCTGGGCTGGGCAAAGCTGTAGGGTCCGTTCGTCTTCAAATAAACTAATCCTTTAACATGAGCTTGCTGATAAATAAGATCATTTTCCATGTATGCCACAATATGAAAAAGACTGGAAAGCACTATGTTAAAGAACATTTTTCATGCTTTCTGGCCATCTAGCTCCTTTTATGTACTCTTATGTTTGGAGACTTTCCCACTGTAGTAACCAGCCTCCAAGATGGCCTCCAGTGATCCCCCCATCCTGGTGTTATCAGCCCGTGTAGTCCCCTCTTACACTGTACCAGGATTTAGTTTGTGTAACTAATAGAACACAACCAAAATGATGCTATATCACTTCTAAAATTAGGCTATACAAGACTGTGTCTTATGAATGGGGCTCTATCTCTCTTTAGGATCACTGTAGTGTAGCCAGCTGCCATGTCTTGAATAATCATGTATCCCTGTGGAGAGGCCCACATGGCAAGGACCTAAGACTTCCAGCAACAGCCAATCAGTAAGCCTTCTTGAAAAAAGCTTCAATCAAGCCTTCAGATGATGCAGCCCTGGCTGACAACTTGACTGCAATCTCATGAGAGACCCTGGACCAGAACCACCCAGCTAAGCTGCTCTCAGAATCCTGAAGATCAAAAACTGTGAGATAACCAATGTTGGTTTAAGTTGCTGAGTATTGGGGTAGTTTGTCACATAGAAATAGATAACTAACACATCCCCTTTTTGAGCCCTGCCACCCCAACTTGGGAAGCTGGAAACTGTCTTTATTAGCCTTCCTTGCAGCTAGGGTGAAGGCAGGTGACCTAAGCCTTGCCAATCTGACCCATCTGACTGAGACTTCAGTTTAGGAAATATTGACATGAAGAAGGGGGTTTTGCAGAGAACCGATCCTGGGGAAGGTGGCAGAGGGAGATTCAGCTTTCACAGGAGGCAGAGATAAGTTGCCAGTGGGGAATATTATGCTCTGCCTCTATCACTGTGACCGGCCGAGCCTACACCTGTGGTGATGGGAGTGGTAAGGTCTCCACTGATCTCTCTGCTCGTGTAACATGAATATTGTTCCTAGATTCCAAACCTGATTCACTCCAGGACATTTTTTCATAATTTGCTTAACCTATCTAGTGGGCTATATTGTTGGCAACTGGGAACTCAGATTGATACAGAAGCCTTTTAAAAACGAGTAACAGAAATCACTGCCTCAGAGTGTCTTAAGTAACCTGGAAATGAACTCCTTCCCATAACAAGAAGCACAGAGGAGGAGTCTGCAGGGATGTGCCATCAAGACTCTGGTTCCGCTTTACTAGGGTTCTTGAGGCTGGCTGTGCCCTTTTCTGTATGTTTGTTCTATTCTCTCTGGCTGGTTGCAGTTAGGCTGTGGCAGTTCCAGGTATAAGATTAGACATGACAATGTCCAGAGTAGAAGGAGGCTCTATATTTTTTGTATCCCTTTGTAAGAGTGAGGTGCCTTACTCAGGAGCCCTCCATAAACTTTCCTTCATGTTTCATTGGCCACAATTTGTTCAGATGCTCCTTCCTAAAACAGTCACTGGTAAGGAGAATGGTATTACCACAGTTGCCTTGGACTAATTAGGTTCTTCTCTGGGATCTGGGGATGGAGGCAGACTCCCTTGAAGTGGAAGTGGCCAAGTGGAAGAAGGTGACTACATGAAAAACATTAGGGTAGGGCTCTCCTAGAGATTAACAGATGCTGGGTAAACAACCAATACTGTCTGCTGTATGAGGTAACTACAAGGCCCAGGTAGAAGATAATAGTCTTTTGTATCAGGGTAATGGAGTGGGAACAGAGAGAAGGAAACAATTGGGGATATACCACACATTTAAAAGCAACAAGATTTGCTGGTGGATTGAATTACGAGGGAAAGGAAGGAGAACAGGACAAAGGGAATGATGTGTTAGTTTAGACCTGAGCATTTAAATCAATAATTCAGTTAAATGAGGAAGGTTAGGAAGAAACAGGTTGAAATGAAGGTGAAGTTACACATTTAAATGGTTATCAAGTAGGCAGTTTAACATATGAGTTTGGAACTAAGAAGGAAGTCGTGGATGGAGATATAAACTTGAAAGTCATCAGTATATGGAGGGAATTTAAAATCCTAGGACTGAATAAAATGCCTTAGGGAAAAGTATAGCAAGAGAGGAATAGAGGTCCAAGAACCAAGCTCAGGGCATCCAACAGCTCAAAGCCAGGTAGAAAAGAAGTCAGCAAAGGATAATAAAAGAGAGTAACCTGTGAGAAAAGAAAACCAAGATAGATCTCAAAGGACAAGAGATGGTTCAAATAGTTGTTCTCCAACCTCTTCATTCCTAATTCCTCTCCACCTTCCCCCACTCCATCCCTGGGTGTCTCTGTTTGAAGGTAACAACCATCTTCTGTATTTTAACTTGGATCTGTGTTTGAAGTTTCAAAAAACAGATTTACTTCAAGTGAGTTCACCCCAAGTTGAGCCTAAAAACCACTGGAGACTCAAGAAAACTAGGAATACAAATGAGGGAGGGAAACACTTTAGAAAACTTGTCTATTTTTCTTTATTGAATAATATATGCAAGACATTTTTCTCATAAATGTCAGGATGATAGGTTTGAAAAATAAGCCAAAGAACAACCTTTAGATATATCTTTTTTAGATATACTCCATACATTTTTAAACAAAAAATGAACAAGACCATGTCTTACTTTTACTGAGGCTGTCTCCTTAAAGCAGTTCACAAATAACATTATGTTGCTTTAGACAGAACTACTTCAAATAAGACAACTGACATATAATGATCTCTTTTTTCAAAATATAAAAGAAAATTAAGGCATGTGTTTTATTTTAATCAATGAGAGTTAAAGTTATAGTTTAAAAGGCACACCTCTTCTAATTAAACCCTCAAAGTCAGACAGCTATCTACGGTTCATTAAAGTTCAGATTTTGTATAAAACCTTCATTACCTGAACTTGATGAGTTTCCCTTGCTTTCAGTACACCTCACTCTCTCAGAAGAAGTCTGAACTCAAAAGACCCTTCAAAAATAGTGAAATAAGCCCTCACCCTGCTCACCATTGTGCCCTAATGAACCTGAAGAACTGTAGCTCATTTGCTACATCCATAGGTACCCAGGGAAGTTCTTTTGTATTGCAACAGATAGAATCCATCATTACTTCCTACATCAGCCATACCCTGAAAAGAGTGACTCTTTTTCTAACAGAAAGGTACACCCTGCATATTTTAGATATTTATATGAAAATGAGAGCGATAACAGAGAAACTTAACTGCCCAGGTACAAGGAGAGAAAGAATAATTTTGTGGTAAAGGACCGCAATTATTTTGCAGTTACTGAATGGGAGGAAAACTTATGTCTAGTTAGCGGAAACCCTCTATGCAAAATCTGAACTTTAATGAGTTGCAGATAGAGATATTGAGGTCTCTGTTGGAGGAAGGCAATTCTACATGAAAGGCAGAAGTGCAGAAAGGGAAAGAAAAGATGCACAGAAACCTAGTGGAGAGGATCCAGACCATAGTGGGATTGCTAATCTTTTAACCCAGTGGGACTAGGTTAGCAGAATAATAGCACAGACTGTTTTGCTTGTAGTTGATCATCTAATCCCCTGGGCTTTAATCAGTTCTTTAGTAAACTGTATATAATTCATTTAGAGTGGATTTGGTTTTCCTGCAGTTGTCCAGGGGGATCGTAAGAGTCTCCAAGAACGTACATAAAACTTGAAAATCCTGCCAGGAAACTCTGCTATGAATTTCATGGGGAGGCATATTGTGTAATAGTCAAATTTCAGTCTCTGGAGTCTCCTCAATGTGGGTTTGAATCTCTATTCCATCACTTGCTAGATGACCTTGGACAAATGACTTAGGCCTCAGAGTTTCAGTGTTCCTATCTATAAAGTCAGGATGATAATAACATTATTTCAGATGGTTGTGGTAATGATTCATTTAAGCCAAACACATAAAGCACAACATACAATACATGGTAGAGAGAAATTGCTCAGTAAATATCTGCTATAAATAGAGACTTAGGACAGTCTGGAAAGACCCCACAGGGCATAAATATTCATTGGTCAGACGCTACCCATCCTCACATGCAGAATACAAAATCAAGGCATAGATCTGATTGCGTCTACCAGAGTTGGTGAAAGCGCAATGCTAGTGCTGCTCTTTTGGCTATTTGGGCTGGTTCAGCTTCTCAGTGTGGGCTCTGTGCTCTCACCTGGCCCCACTATACCACCTGCAGAGGAAGGGCAGTGTTAAGGGCAGTGCTCAGGGGTCACCTTACTCATTGCAACCACTGGCTGGGTGTGTGAACTGGAGCAGGCTACTTCAATTCTGTGTTTTATGTTTCCTCAGTTGGAAAGTGGGTATAATTAGTAATGGTAACTTCCTCATAGTTTTGATATGGAAATTATACGAGCTAATGTATTTAGAGCATTTTTAGAGTGGCTGGCTCATAGCATGAGCTCAAAAAACTATACTAAAAATAATAGTAACATAATAATTTAATAACTTTGAACTAGACCTCCAGGATTCCAAATTCTACTTTGCTTCCTGACAAAAGCTTTGCAGAATGGATGTATGGAAAGAAAGTTAGGAATGGTTAGGTTAGGGTTGGGAAAGAAAAGTCAAGAAGATTGGTAATAGGGATAACTCAAAGTATAAGCAATACTGAGAGGATAAAGTTTTGAATAATGAATGCAGGATACAAGAAAGTTTAAATGTGGAAATTTAATATTCAACTCAGAAGTTTTATCAAAAAATCCTCAGTAAGCACTCAGTAGTGTTAGGGAGAGGAAAAGTGTTGCCCCCTCCCCAAGTCCTTATCAATGAACTAATAATAACATTGACACAAGACCATATTAACATGAGAAAAACCAATTTAATATGATCACACACAAGATTATGAATGAGGCTCAGAGAAATGATGGAAGCAAGCTAGCTTTTCATACCTTTTAAACAAAGAAACCATAAATTTGTGAAGAATTGATAAGGACAATGAAACTCAGGTTTGGGTGCTCATTAGTGAGGAATCTAAGTTTGGGCTTGGTTAGTAAATTAGTAAAGTAGTAAAAGGGTTTGTTTATATAGGCTTATTCTTCTGAATAAGGCTAGAGGGCAATAAAACAGATTCTCCCCTCTCCTCTCCCGCCTCCCCTCACCCCCAACAAGGATTTTGGTCAAAGACATTTGTTGCTAAACAAAAGATCAAAAGAGAGATTGTTGAAACTCTTATTTAAGTGCCTAATACCTTAATATCCTCACGCATAAGTGCGCACTTTGACCTCTTAATAAGCAGGCACCTGAGTTCAGGTCAACCTGCTCTAGATCCATTTTCAGCACTGAAGATGGAAAGAAGCTTACTGTGGAAGATGAAGAAAGGTGTTGGTTTTTTGGAATCTTTTCTTCTGACATCTCTTTAGCTAGTTGGGTATTCCACAAGCACCGACACAGTCTAGGTAATTTTGAACTTCATCATCCTCTCTCTTCCCAGCATCCAGAGTGACTCCAGCAGTTTCCCAGACCTGTTCAGGGTGAGGGACATCAGCTACTTTGAAAGGCAACTCCAAGAATGCAAAAAGTATTTTTTAAAAAAAGTTACTTGGTGTCCAGGTTTTTCTCAGTCAGCAGAAATATGACCTCTGCTCTCTCCTCTGGCCTCATTCTGAAAAGATGAACAAATGTGGAACCATGAGTGTCTTCTAAGAAGAGACAGTGGAGGAGTGCCAGGTCTTCTGACCCGCAACATTGCCTTCTGTTACTTTCAGCATATTTCTTTTATGGAGTATCTTTTAGATATTAAAGCTAATAAATCTCTACTTTATTTAAAGTCAAAGAAATTAGAGTTAGAGCTTTGTAATTGGCAGTTATAAAACCGGGAAGGAACTGACACAACCCAGGAAGGAAGAATAAAGATTTTGAACATCCCAGAATGATTTGCTACTTGGTATAATAGTAAACACATGGCCAGTGTGGACCTACCCAATCCAAAATTCGCCTTTTTAAAAAAATCTCTCAAGAAAAATTTACTCCAAACAGAGAAGGACCAAACTCAGAGATTTAAAAGGAGATTGATGCCCAAGATGAGAGAGTGGTTGTCAGAGAACATGAGCTGAGTGCTAGTCTCCTGGCCTCGGTGAATTATATTTAAGGCTCTAAATCAAGTGTGAGGATGAATACCTGTTTGGAATAATGAAGCAGCAGGTTTGTGAGTATTTCATGGGAGTGCTAATCACTGGAAGATAGCATAGGCTTACTAAACACAAGTCATGCCAGTCGAATCTTATTTTCTTTCATTAAAAGCAACTATCTGGCAAGGAACTAAATTAAAATGACAATAGAAAGTCTTGCCATTAGGAATCTCAAACCATTCCCGAAGTACAGACTCTGGGTCTTGGGAACAGGAGTGAGGATATGGTTTAAGAGCAGCATAGAAGACTTAAAGATTGCTTTTGTTGTTTTTCCAGCTTTATTGGGGAATAATTGACAAATAGAATTGTATGTATTTAAAGTGCCTTTTGATCTACATCTCTCCATTTCCTCTACCCTGGCAGCCACCATTTCTATGAGATAAGCTTTTTTTTTTTTAGATTCCACAAGTAAGTGATACTGTACAGTATTTGTCTTTGTCTGGGTTATTTCACTTTTTCACTTAGCATAATGCCCACTATGTTCATCCATGTTGTTTCAAACACCAGTATTTCCTTCTTTTTATGGCTGAATAATATTGCATTTTATATAGATATATATATATACATACACACACACACATACATACACACACATATGCACACACAACACATACACACAGTCCCACCAATAATACACCAGGGTTCCATTTTCTCCACATCATAGCCAACCACCATTCTGACACCAGAACATCATTTCCACATATACTTGACTTCTTGATGGGAGGAGTGGTAAAGTCACATTGCAAAAGGACATGTGGAACAGGAGGGATGATTGTGACTGTTCCTGGAAACAATCTCCCAGTTTGTCCTTGAGAAAATTATTTAACCACCTGATTCTACTTTCTTCACCTGTAAAATAGGAAAAAATGACATCTACCACTTAGGGATGCTATAAGTATTGATTAAGGAACTGTGTTTAGCACCTAGCACATGCACATTATAGTAGACACACAACAGCAACAAAAACATATTGATTGAACCCTTACTATGTGGCAACACTATGCCAAGTACTTTATGTAAACTTATAATAACCCAATTATGCATATATTATAGGTTATCTCATCAGAAACCTTAGACACAAAAACCTTAAGTAACTTCCACATGATAGGTTGCATGGTAAATATTTTCTTTAAATCATGAATGTCTTACTGTCTACTATATGCAAAGGACATGTAAGTTCTATTGACAGTCAATGCTGTTGATCACCCCTCCTCCTTTGGCCCCCATGACTCTCCTTTGTCTGATCTCTCTTCCTTCTCTGATTGGTGCTTTTAAATCTTATCCTCATTAATCCACATTTTATATGGCAAAGCTCTCTCCCATTTTTCCAGCTCTTCTTTCCTGGAGGAATTTATTCAATATGACATCTCAGTCTCTGCCTTTCTATGGATGATTGCCACTTTCCCATGTGAACCCTGAGAAGGACCATATCTGCCAAGAAGGACTCCTTGTGGTTAATTGGGCTCAAAATCATCACCAGAGTCTAGCAGCCATTGCTAACAGAGGCTTCTGAGGCCCACTGCATTTCAGGGAAAAGCCACAAACTGAGCTGCCATGCCTCCTTCACTGTGTTCCTGCAATCTGAGCTGAACCTTATAAAGGAGTTCTTGGAATCATCTTTAAACCAATGGGCTGAAACCTGCCCTGTCCAATTATAACTGTGCGACTGTATCCTTATTTGCATCTGTACTGACCAATAAGAGTGGCTCCATAATGCCCAATCAGTACATGCAAAGCTGCCCAATCAGGACAGTGTGATTTATTGGGACCAAAGTATGCAAATATAGATTCCTCATTTGCATTAAAATTGACCAACAAGGGACTAGGGTGGGAACTTTTCTCCATAAAAGCAGGACTCTCCTTTGCCTCTAGAGAGTATACTTTTGGTTTTCTCAAGAGGCTGTTTCCCTGGTTTGCAAAGTGTTCACCTGAATAAAGTTTCTCCTCTTCCTGCACCCCAGATTGGGCACTCCTTTAACATTAGACTGGTGGCAGCTTTTGTTGACACCCCTCTCTCCTAAACTCTAGGTTCGCAATTTAAGGTGTTATCAGGAACCAACCAATATGATCCAGGTCAGTTTTTAAAACTTCCTTGTCTTTAATTTTTTCTCATTTGATTGGTTGCAATCTTGTCAATTTACACTTGAAATGTTTTTTCAAATTCGGATATACCTGGGAATCAGCCAATGCCTTTAGCCTCATCTAAGCCCTCATCATATTTTGCCTGACTTATCAAAGTAATTTTTTCTTCATTTTTTTTTATTAAAGTATAGTTGACATATGATATTAATTTCAGGTCTACAACATAGTGATTATACTTTTATAAATCTTACAGTGTGATCACCATGGTAAGTCTAGTAACCATCTGTCATCGTAGTTATTATGACATTACTGACTGTATTCCCTGTACTGTACATTATTAAATCCCCGTGATTTATTTATTTTATAACTGGAAGTTTGTACTTATTCCCCTTCACCTTTTTCACCCATCCCCTCACCCCTCCCTTTTTGGCAACCATCAGTTTATTCTCTGTATCTATGAGTCTGTTTAGTTTGTTCATTTGTTTTATTTTTATAAATTCCACATATAAGTGAAATCATATGGTATTTCTTTCTCTGACTTATTTCATTTAGCATAATGCCCTTAGATCTATGCATGTTGTTGTTCGAAGTAATTTCTTAACTAAATTTACTGTTTTCATTTTTTCTCTGCCATAGTCGCACTAGACTTCCACATGCTTTAACACAGCTCCTCCTCACTATTACTACACCAGCCCTAGCACCACACTCTCACCATAGCCCATCCACTTCACATGGTCTTTCCCTCCTTTCAAGGACATGCTTCTGGGCTACCCCCTCCAGTGCCTCCCTCTCAGTGGGTTTCTTCTCTCCCTTAATTTCCTAGGGCAGAGAGTCTACTTACCTTTCCAGAACTCTCCAGTTATCTTTACCTTTACAACTCTGCATTTTCTCTACTATTCCAACAGAAGGTCCTTGAGGCCCTAGCACCATTCACAGCAGGATTTCAAAGCTTGTCTGTTGGGTGAACGAACATTCAGTGGCATCCTGAATTACCTTTCTGAACAGTATGATTTGCTATGAGATGTCCCTAGCAACAGCACAACCTGTGGCTAAGAATGCCAGTTGTAGAGATTCTATTCTAAGTGTTTTAGAGTGGGACCTGGACACGCGCATGTAAACGCAAAAAAAAAAAAAAAAAAAAAAAAAAAAATCGAGGTTACCTTGCCTCCTCATATATGCACTTGGACAGGTGTTACCTTTCCAAGTCTCAGATTTGTCATTGGTAAAACCTATATAACAGTTATACAGACCTTGTTGGACTACCGAGGGAATTAAATGAGATTATATAGCTAAAAAGCTTGTGGCACAGTGCCTGGCACACAAAAGAGCTCAGTATTCCATATTTATTTCTGGGCTTATTGCCTGAAAGGCTGAAGAGTTTGGGCGTAGGAGAGGTGCCCTGTGTTCCCTTCCAAACATCCCAGATTCTGTGATACTCTTTCTTGGTGGGTGTTGGAAACACGTTGGAAATCTTTGGATTTCCAAACAATTGCTTAGAAAACCAGCCAGGATCTATGAACCTCCTGTTAAGTCCCAGCGCCTTCCTCAGGTGCCATTTATTTGACCTGAGTTCTGATGTGAGAGCTTCCACCCTCTCCCAGTCACCAGGGTGGCTTAAAAGGTCCTGCGCTTGGGAAATCTTTCCTTTGTTTGCGAATCTTGGCTCCAAACCCACATTTGGGCGTCTAGTACCCGTAGGCCCATGAATTATGTACTGGAGGCGCTTTTCAAGTTTGAAGCCGGCACTCTGTTCTCTAGATCTGGCGGGGTAGGTCCAGATTGCACCTTTCGCGCAACGCACCCCAAAACGTGCTTTCGCCGTACGCGGCGAGCGGCGGTGGGAAGAGACTGGTTTGCATTAGGTCGGAGAGGGTACGGTGGCGAGAGCGCCCGGAGCGCGCACCCGCTCATACTCTCCAAGCCTGGGTGCGGCCGCTCTGAGCGCAGGGTCCGGAGCCGAGCCCCACGCTCCTCTAGGAGCCGGCGAGCGACCCCAGTTTCCTGCGAGTGCCTAAGCAGGGCCGCCGGGATCCCACCCTGCGGCGCGCTCCCCTGACCCGGCCCCGCCCCCGGCAGGCACGAGTGGCGGGCGGAGCGCTAGGAGCAAGGCGCACTGGGCTGTGCGGCACCGCCTCTCCTCGTGCTGGGGGAGGGACGGAGGGGCCTGAAGGGAGGGGGAGAGATCCCGACCAACCGACCGGCTGGCAAAGAGCTGCATGCAACCGGTGGGAAGCCGGGCCGGCTGGGGCTGGGGCTCAGGCCGTTTCTCGGCGAGTCCTTGGCGGCAAGCGCGGACTGCCCGGAGGCGACGGCTCTGAGCTGGCAGGCGGAGGGTTGTCTCCCGCGCCCGCCTGCCCGGCGCGGTCCGAGGATGCGGGGGGGCGATGCCCGGGGCCAGGGACGCGCTCTGTCACCAGGCGCTGCAGCTGCTGGCCGAGCTCTGTGCCCGTGGGGCCCTGGAGCACGAGAGCTGCCAGGATTTCATCTACCACCTGCGGGACCGCTCGAGACCTCGGCTCCGCGACCCAGGTGAGTGCAGCCGCTGCTGCCGAGCGCTACTGGAGGGCCCTGGGCTGGGAGTTGGGGCCGCACCGGGGCCTGAGGTAGAAGAGCGACGCGCACTGGGGGGAAGAGGTGGGTAGGTTGGTGGAGGGTGCCACCAAGATAAGGGAGGGGATCCTGAACCATCGCACCCGGCCCCGAGGTTAGAACCCAGCGGGGACCCGGGTGGAGGCTGCTTCGCGGAGGCCGAGTCCGGGTGGGCTGGGATAGGGTTGGAGGGACCACGCCCGCCACCTGCCTTCCATCGCTCGGGCTTCTGGGGGTGGCTACCGAGCTCCGCGCTCCACATCCCCGGCTCTGCGCTCCGAACGAAGGGAGGCCGCAGCCGCCTCATGCGCTGTGGGTAGGGGAAGAGGCCGGAGGAAACTCTGGGAAGTTGGGAGTTGGGGACGGCCCGGCCTGCGGCTGAATTCCAGTGGGCGCACCTCATCTTTGCGACGGAGCGCCCATTTCTCTCTTGGTCTGGGGTGAGAAGGGCAGAGCGGGATCCGGTGTTGGGCCGGGGACAGGGAGCTTCGTGTCATGGGCAACTACACCTGAACCCGTTCCTTGTGGGTCGCTTGGCGTGGAGGCGGCCTGGGCCTGGCGCCTAGCTGGACCAGCTGCCCTGCTGGGCACACCCGGGTCGGTGGGCTCGCTGGTTACCGCTTGTGCACCTGCTTATGGTCCTAGTAAAAGTTGCGAAGCTCCTAACTTTGGAAAGTTCATTTATTTTGGCATTTGACCAGCTAAGGTTGGAGGAGGGAGTTCTTATGGAGCCATTTGCTTTCCCCAGGGGCTCGGGGTCTCCCAGCTTTGTCTTCTCGTCCACTACCGGTTACTGGGAGACGCATTCCTTGCAAATATTTGCTTGAAATTCTTCTCACCTGGAGAAATTATTTTCTCGAATATTCTCTAAGCCTAAGTACTTTTTAAAAAGTGCACTGTGGTTGGACTGTTAAAGATGGGGTAAAAAATGCCCCTTCCCTTGATATTCCTGTGTATAAATAATGAGAAATAAGCTATTGCTGTGCCAATTATGCAGCATGAATTTATTTCATTTTAAGCCAATCCATTATATAAAATCTATTTACCCAACGGATAAATTAGAGAATTATTTGATTCATAAAGAGATACACACTGAGCCTGACTTAAATAGCATTTCCTTGATGGTATATTCAAAATGGGTCTGTAGGGTAAAGAGAATTCATCTGTTAAAAGTTTATACCAGTTTTTCCCTACTCAGAGGCTTTTTTTTTCTATTGAAAAAGAAAGATTATTGTTCCCCATTGCCTGTGGTTACATTAATTAAGTTTATCAGATGATCACTAATGTGTTACTTCAAAGTGAAGAATTAAGTCAAGAAATACTGTTGATCCCAAATGATTTCCCTGGAGTTTTAACATCCCCCCTCTGTGTGGCTCCTTGCTGGATGTGATGTGCCACACAGACTGCAGGCATGAATAAGAGGGCCTCATTTCATGACCTAGGGGCCCAAGGTGATGTTCTAAGTGGGGAAAGTTCTGTCATTCAGCAGCAGGAATGAGAAAATTATTTAGCTTGCTTCATCCAAACCAAGTGTTAGTGTTCATAAGTCCCACTATCTTGCCTGTGACAGTGCCATTAGTACCCATCGTTATTCCACATAGGCAGTCTTCTTTGGCTTTTGTGCAAGAGAAGGTGGATGAGGCCTCTCCCTGAGTTGCATATTTAACACTGCTCATCTTTTGAGCTGATTTCATGACTCTGTTCTTTTTAATCCACAAACTGTATTCCGTGTTCTTAGGACTTCCTGCACTGGGAGACCTTGAGAAAAAATCACAGAGAAGACTCCTTACAAGAGGCAAATCTGATTTCTTGGATCAGAAATAGCCATAGATAAGAGTATGCTTTGCTACTCCTTGAGTGCCTTAAAACACTGCTCTACTTTCTTAAACTGGAGCACAGGGGTTTTAAGGTAGACCCACACTCCTCAGGATCATTGGTTTGAGTCGGAAAGTATTCTGCTTATGAGGAAGAAGTTGTGGGAGGTGGGGCAAGGTAAAAGGAACTGAGTCTGAAGCCGACTTCTGAAGTGCACCCTCTCTTCCAGGTGCTTGAGCTCAGGCCACAATCTCTTTCCATGTCAGTCTTTCCTCTCCTTGCCTACATTAATTCCTACATCAGGTGCATTTGTCTCCATCCCCCTGAAGCTGTTTGATCGTACAAGCCAAGACCATGGATTCCACTTAGGCTCCACCATGGAGCCCAAGTCAAAGTAGCTTCTTAGGTAAACACATCACATATGTTAAGAATCTAGGAGTTATTGTCAATGAGAATTTCCTGGGTATTTTTTCATGAGCCACCTTTATAAGGACCAGCTTTCTCTGTTATGTACTTCTATATTGGATTTAACCTCAGTCTAGGTTAAATTCTATGCCATTATAAAGATTCAGCTCAGTTTTTGGTTATGAATTATATGAATTTTTGAATTATATGAATTATATGAATTTGAATGATATGAAATATTTGAATTTTATGAGTTGTTCAGGATACTGGTTTTCCACTGACAGTCCAGTGTTGTATTTCTAGAGACTTTTCATTTTCTGGTGAACTAGCGAATGTTCATCTGGTCAGGGTGTGAAGCAAAACCTTATGATGCATCATTGATGAGTCCTCTTTCTAGGTGACATTAACCTGGTTGAGAAAAGCTTTTTCTATACCATTGGTTTTCAGCTGTTGAATGAACAGTAGAAACATTTAGGGAGCTGAAACACAAATAAAATAAACAACATTTAGATTAAATCAAAATCTCGGGGCTGGGGCCTAGTATCAGTATATTTTTTGAGTTCTTCAGCTGCTTCAAATGTGCAGCCAGGTGGAAGACAACTGTTGAGACCTTAAAGTGAAGGGTAAATTAACTTTGCTCAGCTCATATTTATTTCTGAAAAAATTAGGAAAGATAGTATTAAAAATCAGGGGTTTCGACTGTTACCCTTATACAGTTAGTACCCAAATCAACTGATTCTTTATTTTAGCAATATTACCCCCAAATTTTATTTTTCAGGCTCTTTAAAAATATCATGAGAATCTATTACGTTCACTCGATTGGGAGAAAAAAAGAACAAATTGAGGAAATCATGTCCAACTATTTCATTAAGAGGCCAGAATATGGAAACTTCACTAACATCACATTATATTGAATTAGAATGAAGTAAATTATTCAAAGAAACACATGTAAAATAATAAATATTGTTTCTAAGGAAAAATTTTCAAAATAATCATTAAATATCAGAGTTAATTCAAATTTTTAAAGATCATCAATAGAGAACCTTAAAATACTGAATTTTTATGAATAGACATTGATGTGATTAGGCACAATAAGATTAATTTTTAAAAATTGATGTTAATTGCAATCAGAAATAAGAGTATCTTCTAAGGAATAGTGGCATTTTAGATGCACAGTATGTGAAGATCTAATTTGCATTTACTTCAGTGACATTTTAGGACTTCTTCATAAATATTTTATCTAAACAAGTGTGTTTTCATCTCTGTGGGGTTCCTCTACATGGACCAGTGAGTGGTTTAGTCATGAGGTAATTATCAAGAGGGAAAAACAAAAGCAAACTGTGGTAAAGGCATCACAGGCAGCCTTGTGGCCAGCTGCCACTTCCAGAATGAACAATCAAAAGCACAAACTTTTCGATGTGGGGTAAACAGTCAAGGAAAAATTAAGATGACACCTAAGGGAAATCACCCTGAAATTCTCTATTATGTGATGAGGATAGGTATTGCTTACACTGTAAAAGCATATTGGCACTTCTTTGTGTGTGCACATATGCTTTCCCATATGTTTGGCTTAAAAAATATTCATATTCCCTTAACTGACTTACTTGAAAGAACTAACAAGTTTGCATCCTGAAGTGTACAGAGAAGGGAGAGGAGCTTAGTGAGAGGCAGAAGTGGGAGAGCAGTCTCATTTTTAAAAGGATAAGTTGGAGTATGTATTTCCACTTTCTAAATGAAATCACAATTTCAGCCATAAACATGCATCACAACTTTTTCTTTCAAGTGTTTGTTTCATCATGTTGGCTTTAGAAATGGCTTTTAGCCAAAGCAAACCCCCAAAGACTAGGTTTTTCAGATCTTGAAATATTCATCCTATGCATCTATGCATCTATTTTATCACATGAGAACTTTTATATCAACATTGATAAAACTGTATCTGAAAGGGAAAAAGATGAAGTCACCCAGGAAATCAAGGTAACCAAGTGGAAACAGCAAGAGCTTTGGAATCAGAATCTGACCCTGCACTTACTTACTTTATGACCTGGAGCAAGATATTTAACTGTGTATTCATCTGTAAAGTGGGAGTGGGAGGCTATTGCAGCGCAGTGCCCAGAGTATGTGCTTGATAAATGGATTTTGGTGGTGGTAGTATCACCTGTCCATGTTTCCTCTCAGCCGTGTCCAGGAGCATGAGTATGTTCCACCAATTTGTAAATTTTTGTAGACAAAATTTTCTGTTCTATCTTTTTGTCAACTTTTATCATAAATTTACTAGCTGTATGTCCTTGAGCAAGTTAATCTGTGTCTTTGTTTTCTCATAAGTAAAGTGACTTACTATTATCCAGATAAAATACAAGATACCCAGTTCAATTTGAATTTCACATAACAATAGATAATATTGCATGGGATATACTTATACTAAATAATTATCATTGTTTATCTGAAATTCAAATTGAACTGGGTATCTTGTATTTTTATTTGCTAAATCTGGCAACCCTATATTACTACCTATCTCATAATGCATATGAAATACTATAGTACCTGGCAAACAGCAAATGCTCAATAAATATTAGCCATTATTCCTATTATAATTTTTTCATGATAAACAATCATTGTGCAATTATTATAACAACTATATATATTTCAGAGAGTAAATACACCGTTTTTACTTAACTATTCTTTTTGGGCATTTCTAGTTTCTAATTTTTTATTACTATAAATAAGATTTTGTATCTATAGAATCCAGTTCCCTTTGGGAAAATTTCTTAATGATAAATGATCAACAATAGGCTCAAATTGCTTCCTAATAGATCTATGCCAGTAAGTCTTGCTACTGCCAACAGTAAATCCACTAGCATTAGATGGTATAATGTGAACACAGGTTGCTAATTTAATAGGGCATGCATATGTCCATTTAATTGTACTCTTTAAAGTGGCTACCTTGTTTTAATTCGTACTTTCTGTTGGTAGGATTGAATATTTTTCATCTCTTGAACCTACTTATATTTCCTCTTATATGAATTTTCTCTACCATGTCCCAGTTTATTTTTTGAGAATCTTAATGTTTTTCTTACCAATTTGCATTAGTTAGAATGTAAATATTCTGTCAGATTAGCTCATAGGAGCACTGTATAGTGAATGAACTCAGGCTGTCTGACAATAATCAATCCATTATACTAACTGGACTGCCTTTAAAAATTTTCGGGGTGCATCAGGAAATAGGGATTCATTGTATACTTTTTTGAGGGAAAGGTTAAGCTTTAATTGAACAATGTTAAGAATTTTTCTTTTTCTGCCCATATGGGCAAAGAGATGAAAAGTAACACATTGTAATGTTCTTTCCAATGCAAAGTACCGCTTTTGTTTACATGAAATATATTTTAAAAAATGTTACATAACTTGGATCTCTTTTTATTTGTTTTCTTTCCCTCTTTCCAATCTCCCTCCCTTCCCAGGACTTATTGTAGCCTTTACGCTAACCACACTGATATGATTGATCACTCTTTTCTAATTATAATTAGGTTAAATTTAAAAAATATATTTGTTCAGTGCTTCTTAAGTGCCAAGTCCTAGTTTAGGTATCAGTAATTCAGAGATACATTATACATGGTTACTGCCTTTATAGAATTGAGATAAAACAATAATTATAATTAGTAAAATAAAGACAGGAAGGGAGCTGTGTGCTGGATATAGTGCATGAAAGAGGAGAGGAGTAATTAGCTGACTTGAGTGTGCCTGCAGAGGCTTCCTAGAGAAGTTGGTTCTTGGGTGGATCACTTTGTCTGGAATGTGTGAGTGGAAGGAACATTCTAGAGTTTACAAAGGTCCTAAGGCAGGAGAGAATGGATTCTTGGTAATGGTAAGTAGAGTATGTGCTGGAAATGTTAAGGGATGAGTCTCTGTTTCTAATAGACACCGATCAGATCATGGAAGTTCTTGTATGCCATTGTCAAAGTCCCACGGAAGACTTGGGCTGGAGCACTCTGACCCAGAAATCCTGAAAGAATTACAATTTACTGTGATGAACCCAAAGGATCCATTCACAGTAAAGTACTCTAGGAGATTTCAGGATGGGGGAATTTCTGTGAGTGCATTTCTCAAGTCTGATTCTTCTTAAGAAATAAGTTAGTGGCAATGATGTTCTTCCTGTCCAAGGTAAGGGCAGGACGATTGGATTCAATGAATGGGGGATTACCTATTTTAGATCCCCGATCACGTCCCCTGAAACTCAAGTATAATTACCCCATATAATTGTAAAAACTGCTATTAGCAAGTTTAGTCATCTGGTTCAAACATCTGGGTTCTCGATATAATTTCAGACTATGCCAACAGTGACATCTTGCTTTCTTGCCTGGTTACTTAATACTGAAAAATCAACATGTTCAATTGCATTGCAACCACACAGTTGGTGGAAATGCACAGTCTGTTTTTTCTGATGTTATAGGGCCCAGGCAGAAGAAAGGATGGCAGGTCTGTCTAGTGCCTACCAAGGCGTTTTCTGGAGATGGTTCTTTATTCTGTATACAAGGGCTGCCAAGTAGCCGGCACAGTTTTTGAATTAAATGCCCTTAGTGGTTTGCACACTCTCCACTTTTCATATCCCCCACATCCCACACACAGAAACTGTATGGAATTTGCCTGTATTAGCTATAGCACTACATAGCCATGGGAGAATTTTAAGCTGAAAATTGAGGTGAGCAGATGTATCAGTTAGATCACTCTGGAGATAGAATAAAGGTTGATTGGAGAGATTATGATTGGTGGTGCCATTCATTTACTCATCAAATGTTTATTGAGCATCTCCTATGTGCAAGGCTCTGATCTAGGCATTGTATATACCATAGACCTAGATACAATATTGTACAGTAGGGAACCAAAGAAAAGAAAAAGTTTGACCACATGGAACTTACATGTTGAGGAGAAGAAAATGATTAACTAATTATGTAGTATGTTAGATGATAATGAGAAAAATAAAGCATGGGAAGAAAATAAGGTGTAGGATCTAAAACGACATCATTAAAAAGTTTATATATGAGTAGAGGTCAGAGGGAAATGCAGGAGTAAGGCATGGGCATGTCAGGGGGAAAAGCATTCTAGGCAGGGGAATAACAAGTATAAAAGTCCTGAGGCAGATACATGCCTGACATGTTCAGGTATTAGCCAGGGGCAATGGGACTGTAGTAGATTTGTCAAGGATGAGAGAAGTAGTAGGTGAGGTCAGAGAGATGATGACAGGCTGATTAGAGGGCCCTGTAAGCCATTGTATGGAATATGGCTTTTATTCAAAATAAGATGGGAAGCCATTAGAAAGTTTTAAGCAGAGAAATGATAATATTTGAATTAGGAATAGAAAGGATCACTCAGACTGGCATATAGAAAACAGACTGTGGCAGAGTTAAAGGTGAAATCAAGAAAAGCAGTGGTGTGGCTGCTATGAGAGATGATAGTGGCTTGGAACAGAGTGACAGCAGTAAAAGTGGTGAGAAGTAGTCAGATTCTGGACCAAGACTGTGATATGGAGCTTTACAACACTAAGAGGTGGAGAGAAGTCAAGGAACCAGCAAGAGAAGACAAATAATGAGGGACCAGAAAACCCAAGCAAAAGTGTTGACCTGAAAGCCAAGATGAAGTTGTATTAAAGAGGAGGGAATAAACAATTGTGTCAAATGCTACCTCCAGTAGGTCAAGTAGAATGAGCACTGAGTACTGATCTCTGCAATTGGTAACGTAGTGGTCACTGGGAATGATGTTGATAAACAATTTTGGTAAAGAAGTGAAAATAAGAGCCTGATTAAAGTGGCCTTAAGAAAAATTGATCAGAGAAGAATTGGGAGCAATGAGTATAGACTGCTCCCTCAAGTTTTTCTGTAGACAAGAACGAGAAATGGGTTAGCAATTGCTGGTGAGGAAAGTAAGGTCAAGGGTTTTTTTTTTGTTTTTTGTTTTGTTTTGTTTTGTTTTAATTAGAAGAGATCACAACACTAATGTGATGGGAATGATCTAGTAAAAAGCAAAAATGCATGATATAGGATAAAGAGAGAAGGATTGCTAGAGCAATATCCTTGACTATATATTTAGATATCCTTCCTAGGAGTTCAAGGAAGAAGTCTAGTCTGCACCTATACATTTAGGAACCATCGGCATAAAGACAGAACTTAAAGCCAAGAAACTAGATTAGCTCACCAAAGGACCAATGAAGAGAAAAGAGAAAAGTCAAATAATTAGTTAGAAATTAGGCTGATGAGAAGGAACAAACAAAAGAGACTGAAAAGGATCAGCAACTAAGATGGGAGGAAAGTTAGGACTTGTAGTATCCTGGAATTGAAGAAAGTATTCTTGGGAGGAGGGAAGGATCCCATGTGTGAAATGCAGCTGATAGGCCAAGTGAGATGAGGACATAGAACTGACCATTGATTGCATTTAGTACTGTGGTGGTTCATTGGTGACCTTGAAATGAGTGATTTTAAAGGAGTGGTAGGCAAGCGGACTTGATGAAACTCTGACTAGTCTCTTTAAGAGAGGCCGAGAGGAGAGAAATTGAAGAAAAAGACTGTACATTATGTTTTTTGAGTTTTGTTGTGAAAGAAAAAAAATAATTCTAAAGATGGTTAAAGAAGGGGAAATAACTGCATGTTTGTATGCTGGAGAGAAGTTTAAAATGATGCATAGGGTTCAACTACCTGAGCGATGTGCTTGAGTAGGTGAGTTTGTCAACAGCTTGTTCATTGTCAAGGAGTCAGGTGGGTAGATATGGTTTGAGGACCTTTTGGAAGTGGTCTTCTGATTGCTCTTCCCTTATGGATGAAAAAAAGCAGCAAAGTTATCAGCTAAGAGTGAATATGGAGTAGGTTTACTATATGAAGTCGTGAATGTTTGTGGGAAAATAATAAGATTAATTTTTAATGTATTAAGTTTAAGGATGTATATGAGATTTCATACAGATGCCCAAGGCAGTTAACTGGTGGACCATTGGGAAGAAGTTACTAGAAATCAAGGAGAGTGAGAAATGGTTGAATTCTAAAGCCACTTCTAACTTAAAAGGTTTTGGAAAGTGAGTCTCAATTCCAGCTATGTATCAGAATCAGTTGGGGAACTTTTGAAGGCAAAACTTCCCTATTCCCAGACTGACTAAATCAGAATTTTCTGGGCTAACACCTAAAATATCTGTACTCTTGAGTCTGGTGTGCAGCCAGTGTTGCAGATGACATGCATTTATGGCCTTTATGGATTGAAACGTTTTACAACCCCATTGTCAAAATAAATGCTTTTTTTTGGGGGGGGGGAGGGGCTATAAAACTGTTATAAAATATTAGGCAAGGAAATCCAAGCACAAAAAAGCATTTTTCTATCTGTTGTTGATCCTATTTTTCTTACAGTGGGAGTTATCTCAAAGTATTAGTAAGTACAGCTTCTGTTGGTACAAATAATAATAAATTCTGTAGAAAATTTAACTGTACAATGCAACTGCAGCATCCTGGCACTAACTATAATAATGATCTTTATTGGAAGGCATGTAGTTATGTGATTATTTTTTAATTTAGGATAACCCTATGTAAATAAACTCTGTAAAAACCCTAACTAGGCTGCAAACTTAAAGAAAGAACATGGTTGCTTGATTCCTGTAGGCTAGCACTCATTCTTGCCAGTATGTTCACTTTCTGTCAGAAAAACCTGGGAAACAAAGAAAAAGGCATGACTAAGGGAGCCACATTAGAACCACTTTTAACACTTTTCAGAAAATCTGAGGTCAAACATTTTCAGTTCTGAATTTTTCAAATATTAGGGATGTCAATGGTTGGCATAGCTGAACTGTCCCGAAGGCTTTCCAGATTATTTCAGAGGGAGTGAGAAAACTGTTGTTTGCTTTTCTTTAATCTATTCCACTGTGACTACTACTTTAGACTTAATGTCACTGTAATATCCTGAATTTATAGGTCATCCATCTTTTAGGGCTTTTAAAGTGCTTTGTATGAATTACTTTAATTTTCAGAGAGCTAAAATTCATCATGCTATGGAATCTATTTCAGAGAGAGGCTACAAAGAGAACTAGGAAATCCCCCAAGTGATTCTTTTTCCCTTCTACCTGCTCTTGGTAGAACCATCCATTGATTCTAACTCCACCATACTTTATGTGTGCATTATTGTAGGCTTCTCTGGGGGGCATCTAATCCCTAAAGGTTCAGTTTGAGAGGATCCACTCTGTAGGCCAATGAAGATTAAAATTGCAGCTCTTTCCCATTAAATTGATTTTTTGATCTTTTAATTTTTATATTGTCTTATGCTTCAGTGACTCAATCATAACTATCTTCCCAGTGCCTCAGTATGTGGGAACTGAGAAATTGAATAGTACCGATTTGCAAAATGAGAGCTGTGTAAATGTATGCCTTTATAGTAAAAGGTGGTGGCTTAGGGCTAAGGTCATAGTGCTACAGACAGTCAGATTTGATCTGGGGAAGCTCATGGAGAGCAGCTGGTATTATATAGTGGCCTTGATAAGGCAGCTCAGAACATGAGGAAATGTGAGGAGTGAGGAGGATCAGAGTTGGCTTTGTACAACCTGATTCTTTAAATGTTCAGGAAACAGTTTCATTAAATACATTAAAATAAGCAGTGCAAAATATCTGTGGATTTTATATTGTCTTTATCTGATCTTTTTCTAAAGCCTCATGCTAATTAAACTAATAGTCCTATAATAAATGTATTATGACTTAAGTCATTAAATAAAACTTATTTTAAGTTGGTAAATAGTACAATAAACAGTGAACACTTAGCAGCCATAAACTTTTACTTGGGGGGAATGAAACAATATTTAAATATATAGAACCATGTTTGTTAAAACTTTAAAAGTTAGAAAAATCAGAATTATAGTGGGAGACTACCACATTTCACTAATAATACACTTCAAATAGACAAATGCATAGAGGACAGAAAAAAAATGTCATTAAAAGTTTGATGTATATGAAATATTTTTGGAATTTTCTACTCATCAAGAGAAAAATAATATTCATGGAATATTTCAAAAAGTTGGTCAGTACCATAAAAAGGAAACATTAATTCCAGAAGATCAAAAATATGTGGGCCACATTTACTGACTATAATGTGATTATCAGTGAATGACTAACAAGTAACAATGCCACCAAAACGCTAAACACCTAAAAATTGAACCCTCTCAAAGATCTCTTGAGTTAAAAAAAAAAAGATCAGAAATGGAAACTGAAATTATAGACATTGAAAATGCAATGTAAATAAATTAAATTATTAAAACTGTAGAGTCCAGCCAAAACTATATTTAGATGAAAATTCATAAATGCCCAATTCTATGTTAAATAATAGTAAAATAAATATGGCATTGTGTTAAATGAATAATATATCATATCCTCATGGGGTTTGTTTCAAGAACACAAGAATGATGAAGCACTAGGAAACCTACTATCACACTAATAGGTTTTGCTGTTGATGCTGAGATACATATGTGTATGTGTATTTTAATTTTTGACCATATTTACACAAAGTAAGTAACAAACTTTGGACAGTTTCCTCAATCTCCAGCCATTCCTTTATTTTAAAAAATATCATTTTTGAGGCATGTAATTTACCCACTTTAAGTATACAATTTAGTGATTATTTAGTAAATTTATGAAGTTGTGCAAGCATCACTATAAATCAGTCTTAGAACATTTCCATCACTCCAGTAAAATCCCTTATGCCCGTTCACTGACAATCCTACTTCCAGGAGGCCACTGATTTACTTTCTGTCTCTGTAGATTTGTTTTTTCTAGACATTTCATATAAACGGAATCGTACAATATGTGATCTCTTTTGTGACTGTCTTCTTTCAATTAGCATACTGTTTATGAGGTCCAGCCATGTTATAGCATGCGTCATTAGTTCTTTTATTTATATTACTGATTTAATATTTCATTAATTGGAAATACCACATTTTATTTATCCATTCACCAGTTCAGAGACATATGGGTTGTGTATGATTTGGGGCTATTATGAATAATTGCTTCTAAGAATATTAGGTGAAAGTTTTTGCATAGACATTATCTTTTCATTTCTCCTGGGGATATACCTATAAGTGGAATTACTGAGTAATATGGTAACTCTATGTTGAACATTTTGAGGAACTGCCAGACTGTTTTCCAAAATGGCTGCACTATTTTACATTTCCATTAGTTGTGTATGAGGTTTTTTTTCTCTCATTCACGATAAGTTTTAGAGAAACAATCATCTCAAGTGATGCCAAAAAAAAACCATATGATAAAATTCAACATAATTCTTGATAATACCTTAGAAAACAAAAAAGCCACTATTTTAATATTAAGGATGATGATGATAATGACGATGAAGATGCTGACAGTAATAATTACATTATAACTGTTAATAATGATGATGATAATACGTCGTAGGACTTAATGCCAGGTACTGTCCTAAGTATTTTATGTAATAGCTCATTTAACACAGCAACCTCGAGGTAGGTTCTAGTGTTATTTCTATTTTACAGAGGAGGCATCCAAAGCATAGACAGATGAAGTGATTTGTCCGAGTCCACACAGACAAATTTGAAAAGGCGTTCAGGATGCAGAGTCCACTATGTTAATCCTTATGCTGTAACGTGGAGAATTTCATCTCAGCTGGGTCTTCACTGCTGCTTAATAATTCTTCCATCATCTGACCCTTTCCTTGCCCTTCTCCCACGCATCTTTACTTTCTACTAAAGATAAGACTCTCAACTTTCTGCAGATAACTGTACTTCTCACTTCTCAGAGGAAATAAATACTATTCAAAACGAATGGAGCAAAAACAAAGAAACACGGCAGTATAGTATTTGGTAAAGGTGGCAGTACAGATCAGTGGGGGAGAAAATGGATTATTCACTAAATGGTGTTGAAATAATTGGCTAACTGTTTGGGGAAAACACTATTTCTGCTCCCCAAATTTTTCATGTGTTTTGAATTTTACAAAAAATTAAATCATTAAATTCTAAAAGAAGTAATAAGATAATTTATAACCAGGGTTCTCTATATATCACAGAAAAACATTAACAGTGGCTTAAACACAGAAGGTAAATTTTAAAAATTCTCTCATGTAAATAGATCTATAGATAGGCTGCCCAGATCTGGAAGGCTCCAGGTAGTCATAAGACCCAGATTCCTTTGTCTTTCTATTTTGCCTTCTTGAGAGCGTGGCTTCTAACTTAGAGTCATCTGGTGGGTTAAGATGATTGCTGAAATTCCACCCCTTATTACATTTGCATTTCTGGGAAAGACAAAAGCCTCCACCTTCAACCTAAGTCTGCTCTTTTTAAGTAAACTTTCTTGAAGTCTAGCTCAACACCTATGCTCTCATCTCACTGATCAGAATTTAGTCACATGGCCATACCTATCTAGAAGGAAAGTTGGGAAATTTAGCCTTTTGGCTTGATAACTTGTAATTCCAAATACAATTTTAATTTTGTTTTTGAAAAGGGAAAAATAGATATTGGGTGGCAACTACTAGTTTTTGTCATATTTTGGGTAGGTGAAGTCTTCCTTAGCAGGACCCCAAGGCCCACAACCATAGCAGACAAGCTTGACAGATTTTGACAAACACAGTAGCAACAGTTTTTTTTTTTCTTTTGAGAAAGGCATTATAAGCAAAATGAAGACAGACAGGATAATGGGACAGAATAGTTGCCATGAATGACATATAATTAATATTCTTAAAGTGTAAAGAAATACACTAATCAATAAGAAACTTGATTGTGCCATTTGGAGAGAAAATATCAATTCTTTGGTGGTTCTTTAAATGTACAGTAATACGTTATAGACAGTGCTTAATTCTACATGTACTTTAAAAAGAAAAGCCATATTTTTTGTTTTGGGTGTATATATTCTAGGCTTATCTGTTTAATGCTACCCTGTGTTAATACATGGATAGTGATAGGCTGTTTGATTTAGGATGGATTCAGTTAGATTACCTGAATGCTCAATTAACTGCCATGGTGAGAATCATCTGCTTTCAGATTGATAAGAAGATCAAATCAGTAGCCATTCTCAGTTCAGTGCTTCATCAGGAAGTGAATTAAAGTGAAACCATTAGCGGTCATTTTTCTAAATACTACTCACTGACTTTCAAATCCTAGAAAAAGCTTTCCATGTTTTTAGTGGTTATTATAGATTGGGATGTTTTTAACTGAGTTCAGGACTTGGGCACATCGGGAGGGAACGTTGTTCCTGGCCAGATTACTTAGACAACAATAATTCTTCACAGCTTTCTGTTAATATCTTCTGATTAACAAGCAAGTCAGAGCCAAATGATTTCGGCTATTTGGTATCCTTGGTAACCACTGTTAGATGATGAATTGAATCAGTTAAAATTAATTTCTTGCGAAAATCTGCTCCTATGAGAAAGTATTGGCTTTGATGTTTAGATGCACAAGAAATATGTGTGTGTGATCAGATGTGGAGAATATTTGTAGATAAAAACTACAAAGCCTACTAAATTCAGAAAGTGGAGAAGATGAGAGGAGGCTGCAAGGGCTCTGCTTTTAAGGTCCCTGCTTCTCCCTGAAGAGGGAAGACTTATATAAGTGAAGGAACCTAAGACATAATAGCTACTGTGTGAGCTTTTGTTCAGCTAGAAAAGTAGCCTTTCTTCCCTTGCATCTGTGTATGCTGTCATGGCAAAGCTATTTTATTGTTACAGAAGTTTGGAAAAAGAGAACAATTTTTTTCCAATATGAAGTAACACAACGTATATATTAGCTCCAAGCCCATTTTTAATGTCAGTTTAGGAAGCATTTTCCTTTGGCCCTGGTAGGTGTCTTAGCTGAGGCCTATATCTACTACAAATCATGCTTTTCTGGAAATTTACATTTTGAGGGTACCGTAGTGCTAGAACATGGCAAAGCCTATGCTGGACTGTGTGGTACAGGCTGGGACTGCTGATTGGTTCAATAGTAGTGCTCCCATCCCCACATTTGGAGCCTGTAGCAAAGGGTGGGCTAGAGCAGCCCCATTGTACGGGAGTGCCCCAGATCTCTGCAGGCCACACATTTCCCTAGAGGGAGCCAGTGAGGAATGGCTGGTCCTGATTTCAGTTCCACATAGAATTTTGACTGCTGCTGACTTCAGGATAGTCTACCTGTTCTCAGAGGAGCTATAAGACAGAAATTTAAAGTGAAAAAGCAGGAGCTGAGCTGTAACAAGGTAAATCACAGTGTCATTCATAAGATTAGCTGCTTTTTTTTTTTTTTTTTTTTTTTAACCATCAAATCTGCCTTTGTTCTACAATTAAATGCTTCCGAAGTGAACACTTCAGGGAAAAGTACATATCCTGGGCAGTCCATGTAAACTGAGTTCAAAGACTGCTTCATCACTTAATAGTTAGTTACATAATGTGGGGATAGTTACCTGACTTGTTGTCTCAATTTTCTTATTGGCAAAATGAGGATAATAGTTTATATGGAAACTGTAAGTTATAAATGAAATCATGGATTTGGGACAGGGTCTGGTACTTAGAATTCAATAAATGTTAGTTCTCTTATTACTCTCCTTGGGAAAGATTTTTCTGAGTTTCACAAAAATCTGTGTAGTGACTTCTATCCCATTCTTCATTTTTGCCTTCTTTTATCCTTTCCATCAACCTCTCGTTTTCTACTCTTCTACTCCATTATTGTTTTCTCTATCTTTCTTCATCTTACCCCTCTTGCTTCATTTTATACTCCAGACTTCTATTAGCTCTTCTCTGCTGCCCTTCATAAGTGAAAATGCAATCCAGCTATACATTCACCATATTTAACGGGAAACTACCATGTGCTGGGTGCTGTCCTTGGTGCTGGAGTTACTGTGATGAGAAAGAAATGGTCCCTGTCCTCAAGATTACCATCTAGTGGAGAATATAGATAAGTACACAGGTAATTATAATCTGCTGCAATAAGAGAAAGTGTGATGTGTTATGGAAGCTCATAGGAGGGGCACCAAACTTAAACTTGGCAGGAGTGGTATCAAAGATGGCTTCCCAAGAGAGGAAATAAATAAGCTCTGACATGTTATGGAAGTGAGAATTCAAACAAAGCATTCAGAAGAAGAGTTTTAGTAAAGAAAACAACCTGTGCAAAGGCTTAAATACTTGAAGTGGTGTGCAACCTTGGGGAGCCTGAATGAGTTTAGGGTTGGTGGAGTTGAAATTGGGAGTAAGAGTGGGGGATGTTTTATGTGGTGAGAGATAAAGTCAGAAAGACAAGTAGGGGTCTTTGAGCAGTATTATTTTAGTAGTGAGCTATTTTGTGATTCAATCCATGGGGCATGTAGTAGGAGGGAAGTCTAAAGGAAGTCTGAGGTTTCTAATTTAGGCAGTGAGGTCATGCAGAATACAGAAGAAGGAGCAGGCGGAGGAAATGAGAGACTGAAATGTGTATTTGAGGTATGAAATAATTGTAAATATGGGTATAAGATGAAAAAGCAGTTTCATATCTTATTTTGAATTATGGTAGTGATTACATTTGTTCTCAACTGTATATTCTCACCTGTGTGTATATGTGTGTATGTATATATATGATTCTAGTTCTTCTGCCTGCTTTTTATATTTTGAGTAATGATGGCTCAATTATATGTATCCAAGAGGGATTAAAGTATAAGAAGAACATAGTTGAAGTGAAGGAGAGAATTCAGTTTGCATTTCCTGTGAAGGCAATTAGAATAAAAGATTGTTCAACCTCTGGTATCATAGGAATTGCTTACAGGAACTTGGAAGTTGGCTTTTTTCCAAGAAGCAGAAGTGTCATTCTAAGTGAGTCCCATGCCAGAAACATGAGTTGATGGTGATCCCAAGGGGAGCTGTTTGAATGAGGGTTTGGGGGTGAGTGATAAGTAAAGTCTCATCCTACCTAAACTCAATATTTGAGAGATGTCTCTAAATCAGCTAATTTCATTTAAGAAACAACCATGATTTTATTATTGTTGAATTCATCTAAAAATGTTTGGAATCTATTTTTATTTCTGGCTTGTATGCCCTTTGAGATAAAGTCCTATGAGAAGTTTATTATCTGCTGTGCTATATAGAGCTGTCTTTGATTAGTCAGACCTCGACTTCTCTTTTGCTTCCAGTGGAGCCCTCTCATTCTGGTATTTCAGGATTTATTGACCAAATCCATGTTTCTGTAGTTTACACCAGTCATGATCGTGTAATCTTTGATCATACCTGTATTAAGTTCATATTTTAACCGTGTTTGTATGGCTAGTTTCTTCCTATACAGCTGGGCTTTCATCTCCATCACTACTCAGGTTTTCCCTTTCTTTATCTCTCACATCTCACCTGATTCATGAACTGGACCTGACCTTGAACTTCAGGGTCAGATACCCTATGGTATAAATGGAGGAATGAGGATGCAGCAGCCACACATGAGGAACACATAAGCAGTGACACATAAGGCCACCTTCTCAGGAAGTCTAGCAGTGGTTTCCAATATCCTTTCTCATTGCCAGGCCCCTCAACTGACAAATGTCATTTGTTTTGTTTTGCTTACAGTATCTTCCATTATATCTGATACCTCACACAGATTTGGAAGAGTTTTCTAAAGGGCCTTGCAATCCACTGAATTGAGGCATGCTAGGTGATCTAACAGCTCTATTCTGGGCTTCTAAAGTTCAGGTCACAGGCTGGAATTAGTTCTTGGGAGATAGGGCTGCATAAAGCCAGCTGGCAAATAGTGCATGGCCTCTGATCCAGGTCAGGGCATGCTTCTTGCTTGCCAGTGCTGCTCTGATTTCTCCTGACTTGTCAGGCTCTGAACTTTGCCAGTGTAGATGTTCTCACTGCTGCCCATCACTTCTCCCAAAGACCTCTCTCTCCACAGCCACACTTCTCACAAGATGTCTTACCCTTGCAGGTTTCCTCCTCCTCCTCTTCAGCCCGCTGTCATGCTATTCGCACACCCACCACTCCTCTGAGGCTGCTCTAACTACAGTCATCAGTGACCTGCTAATTGCTAATCCCAGTGGCCACATTTCCATTATTGGAAGGCTGCTGCTTTTGGAATGGTGATTGCTGCCTCCTACTCTCTTGAATTTTGCAACACTGCATCCCATTTTTCTTTTTCTCCTTCATGGGTTTCTTTTCTTCTACTTGCCCTTTAAATGTTGATGTTTCTTAATTATCTAGTGCAGCTACTGCTTTTCTCACTTTTTACACTTTTCCCCAAGGCGGCTCCTCCACTCTCAAGATTCGCCAGCCTTCAGTATGATGGTTGTTCCAAGTCCTTATTTCTGGCTAGACTGTGATGAGCTTCAGACCTATATGTTTAACTGCCTCCTGGATATCTCCCTCTGGAGGTCTCAAATTCAGCATGTCCAAAACTGAAGTCATCATTTTGGCATTTATCCTTTGTTTTCTTCTGCCTGAAATATTCTTCCTATAGGTCCCACAGGCTCACCATGCTCTTCATTGAGTCTCTCTGTTCAATCAGCATCTTCTAAGAAAGCCCCATATGAACTTATTTCTTCCCTGGCTTTATTTTTCTTCAGAGAACATATATCTAAATTTATATGATAGAATTTTTTTTACTTGCTTAGTGTTTGCCTCCCACCATTAGAATGTAAGCTCTATTTATCTGTTTAGTTTACTATTTATATTCGTAGCACCTGGACCGATTTCTGGAACATAATAGGTGCCCAAATATTAAGTGAATGATTTCTTTATTTTTTTTATCTTGATGAGTGACACCACCCCATCCCCAAGTCACTCAAATTAAAAACTTGTGTGTCATTCCAGAAACTTCTGTCACCATCCCTACATCCCTGCCTCCCTTCTTCCAACAGTCACCAATTCCAGCAAGTTTTCTTGGACTGGTCTCCCAACTCCATTCCTGTGACTACCACCTTATTCCAGGCCCTTGGACCTCTCTCCTGTAATTTTGGAGCTCCTAGTATGCTTCTTCCCTCTGTTCCTAACCACCCAAATCCAGCCTCCACAGCAGCCAGAGTGGTCTTTCTAAAAAGCAGACCTGACTCTGCTGCTTTTCTTTGTGAAACTCTTTAGCAGTTCCATTCAGCTACAGGAACAAGTCCAGTGTGAACATACTCAGTGTGAACATGCAAGCAACTGATCCAGTCACACAACATGCATTCCCTTGTGTTATACTAACAGTAGGTATGCCTTGCAGTTGCTGGTCTCCATACTAAAACTGTCTGCTTAGTCTAGGATGACTCATTGTATTCCTGGCCCTCTCTTCCGGAAGATTCTTCCTAATAATCCTTTTACCACTTGGCTTTGAGTCTCTTTCACCTGGATTCTCTGTGCTCCGTTTCCTATCACTGTACCTACACTTAAAATATTATCTGCTCATGTGTCTGCCTCCTTCATTAGATTGCAAACTCTGATGAAGGACCTCATTCATTTGATGCAAATGGCTGTTTTATTCTTTTGAGTCCCTTCATTTAACTCAGTGACTGAAGCATAATGAGTACTTGATAAATGTTTGAATGGATGAAAGGATGAATGAAAAACCTGTCTAGATTGGTATTTCTGGCTGAATTCTGGTCATTGTCAAGTTATGGCACAGAATGGCATTTTCCAAACCTGAAAGATATCAACATAGTCTGCAGAATGGGAATTCCCTATGTGCTGTGTGTTACAGAACATTCCCCTTATACTTGCCATAAGGTGCCCATTTCTTGCCTTCTCTGTTGTCCTATTATAACCAAAAGTCAACTGACCAATAACCGAAAAGAAAAAAAGAAAACAAAAAGGACCATTGGCAAATTACATTGGTTTCTGTGTGTTATGATTCATAAGGGTTTTCTCCAACAAGAATGAAGGGCACTTTTTTGCAGTAGTAAAGTAATTGTAATGTCATTACACCATGTATTGTGCCAGGCATGTGGACAGTATGGCTTAGTGGATGACATCTTAAGGATTTAGAGTATCTTAGTTGAAAGCTACTACTCCTTCCCCCGAGTACGTACCAAATTTGAGTTTTCAATGTGAAAACAAATGTTTCTGTTGCAGAATTTTATCATCAACTTGTTGGAATTCATGCCCAGAATATTTTGAGTTGAACAGTTCTGTTTCAGCAGCATGTAAAAAGATTCACTAAGAAAGGCACTGTGCCAATGATGCTGTTAATTTTTTAAAAGCTAGGAATGCTGCACATCACTTAAAGGACTGAGAAAAGCCAGTCCGAGACTGAGTTGTTTGAATCTGCACAGTGGTTTTAAAACTCTGTTTTACTGAGATTGGAAACTGTAGCTTTGTCTTGGCTAGAGCTGGGCCTAGAGGAGTGAAGTGGAAGCTGCGCCTACTCCACTACGGCTAGACCAGCAACACTGGCATCTGGTTTATAGAGGGTGGTTCTTTATCATATTTCACTTGATATTGTATTTGACTTGATTTGGTTGAATATAGCTGGACTTGCATTCTATAATATGGAGGAAAAATTTAGTGACTAAAGCTAGGTTTAATTTCATATAGTCAGATTCGAACTATCTCCAGGGGAATGAAAAACATAAAGGGACTTAGATTCTCACATTCTCTTAAAAGTGTAAAAGAGGGAGAAAGACCTCACCATCTCGGAAATTAGTGCCCATGAGCACAAAGTTAAAGGGTTGTGGGCACACAAATGAAGGGACCAGGCAAATATACATCTAGAGACTTCCAGGGGGCATATGCCATGAAGATATTTCTAGGAATGCTGAGGGTGAGAATGAATTGGTGTTTTGGAAACACCCAAAGAATAATCAGAAATGTATGATTTTAATTTATATTCAGGCCAAGAAGGAAAAAATTTCCCTGCCTGGGAAGAGGTGGTAATAACAGATGCCAGGAGACATCCAACAGAAGCAGGAGCAATGCCATCAGACAGTTGGGCAGATGGCCCAGTCCTCACAGTGGAGGAGATGTGGAATCTAGAAATTCAAGGCTTGTGAGCTTGGTGTCCATCCATGGCAAAGTCCTAAGCCAATTTAGCAGATGGTCTGTGAGCACCTGAAAAAGAAAAAATACTCTAGGGTTGGCTTATTAAGATCAAGTCACAGTAAACTTTCAGTTCTTCCTTTATTGGTAGAGTCACTCTTGACTTCAGGATTTTTCATGAGGCTGCTCATGGTAACCAACACATACCTTTTTTTTAAAACTGAGAGCAAAGAAACTGCACTAGGGAAAAGGTGGCTGGGGTAAGGCTCATGTCAGCTGAGGAGACAAATCAGAGATGCAGTAAGATAACCTCTTTGTGGCCTGCTTAATGGAGCCAGTTAGAGTCTGCTTAAGAAAGTAGGGAGCTTAGATAAGCTACTATGTTTATGTTAAGAGTATCACATTTCTCACACTGTGAGCCCTGAGCCACCAGCCTGCAGAGATACTTGGGGGTGTTTTTACAATTTTACGATGTAAAAACATTGTTTTTACAAAGTGAATTTACAATGTAGATTCTTAGACCTCACTCAGAATCAGGATTTCTGGAGGCATAGCCTAGAAATCTGTACTTTTATTAAGCTTCCCAGGCAATTACCAAGCACACATAAATTTCAGAGTTATTGCTTTAAGGATAAAATCATCTACTATGAAGAAAGTTACCCACTTAGAGAAATATATGATTTTTTTTAGTTGTTTTATAATCAGATTCATTTTTTTTAATATATGATTGTGACCCAGAAATTTCTTATCTTTATATCTAATTGCCCAGGGTCAAGCTCAACTCAGTTGCCATCTGGTAACAGCCAGTTATGCTGCAAAAGCAGAGATGATGAGGCAAATCTTTTGAGCACTGAAATGGGAATTCTGCATCAGGTAAAGACCTTATGTAGAGCTATGGGGTGTAGAAACTTAGATCTTTACAGTTGCTTGAGAAAGTCAGTCTCCATGCTGCCTGAATTAAGGGCAGCAGTGTGCTGCTGCCTGTGTAGCAGCCAGCGCTGCAGAATTTAAAAATGTGTGCATAAATATACACACATAAGTTGATTATAAATTTTACTGATATAAAGGATGTACAATACACAGTTTATAATAAAATATATTATACTTTATTGATTGCATTACAATTGATTCTTATAAAATGCTTTCCTTGATTTTTGCCAAACTTCTGTATCCATAGCAACCTCCAGTTGCAATTGACAAGTGAGTGTAGGTGCTACATGCATGGTGGTTGATAGTTTCATTTATGTTAACAAGTAAGATGTAAGTGAAACAACAGGACACATGTAATTTCACTCCTTTATCAATAAGGTGAGCAGCTTCTTTCGTTGAATCAGATAACTTTTTGAATATAAGATTTTTATCATCTTGTATTTTATTTTTATGCTATTCACAATCTAATCACTACAGACATGACATACTTTTAATCTACATTATTGACATTTTCTCCATCACTTTCTTAAGACTAGTCCATCAACAAAATAATAAATCGAGCCCTGATTTGTGGTGTTGGAATTTTCCACAGTGCAAATGTTCCCATCAGGGCCCATTTCAACCTACCAACATGACATGACTGAACAGAGTTGGAAAGAGATGTGCACTAGCACATCATTCTATAGTATTTCCACCATACAGGTACAATACATGTAAGTAATCTAGAGAACATAAATAATAGTAACATGTAAAATGTGTAGGAAATGGTGACTTGAATATTTATTTTGTTTTCAATATAATTTATAAAAGTGTAAATTTATATACTTTAATTTTTAAATAATGGCTGCGTTTAATAACCAGCTCTCAAAATCCCTGAAAATTTAACAGCTGAGTCTTATGAGCTGCAGTGAGCTGGCTCTAGCCCAGTACTGAATAGGGATGAATTCTCTGAACTTGCAGATAGGCAACTGGGTTATGTCCCTGCTTTCATGCAGGAGCACTGATAAGCTATTTAGGCACATTTTCATACTTGCATAAAATGCAGCTCTTCTAAGCTAGAACACAGTAGTAACATGCCTGACAAATGTGTGATGCCCCTGGGCATTAGAGTGAAGAGGAATTCCTAAATAGATGAGGTCAGATCCAATTGAACAAGTTTCCCCTGTCAGGTCTGGGAAACTATGACTCATGTTCTTTGCCAGCTTTGCGTTTTGTATCAGTAGATATTCTGACATGTGAAGATACCTCTTTTGTGTTGCATCCTGCTTATTTCAGCAAAACTGTTTTTGATACTTTGACACTCTCCAGTGGGGTGGGGGGGGACTATTTTGAATGCAAGTATCTTATTGTTTCTTGCTTTTCTATTTCCTTGTACAACTGTACTGTAGAAGATCAGTTAGTTTGTAATTAAAATCTGATGGCATCCTGGCTGGAGCCACTAGAGTAGATTTTTGGAGTCCTTTGCTCTAAGGCAGATATAGAATTTGCAGTTTGTACGTTTTTGAAGCTGAAAGTTTGAAGCTGTCTTCCATATGCAAAGATTTTAGGATTTGAGCCACACCTTTACATAAATTCATGTTAAAACGGGCAGTGCTATGGAGTGTTGTTTCTTTGGGAGAATTTTTGGATAGGCAAAGAGTTAGGAATATGCCTCCAATGTACAGTCATAGTCCTTCCTGTTTTCTCACTGTTATGTTGCAAGCAAATTGTTAAATAATTTCATTCTTCTCCTCAAGAGCATTTCCTGATGTGTTTGAATTTCCCACTGTAGAGACCTGGGTTGTATCAATATTTTCTGTACAATCCTTGTAATTATGGCACAGGGACCTACTTAAACAGAACTTTGCTTGCAGAACTAATATAAGCACAAAATTGCTTTAAGTTGCTAATTGTTTTTCCTTTCTGTGTATATTGACTGTATAACCCAGCAACTTGGCTGCTATTTCACTCAGATCTACAGGCTCTCAAATGCTTCCTCAAGTTAAGATTCTTGTGGTGTCCACTGATTCTTAACTGGGGTGAGGAAGCTTCTCTCCTAGTACTTTAATATGATATTACATTTATAAAATGAAGACAGTAACATTTTTTTTAATATTTTAAAAAACATAAAGTAAAACCAAACAATCTTTTGGCTGGAGGGAGGTGCCGAACCCATCTGAGAGCGTTTGATGCCATCTTTCCATTTTTCTCTTCAAGCCAAGTCCATGTACATAGAAGCTCTTTGTGTATGCTCAGTTGATTCCATGGATCTGTTTCAAGGCAAAAAAAATGGAACCATGACCTAGGGCTTCTATAAAATATCCTTTGGCCAGGTGAGTATCTAGGTGTGAGTTCACAGACGCAGGCAGGTAGACAGATGGCCGGCTTGGCACCCTGGGCTTCATGTGCTGGCTGACAAGCAGCGCCCAATTACAGTTTATCCAGTGCGCACCTCCCGGGGCACTGTGCGCAGGCATAGACCCAGGGAAGTCTTCAGCTGCCATCTGGGTCCTTCACCTCAGAGTAGCCTACAGTCAGTACCTTGGGAAGTTTCAGAGAGCAGAAACCTCCCCAGGTGCTTTCTTGTGCTTTAGGCATCTATTTTGGTTGAGACAGAGCTTCTTGCCAGCCCTTTAGTCAAATTGGGAATGTTTCAGCTTCTTAATTTGAAATATGTTTTTTAAAGTTTATATTTCACTTTTGCACATTTTGTTTATAAATTTTATTTATAATTATCCAAGTAATATATACACAATGTTTTTTTTTTTTTAAATCACACAATACTGAAAAAAAAATAAAGCTTTGTTACCCATGGATCTACTACAGAGTACCACTTTCATTTAATCTTTTCTAGTTGTCAGTTTCTGTTAGCTACCTCCATGCTGTAAATATCTTCTTGTACTTCAGTTTTTTATTTACTAACTTTAGAATATATATATAAACAAGATGAGGAACTTTCCCATTCCCAATTTATGTTATTTTGGACTCTTATTGGTTACATTTTTAGACTCTAAATTTTTTTTTTTTAATTTCTATTTCCTATCCCTTAGACATTATCTGTGGATCCTGTACTTTGTAAAATGAGGCTATTGGTTAGTTATTATGCTGTTATTACACAGTGATGGTAAATTTTTACATTCTGTATTATTATAAAGTCATGTTTTGTCTATATGTTAATTCTAAACATTACATACCAACCAACTGTATTTTATGGTACATTTGAAGCATTCTTAACCAACTTCCAGTTATCTAACTGGCTGGAATTATCAAGGCTTCCCATTTCTTCTGGAAAACATTCTAATAAATACCGTGACAGGCTGAGTTCTCGCAGATAGCAGGCTATTTATTCATTACTATTTCTGTTTTTTTCTGTTTCTACGTCTTAAGCTGAATGCTCACTAAGAAGCAGTGATTTTTGTTCCAAAACTTGTTCATTCTGGTTGTACTTATTATTCAGTTGTATAATTTAATTAAATATTACATTTACTGATGAAATATGAATACTAAAAGAGAATTGTTTCTGTGAAAACTGAATTGTATGCTCAAACTCAATAAAGGCAAGTTTTTTTTTTAATGGTGTTGAATTACAAAGTGAAGGAGCAATTGTGAAAGATTGAAAAAAATGGTAAAAAATCTAGAATCATTCTCTCAGATTGCTTCACAAATATTATTAACTTTTTTCTACTTTAAACAAACTTGAACACAAACTATAGTATGGCTATTTCTGATCTAAGAAAAACAACATGAAACTATATTCAAAGAAAAGAACTTTACCCTAATTGAAAGTATTGGTAAATTAATACTTTGTTAAAATATAATATTTGTGTTAAAATTTAATGTTTAAAGGGTTGGGAGATTTTTTTCCTTTAACTGACTTTTTCAGTTAACTAATGCTAACCACATTAGCTAAGAGTGTTATCAGCTTCTAATGTTAGAGTAGAGTGATTAAGTGTAGACTTCAGCAAATTACTTCACATTTCTGCACTTAGGTTTTCTCATCTGTTAAATTGTGGTAATCAGGGTTTTCATAATAATCAATGAATTAGCACATAGGTAATGCTTATCACAGCATTGGCACTTGTGAGTCACTCAAAGGTTGGAACTCTTATTATTACTCTTACAATATTGTGATTTTGTAAAAATTAGTAACCGCTGGTGAAGTACAATTGGACCCTCAGAAAAGGAAACAGTTTTATGTTGTCAATTTTGTGCTGTGTAAAGGATTCATTTCCTTGTATCCAGAGTTTTCAGTTATATGCCATCAGTTCAAAATCTTGTTATATTTTTGACTATTACTTTCTTTTATGGCCATTTTGTGTTTCTTAGACTATTTTATATTTTCTAGCATAAAATATTCAGGATGTTTTGTAAACAAAAGGGAGCATATTTCTTCACTATGCTATTAAATATAGCGAGTCTCTTGATCATTCATTTGGTAGTGGGAACCCCCTTTCTTCTTGACACATGCTTCCCAGGAGTTCCTGGTCACATCTAGAAATATTCTAACTCACACAGCGTTGATATCCCTGGGACCCCATGTCACTTGCACAGAATGTTAAGTACACTGTTTATTAGTTTTCCCAATAAATATATTAGTTTTCTCTTTCTTGAATTCTTTTTTTCCCCCATTTACCTGGATTACATCCTCAAGAAAATTTTTCAGGAAATGGACATAGGATATAAATATTGAGTCCTTGCATTTTTTTTAAATGCTTTTATTTTGCCCTCATTTCGATGGTTAGTTTGGCAGAGCATACATTCTGTAATGAAAATAATTTTCACTTGGAGTTTTGAAGGTACTGTTCCATGGTCTTCTGGCATTACAGAATTGCATAAAAGAAGTCTGAAGGCAACTTGCATCTAGATCTTTTATGGTGTTCTGGCTGGTCCTGAGGTTTTGAAATTTAATAGCAATATGTCTGGACCTATGCCCTTTTTCATTGATCTTGTTCAGCATTTCCCAGGACATTTAATCAAAAAACTTGACTTTCACTCTGGGAAATGTTATTTTTATGAGAGCTTCTTGGAGGAGGGTGCTCCTAAATTAATCCTCTGTTTCCTAGCTTTTCTATTGCTTTTTGTCTCTTTGCTCTATTTTCTTAGTGTCTTAGAAGGCAAAACTTCACCTCAGAATACTTTAGGTGAATCTTTTGTTCCTTCCTCTCATTTCTCATACTTTTTTTCCCCCTTTTACATGACTCTTTCACCATTATTTTTCATACTTTCCCTCTCATCTAACTGTGGAGTCTGAGCATTGAGAAACAAAAAAGACAACTCATTTTTAGTTTACTCAGGCAATTGGATTATGTTTCCACCTCCCTAAGGAACCAAACTGTCTGGGTGTGTTTGGCTGCTATACCAAAACATAGACTGGGTGGCTTATAAAGAACAGAAATTCATTTCTTACAGTTCTGGAGGCTGGGAACTTCCAGATTGAGGTACAGGCAGATATGGTGTATGGTGATGCCCCGCTTCCTCATAGAAGGTGCCTTCTCTCTGTGTTCTCACATGATGGAAAGGATGAGAGAGCTCTCTTGGGCCTCTTTTATAAGGGAACTAATTTCATTCATGAGGGCCCTACTCTCATGACCTAATCACCTCCAAAGGCTCTACTTCCTAATACCATCACATTAGGTCTTAGGATGTAACATATGAATTTTGGGGGAAACATAAACATCCAGTGTTAGCACAAGCTATCCCTAGACCCTATTTTAGGAGAATTTTGATGCTGAAGATCAGATGGGCTTTTCTCTCCTTTCAATGCCCATGTTAAATTTATGGTTCTTTTTATAAGTTCATGAGTGTAAGGTTCAGAACTCAGTGACCAACACTAGTTAGAAGAGGTTTTCAGCAAAGTCTCCTTACTTTTTGCAAGATAACATTACGTAATAATTGGATATAATTACTCGTATTGACTTTTCAGTTCTCTGGTGGTTGTGGTCTCTATCTTAATTCTTCAAAGATCTGACCAGAAATTGAGTAATTCTCTATGTTTAAAGGAGGTCAGGCTCCTAACTCATAACCTAGTCATTTCTCCTTGAGATAATCTACATCTCCATTTTATACCTAACTTGATAAATAGTGATGACATCTAAATGCAACTTTTTTTCTCTCATTTTGGGACAAAGAGATAGGGGCTCCCTTCTAGTTTCTAACAAATTATAAACCAGCAAACCATCCAGAAATTCCCAAGACAGTATGTATATTATGAAGACAGTCAAACATCTTATGCTTTCATTCTATTTCCTTTTTATATATTTTATAAGTATCTTATGGAAGTAGAATTGTTTAAGCTCTGATATCCCATGTTTTCCAAGTGACGTATAGCAGTCCATATAGTTACAGTAGAAAGAAGCATCATGACAAAGATGTTCCCTTGACTTAATTTTGCAGGGTCATCCAAAGGTCTTCTGACACAATTTCCCAGAGTCACAGCAGTGGGGATAAGTGGAAAACCTTAGGATAACCCCAGACTCTGGGGAGGGTGGTACTCCATTAGGAGTACTTTGACAGAACAGTTTGAGAGGGACTACATAATGCCTATTATTGGTATTTAGTAATGTTGTGGAGTTATATGTATTTGTTAAAAATCGAATTCTTGATCAGTCTTCCCCTTGCTTAGTAATTCTCTTGTGTTTTTATGGTAATAATAGCTCATCCTTTTCAATTGTCTCAATACCTCTTATTTCTTTTTCACTTATTATTGTGTAATCTAAATATCTCCCTGTATATCACCCACTCATAGGCCTAGGCGAGACTACTTTAGCATCTTATACCCAGGCCTGCTAGATCATTAGCCTTTATCTGCCAAGGGCTAAGAAGGTCCCCTGTCATTTCACTTCACGTTTTTTCCTATGAGTCCTTCATGGGAGAGTATGGTGGATAATAATATCACACCTAAAATGAACCGCTTCCTTGAGCTTTGCCATCTTTCAGTTGAGCCTACTGCTTTTGTCATCCCTTTTATCCATACTTGCTGTTCTTGTTCTTTCTCTCCTCCGATGCTGCTGTTCTTGCCTTGGCTGCCTGGTAATCTCTATTCTGATTATCGTCCTTCCCTGACCTATCACTAGTGATCCATTGCCATTTCTTCTAGCCCTTTAAGTGTGAGTACGCTGCCTTCCCAACCGTTGCTGTTTGGAGTCTTCATTATCCCTGTCTCACATTCTTGATCTTCAGGAAAACATTTCCTATCTGAAACCCAGCTTAGGTAGAGAGTGTCTCATGGAAATGTCGCTTGGACCCCTAGTGATAAAGGATGCTGATGAGTGCCCAGAAAAGTGAGAGAAGCTCTGTGAATATTCTGGAGAATGTTAGCAAAATTCTTATTATAGCCCTTTTTCCTACCTCAGTCTCCAAAGCATCATGTGGGGTGTGCCCCAGACTCTCCTCTTTACTCAGCATTCGTGTAAGCAGCCTGCCTGTGCTCTTTGGCTGTGATCCCATCTCCAGTTCTTCACTATGTTCTTTCGAGAGGTGAAGAGCCTTTCTAGTGATCAACTTTCATTAAAATGAAGCAAACTACTTGGTTTATCATAGAGACAAAAAGTAGAGCAGTGGTTACCAGAGACTGGGGTGGTGGGGTAGGGAGAAAGGAGTGAGGGGTTATTGTTTAGTGGGTATCGAATTACAATATGGGATGATGAAAAATTTCTGGAGATAGTGAGGATGGTTGCACAACAATACAAATATACATAATGCCACTGAACTGAATACTTAAAGTGGTTAAAATGGTAATGTTTGTTATGCAGATTTTTACCACAATTTTTAAAAAGCAAGAAGAAAAAAACTTATTCAGTTTAAGAGAAGTGAGGATTACAGAAAAGCCTTAGGAACAAAACATCCGTGCCTGCTCATGGCTATGGGTCTGTCCACTGCCTGTTAAGGCAGGGTTGCTGTGACTTGAGAGAGCCGGCCTAAGGAGAATACTTTTGAGAAGAATTAATATTCCTTATATCTTCCAATAAGAGTTAAGAGTAATTCGTATTGAAATCTGAAGTACTTTTTATAGTCAATGCTTTTTAGAACAGTGACTACATTTCTTGGTCATATACCAGTATTAATCATTCCGATGATGAGTAAATGCCAATTTCTATGCATGACTATTGATGAAAATTAGCGAATTAAAAGAAATCATCCTCATTTCAGCAGCATTAAATATTTATTGAAAGGAAATTGACTTAAAAGCATATAATTTGTAAAAATTGACAGTTAAATACAGAGATACAAGAACCCATGTTTTTAATCAATTGCCAATAATCTAAGCATGATCGAGCATTTAGCACAGGAAGATTCATAGTTTGGGGGTACATTAGGGTTTCAGGTATAGAAGTCCAAGCTAGTAAGAGGTTACATGTTGGAAGAGAGTCTGTCTTGTTAGTCATGGACCAGAGTTTGAACCAGACAGAAGAGAGAGAAAATAGGGGAGTTTGAGCCAGGAGTCCATTCTCTGTGCTGACTTTAAGCAGCCTTGTGTCTTGGAACTTTTTCAGGAGAGGTACTTCTAGGGTAAGTGTTAGCCATAAAACTAGGCTGTCTGGAGACATCATCTGGCTATAAGGGTGTCTCCTGAAAATTTAGTTTCTCTGGTACACTGAATAGGTCACTTTAGCCCCAGTTACATAATATCTTCATAAAGGCAGCACGATTCATTGTGTTGTGGAGTTAATTTAATAAATAGTGCCTGTCTCCAGAGCCCATGCTCCTTCCACTACACTGCCTTTGTGGAGTCTTAAATGTTCAGAGAAGCATGAAATATTGTATCATTTTTAACTATGAGGAAAAGGTAATCTTAATGCTCACTCTGTATATACTTAAACACACAGCTTCTTTGGCACTTCCTTTTCCAGAAACACATTTTTTAGTGAATATAAAAGTGGAAATGATACGTAACTTAGAATTTTATCATTCATTGAACATTTAGTGCCTCCTCTGTACCAGACATCATGCTAAGATGTAAAAGATATTTTAGATATAAAATTTCTCTCAATTCAAGTATGTGATCTAGAAGGGCCCTTCACCTATTCCCATTTCATTTTAAATTTTAGGAAACTCAGGCCCAAATATGATTTTCAGCTCCCTGAGGTTAGACAGGTGAATAGAGGTAGGGCCCAGAATAGAAAACAACTCATTGTATAACAAATCTATCTAGGTCCCAGTGGAAACAGGCAACATGGTCAAACAAGGTAATTTGAGGAGAGCTTAATACAGGAACTTTTTATAAAGGCATGGTCAGGATTCAGAGAAACCAACAAGAGACAGTACATTACTCTAAGACTAGTAGGAGTAGGGAGCAGTTGCCACCCATAGGCCTGAAAGGACCTGGAAAAGGAGCTGTAGCTTTCAGTAGAGGGACACATGTAACATGGTGACCTAGCAAGAATAAATACCATAACCTCACTGTTTTCCTACCCTCTAATATCCCACTAAGACTCCTATTGATTGAAGTGAACAGAAGCCAAAGGCAAGAGAGCCCCTTGATATAGTCCATGTGGGTCAGCCTTCAAGGCTCATAGTAGGAAGGAGAGTGGATTTGTAGTGCCGAATGGCAGATGCACAAAATATGGCTCCCTAGAGGAAGACTACTAATATGCATGTGGTATCCATATGTTAGGACATTGTTTTAAGGTTAATCGGTTGCTGGAAGAAGGTTTCTGACTCTTTTATAAAGGTTTCACATTCAAATGCTGAGATATTTGAATATAGAATATAAATTTTTCTAATTTGAAAGAGAAAATATTGTTTTAGAATCATAGAGTTCTAATAACTGAAATACCGAGGACCTCAGTGGCCTGAAGCTATGCAAACTTCATTGGCCTGTTTCCCCCAGCAGCTCACCAGGGTCACCAGGATCTCAAGAATTATTGGGAGACCATAGGAGTGTTTCATATGTGTTTAAAAGCAAGTCTATCCCCAGACTCTCTGAGTCATTTCTCATATATCCTGTCTCTTGCCCAACTGCTGTGCTATGAAAAAAATATCCCCCCATGTAACTCCCTTCGTGCTAATATAAGCCTGTGAGTCCTCTGCCCATACTTACAGGCACAGCTAGCTGAAATCACGTACACAGGACTGCTTTTAGCCAGCCATATGTTTAAGGGTGAAGGCCCTGCCTGCAGGTGTCTAGCTACGCCTGAACCGAGAGAAAGTCCGCCTACTTCTGGAGCAATAGCAGACTTCCAACATTGTACCAGCCCCATGCGAGTGGACAGATGTCAAGTAGAAGGGAGAGATAGGACTGAGCTTTCTAATTAAGCAGTCCACTTCTCCTCTGAACAGAGAAGTAAGAGGTAGGAAAGTGAACAGAAGCATTTCGGGAAAAGTCACTCCTCTTGGGAGCCAGGAATGGAAAGAAGCAGCCCCATCCTAACATTATATATTGTTTTATGAGATTTTTCTAAATGTTAGTTCACAAAGGTGGTTGTCAGCAACCTTTTGATCTTGTTCCACAGAGTAGATGAGAGATTTAAACGCTAATTGGATCAAAGCAAGACCAGATAGGGCCTAGGAAATGGCTTGGACTGACAAGGTTCGGAAAGGGGTCCTGTGGGACGTATGAATTATTGGGCCAATGCAGCAGTGCGAGGCTTCAAAAGAATTTCAAGGAATGCAATGAGAACACTGTGGCAGGCTTTTATACATATGTAAATATACCTAATTTTCAGAAAAGCCAAGCAAAAAGGAATTTCTTCCCCCTTTTTAGAGATGAGAAGTGGTCCAAGAGAGGTTATAGGCAGCCTAAGAGATAACAGGACTGGACATCAGGTCTCCAGCTACTAACTGCTCTCCTCCTCCAGCTGTACACAACACCATGGGGTATGCCAGAGCTCTTATTTCCTGCAGACACATCAAGGGGCGTTGCTTCCAGCCCCAACATGTTCTTGAGTTTTGTTTCTTGGTGTTCTTTTCAGGCATAAAGTCCCCAATGTCTAAAACCTTGTGCATGAGATTTTCTATTATTTTGCAAGAATCCTAACATATCTGAATGTTTCTGTTTACTTTGCACAGGCCAGAATCCCACGGTAAGCAAAATGTAGACTTCACAGGCACTTCCAGAGAAGCTACAGTGAGTGGTAAAATATCTTTAAGTAGATTTTTCCAATTAAATAATTTCTGAGGAGACTGAGCAGAAAGAGAGTGGGAACCCAATAGCAAACTTGATAATTCCTGAGCCTTCCTGTTATGCAGACAGTAAGAGTTTAAATGCACCAAGATTGGGAAATTAGGGATTATGGACACAAGAGCTAAAACCCCGCTCTTAGTGTTTGTAACTCCAGCTACTGTGTAGCTTTGGCAGCCCCTGCCCCGTCTGTTCAAGGCAGAGTGGGTGATGCCAGTGTGAAGAGTTGCTGGTCACACTGATGAGGCTGCACTTTGCAAATAGAAAGTGCAATAGAAAGTGTTCTCTCATGGCTAATTTTAGGACAGCTACTTAGTTCACACAGGCAGAATCATCTGGGCAGCCCTCTGAGGAAAGGATCTGAGGGCCAGAGACACAGTCCTAATAAATATGCTCCTCCCTTTATGTCAATCACAGGAAAATGCTGTTGATACCATTTGCCGATTTCTGTGTCCTAATTCATTTTACTAGTCTATGGGCTTCTTAGAGTAAAGGCAGTAGAATGTTCTGTGTACTGGCTGAATACCTTAATGATGGTATGGCCCCTACAGGCCCAATTAATTCTCCTTAATCTGTACAATTTTCACCATGAGCCAGTACTGAGAGAGCCTCCTGTCTGCTATAAGAATGAAAAGCAGGTATAGTTCTAAAATGTAGCCTCCAGTTAGATAGCACCCATTGACTTATGATCATTAATAGGAATTATTATAATGGCTTTAGTTCTAGATAAAGATATTGCTGTGATCTCAAGGTCATTTGGCAGTTTCATAAGAACCACAGAATGTGAGAGCCGTGTCCAGGTCCTTAGGACAAATGAGGAAGACCGTAGGGGGGCAGTGACTTACCCAATGTCACAGAACATAAATGGTGGCAAAGCTGGTCCTAGAGCCCTTAGAATATTCAGGCTTTTTCCTGGGGCCTCCACTTACAGTTGAGCAAGTTGAGAATTATGCCCTGGCCTTTCTCCTGGTGAAGTCTTTTAACCACATGGCCAAATGACCTGGGTTTGGTCTTTGTATAAGAGAAGTGGTTATAAGATTTAGATCACTCTTTTATGGGAAGCCTTCTCCAAACCCCAGATTATGTATCCCCCATTTGTAGGCTCCAGAAGCATTTTGAATTGTGATTATTGTTACTGAAATTCTGTTGATTAGTGGTTGCTTGAGGGCATGGCCTCATTTTATTTATTTTGTACCCCTGGTTTGGTCCTTAGCAAATATCAGGTGCTCAATAGGAGTTTCTTCTCTTGTCCTCAGTAACTGAGCTCAGTAAGTACCTATTAGGTGCCTGGTGTTTGCTCATTGTCAGCCTACTTCATAAAGTTTCAGGAGGCCTCACTATTTATTAACCAAGGTGACCACTTTGTGGCAGTAAGATTTAGTCTGGATATGAAGTAGCTGAATCCTAAGACACCTAATGAAAAAAAAAAAAAAAACATTTATTGAGTGCCAGTAACTTTCAAAGCACTCACTATAAACCCAAGAGGTAAATACTATTATTATCCATTGTTACTATGAGAAACCAAAATACAGGGATATTTATCTTAAGTTGCACAACAGATGTGAGGCTGCAGACCTTGACTGTGAGATTCTAGAAGCTGTGTTCCTAACTGCTGGGCCATGGTGCCTACAGTATAATTAAAGAGCAAGGTCTCTGCAAGATTGCATTTCTCAGACAATTTAAGTTCAGTCTTTTAAATACCAAAGCATCTAATTTTAGCCTAAAATCTATTACATGCTTCTTATCCAGTGTACCTCGGGGTCACCATTCAGAAGATGCCTCTGGGCTATTGAGGTGTGTACAGACCTAAGTTCCCTTTCACTAGCTAACTCCAGAAGCTTTGATTTTTTAATGCAACAATTTTATTATTTTTCAGTTGAAAAACAATACATGTTCATTGTTTACATTTTAAAATATAGAAAACAGAATGGCGGAGTAAGTAACTGCTGTGTTTGCCTCCTCTCATAACCACATCTAAGTTACAACTAAACTACAGAATAGCCATCGTTGGGAATCTCCTGGAGTCCTGCAAGTGGGGACACACAGAAAAGACCCCCCCTCCAGACTGGTAGGAGGAGTGGAGACATGAAACAGACTGGTCTCACACCCACGTGTGGCGGTTGAGAATCAGAAAGGATATCTCGGTGATGGAGGTTCCCCCTGGAAGAGTGAGGAGTCTTGGCCCCATACTGGCACCAATGCCAGGAAGAACAATCCCTACAATTTCTGGCTGTGAAAACCAGTGAAGACTGTGGCTGAATGAGACAAAGGGCTGAGGGTGTTGCAGACTTCCCTCTTAAAGGGCCCATGCAGATTTATTCACCTGCGGACTCACTCACTCTGAGCTCCAGTGCTGGGCCAACAGCTCGAAAGATGCTGGGAATTTGGGGGAGAGACCGAATTGTTTGGCTTCAGGGCAATGGCTGGAATGGCCTCTTTTTTCTAGACAGAAGTGCTGACAGGAGGCATTGTTCCTTTGTTGAGCCCTTCCCACCTCCCAGCATGTAGACCCAGTCAGCCACCATATCTGAGACTCCATCAACATAGCTAATGATTACCCTGCCCAGGTGATTCTCTCAGACGCCGCCTCTCTCAACCTGTAGACCCCCTAAACAAGCAGCATCTGGCTTCAGTGTGCCCTGTACCTCTTTCTGAGCAGCCCCAAACCCAGCCTTGGTTTAGGTTTGGCCTTTTGAGACACTTCCAAGCCCAGTGTGGGTAGTGGCCATCTGTGGATTTTGTTGGTGGCTCATGCCAGGTGTCCCTGGGCAGGGCACAGGCTGCAGCTAAACTTGGCGTGTGGCAGCGCCCCTTACATGAGGCTCCAGCCTACACACTGGTAGCCAGCTTCGATCTGAGCCTTGGCACCCCTGGGGTCACATCTGAGGATGACATACCCAAAGAGAAGACAGGGCAGGCCCCAGAGAGCTGCTAAAGTGAATCTGGCTCTGTAAGGTCAGCCCCTGAAATACAACTCCGACATTGGTCATGGATACCACATGATTGGTCACCACGACCAATCAGCCCAAGGGTCAGTCCCTCCCACTGACATGCCAACAGCAACCAAGGCTCAGTTACAACAGGAGGGCACACAAAACCCATACAAGGGACATACTTGAAGTACCAGGCTCAGGTGACCAGAGAAGACTGTGCCACTGGGACCCACAGCACACCTACTACATAAGGCCACACTACTAAAACCAGCAGATACAGCAGTCCTAATACATGGAAACAAACACAAGTAAAGAGCCAAAATGGGAAGACAAACATGTCTTAAATGAAAGAACACAACAGAGCTCCAGAAAAAGAATAAACAAAATTGGATAAGCAATCTACCAGATGCAGAGTTCAAAACGCTTGTTACAGGGGTGCTCAATGAACTTAGGGAAAGGGTAAATGAACTCAGAACTTTTAACAAAGAGATAGAAAACATAAAAGTGGAGATAGAAAACAAAAAAGAACCAGTCAGAAATGAAGACTATAATGACTGAAATGAAGAATACCTTAGGAAGAATTAATAGTAGATTAGATGAAATGGAGGATCAAATCAGCAATTTAGTAGATAAGGTAGCAGAAGACACCAAATCAGGACAGCAATAAGAAAAAAGAATCCAAAAAAATGAGACTAGTTTACGGGGCATCTGGGACAACATCAAGAGTACCAACATTCGCATCATAGAAACACCAGGAGAAAAGAGAGAGAGAGAGAGCAAGGAATTGAAAAAAAAATAAAAAGCAGCAAGAGAAAAGCAGTTACCTACAAAAGAGCTTCCATAAGACTGTCAGCTGATTTCTCAACAGAAACTCGCAGGCCAGAAGGGATTGGCATGAAATATTCAAAGTGATGAAAACCAAGACCTACAACCAAGATTACTCTACCCAGCAAAGCTATCATTTAGAGTCAAAGGACAGATAAAGGGCTTTCTAGACAATAGAAAGCTAAAGGAGTTCATCATCACCAAGCCAATATTATAGGAAATGTTAGAGGGTTTTATTTAAGAAGAAGAAGAAGAAGGAAGAAGGACGAAGAAGATGAAGAAATAGAGATAAGATTAAAAATATGAATAATAGCAATAAGTACATATCTAGCAACAATTATTTTAAATGTAAATGGATTAAATGCTTCAATCAAAAGATAGAGTGCCTGAAGGGATAAGAAAACAAGACCCTTACAAATACTTCCTATAAGATACTCACCTCAGATTGAAAGACACAGACAGACTGAAAGTAAACGGATGAAAAAAATGTTTCTTGAAAATGGAAACAAACAAAAAGCCATGATAGCAATACTTATATGAAACAAAATAACTTTAAAACAAAGGCTATAACAAGAGACAAAGAAGTACCCAGTAATCCCACGTCTGGGTATTTATCTGAATAAATCCAAACACTATTTTGAAGGGACATGTGAATCGATATGTTCGTTGCAGCATTATTTATAGTAGCCAGTATATGGAGGCATCCTGTTTGTCTATCAAAGGATGAATGGATAAAGAAGAGGTGGTATACATATATGATGGAATATTACTCAGCCATAAAAAAGAATGAAGTCTTGCCATCTGCAACAACATGGATGGACCTCGAGGGTATGATGCTGAATGCAGTAAATTAGAGAAAGGCAAATGTCATGTAGAACAGGATAAACAAACAACAGAAACAAGCCCATAGATACAGAGAGCATGTTGATGGTTGTCAGATTGGGAAGTGAGGGATGGGTGAAGGGGGAGGGGATTAAGAGGTATAAATTGGTAGTTACAAACTAGTCATGGGAATGTAGAGTATAGCATGAGAATAAAACTCAAGGAAAAAGATAAATAAAATATGAAGGTATAAAAAAAATAGAAAATAAAGTATTCAGATGAAGTCCTCATGGTTACGGGGCACGTTTGTTGATGAGGGAATTCTGACATGGAATGTTCTAGATGCTCCCCTAAGATTTCTTCTAATACATAGTTTCCACATTTGTTCAGTTCCCTGGAACAGCTAACATATCATCAGAGATGCCTTGTCTTGCCTGTTTCCTCTGCCTAATTACATTACCACTTTCCCTACAAGGCATCACGTGATATCCTCAAGTTCTCCATGGCCTGATGGTCTTAACTAAATTTCCTGGTGTTATCTTTATTAAGCCTCCAAGACACAATTGTTTTAGGATTAGGAAAGCATCTTGTGTTCCGAACCATGATATATATTTATTTGATCAGGTTTGCTTAGTGTTATTTATGGACCATCTGCATCAGAATATGAGATCTGAGATGCTTGTTAAAAATGGATATTAAGTCTAGTGACAGCCAGAGGGGAGGAGCAAAGGGTTAAAGAAGTACAAATTAGTAGTTGATAGATGGTCACAGAGATGGGGAGCACAGCATAGTAAATACAGTTAGCATTAATGTAATGACTAGGTGGAGAGCCAGAGGAGAGAAAGAGCAATTAGGGGGATTGTTTTATAAACTATATAAATGTCTAACCAATGTACTGAATACTTGAAACTAATAAAATAAATTTTTTTTTAAAAAATGGAGATTAAGGCTTCTCACCCCAAGACCTTTTAAATAAGATTGTCCAAGACTGAAGTCAAGGGTCAGCGTTTTTCCCTGACCAAAACGTATTGTTTTTTTATTTTTCATTAGGAAATTGTCAAACATATTGAAAAGTAGAGAAAATAACTTAATAAACTACACATAATCATTACTCAGTTTTAACAGTTATTAACCCATGGTCAGCCTTGTTTCATCTATAATTTGAAGCAAATTCTAGACATCATATCTATACAACATAACCACAATAAAATTAACATATTTAAAAATAACTAGTAATCTCTAAAATACATTTCTAGTTTAGATTTTTCTTGTCCAATAAATGTTTCTTAATTGTGTAGTGTTTTAGATGCTGAATCATGTAATTGGTCATGTTTCTTTTCTATGATAAATGGGACGTTGGGAGCCAATCCTGTTGCCACCTCTGGCAACTTTACCAAAACTCGTGCGTGCATTTTGGCTATTAACCATAACCTCAGCTTCGTCTTCATTTTGCTTCCGTTTTTCTTTGGCCCTGATTTCCTCACAAAGTTTATTTATCCTACTGTGCGGTATACATTTTTAAAGCTGCCTCAAATCCTTTTACAAAAAGGTAAGTCCTATAAACAACCATGTCAGTGATCTTGAGCCACTTGCCTTACTTCATTTTGCACGAGTCTTTTAAACCAGTTTCTATCATCCAGCTTCTGACCATGAGTTTCCTCTTCCTTTTTATGTTCCATTCCACCTCAGTCTCAGTGCTCAGCACAACTTTTCCAGCTCTAATCCTTTTTACTTCCCTGCTCAACTGTGAGTCCAAGTTTCCTTTGCCTGCCTGGTCCTGGAAACAGTTCATTTCATTCATCCTGAGCATCTGCACTGGCGCAGCATCCATGCTGCCTCATGTGTGTCCTCGCCATCAGCTTCCTATAGCCAGGAGAGGACAAGACGTACACAAAATCTTTAGGTTCCAACATAATCCTTTGGAAAATTCCAGTTCTCTGGGTCAACAAGAGTTTGGGAAGGGAGTTGAAAAAGGAGATCTCAAGATAAGAAGACTGGAGTAGGTATGAAAAATGTCATCTCTCCCTGTTTTACGTTGAGCTATATTTGTTGCTGTAAGAAGTAGATGGGACAGGACCGACATGGGAGAGACTAGGACGGTAGCTCCCAAATGCTGGTTCTTTGTTTATCCATTGCAAGGTTCTTTTGAAGTCTGAAGCCGATTGATGAAATACAGTGTAATGGTTTTATTCATAAAGCCCAATAGAGCATTTTAAGGGAACTCTATTTGTTTTTGGTATTAAAATACCTTTGTATGAGATGAATGTGATAGTAAATGAGTTGTGTATTTTAACATCAGTATTTACAGAGTAAAAAGTTGATAGCCTATGTCAGTCTCATGATATTTTGTTCATGATGCTAAAAGTCAAATAGAGACGAACAGACAAGGCTGGGTGTCTTTTATAGGTTCGCCTTGGAAGGAAAACCATGCTGGTAGACTAAGGTGGTTATGATTGGTTCCTTATAAACCAAAGAGAAAGATTAAATAAGGACTGTTTTCAGAAATAATTTGGATTATAGATACAAGTTCACCAGAATGTACTACACCACATATACTTCGCATACTATAGTAGCTAAAAAAAGTTATTCATTTTTTCTCAATAATACTTGTTCTTTATAAAAACAATATAGAAATGAAAGTCTCTTCTAATTTCATTCTAATAAAAATGCCTTACTCTATCTGCATGGTTTTCCGTGTAAAAATAAATACTTTTTTTCATGAAAACATCAATATATACATTTTGTCTATCAACAATAGACAGTATTTATTGTTCCCTCATTTTAGAAGTTAACCTTCAGCTTTTATATTTCTTCTTTCTACTTCTTAATTGCTGACATTTTTTCTATTAATTTTAAATTGTCAGTGTTGAAAACATTCAGTTCTACAATCATACTTATCTTCCATTCTTTGTCTGTTTCTTGATTCTAAAAGTTGAGAATCAATAAATGGTGTTTATGTGATAATAAATTTAAAATTTTATTTAATATAAAACCAAGAGGCATACTATGATTATTTTTCCTTTTCTCAAAAAAAATTTCCTCCTAGAATTTCTAATTTCTCTCTCTCCCTCTTTTTTTTAAAAAATGCCATTTGATGGTAATGAATGATGTTATTAAGAACTAAACTCTCTATCACATCATGTTTTTTTTAAAAAATCCTCTTTATCTGAGGAGAAACCCTTTCTAGAGCCCAGCCTTCCTTCCCCAGGCTGGACCGGCTCCTGTTTAGGCCTGGGATTCAGCTCTTATACTAGGACTTCACTGGTCGTCTTTGTGTAATTTTTCCTATGCATCGTGTTTTCATTTGTCTCATTTTAATGTCATACATTCATCTTCAAGTAACTTCCTATGCTAATTGGATGGGAAGTAATCTTTCTGACTTTCTGTAGGTCTGCAAATAGCATTTTCAGCCTTGACACTTCATTGATAGTATGTTTGAGTATAGGATGTAAGTATATAAGTTAAGTAATTTTTCCTCATAAGTTTGCGGGTGTTATTTCATTATCTAGTGTTTTTTTACGAGAAGTCCAGAGTCAGTATAGTTCTAATTTTTTTGTGTACATATTATTTTTGTCTCTTCAGTTTTTGTGATTTTCTCTAATTTTAAAGCTTTGAAATTTCACAATTATATATCTAAGGTAGGGTTATTTTATGGTAGGTGCTCAGTGGAACCCTATCAACTTGTTCATCAATTCTAGAGAATTTTAAAACATATTTTTTCTTTGAAGATTTTTACCTTAATTTTCTCTGTCCTAATGTTCTGAAAAATTTTGATATTAGATATTAGTATCCTGGATGCTTACTCTATTACTCATATCTTTTGCTTAAATTTCCTGAATCTTTGGTTCACATTCAGGCAATGTTCCTTTACTCTCTATTGAAGTTTTAATTTTAACTTTTTATTTGTTTTAGTGATCATGTTATTTTACTTCTAAGAACATTGTCTTATTCTCCATTCCATTTATTAGTAGTCTACTTTTATTTTATGGATGAATACCTTCTGGAGTTTTCCTGTAAATGAAAGGTTTTTTAAGTTTTTGTTTACTCTCTGATTTATCCTGTTTTCTCTAGAAACTTTTTTTTTCTTCTATATGTTGATCTTGGTTGCTATAAGATTTCCTTACATGACTGGTGATTCTTTGCATCTTAGCCATATTTCATAATGAAGCAATAGAAAAGCTGACTATGAGGCTGTGTATCTGAGATTTTAACACACAAGATTTACTTTGAGGAAATTATAAGTGGTTTCATATGTTGCAAGAATATAGAGAATTCTGCTCTAGGGCACTAATCCTCACACTACTTGCCTTGTTTTCTCCTTAGACAGATTGGACAATATTTTAATGAAGAGTTTCAATATATGCCCCTATTTTTAGCACAACATCAGTCTTAGCCACAATCATGCTGTAAATGACTGTCTTGAGCCTGCCTGAGTTCAGTAGGTCAGGTTGCCTGCCCCTCAAATGTATTCTCTGCATTTTCTGTGTATGCGTATCCTCCACCACACCTTTATCCACATACTGTCTTCCAGAAAAAAAGAAATTAAAACCCTATTTGCTGATCTTCTCATGCTCTTCCCTGTGATTGTGGGTTTATACTTTTTATTTATTTTGTATCACCTAAGAGGAGAGGGTTCCTCAGGAAGGAGAGGATATGAATGTATATGCAGATGTACCATTATAAATCACATTCATCTATCTATATTTTCTTACTAATATCAGGTTGAAGTATCTGTAATCTCCTCCTGCTAACAATATAGGACATTTTATTTGTTTTTACATCCTTCCATCTTCCATGTTTTATGGAAATTGTTAAAATTTAAGTGTGTGCATAGTAATCATTCCTTTACTCTTAAGTGTTTTTTTCCATAACATTACATTAAACTTCATAATCTCTTAACCAGCATTATTTAGATTCAGTACCCTTTCTAACATATTCTTTACTTATCACTAATTCCTGTGATACAAAGAGTGTAAGTATACATCTTGTGTAGTATGCTCTCCCCTTCTTGGTTCTCTATTCTGACATAAATTTTTGAGAATTTCTTTAGGTTTTATGCAGGAGAGAGTATATGAATAGTATGTTTTCTGAGTCATTGTCTGCTGAAAATGCCTTTCCTTGTCCCTCGTGATCATGTGGCTGGCTTTGGAATTCTAGGGCTACAATCTCCTTTCCTTGGATCAGGTGGGGTCTCAAGGGTATTTCCTTGTGGTTACTGCTACAGCCATACTTCTCACTCTTAGCCACTGTTTTAAACATCTCACTCAGTATACGAATTAATTTGCCTCTTGCATTAATTTGTTTTATGTCAAGAGCGATTTATTCTGATGGCTCAGCTTGATTAGCCTCTTTTAAGTTGATAATTTTTCCCATTTGTCCCCTGACTTCTCTTTGGTTGTCCATTTACACGTTCTCTCTGGCCCTTCACAATTTAGCAGGGCAGCTACTGTTCTTCGGTCCATATGCAATGTGTGGGTGCTCAAGCTTTTCACTCATTGGACAATAATATTTGCTATTTCAAAATAAGTTTTTAGACTTGTAGGGATCCCTTAGAATTGTAGGCATCCAGGTGGGATGTCTGCTGAATCTGGAGATGTCACTGTGTGTTGTATCTGGTGTCCAGGGATGTTGCCACAATACATCATGTCCTGTGGCTAGGGCTAGTAGCCGGTAGATGAGGGTTTTGACGATCCAGTTGATTGCAGGGCATTCCACTCTACTTCTCCCCTCGGAGGAGGCACTCCCTGGCAGCTCCAGGTACACTTTCATGCACAGTTACCCACAAGTAGCAACACGTCCCTGCTCTGGATCAGACCTGGGTTCCCATTTGTTTCCTTTATCCCTGAATCTCCATCTGGTTTTTCTCTTGAGCCTTGTACAAAAATGACCAATTTCTCTTTCCTATTGTTTTGGAAAAATTCTCTTTAGAATAATAATTTTCGATGTCACTATTTTTTTTGCAATTTTTATTATGAAATATACCACGAAGGCCAAAGAGTATATATAGTGAATATATGTAGTTAAAGATCAGTAATAAAACAAATGGCCAACTAACTGAAGAAATAACTTCTCTTCTAAATAAAGCTATTTTGTGATTCTAAGGGGAATCTCCCTCTCCCTTTTCTGAGGTCATAAGTATCAAGTAGGTAGTTTGTATGGCCTTAGTGGCTCCACAGCAGTTCGCTCAGCACTTCTTTCCCAAAAATGAGAGAGAAGCACAAATGTAGTGTGCAGAGGGCACCCTGAGCTGTTTGCAAACAAAGTCCAGTTGATTACACATAGGAGTTGATGTGGCTCTGCAGGTTACCGTTGGTCTCTTGGCATGTGTTTCCTAGCCCACTGTTAACCCACATGGCTCTTTTGTATAAATAAGAAAAGCCATTCTTATCAGTTTTCTGTAATAACTCTATGTACAAAAAAAAATCTATAATGACTGTGAATGTGACTAGCACCTCTTGGAGTTTACAGGCCACAGTATATAATTCATGGTAAATAGGGGGTGGCTACAGTGCTCCTCAAGTGGCCTTCATCAAATGTTTACTCAATACCTACTATGTGCCAAGTACTCTTAGAGGCTTGGGATTCAGTGCTGAGATACACGACATGCCTGCTTTTATGGATGCCCCATGACTAAACTTGTGAGCAAGCTGTTTCTTGGGTACATGAGCTGGCAGCAAACAAACAGGCTGGAGTTGTTCCTGAGTTGGGTCCGGGCTCTGTGGTTTCTAGCAAAGTGGGCCCAGGCTTAAGCTTATTTAGCACGTTGTCTATGCCAATTAAACTGAGATTGCTCAGGTGTGATTCTTAAGTCCAGAGTGGGCATATGTCCTGATTTACCCTCGAAATCCTGGATGAGGTCTCTTGTTCCATGTGATTATTAATATCACCTCTTTTCCCTTTTAAAAGTGTCCCAGCCTCAGACAATAAATAAGAAGTCATGCATATTAGTCAACTTTTTGCCATGATAGCAAACATCTTCAAAACCTTAGTGACTTAAAACATCTATGATTCAGGTGTTGCTCATGGATCTGTGGATCAGCTGCAACTCTGCCCCAGTCTGTGGGTCAGGTTTAAGTTCACTTCTTATTCTGGACTTTGTACCACAGTCATCCCAGGATGGCACCCAGGCTGGAAGATCAGCCCTTATATGATGAGACCTTTTCTTCTCACAGCAGAGGACAGGAGCCCAAGAGTCCTGTGGTCTGAGGTGGTATGGGCCATATCTATTCATATTTCATTGTCTAGAGTAAGTCACGTGGCCAAGACCAACCTCAGGGAATAGGGGTTTCTGTTTCTCCCTCAGAGGGGGAGGCACTGTGGTAGGGGAGAGTGAATATTGGGTAAATAATAAAACAGTTATCATATCACATTTCTAAACCCTATTGCCTTCTGGCATACCCCTCCTCTAGCCATTGCTGGTGGCCTCCTAGTGATGTCTGTTTCCGAATAGTGCTAGAGTGATTAATAGGATGTAGGGAAGGAGTTTTGCCCCATTTGGATTACAGAACACATTAAGGGATTTCATTGTGGTGTGGAAACTGTTTTGTTTTTAGATTTCATTGGAGGACTGAGTGGGGGTTGATGTTTGCTATGGCAGCCTGATTGACTGCGACCAGGCCTCTTTCCCTGTGCCCCCAGCACTACCACCTACCATAGAAGTCGCAACCACAAACTTTCCACTCTACTGTGTGAGCTGTCAGAACCAGGTGGAGCCTGCAGCCAAACTGTGCTCCCCCTGCCTCATGTCGGGGCTCTATGAGGGGTGATTTCTAGTGCTTTTTACTTTGTCCTCACTGACTACTTCCTTTCCCCCTCCCCACCCTTGTTGCTCTGCACCCAGGTTGTTTTTCCCCTTGGTGTCCCTTCATTTGCCTGTGTTAAGTGTCCAGCACTGATTAGCTTTTCCTTTAAAACAATTCCAGAAATTTTTCAATGTTACTGGTCACTGATGAATTGATAGTACCCATCCTCGTTTTTCATTGTTATGTAGTCTGCTTATCCCATTTCATTAGGACTTGAGGAGTGAAAATTGGCAAAGATTTGAACTCAGTTACCCATGTTGAAACTGGAATCCCAGTGTTTTCAGAACAGAGATATAATAATGTTTCACCACGAAGGCAAAGATTGATTGGAGATACATTAGATCCATCACCAGCCCTGGCAGCTAGCTTTCTGTCAAGACCAATTCTTCATGAAAAAACTGTTTTATCATTTCATAAGAGTGACCAGGCACCTTCAGAGTCATGTTGAAAAACATAAGGATGATAGATGGTCAGCTTGACTCAGTGGGTAAGTGATTTGAAGGAAGGGTTCACATGCATGCCTCAGGAGAAATACAACTTGTCATGCCTCACAGATTGTTGGCATGCTGTGGCTAGTTTAAATTGTGACTATTAAATAACTAATTTCTAATAATTTTCTCTGTCACTAGAATATAAGTCTCTGAAGGTATGAAATGTGTCTGTAATGTTCTTTTTGTATCTGCAAAACCTAGCACAGTACCTTAGCATGTATGAGTAGTCAGAAAACTGGCTGAAGCAGTGTAAATATTAATGATGAGCATCAAAGGCGTAACCCAGGGAGAGTCCTTGGAGCTCCTGAATGTAGTGGAGTGTAGTAAGAGCATAAGGAGTGTTCTTTAAAGCAAGGGGTTTACAGTCACCACTGTGTCAGGATTGAGCTCAGGTTGATACCTCAGCCTTCCAGACTCTACTATAGGGTGGGATGGAAGACTGCAGGCTTTGTTCTGAGAATTAGGAGCATAGCCACTGGACACTACACTGCCATGGATCCCAGCTGAGGCCATGGAGCCGCTGTCCTGGTAGCAGATCCTGTTGTTTCCCTGCCCCATCTCCTTTCTTTTACCTCTAAAGGCCAGCCCTTGCATTCATTTCAATGTGGAATCTTTCTGGCCACTGAAACTTAATTTGCTACCTGTGCTGCAGGTTGGAAATGCCCCTTGAGAGCTGCCCTCAAATCAATGACTGAAGGCCACTGGTATTATAAATAGCCCATGGCCCTGGGCCCGGGGGTGGGGAGACTCTAGGTATATAGAGCCTCCCCAGCAGGCTTACCCTCAAGTCTGTCACTGTGGTAACTGGCCTGATAAAGCCCCTTTTACTGGTTTCCTTCCCTGGATGGCTTCCCTACTCCTGTACCTGTGTTTTCTTCACCTCCTCGATAAACCACTTGCCCTTGAATACTTGTCTCAGGTATGCTACCTGGGAAACCCGAACTGGGACAGTCATCCCTGGGTTCTAGACACCCTGACCACTGGGTTGTGAGTATTCTTGAGGCTTCAGAGAATTTTAGCTTCATTTTGTTTAGACATTTAAAAATTAATACCAAAAACAAACAAAAAAACACGTTCTTGTTTCTTTTGTTTTAAAAAGTTGTTAATTAAATGCTTCTACAGCTCTCTGAGATGACAGAGGACTTTTAAGGACAGTTGAAACTGCCCTGCTCATACTATATCAATGATTCGTGTTGCTGTGGGATAAGATCTTGGTTGACTCGCAGGGCCTTCTTAGTCCCACTGGGTATATATACCCTGTCTCTTGCTATAGCAGGCTGTTTATTGTTTCTAAACAAAGCCTGCATGTTACCTCCTCTATATTTATGTCTGAGTCTTCACTGTTGTTGCCTCAAAATCAGGTGACCCAGTGGCATCCCCAGCCTGGCCTTCTGCAGCCAGCTCCTGAGGGATAAATGAATGAGAGGGTCATTCTTTCTGTGTCTGCCAATGGGTGGGCACAGAGTTGGGGGGCAGTCATACTGACCTTTGATCTTTGCTTCTTTGCAGATATCTCAGTGAGCCTGCTGACCCTTGTGGTCACTGCCTGTGGCCTCGCTCTCTTTGGCGTGTCTCTCTTCGTGTCTTGGAAACTCTGCTGGGTTCCGTGGCGAGAAAGAGGCCTGTTCTCTGGTAGCAAAGACAACAACCAGGAGCCTCTTAACACGGACACAGAGACCAATGAGCAAGAGAACAGTGAGGGCTTCTTAGACCCTCCCAGCCCCTGCCCTGACTCCTCCATGAAGATCAGCCACACCTCCCCTGACATTCCCCTCTCTACCCAGCTGGGGGGCCAGGAGAACTGTGCCCATGGCGTCCGCGTGCAACGCCAAGTCACAGAGCCAGCCTCGTCGACTAGGTCAGTAATGCCTCCTTCCTTTCTGAATGCAAGGCAAGGACCACCCCGTCCCCCTCTTTCGGCAGCAATGGCATTCAGTAGCCAGGGAACCTGTCACCTTTCACATATTCATCTAGTATCAGAGGCATGAATATGGGAAAATTTGGTGCTTCCTCTACTCCAGTGAAGTTCCTGAGCTCTGCTTAGTTTCTGCTTAGTTCATAATAGTCATCACCACTGCTAAAACTTACCATGTCAAGTTCTAAGAATTCTGTATGCATTATTTTATTTTAGCTCACAACTTTGTGTGAGATGGATCCTATTGTCATTTTCATTTCACAGAAGAAACTTAGCTCAAGGAGATTAAGTAACAAAATCATATATCGGTAAGCACTCAGATCACAGTTTGATCTCTGGTTCAACCAATGCCAGAGCCTGAGTTGTTAACCACTCCTAGTGCTGTGGAGTTTAACCCCTGTGCCTCTGACCTAGCCTGGCTGTCACACACAGCCTCTCTTTGTACCCCACAGAGTGGCTGGAGGTCTTTGTTTGTCTCTACCCTTTGCAAAGCCAACAGAGTGCCCAGGTCTAGGGTCACTTTCTTTCTGTGGCTGGATGCTTTCTGCTCTTCAGCAGTGGAGAAATAATGTAGAACAGTGATAAAAGCAGGGGCTCTGGGGTCCGATGAACTGGCTTTACTTACATACACGATACTGTACACATTACTTAACCTTTGCATTTCTGTTCTTTTTCTGTAAGACAGGAATAGATATAGCACCAATGTGGAGGTGGTTTTATATCGGTGTTACCGTTTAGTGAAATGGTAACATGGGCATCATGGGCTTTGCACAAGCCTGCACCTAGTAACTATTCCAAAACCTGAGCTACCATTTTGCTTTCAGTATTGCTGTTATCAGCATGATTATCATTGAGACTGGCCTCTTGCAAGACTCAGATGTTGCATAAAGGTGGCTTTGAGGCTAAACAGCCAATTCTGAATCATTGAATATAAAACTTTAGGAAAAGAGACTCAAGAATATTTCTATAAATGAAAATATTTGCTTGAGCGACAGCCTGAGGAATAGTTTGTGCTGTTATTTGAAAAGTATGAGAACAATTTGGGGACATTTTTTTTTTAAATCTTTTTTATTTGTTCTCTAGAAACAGAAATAAGATTTTACCCTTTTTTATGTTAATCGAGTTTATCCTAGAGGCTCTGCTCATTCACATTAAGTGGGATGGAATATGACAGTTTATAATTTAATTTTTTCAGAAACCTATTTTAGCATCATTTCCAATTCTGAATCAAAGTGCTAAACCTAAAATATTCCTCTGTGAGGAAATGGATGGTTGTTTGCCATTTGATTTAGAAGAAATCCTCAGATTTTATCGCTAGGTTTCTCTTTAGATTTAACACTTAAATTTAACTGGAGCTCTCTTTGATGCTGCTGTGGAGTTGGTGCAGCAGTACAGACTCATAATAAAATCCTCTCGGACTTCAGTAATTGGAGCCTTTAAGATGGAGTCTCCATTGAGATTGTCTTCTGTTTGGTTTTACTCTGCATGTTAATTTTTCTGATCTGGGTTGCATCAGTACAGGGTGATAATACCTGTGCTTTTATTAGATTATAAATCTGAGGACTCTGCCACAATTCTAATGAATTGATAGCAATCATAGCATTATAGTTATCACAATATTTATTCTGGCAAAATGTATAAGTACTCTGCATATCAAGAAATATATTTTATTTCAAAATAAGAAAAATATCTTTACTACTGATTTGTGAAAATTAGGACAGAAAAAAATAAAAAGAGAAGATGGAGGGAATTATCCCTGTAAAATGTATTTTGTGTTTAGATTTATTTTAGTTTTCAGGTTGTGCAATTAAATTCTTTTATGATGGCTAAAACAAATTTAGTACCATCTGAACTACCATGAAAAAACTAAATTCTTTCTATCTGCATTTGGCCTAATACTGATATTTGCATCATTAGGTATTTAAAACATTCTTATCTAGATTAGTGCTGACCTAGTTTTATGGGTTATGTCTGGAAATACATGTCTTTGACTCCATAGTCTTACCATAATAAGAATGATGTATGGTCTTCTAATTCTTTAGGGATTGTGTTTATAAACACGTGCGCGTGCGCGCGTGCACACACACACACACACACACACACACACCTTTTTACTGACAAAATGAGACAAATGAATGAGATTTCCTTCATGCTCCAAAACATTTTTAACATTCTTTTCTAAGTAATATTTCCGATGCCATATTTGGAAAGGGGGAAGGTACTTTTTGCTGAGATGGCTCTAAGCAGTATGCTTTGCTAATTATTCTTTCTTCTCCCTTTTTTCTCATTTTGTTCTTTACTTTCTCACTGCTGTCACTTTCTTTCCTACTGCTGCTTCTCCTGTGGCTGTTTTCACTTCTTCCCCAAATCCACAGGACACCTCATCAGCCTAGAGCATGTAAGGCTTAGGCTTTCAGTTAAGGACATCCCCACTGCCACCGCGATTGGCATAGCTTCTGTCACCGCTTTTACATTGGAAATTTCACCCTCTCCTGGCCTCTTCAGCTTGGATGTGTGTGGCTCCCACCAGTGCCTTTGGGAATGTCCTAAAGATGAGCTTCCTTCGTTTCATCTTCTAAGAATGTTTCTGGTCAGGATGACTTTGTGTTGTTCTTCCAAGATCTACCATGTTAGCATTCTCTTTCTAGTTAGCTAAGTTACTATTGAAACCTCCAAAATTCTGGTTAATTCTTTTTAATTTGAATGAAATCTCTTTTGTATAATGGCTTAATATTCTGGGAATATGGGGGGTTTTCCCCAGAATTTTTTAATAGAACATTTTAAAAGTCTTTGTTTCAAATATATGAAAATCCCTGCATCTTCAAAACAGAAGGAACCTTGAAGGATCATCTAATAAACCCCCTGATTTATGTCCCAAGATGAAAGTCCAATCTGTTTTTTCAAGCCTTCTCAAATTTTCTGTGTAACTTGTATGTATCTAGAATAAATACATAAGTACCATGGATATAATAGTTCCTGATAATTAAATCCAAGTAGAGAAAATACACATTTACATCTAGTTTCAGGGTCTCATGGAAGCTGAGAGAGGTCTAGGTAACTTCCATTTTTGAAACTGTCAGTTTACTGAAATCTGAAAAAAAGAACTAAAAAATTCAAAAAATTCTTTTAAATGTTTACATCTAGTTAGTGTTCTCAACACAAAAAATGTCTAGCTTAGTAGAATTGTGCTACTCATAGAATAATTATGTCATATAATCCAAGTGTACCACTAACCAAAGCTTTACAAAAATTTCAGTTAACACACCACAAACTTCTTATCAGGTCTCTTAAGGCTCTATGTGATACTGCCACAGTCTGCTTCTGTTACCAGTCAGCCTCACCAGAGGACACTGTTAACATTGCCTTGGTAGGAAGCTTTACATGAAAAAGCTAATCACACTCTAGCTACACTAGCCTCTCTCTTAGTTCTATCAGTATTCGTGGTCATTTCCTGCCTTGAGGCCTTCACACATGCTGTTCCCTCACCTGGAATGCTTTTCCTTTTTCTTTGACATGCCTGGGTCCTTTGCAGCTTTCATTCCCACCTAAAATGTCACCTCCTAGAAAGGCTCCCCTCCCTTCCTGTCTGAAGTATGTGTTCTTTCCTCGACTCCTTCCCACTCTTCATTCTCTCCCTCATTGCCTTGCTTCCACTTCTTCACAGGATTGAACTCTGTTTCTAACTAAATGATTGTTTATTTATTGCCTGTACCCCCTCTATACTATGAGTTCTGTGAACTCAAAGACCATATCCACTTTGTTTCTCCCTATACATTTAACCCCTAGTGCAGCCTCTGGCACATAGCAGACATTTTTCATGAACGAGTGATAACACATTTGTCAGTATCAGGCCACTTTTCTCGTGTTCTGACAATAATGGCAAAGGAAGAAAAGTATAAACTGAGTAGAGCCTCTAATGGCATGAAGCTGGTGGGGAAGGCCATTTGTCCCAAGTCTCACATTTATTAAGAGCCTTACACTTAGAATTTTGACCTTATCTCTGAACTAAGCAATTCATAGAGTCACAGAAATACACTAACAAAATTGAAAAAAGACAAGCATTGCACTTTAAATTTGGGTCCCATTACTTGCTACAAACCCAATAAGTGGTACACTAGGATTAAATGTTGTAATTACTCCATAAGGAGCACATTCTGTTAAGCTAGACTTTTCTGTATTGAGAACATTAGTTAGATGTAAATATTTAAAACATAACAGTTTTTTAAATTACTCTTTTAGTTACTTCTTCAGGTTTTAACAAACTGACAGCTTCAAAAATGCAAGTTGCCTAGACCTCTGTCTACTGCCATGAGACCCTGAAACTAGATGTAAATGTGTATTTTCTCTACTTGGATTTAATTATCGGAAACTAGTACGTCCATGGCATTCATGTATTTACTCTAGACATATGCATTAAACATCTACTATACACAAAGTTCTATATTATGTGTTTGTGATAGAGAGAGAAAATATATAGCCCTAGCCTCAAAAGGCCCACAGTCTAGTTGGGGAAATATACAAGAGGAACACCAATTACATGCATTGAAGTGCTCAAATTGTTGAATCTACAAGAGTGTATAAGATTCCTGGGCCAGGGGGAAGATGTACAGAGGACCAGTTCAGCCCTGTAGTGATAAGGGCCAGAATTCTGTTGGAAGTGGTGAGAATGGAAAGAGGCATGAGATGTGAATTACTTTAGAGAAAGGCTCATCTTAGTAATGGGGGATCAACTATTTGTAGATGGCACCAGTGTTTCAGACCTATTTAACTTGGGAGGGGATGGGACAAAGCAGGTCATGCTTAGCGTATCCAGCTGCACTTGACCACACGACTCCACTGGCCAGGGTCCAATGCCTGCATCTCCATTATCTCACTCACTGTAGAAGCTTCTGCATCAGAGAACAAGAAAACTTTAGAGTCCCATTTCTTCCTGCCCTTGTAGTCAGTTAGCTGTGTCTGTCTCTGTCTGCAACTACACCTTCTATGTCTGCATGAGGTTCAGGACAACCAGCTCTCTCCTCTGCTTCACCAGGAGAGTTTCAAGAAGGGAAACAGAGTCACATCTCCACCATTTTCAAACTTCCCTGTCTTGACTTGAACCTAATAAAGAAATGCGTGACGGTTCTGAAATCACAATTTGCTTCTCTCTTTTCTCTCCTTGGACCAGAAGTCTTGTAGGCATCGGTTCCCCAGAACCAGGGAAGGGATAGACCAAGTGTTACCTTTGAGATGGGGTCCCTGAGATGAGGCAGGGTAGAAATGCTACCTTGTCCATGGCTACACAGGGGGAACCCAACGATGGGAGGGATGCCGAGGGTGGTGAGCACTGGTTCTTACACAGAGCCTGAAGTGGAAGATGTGGGCATATGTGAGGAGAAGGCTGCTGGGGCCAAAGAGCTGAAGACCCCATCCTGAAGACCCCAGGTCTAGGACAGCCAAGTCCAGTCATTAAGTTCTCTTCCTTGCCTCTTTCACATCTTCTCTAAGTGAGACTAGGAAGTAGAAGAAGCTGAGATGTACAACTCCAGGGGCCAGCTTCTCTAAGAAAGCATAAGGGTGTGACTTATTTACAGAGAACACTATCTCTCAGCTTTCTTTATCACATCCCATCCTTGGGGTCTCCCTCCTCTCCTTCCATTCTTTGTGCTCATTAAGTCCTGAGAACACCAAAATACAGGACTCCCTAGACCTACTCAGAGGACTGTTTGCTTTAGGCACAGATTCCTCCTTGTCACACTCACTCAGTGTCACTCAGCTGCATTAAAATTCTAGACCCTGGACCAGGAGACGGTGGGCTCTACTTTATTGCACTCAAGTATTACCTCCACTGACCATTTTAGAACTGTCATCTGGGGTGATGGGAGCCAGGTCACAACAAAACATTCTGTTCTGTGTCTTTCCTCTCTCTTGCTTTTGACTTGCTTATCTTCCCACCTTCCATTTGAATAGCCTGTGAGAACCATGGAATATTGATTTTCCATTTCCTCCACTGCTCTTCTCCTTCATGTCCCTGGGGCCGCCTTTCTGCCCTACTTTTTTTCATGTCTCAGCCCAGAGAGCTGCAGAGATTATGCAGGTAGGTGATGAGTTCTCTGGCTGCCGTGAGCTTCTCTGGCTGCTATGAGCTTCTCTCATCTATCTCACCAACTCCAGAAATTGCTAACTCTCTCCTGAAAGGAATTTGGAAGCGATTGAAAGAGAACCCCAGAGAGTGAGGGCTGTCCTGGCCTGTTACAGTCTTTGCTCTCTGCTTTAAGCCACTACCTTACAGTTGAATTTGACTGGAAAACATTTGTTTGTTGAACAAACAACAAGTGTTTTCGCAATAGTAAGTGTGATTCTGAATGAGGGAAAAGTGTTGAGAATGAAACTCATTTTTTAATGAAACAAACATTTGGGTGGATAATAGTATTTATATCTGTGCTTGATTTTTAAAAAGAATCTTCTGTTGCATTGCAATTTTGAATAGAGGCGTTCTGTGCAACTGCGTTCTGAGGGAATGGGATCCTATTTTGGTCTTTGAAGTACAAATCTCTTCATAACTCTCTTCCTAGTCCTCTCCTTCTACCCCCTGGCTATCCACTGCAGTTAGGAAGAGCAGAACATGTAGGACTTAATTCTCTTCAAATTTCATGTCTAAGAAAATATACAAGCAAAACAGAATATCTTCCATTGCTAAGCAGCCAAATTCATGTATTTTAAATTAAAATATAAGTTTAAATGGCAGGCTTAATCCTACAGATAAAGGTTAAGACAAAATGTTGCTGTGATGAATCTAAAGTCATTATTCAAAAAAACTGAAGGTAGGTTGTAATGCACAGAGAGCCTGCTCAGCGACCACCTCAGGAGAAAAGTGGCAGCAGAGTGGCAGAGGCTGGTGTAGACACAGGACTGGTGTCCCATCACAGACGTTGCAGAGAATGGGCATCCAGTGGGTCTTGATGGAGCTCTTTTAGTGTTTAAACAGCATCACCAAACTGCTCCCAGAATGGTCCGTCATAGATGGGAACTGACTCTAGACCTCAGTATGTTCCTCGTTTGAATCCAGCTTGGAGAGAAAAATCAGTAGAGAAAGCCAGAGCTGGTACCAGCCCTTTACAGCCTCTGCATAGGGCTGGATACTTGCTGCTCCCTGCCAGTCCTTTCTGCCCAGAGGTCCCAACTGAGCAAGACTAAGGCTCTATTTTAGCACTGCAGAGTTTCAACACCTGGACAAGGGAATGACCTGGCTATAGCACAGAGAGCCAGTATTAGTTGCTTAAGAGCATCCCCTGACTCTCTTCCTCCCTCTGGAAAATCATAAGAGACAGAGAAAACTTGAAATTTTGGATTTCTCTGAAGGAAATTAAAATCTCACAACAGAAACCTTCAGACCACACAGTTTTTGTACATGTAGGAATGTATGTGCCTGGGGTATGTCTGCTTACAGTGTACTGTGTTGGCTGTGACAGGTACAAGCGACAGCTCTGTGATTGTGCTCTTGTACCATGTGGTGATTAGTGACTAGGAGTGTATTTTAGGATGAAGAGGAATGTTCAACATAATAACATTTGTATGACAAGGGAGAATAATTTTAAACATGTTTCAGGGTTTATTAATCCCATTTTACATCTTTATTTCGTAAAATAGCCTTGGGAAAGAAAAGGAATACAAACTCAAGTGTTTACTCTGACTCTCTAACTATTAAACAGTCCCTCAGAGACAGTTCAGCTATTCCCTTTGACCTTCTGGTGAAGAGAGGCTATTTTAGTTAAAGTTATTGAGAGACTACAAAGAATTCAGTATAATGACTCTGAACTCTGAGATAAAAACAAACAAAATTGGCCTTAGAAACAACCTTATATGTAATGACTACTCTCAATTTGTAAAGACTCACTAAGTAATGCACATTTCAAAGAGAATTTCTGGGAAACTTCTAACTCAAACCGATAAGCTTATAGGGTGAAGAATAGATCTGTAAGCAAATATTTAATTTACAAATATCAGTATCCAACCTTCTCTAACTGAATCTTGTATACTTTTATAGTAACTTACCTTCAGTTTTTTTTTTTTGTTTGTTTGTTTTTTTTTTACCTAAAGTGTTTACTACAGAAATAAAACCTTTCCTCCTGATCAACAATCACCCACGTGGTATAACAGCAACAAAATCACAGAGCTGTCACTTGCACCTGTTAGAGCCAATGTGGTCCACTGCAAGCAGTCACACCCTGTCATATACATTCTCACACAAGCAAAACTGTGTTCTTGCGATGAATGATTTGATTCAAACTAGTAATAATTTACATCCTTATATAAAGCTATAAGCCACTGACAGGAAATTCTGTGTAATTTAGAGAAAGAATTGTTGTTCTTAAGAAAACACAGCTAACTATTTCAATTTCAGGATTATATTATATTTAAAAGTGAATAATTTTATTTTTAAATCAGTTGAGCAAATCTTTACATTGTACCAGCCAAATAAAGCTTTTTTAATGGCATGTTAGTTTTAAAAGTGCATTAAACCTTTAAAGCTCCAAGGTCACGTGTGGTAAATTCATTTCCTACTTCCATGCCTTAGTTTTGAATGTCAAGCCTCGGGGAGCAGCTTTTCACACTGATGAGCATTTTGAATTTAGGCAAAACAAAACAAAACAAAACAAAACAAACAAATAAAAACAGCCCATAGATCTAAGCTATTGGCAGTGCTTAACAGTCTACCTATATCCCAGGCACAAGTTTCTGAAAGACCCGTAGCTAATGTGGTTATAACTTTGTTCTGTCTTGCTCTTCACTGAAGGCATAATTCAATCCGAAGACAACTCAACCTGTCAAATCCAGACTTCAATATTCAGCAGCTTCAAAAACAGGAACAATTGACTGGAATTGGTAGAATTAAACCAGAGTTATATAAACAGAGGTCCTTGGATAATGATGATGGGAGAAGGAGTAACAGCAAAGCCTGTGGGAAACTGAACTTCATTTTAAAATATGACTGTGACTTAGAGCAGCTCATAGTGAAGATTCACAAAGCTGTCAATTTGCCTGCCAAGGACTTTTCTGGGACTTCAGATCCTTACGTCAAGATCTATTTGCTTCCCGATCGGAAAACAAAACACCAGACTAAAGTTCACAGAAAGACGCTGAACCCTGTGTTTGATGAAGTGTTTCTGTTTCCTGTTCCCTACAATGACCTTGCAGCCCGGAAGCTTCACTTCTCTGTGTACGACTTTGACAGGTTCTCTCGCCATGACCTAATCGGCCAAGTGGTGGTGGATCACTTCTTAGACTTGGCTGATTTCCCCAGGGAGTGCATCCTTTGGAAGGATATAGAATATGTCACCAATGTAAGTCCAGCATTTCTTCATTTTTTTGGTGGTGGGGGGAGGGGCTGCTGCTTAGCATGAAGCAAATTACTTATACCTTATTTTATTTGGAGTATAAAATTCATTTCAATGCATATATAGCTGTGACTTCAGAACCTCTTTGTACCTTTCTAGAAACATATTTAACAATATTCATTTTGAAATTTACAAGAATTGTTCATGAAAACAATGTTGAAGAATAACATGCTCTTTTTTCTGCTAATTCTTAGCTATTTATCCTCTAATAGACAGTAGATATTATCTGCCCTCCTTACCACATTTTCTTTAGAGCTTTTGGTTGTTTGTGCTAAGTGGATCCTGGCATCCTATTAACTGCAGTCTGCAGCTAAGAGCATTAAGGCTTTGCCCATTTCTCAGGTCAGCTCAGTAGTATTTCTCATGATTAGATCTTCAGCTTTAGCCCCAAAAGTGAGAACGGTTGAGAAGAGTTGACACCACATATTCAAATATAGAATCAAAATTATAAGAAGATTAGTTTGAAAATATCTACAGATATTGGCAAAACTAATCTGTAGAAGGTCAAATCCATTTTAGAGCTCCAGAGAGATAGGGCAGAAGTGCTATACGGTGATGCCATATATCCATGTATACATTTTCAACATGAGATTGCAGTGGTAATATTTTTACTCCGTTTATATCCTTTTCATTATCCTGCAGAGGTATATTGATGTGCCTGAAATAGAAATGAAAATTGAACTTTCTTAGGTAACTCTGATATTTTAAAGCCACTTGTTTCTTTCACCTGTCCAAATCCCTCAGATAACTTTATTAGCTCATCTTCTGGAATACAGGCCCTTCTGAGGCTTTTCTCTTCCTCTTCCTCTTTCTCTGCCTTAGCATCTAAAGATACCAAGCACCATAATCCTTACCCAGTTCACACTGTGATCCAGCTTGAGTGTGGAGCCCATTCAGTGAAAGGCTCTCACTCTGCTCAAGGAAAGAACACACAAATTCTCTGCCCAGTGACCAGATAAGCACAATAGTACTTTCTCAACCTTGGCCACTTTGTGAACTGGGGACTCATCCATACTTGGGAACCTTCTCTTCACATGCCATAAGATACCAGTGCCAGCTTTGTCCTGCTGTTCCGATAAGTGAAGTATATAGCATGGAGCTTTGCTTTATTATGATGATGAGTAAAGAAAAGAAGGAGCTGGAAAACATGCAGAGAACATTGGGTGATAAAACTAAAGTGGTTTGAGAGATTGGGGAAGGAACAGATTGGTTCAATATTGAAAAGTCATGATAACTGTAAACCAAAAAATGGATGCTGGGGGTAGTAAGGATTATATGTATCCTAAATCCCAATTGCCAAACTCAGGAGGCAGCATGAGAAACTTTAAAGACGCAAAATGGGCAGGCTGCTTATACTGTTATAAATGGCTCAAAAATGAACCGTTACTGGAGTATTTACCAGGTCCCCTCGGGTATAAGCTGAGACATTGCTGACCAACAGTGATGAGCCTTGGTCAAGAGAGATTAGTCCTACCGTCTAATGTGACATCAATGTATATTTTTTGACAAATGAATTCCATAAAATAGCTGGAATGGTTATCAAAAAGCTCAACAGGGATCCTGCTGTGAGTTGCCTTCTAGAGGCTTTGTGTAGAGAGGAACACTGAGTAGACAATGGCCGATAAAAATCTGGATAAGGCTGATTTCTAGTGGGAACATCTTTTAGAGCAGTTTCCCATGGGATAAGACCACAGAATGGCAGCCTGCAGGACCTTCTGCTCCTGAGGTCATGGCCATTTGAGCACTCTCCTGGGACTAAGAGCTCCCCATCTGGTGCTGGAGAAGCCTTGATTTCCATAGAGTTTGAGGAGAATGTGAAATTACTCATTAAGAAAGAAAACCAGTAAGACTAGAGTTCTCAAAATTCTCACTTGTTTTCTCAGACAAAACAATAGATATTCTAAGCATTGATCTAGGTCTTGAATGAACAGCAGGAGAGAGGAGGTCTTGAGAATGAGATTACAGATTACTTTATAATCTGCCATATATTTTTTAAATTCCAGTAAAAATTATTCTTCAGGGCTGTGTTGACTGTGCTTTTTCAAATGCAACTTTTGTATAAAGACTGAGATGAAAGTCTGAGATTTGACAAGGTTTCATTTTTATAATATAATATGTATGTAACGTGTGTTATAGCATGTGTGTATATAATGTACACATACCAGGTAATGAGGAAATAATGAAAGGAATAGGCATGAACCCACCCCTCAGGTAAAGAGTGGAACATCACCAATACTTTGCTGACCCTTGGGTTGTTTTTCCTCATCACATTCTCTCTAGATCCACTCCTGCCCAGAGGAAACCACTATCCTGAATTTTATTTATATACATTTTTAAGACAATGTATGGTTTGGTTTTGTCTTTTTCTGTTTTTCTTAGCTCTTTTTTCTTTTTTCCAATTCAGGTTGATTTTGACACTTAACAATAGAGATGAATGGAGCTGTGGTTTATGTATTTTTATTGCTGTATTATATTCCATTGTGTTATATATGACAACTTAGTCGTCTTGTATTGATGGCATGTAGGTTGTTATTAGTTCCTTGTGATTCTGAATAACATTGCAGAGAACATTTTTGTGCACATCTCCTGGTTCACATATGCAATAATTTCTCTAGGGCGTCTGACAGAGGTAAGGTACACATGTGTTCAGCTTTTCTAGTCAATGCTGAGTTCTTTTCCACAGTGGCTGTACAAATTGATCCTCCCACTGATGAGATTTGGTAGTTACTTATGCTCTACCTTCTGACCTGACCAACTTTTACAGTTGCCCCACTCTATGTGTGTGTGCATGCATGTAAAATGGTATATAATTTGTATATCCTTGGTTGCCAGGGTAGACCATCTTTTGATATGTTTATTAGCCATTCATGTT
>CM053510.1:35273486-35412953 GCA_028627145.1 Eidolon dupreanum | reverse complement strand
TAAGGAATCAGATAATCTGTAGAGCAAGTTCCCTTAAAAAGGTTGGAGAGACAGGGTCTAAAATTTAAGTAGCAGGGCTGGCTTTAGATAAAGGGACAACACAACATTTTCTTTGTTGTAGGAATCAAAAAGAAAAGTATGGGAGCAAACGCAGGAAAAGTTGTAGATTTGGGGATTTATAGTTGAAGATAAACATAAAAATATATATGCAAAAGGGATGGCAAAGATTTTTCATCTCGAGGACCAATTCTAATCAACTGAAGATAGCTGACTAGTGAGCTATTAAGAAGGATTAAGAAGCATATCAGGGCTCAACAAATAAGACCAGGATCCAATAGCAATGTCTACCGTAAGTTTGGACAACCAATTTCTGCTGTTATTCCATCTAATTCTGCTGTAATTGTTTGCTCATGTATTCGTTCTGTACACACACTTTTGTCTATCTGCAATGACCTTTCTCTCTATTCTTCTCTGTTCAACTAAATGTTATTCTTAAAATCCTATGCTTAACTTTAACCTTATCAAGCAAACCCTTCCTCTATCCACTGAGAAGAGATAAGGTGTCCCTGAGAGCTCTTAAGTATCCTCCCTGTACCTCTTTACAACAGGTATCACATTGGATTGTATCTATTAATCCTGCCTATCCTACTCGACTAGATGTTCCTTGAAGACAGTCTGTGACTGTATCTTCAATATTTAACCTAAGAGTTAGAAGATACATGCTTTTTGAGTCGATGAATGAATAAATGAATGAATGAAATTAAAATAGCTCCAATATAGTGTCTGTATCTTAAGTAGCATTCCCTAGAGGCAGAGGCTGAGATGGATTCTTTTGCAGGTAATTTATTGAAGAATTGCTTTCAAGTGAAGTCTTTAAGGACATGGAGGAAGATAGGCAAAGATGGGGCTTTAGCTAAAGCCCTGAGCCTGACCCCACATGCAGCTGTGGAACTTGAAAGGTATCACAGAAGTGTCCCACCATAAGACAAGGGGCTGCCTCTTTACCTGCCTTTGTCATTGGCTGCAGGCCACCCCAGGGGAGAGGGTGTAACTTGCCAGTCATTTTTAAGGTGGCTCCCATGAGCTGAGGAGAATTCTCCCAAGAAGGATGCAGCCATGGGCTGTGAGCAGCCAACTCTCACAGCAGCTAAGGAATGGGTGCACTAGCCTGAATGCAGTGGGTCCACTAGAGTGTGATAGAACAGAACAATGAGAAAGGGGTTATTGGAACACAAGAGAGCCCCTAGCTCACATGACCTTTGACATGTAGGGAAGTGATGAGAGAGAAGGAACCTTCTCCCCAACCCTCCACCCCCAATCCTACACACACCTTTCCTGGTAAAGAGTCTGCTTGCTGCCTGGCCATGGGTACCAAAAACAGGTGTGTGGGTGGCCAACTGGATGCTCCTGAGAAGAGGCTGGCTTTACAGGGAGTCAAAAGTGGGCTCCACTTGATCTTCCCCCTTACAATCAGATATCTCCATGAATAAATACATGGGGACAATCTAGCTCAATGAAAAAAAAAAAAAATCTTCTGCAAATCTGAACAACTGAAGGAGACTTAATAGAATTGTCAAGGATGACAACTTCATCTCTGAAGAAAGGTGAGACTAGTCAGGTAGAATGTCCCCCTGGGACTGCTTTTAATGATCTTCTACCTGTGGAAACATTAATGTCCAAAACAGCCAGTTTCTGGTCAGAAAGCCTTGTCCCCTGGATTGGCATTTGCTTGCTTGGAAAATGAGTTTTGAGCCTTTGGAGAATCAAAGTAGTCTTTGGTATTTACAATATAGCCTTACTGTCCAGTAGCTAAGTGTAGTCTAATTCTGACAGATGGCTCTCAAGGGAAATTTTCTTTTCAGATTGGATTATGCTTCCATGCTGAAATGCTCTAATTAAGGGGAGTCTATAAACATAGTGGGGGAGTGAAAGGGAGGGGAAGGTATGCTGTTTCTTAGGAAGCTGTTTTGGAAAATGGCCATGTTTGCGATCTTGATCTTCCCAGCCGCGCACACTCAGCTACTCTGAGAATCTAGGTCACTGCTTTGCTAAAAACATGGTAGTGCTGGATTAATGGTCAGCTTTCCGCAGGGAGCTGTGACTTCTTTCCCTACCAGGCCCTGCCTCTCTAGCCTCATCTCCATTCAGTTTCATTCTCTGTTAACTGACTTTGTAACTATCTTAGTATATAACTTCCAGAATAATTATATCATAAAAATGAGGATGACTGATTTTTTTAAAAAATCAATTCAACTATATTTAACATCACTAAACTTTTTTAAGTCCAGCGCTTTGGTTTTGAAGTTTTTCATACTTAAGATGTGGTTCTACTAGATTTCTTCATTCTTACCAATTTGAGACCTGAGTAACAATAGGAAAAGTACACTTGGCTGTCAAATACAGGAGGATGGATTTTGCATGAGTGGACTGAGAAAAATCTATTTGGAGGTCAAAGAATGAGTTCTGGGTCAGGAAGTGAGTGCCAGCTCTTTTTCTATATCATTCAACAAATGTTTTTGAATACCTACTATGTGCCAGGCAATGTACTAGGCATTGAATAATGATCCCTACTCTCTGGGAGCTTATCTGGGGATATTGGAATTCAGGAAGAGATAGTTAGAAAAAAAAATTGCACAGATAATTATGTGTGGTTGGTGCTGCGAAGGAGACAGAGGCCTGGTATATAAAAGAAGAAAGCTTGGAAGAGGTAACATTGAAGCTGAGGCTAAAGAAAGGTTAAGAGTTCAGTTGGAGAAGGGCAAAGTCCCAGACAAAAGAAATTGGCATGTGTGCAGGCCCCAAGACAATTAGTTCCAAGAGCAGAAAACAGAGTGGTTAAAAGTGAAGAAACAAGATAGAAAAGAGACTAGGACTCAGGCAAGAGAAAGAAAAGTTAGGGCCCTGTAGGCAAGAATAAGTCTTTGAGACTTTATGAGTAATTTCGAAGGATTTTGAGCAGTGAAATGACACAAATAGATTTATGTTCTTAAAATATCACTCTAGCTACAGTGCAGAGAATGGAAAAGAGGGGACAAAAAGGAAAGGGTCAGGCTATTGTAGAGGGCCAGGATGAAGATGATTTTTCCAACCAGGTTGTGGTAATAGACAGAACAGTAGCAAATTTCAGAAATGTTTTTTTAAATAGTTTCATTAAAGAATAATGGGTATACAATAAACTGCATATGTATAAGTCATATAATTTAATTGTATTTGACATATGTATACATTTGTGAAACCGTCACCACAAACCAAATGATGAACAAATTTGTTACCCCTAAAATTTGTTGAATGCCCTTTGTAATTCCTTCCTATCTCCCCTCCCCACCACCCATCCTCTAGTCCTTAGCAACTACTGATCTGGATTCTGTCACTATAAATTAACTGGGATTTTTCTAGAATTTTACATATATAAGAACCATACAATATGTTCAGTTTTGTTTGGCTTCCTTCAATCAGAATAATTTTTTTGAGATTAATCCATGTTGTTACATGTAGTAATAGTTCAATTTTTTCATTGCTGAGTACTATTCCATTGCATAGATATACCACTGTTTGTCTATTGCTTATTTGGATTATTATTAGATTGTTTAGATAATTTTCAGTTTAGAACTATTGTAAATAAAGCTGCTATCATGTGCTTTGTATAGGTATATGCTTTCACTTTTTTTGCATAATTACCTAGGAGTAGAATGGCTGGATTATATAGTAGGTGTATGTTTGCATTTTTAAGGAACTACCAAATAGTTTACCAAATGAAAATACCATTTTACATCCATACCACCAGTGTATACAAGTCCTTGCTCTACATTCTCACCAGTACTTAGCAGGGTTGGTCTTTCATTTTAGACATTCTAAAAGGTATAAAATGAAATCTCATTGTAATTTAATTTGCATTTTTCTAAGGACTTATGATGTTGAGCATCTCTACAACCTGTTTATGTTCTTTGATGAAGTGTATGTTCAAACCTGTCGTTTTTTTAATTAAATTTATTGGGGTATCATTAGTTAATAAAATTATATAGGTGTCTAAAATTAACTCAGAATGGATTAAGGACCTGAATATAAGACCTGAAACAATAAAATGCATAGAAGAAAACATAGGAACTAAACTCAAGGACATTGGACTTAAAGAGGATTTTATGAATTTGACCTCAAAGGCAAAGGAAGTAAAAGCAAAAATAAATGAATGGGACTACATCAAACTCAAAGCTTCTGCTCAGCAAAAGAAACCGTCAACAAGGTAAAGAGACAACCATTTGAATGGCAAAATATATTTGCAAGCAATGCCTCCGATAAGGGCCTAATATCCAAAATATACAAAGAACTCATACGACTCAATAACAACAAAAAAAGATCCAATCAGAAAATGGGTAGAGGACCAGAACAGACACTTCTCCCTAGAGGACATACAGATGGCCAACAAATATATAAAAAGATGCTCAACATCGCTAGCTATTAGGGAAATGCAAATCAAAATCACAATGAGATACCATCTCACACCTATTAGAATAGCTTTAATAAACAGGGCAAGTAATAACAAATGTTGGAGAGGATGTGGAGAAAAAGGAACCCTCATACACTGCTGGTGGGACTGCAAATTGGTACAGCTACTATGGAAAACAGTATTGAGGTTCCTCAAAAACCTAAGAATTTACCTACCATGTGATCCAGCAATCCCTCTACTGGATATTTACCCCAAAGACTTGAAAACTCATATCCACAAAGATATTTGCACATCAATGTAGCATTATTCACAGTGGCCAGGACATGGAAGCAACTGAAGGTCCTACAACAGACGATTGGCTGAAGAAGCTGTGATACATATATACAATGGACATGGAAGCAACTGAAGTGTCCTATGATAGATGACTGGCTAAAGAAGCTGTGGTACATATATACAATGAAATATTACTCAACCATAAGAAAAGATGAAATACTGCCATTTGCAATGACATGGATGGACCTCGAAATAATCATGCTAAGCGAAATAAACCAGGCAGAAAAAGTTGAAAATCACATGATATCACTTATATGTGGGATATAAATCTAAAAGCAACAAACGAACAGGACAAACAAACAGAGACTTATGGACATGGACAATGGACTAGTGGTTACCAGAGGGAATGGGGGAGGGGGAAGGTAGACAGGGGGAAAAATTTAAATAATTTTTTCAATTTAAAAAAAATGTGTGTGTGTGTGTGTGTGTGTGTATACGTGTCAAGTGTACAAGTCTATAATACATCATCTGTATATTGCATTGTGTGTTTACCACCTAAAGTCAAATATGTTACCATATATTTGACCCCCTATCTACTTCCCTTCTCCCCTGATTCCCTCTGGTAACCACTAAACTGTCATCTCTGTCTATGAGTTTTTGTTTGTCTTGTTCTTTTGTTGCTTTCAGTTTTATATCTCACATATGAATGAAATCATCTGGTTCTCAACTTTTTCTGTCTGACTTATTTCACTTAGCATGATAATCTCAAGACCCATGTATATTGTCACAAATGGCAGTATTTAATCTTTTCTTATGGCTGAGTATTCCATTGTATATATGTAACGCATCTTCTTTATTCAATCATCTCTCAAAGGACACTTCAGTTGTTTCCCTGTCTTGATCAAAATGAATAATACTGTAGTGAACATCGGGGTGCATATGTCTTTATGGATAAATGTTTTCAAATGTTTGGGGTAGATACCCAGAGGAGGCATTGCTGGGTCACACAGTAATTCTTTTCTTGTTTGTTGTTGCTGTTGTTGTTGTTGTTGTTGTTTTGAGGAAATGCCATAGTGTTTTCCATAGTGGCTGTCTGTACCAATTTACATTCCCACCAGCAGTGTATGAGGGTTCCTTTTTCCCTATAATCTCTCCAAACACTTGTTATTACTTATCTTGTTGATAATAGCCATTCTAACAGGTGTAAGATGGTATCTCATTGTTTTGATTTGCATTTCCCTAATAGCTAGTAAAGCTGAGCACCTTTTCATATGTCTGTTGACCATTTGTATGTCTTCTTGGAGAATTGTCTGGGTCCTTCACCCATTTTTTAATTGGATTGTTTGTTTTTGTTGTTGTTGAATTGTCTGAGTTCTTTATATATTTTAGATATTAGCTCTTTGTTGGAGGTGTTCTTTGCAAATATCTTCCCCCATTGAGTTGGTTTCCTCATTGTTTTGTCAGTGGTTTCTTTTGCTGAGCAGAAGCTTTGTAGTTTGATGTAGTCCCATTAATTTATTTTTGCTTTTACTTCCCTTGCCTTTAAAGTCAAATTCATAAAATCCTCTCTAAAACCAAGATCTGATTTGTATAGAATCACGAAAGACCCCACATAGCGAAAGGAATCCTAAGAAAAAAGAACAAAGCTGGAGGTAATACATTGCCTGATTACAAATTATATTAAAAGGGACAATAATCAAAACAGCATGGTATTGGCAGAAAAACAGACAGAGACCAATAGAACAGAATTGAGAGCCCAGAAATAAACCCACATATATATGGGCAAATAATTTTCAACAAAGGAACCAAAAACATGCAATGGAGAAAAAGTCTCTTCAATAAATGGTGTGGGAAAATTGGAAAAGCCACATACAAAAGAATGGAACTAGATTGCTCTCTGTCACCATACCAAAATGAACTCAAAATGGATCAAAGACCTAAATATAAGACCTGAAACAATAAATTACACAGAAGAAAACATGAGTACTAAATTCATGGACCTTGTGTTTGTTCATTTTTAAATTATATTATTTGCATTTATATTAATTTGTAAGAGTTCCTTATTATATTTTAGATGCCAGTCCTTTATCAAATATATGATGTGCAAATATTCTTTCCCAAGCTATATGGCTTTCATTTTTATTCTCTTAACATTGTCAGTCTTTTGAAAGAAAAAAATTCTTAATTTTACTCAAACACATTTTATTCATTTAATCTTTATTATCGAGTATACATTTAGTGACATATTAAAGAAATTTTTGCCTCATCCAAATTTACACAGTATGATTTTTTCCTGTTTTCTTTTAGAAGTTTTATACTTTTAGCTCTTACATTTGTGACTGTGATCCACTTTCAGTGATATTTATATATAGTCTGAGGTATGGATTAGGGTTCTCTCTTTTAATGGTATCTGGTTGTTCCAGCACCATTATTGAAAAGACTATTCTTTATCTATGTAACTGCCTTTTGTACTTTTGAAGAAAATCAGTTGATTATATATACCATTCTGTTTCTGGACTCTTATTCATTGCTCTATTTGTCTATCTTTACTCCAATACCATAGTGTTTTGATTATTGTAGATTTGTAATAAGTCCTGAAATCAGATAATGTAAGTACTTCAACTTTGTTCTACTATTTCAAAGTGGTTTTGATTATTCTAGGTCCTTCAAATTTTCATATGAATTTTATAATCAGTTTATCTGTTTATACACACATACATAATCACACACACACACACACACACACACACACACACACACCCTGTTGGAATTTTGATTAGGGTTGCATTGACTATAAAATCAATTTGGAAAGAATAGGCATCTTAAAAACATTGAGTCTCCCAGTTGTGAAGAGTGTATATCTCTCTGTTTAATACATCTTTATTTCATCAGTGTTCTTCACTACAGATCGTTGGAGCTCTCCCATTGTTCATCTTTCTCCTCTCTGGTACTCTGCCCTGCAAACTCTAACCATGTCGGCCTTTCCAGACTCCCAATTTCATTTTCTCATCTCAGGGAGCCCACTGGGCTCTGCCTGGGTTCCCAGCATTCTGTGCTGTGTCTTGAAAATTCTTCCCACGTAATGAGCAGGGGCAATTATAGGACTCACCTTGATTGTTTCCTGTCATTTAAGTATCTCTTGTTTTCACTCTCTGATGGCCAATGTCTTGGAGACCATTGTTTCATATACTTTGTCCAGATTTTTAGTTGTTTAAGATGTAAGGGCAAATTCATTTTCTGTCTCTTTTTCATTGTCAGAAGTGATTTATTGTCTATGAGACTTGAAGAATGAAAGTGGTCAAAGATGATTTTCTGGTTTCTAGCATGAGCAACATCAAGGAAGATGTTGGTATTTACTAAGGTAGGAAGAATTAGGTGAAGAATAGAGGGAGTTTTTTCATTGTAGATAATATCATGTTTCATTTTTAACATTCAGTTTGTATTTCCAATGAAACATTCAAGTGTGAAAAAATAAAAAGTTGACTCTGCAAGGCTGGAGCTCAGAAGCAGAGTCTGAGTTGAAAATATTAATTTGTGAATTGTCAACATCTACTATTTATGGTATTTGTATCATAGAGTTTGATGGAGTTACTTAATAGTAGAATCTAGAGTAAAGAAGGAAGAGCATGTGGGACCAATTCTTAGGACTTTAAAGTAATCTGAAATGGGACTGCCAAAGAGGTAAAAGGAAAACTGGTTGATTTTGTCATGGAAGTCACCAGAAGACTGTTTCAAGGAACTGTGAGTGGTCAGGTACATCTAAAGCTAAATAGATGTCAATTAAGAAAGGACTAGTAAGAACCCATTGGATTCTGCGGCATGAAAGTATTTGGTAACTCTACTAAGAGAAATTAGCAATAAGGATTGAAGTCAAAGTGTAGTAGACTTAGAAGCAAATGAGAGAAAACAGAGAGGAGCATGTTTAAAGAGACTCTGTGATACCTTTAGTTGCAAAGAAGAGAGGGATTAGAATTAGGGAAGATTTTGTCAAGTTGGGAGGAGCTGGACATTTTAAATGTTGGCAGGTAAGAGCCAGTAAAGTAGAGGAGCATAAAGATGTAAGAGAGGGTGAACAGTAGAGGGCGCCCCATGGCTGGGAGCCCATTGGAAGGTGACTGTGGATGGGATCTCCAACTGAGTTGGCAGATCAGCTTTGGATAGGACACGCCCTCCCATGTCACAAGTGAGGAGAGGCCCCACACAGGCAGGAAGTTAAGTGTAGCCCTCTATCATGGCTCTGTCCTTTCTATGAAGTATGAGACAGAGCTGGGTGCTGAGAGTGAATGTGAAACAGCTTCTGCCCTCAGGGAGCTTGGGGTCCTTTGGGGTACACTGGTCTGATGATTTTTTTTACAGTAACTATACAATATAATTCATTAAACTTAGTCTCACTTTGTCTTTGGTATGTTTTAAACTTTAGAACATACCTCTTCAAAAATAATTTGTTGGCTCTTTATTAGGCAATAAGTGCAATACAGAAAACTTGAATAGAAACAGAATGACAGATAAGTCACCCGTAATCCCTCTGCCCAGAGACAGCCACTGTTAAAGTTTGGGTACGTCTTTCCTGCATAATCTATGTTCATGGCTTTTCATTTGCAATTTCTATATGGTTATGACACAATTTGGTCAGCTTCTTTGCTTTAATTTAAGGAAAGAAGCAGAATGCACAGCTCTCTATCTCAGAGGACCCCTCTGCAGGTAGGCGGGGCTCTTGTCCCTGAAGAGCTGGATAAGGCTTTGCTCCTGTGTCTACATTTCCTGAGGCCAGCACTCCCCTGGCAGCCAGGCAGCCCTGGCAAACACCAGTCCAGTGTACAGCCTTCGAAGGAAGCTTATTTGGCTTCTTCTCTCTTAGGAGGCTGAGGGGGTCACAGTCAGTGTGTCTGAAAGAGAAGCCAGCACTGATCAGTTAACCAATACTACATTCAAACAGTTCTTATGAAAATATTTCAATCAAAGTAGGGTTATGCTGCAGAGCTAGGCATAGGGGATTTCTTAGTGCAGCTTCAGGGATCTTAGGGTGGCCAGCATCTCTGCAATAAAGGATGCTGCCGGCCCTGGGGAGTAAGGAAATTTGCAGATATGTGATACTTCCATTTAGGCCTGGAGGGGAAGATCTCACTATTCTTTCACAACAGGATGCAGACAGCAGCTTTTTGAGGGGATGGGAAGCCAAACAGGAAATTTTGGAGTTTTGCCATATTGAGACAGAGACCAACAACTCAGAGCAGAGCATGATGAAATAAATGGTCAAGGCCCAGTGAAGCATTTGTTCTTTCAACAGACATTGCCAATCAGGCTTGATGCTAGGCACTGGGAAGCCCATAGAAACTGAAGGAGGAAACCGCAAGCTGGCAGAGGCTAAGTCTGTGACATCAGAGCGGGAAGCAATTTCAAGAAGAAGCAACTCATCTCTAGCTGCATTTATTCTCCTCTCACCCTGGGAGAGTGAGAGGAGGGAGGAGAGGACATTCCCTAATAAGGGACTTTCCTTAATACCTGGATTTCGTATTCAAAGACACTTTCAGCATGAAAAGGAACATTCTCAGTGTAGAAGGAGTTGCCCATCAGGCCATGCAATGGTTAATAACTACAATTTGACCTTACTCTTTTAGAAAAAATAGGGGATCCTCCCTTCAGAGACATACACAGGCCCCAGGAAGCCACCTGACAATCTTGTGTTGCTCTCCACACCAATCCATCGCCCTCCCCAGTCTCTAGTAATCTGTTCCCAAAAAGAAATGTCACCAGATGGCCCTGCAAATGTCACTTTGCCATCAGCATGGCTTCACCCAAAACAGGGAGGCATTAGAGAATCTAATCCACAGTTCATTTCCTTCATTTCCGGCCAGTTTTGTATCCTTTGCTGGGCATTTAGTGCTTTTTTAACAAAGCGGGCTAGATAGTATGGTCTATAATCGTACTACTGATAAAGAATATTTCTTTTACATTTAATGGAAGAGGGTCAGAGTGACTCACAGATCCCAAACATTTTGTAAGAACTCCTCCCTTGTTAGCATTCAGTGCCAGATTTTACTGCCCTCTGCTTCATGAACTGCACAGTCCCTCAGCATTCTCAATACCTTGAGCTATTTTTAGCATTTAATCCCTTTCAGGTATAAGAGCCATCAGACCTCTTTTTTGTTTGTTTGTTTTACAGAAGAGAATCCTATATTTTCAGACTGTGGATGGGTGGTTTTGCGGAATTGAACTGGGCCTCTTTTTAAATGGGCTTTTCTTTCACTGTCTCTTAGATTTCATACCCAGGCCTCAAGTCTGATCCTGCATCTGGTCTGTGTATTTCTCAATTGTAGCAGTTAGAGAAGGCAGTCAAGGTCAGTTTGATCCTGGAAAAAGAAAGGGAAGCAGAACTCCACAAGCTGAGAAGGTTACATGGCAACAGCTAGTGGTAGAGTAGGGAGGGGTGCTGCTGGGCTCTCAGGCAGAGGGGACACACACCCTGATGTGGCTTTGAGCTCCTACAGCTTTTGGGGAGTAATTTCCAAAGGAGTCACAAAATTCAGGAGTGGGTTTGGAGTAGGAAATTTCACCTGGGCCTTTGCCCACTGTCACCAGCACTTACTCTCCTCACTGGGGCTTAAAAACTTCTAGCAAGGTTGCCGGTGAGCTAGGGGAAGGGTTAATGTGTCTGGGGTGAAGCAGAAGTTGTGGAAATAGATAATGGGGACCCTTGCACAACATTATAAATGACTTAATATTATTGAATCATACTAGAAATGGCTAAAATGGTACATTTTAGGTAATGTGTCTTTTACCACAATATGAAAAATATACAGAAAAACCAAAAACCTCTGCCAGAATGGGAAAGAGACGTGGAACCAGTAGAGGAGAGCCCAGACCAGAGAGCACAGAGCTGTCCTGCCGCAGATGGGCATGGGCACCATGTCACCGAGGGTGGCTCCTTCTCATTTCGGAAGAGGCTCCAGTCGGTGAGGGTTGGCCTTCGCTCAGCTCCCAGAGACCTGGGCTTTCACTCCACCAGTACCTGTCCTAGCAATCAGTAATCACCCTTTTCCCCTGACTCACTTCCTGTGTTTCTCATTTCCCTCACCATCCCTCTGCAAGGTTCTCTCCTGGGTACTAAGTGTACCCATTAGAAATACAAAACAAAACAAAAATCTCATTAAACAAAAGGTTTTTCTCTCCTATAAATCATCAGTGTAGTCAAGGAACAGTAACACTGCAGTTGAACCTGTCATACTCTGAGTGCCTGCTTGGGGCCGGAGTCCCAGCCAGTTACCACTGGAGGAAGAGGGGACTCAAGCATGACACACACATCCTGTGTGCCAGCCCCTGGGCTCAGTTACGTGTTTCCCAGTTAATTTTCACAAATGTGAAATAGGTATTATGCCCATTTTACAGAAGAGGAAATTGAGGTATGGAGGGGTTCAACATTTGTCTAAGGTCACACGAATAATAAGAGGCAAAGCAAAGTTTGAATGCCAGCCTGTTTAAAGCCCATGTCCCAGAACCCATACTTTTTCCATTATACCATACTTGAAAATATCTGTCCTCGTATAAAATATGCTTTGAACAATGCCTTTATCAACTCTGGAATAAAAATGAGTTCGTATCATGATTTGTGTCTAGCATGCTCACCAGAGCCATGAGTGTTCCTGGTGTTTTCATTGTGGGTCCCCACCTCCACCCCGTGAGTCCCTCACGCCAGTGGGACCACCCACAACACCTTTTCCCCACTGTAGCTTTTGGTGAATAGATGATACATCAGAGCCAGAATAAGGGACAGGCTGGCCAGACAGATGTCCAGAGAGCTAAATCAATAAAGATTGCTAAACACTGAGATGGAGAAAGCTATTAATCAATATTTCTTTCCAGGAGAATATTACATACAGTTGAAAATAAGACTTTAATTAGCCACTGAGAGAGAGTGATGACATTCCTAAATAACTCAGGTTGCAGCGAATGCTCGCTAACCTGGTTTCTGAAGATCTGGGTCCAGTAAACTGCAAGCTTCAGGCTTGACTGTTCAGATGATTGAGGTGATCCCAGCACTGCCTCTAGCAACCTGCTTCCTCTGCCCCCTCAGAACTGTCAACACCTCTTCTAATAAACGCTGGACAGCCATTTATAGAATACCAGTTTGAAGGATAGCCGAAGTCGGCTCCTGCCTGAGCCGCTCACATGCATTGGTCTGTCCTGGAGGCCACAAGCCTTCCTCCCCGTCAGCTCACTCCTGCAACATAGATGCCTCTAAAATGCAGTGCTGTGGCCTGTGCTGTCTTTCCTTCCTCTCCCTTAGCATAAGGCTCATTGCTAAGGCCTCACTCTGTCTCATTTCAGGTCCAGTCCTCTCTCCCCTCCGTGCCCACTCCCCGGCTCCTCCTTTCATGACTGGCATTGCCATTGCTGCCACCACCAACTTTAAACCTGAGAGCATGAATGTTCCAGAAGATATGAGGGCAGGGCATGCAGAGAAAATAAAAGCTACATGCATTTTCACACTGCCTAAAAACAAACAGAAACTTCCAGCTTTTACAAACATTTTAAATAATGTATGAAATAACTGTTTTTAATGGATTTTTGACCCTGACTCCATCACTAACTCTCAGTATCTTTGTGAGTGATGGTCATGTCTGGAGTGGGGTCAGGGGTGGGGTAAGCATCTGCTTGGTGATAAAAACAGTCATTTTTATGATATGGTGCTCTTGTCTTTAAAACATCCAGATCAAAGTGACCACCTTTTAAAAGCACCATTTTCATATGAATAGCCAGGGTTTTAAAGATAATTTTTAAAGATTTTTTTGCACCTTGAAAAAAATAAAGTGGTAAGTAGCATCTATTCCTCAATGGTCAAATATCATGTACTTTGGCAGAGAAAGAAACTAAAAGCTCAATAATGCCTAAGATCTTTAGTACAAATAAAGTATTATCTGTGTGTTTTTTGGGGCAGTGGTTACACTTTCAAGAGCCTGCCGTCTGTGCTCACTGGCCAGGGATGTGCCTAGGCAAGGTCAAGCTCCCACAGTCAGCGCAAGAGAGTCCTGAGGCTTTGGCCGACCCGTCGGATGACTGTCACCTAATGTGCAATGCAGTGTGGATGCTGGCCTACTTTTAAGAACAGCTCCTGAGTTACAGGTTCCCCACATGGGAGCTATATTTTGGACTGAAGCTGCAGACTGCTCATTCCCTGCCCAGAGCCTTAGCCTGTCATCATTGATTTTATGGGGGAAAGAAAGCATTTGCTTTCATAAACACCACACCAGCATCTTCAATAAGATGATGTAATGGGATTAATGATGCACTTTCCAGAATCCTCATCGATTCTGAAGATGGAAGTGGAAACTTGAGATGAGGCTAAGCCTTGTTTTGTCAACATTTGGCTGCTCTTTTAAGCAAAGTATCCTCAGACAAACAGTGAGCTTACTTGAAAGTTATGCTGGTATTTGAATACCCAGGGCTTCGAGGATTCTGTCTGTGTTAGAGACATTACCGGGAGTGTGTCATTCAGGCCTGAGAGTGAGGAGAAAGGAAGGAAACAGTCACGAGCAACCAACCACTCTCTGCCAGAGACTGCCACTTGGGAGAGTTGGTGGTGATTGGTTTGTGAATATGTTCTCCAGAGGATAAACCCCATAGGAGTGATGGAGTCATGATGGGGTGAGGAGAGAAGAGGGACCACAACCCTTGTTTTCCTTGCAGGTCTAGGTCTGCCACCAGCCTGAGGAGGGCCCAGATGGTGATCAGTTGTGTGGCTATTTGGCCAAACCCCAAATGGCTCCGCAGGCCATCCAGGAGGGGTTTAGGAAATGTATGTTTGTGAAATGTTGTGAGGCTTTATGGAGTAGAGTAATCTCTAGACTCCTGACATAAATGATTTTAAAGGAAGTGGGCATTTTGCTTCCTAAAAAAAGCATAAACACATACAATCTTAAAATCTCAGTAGTTTCTGTATAGCTGTTGTCTAGACACATCGGAGACGGCAGAGATGAGTCTTTCCAGCAAGGCACCTGGGTTTAAATAGCCAACCTGAAAGTCTGCACTGGGATTCAGAGAGGATTTACATAGACTCATCAGAAAGTTGTTCAACTGACATTCAGACTGATATCAACGAATGCATTTTATTAAATGGTCACTTGCCTTTATCCCATGGATAAGGTGAATTAAACAATAAGACCCAGATGTCTATAGTTTAAAGTGTGGAACCATGAAATAATAAAGAACAATGAAGTTATTGGTAACTATTGATGTTATTTTAGAACAGTTGGTGATGGTGGATATGTTTGTGGCATAGATTGTAGTGATGGTTTCACAGACTCATCAATTTCTATACATTAAATATATACTGCTTTTTGTATCGTCAACTATATTATAATGAAGTGTTAAAAAAAAATAGTTAATGAGTCTACCATTAACAAGTCTGTGATGACCGTGTAATTTTTGTCCGGGCCCGTGGGGAATGGTATGGGATCATGCGGCATGTGTCCCCTGTGGTTTTAGGGAACATGAGATACACCTGTGAAATACTGAAGTAACACTAAAGAGCAGGATTCATAGAAGTGCACAGGGGTCACTGTGAGCTAGAAAGATGAGAGAGGCATCACAGAGGCAATGGGTCCTGATGGGTTTGACTGGGTGTAGTCATCTCCAAAGCAGAAGTGGGAGGCATACACTGAGGTGTAAGAATAAAATATTAGAACTTCTATTCATAGTATGTCATCTTTGTTATTTCTCTTTTGTTATTTCTCTTTTATAGAACTGTTATATGTAATTTGTCAGAATTTTCTACATGTATATGTTATAATTAAGTAAATACACAAATGTTGGGGGGTCTATGCCCCAAAGTTCTTTATACTGTATGTGCAGTTATAAATATATTTCCTCTTAGCTCTAAATTCATCCTTCATTGCCTGCTCTGGAAAACTAGAGTTGGGACTTAAAATTTTTTTCCGTTTCCACCTGGCACAATATTAAGCTCTGTCAGTAGAAGGCACTGGAGAGGCAGTGCAAGAGGATGATTTTCTTCCTAGTTCTGATGCTCTCCTGTGCTCAGGCTCCTTCAGGGAGCACAGCTCCTGCAGCTAATTCAGCTTCCTTAGTGCCCTCTTCCTGCAGTGTTGGAAGCTGCGTCAGTTCCAGACTCCACAACACAGTTGGCCTCTCCAGCACTTGGTTTCTGCAATGCACAGGAGTCGGTGGTGGCCAGCAGCTTCCCCTGGTACCCCCTTAGGTAGTTTTGCAGCAGAGTGCCTCTGGTGAGACACCTTCCCATGAGCATGTCTTCTGTGGAGTTAGATGGCAGATTTCTATCAAGTTCTGGAGGGGACTCTCTTTAGACACCCTTGATCTAAGTCACCTCCTTGTCTCCTTTCTAGTTCATTACCTAGACCACAGCCATGGTGATCCACATAACAACCAGGTCACTCTCTTGCTTAAAACACACCATTGACTCTCCATTGCTCTTATGATAAATTATAAAACATATCTGTAGACCACTTTTAAGCAGGCCACCAGTTTATAAACATACATGTCCCCAGGCCTTGATGAATCTGATATTCCAACTCTGGCAGGACCAACATGTATCTTCTTCCCTAGTCTTGTCACCTGTGCTCACTCACCCCACAAACTTGAGTTGGAAGACATACGCTGAGAGTGTGTGCACTGGAGCTTTCCTGTTAGATTCCACATCCTGAGGCTTGGACTTCCTCTAATAAGACACATGACGCCTTCCTCTGTTCTGAAAGGCTATTGAGTACATTGAATAATTCAAGGTCCTGCTTCCCCATGTTCTCTGTCAATTGGTGTTTTCACCTGTCCACCTTTTTTCAGCATAATGCTTACTTTTTCCTGGCAAGAGGCTTGTCATGTATGGGGCCCACCTTGACGTTGTACAGTTTGTTCTCAGAGGTAGAGGTGCCGGGCTTCAGTGTTCAGGGGCAGTGGAGATACATTCATCATCTTACTCAGCACTGTCACCTCACCCCCCACAGTGACAGCATTGTTGCTTAGGGACACTCTCTCAAGCTGCTCTTCCATAAATGCTATGGCTGCCATTTCTCTCTGTGCCTCAGTTTTACCATGTGGAAAAGAGTCATGCTTATATCCAGCTATGCAGTTGTTTTCAAGAAGAAATGGGTTAGTGTTTGGACTAGCACCTATAAAAGAGTAGGCATTTCAATAAACACTTATTTTTTTTCCAAGGTCCACATCAAGATAGAAAAATACATTTTCATTGGTTTTCTCCAAGCTCCTCCTCTCGCACACTTCCATACCTGACCCTACCTGAAATCTGAAAGAGACAGTTTGCTCTTTTCTGCTATCAGAATCCTGAACTTGAGTTTCCCAGCTGGCACACTATAGGAACAAGTGTCCCACAGATGGCCTACAGGTGTGCTGAAATACTGATCTCCCCTCAGCTTTCTGGGAGGCCAGGTGGGCTCCCCTCACCTACAGCCTTACCTCCTTACCTCGCTGGTTTATACTAGTGTGCACTACAGATACGGCTTTCTATGTTTGCCACAACACAAAACATTAGGGAAGTGCTGTGTTGTAGTTACCTTTTATTCTTCCTCTCCTATCTCTTCTGTTGATTTTTCTGGCTTCAACTCAAATCCTGCTTTTCCCTTAAATGGCTCCCTGCCTTCCTTAGCCAGAAGGAATAGAAGTATCCATTTGATGCAGGTTACCCTACCTTCTTCCATATATTTCTACTGTGGTTATTACCTGATTTATCAATTAGAGAATTGAATAGATACTCAGCTTCTGCCTTGAGACATCTCTTCTATGCTATTATTGAGTTAAGGAATGGGACGGGGTGGTAAAATTGGTGGGATTGACCTTAGAGATCATCTGGTCAAACAATATATGGAGGAAAGGATCCTTACCAGCCTTGGTAGAACTTGTCCATTGTCACCTGGAGCTATAATTGGAGTTCCAGGATTCACATAACGAGTGTACAGTTGTGTTCTTTGTGTTATGTGTCTTCTCTCCCCATTTATCCCAAGAGCTCCTTGGGGCCCATTCCTGGTCTTACTAATGACTTATGTCTGCCACAATGAGCCAGGTCCAGTGTCCTATACAAATACGAATGTTCCTTATTTAAACCTGATTGGTTACACTCAAGCCTTTCCTTGGATTCCATTTGAGAATCAAACTTAAGTTATTCCAGTAGGATGATAGTTTTTCATGTGCTCATTAACTGTCTCAGGTCTAGGCTGAGATAACTGACAGTGTGTTCGAGCCTGTCTAAGAGCTGAGATTGGTCACTGTAGTTAAAGTCAACAAATGATAATGAGCTTGTCAGAGGTTGGAAGAAGCAGTTCCAATTGTCTGGATCTCAACTGTGTTCTAGAAAGAAAGCCTGAAAAGTTTGACGAGTCTGCTGTTTGCATCCTCAAACTTGAGTAATCTTTCTAGTTCTTGAAATTTTAACACCTTCTTTACAACTCTGACATTCAGCATCTAGATCCTCCCTTGGGAGAAATGGCTACTTCTGTACTTGAGTGTTGTCAACTGTGAATAGTTAGCATCAAGTCTGTAGCCTAAGCACCCCTGGCCTGGTTTGGGAGCTTTGCCCGCTCTGTTCTTTTTCTTCTCTCTCTCCCACTAGGACTTTGATTCCATGTAATCAAGCCCCCCAGGGAGGGAAAGAGTAGAAGATGTCCTGCTGTGCTACACTAATGCTCCTTTCCCCTTGCGATTTACTCAGACCTCTGACTTGAGAGCTTTTGAGGTAGTAAGGAAAACCACTATTTGAACCTTATTAAATGAGTCCTTTACAGAAAAATGTCACATTTTATAGCAGATGCAATTAAAAGTAATTGTGATAATCAGTAATTGAAGCCCCACATGCAGGAGGATAATTATTTTTACTTTATTTTTTTCCCAGTTGTGATTTTAAAACTTGCTAATTCATGCATTTCACAGTTCCACGTTGTTTGGTTACTATGGTCCAGGCACTCTGCTGCTATGTGCTAGGGTTTCTGTTATATCAACTGCAAGGGGAGGCAGATATTCAACAAATAATTACAGTTCGTTATTTTAAATTTTGAGAAGTGGTACAATAAAAAATACCACGTATTCTAAGAACCTGTAACAAGTGGGCAAAACTTGGTCTTAGGAGTCAGGGAAAGTTTCCCCAGAGAAGTGGTGTTTCTGCTGAGGCTGAAGTGTGAATAGAAAGTCATCCAAAGAAGAGCACTAAGGAGAAGTTGTGGAAAGAGCATTTCATGATGAAAAGATAAGCCGTGTTAAGTATTTGGGATTTTTTTTCCCTTCAAACAACAGTGGAAACCTACTGAAGGATTTGTTGGAAAAGAATGACATGAAATCATTTGCATTTTAAAAATAACCCTCAGGCTTGTTATGTAGAGAAGAGATTATAAGGTATCTAGGGTTATTCATAAGGACCCTTGTAGTTTTTGTCTTACATTGAGAGATTAGGAAGACAGTGACAACGTCTAGTGGTTTGGAAATACAGGATACAGATACCAGCATAACACAAAAATAATATTAAGTTTATACTGGTCTTTAAGGCCTGATAATAAAAATGTTTTAAATTATTGGTATTACTAAACTTTATCTCCCCAAGCAAGGTAATACAGATGGTGTCCAGGCATAATTGGACACCAACTTCTCTCAGCATCACCTGAAGATAATGAGGCAGTGAGAAGTAAACACCTGATAGAGTAATTTTCAGATAAATAGGTAACCAGAATCCCCAAAACTACTCCTCCTACTTTTCCTAATAAGCACCCTGGCAGGAGCCTAACAAAATCAGGACATAACCCAAGATAGAAATCCTAAAAAAGAATGAAAAAGAAATGCTAAAGATAAAAATCGCTGTAGCATAAATAAAGAATGCTTTTGATGGGCCTATTAATAGACTGGCCACAGCTGAGGAAAAAATCTGAGTTTGAAGATATCTCAACAGAATACTCCAAAACTAAAAAGCAAAGAGAAGAAAGACTGGGGAATAAAAAAAGAAAACAAGAACAGAATTATCTAAAGACTGTGGGACAACAACAAAAGGCATAACATGTGTAATTAGGAGAAGAAAGAAACAGAAGAAATATTTGAAACAATAACTGAGAATTTCCCCCAAATTAGTTTCATACACCAAACCATAGATCCAGGAAGCCCAGAGAACACCACACAGGATGAATTGCAAAACAACTACACTTGTGCATATCATTTTTCAAACTACAGAAAATCAAAGATAAAGAAAAAATCTGGAAAGAAGCCAGAGGAAAAACACCTACCTATAGAGTAACAAACATAAGGGTTACATTCTACTTTTCTTCAGAAACCATGCAAGCAAGAAGAGAATAGAGTGAAATATTTTAAGAGTTGAGAGAAAAAAACCCACCAGCCCAGAATTTTTTACCTTGTATATTATCTTTCAAAAGTGGAGGAGAAATAAAGACTTCCTCAGCCAAACAAAAATTGAAGAAATTTGTTGCCAGAAGACCTGCCTTGCAAAAAAAATTAAAAGAAATTCTTTAGAAGAGAAAGATAGATATGGTTCCATAATGTAGCGGTTAGCATGTCTGCTTTACACGCAGAAGGTCCTGGGTTCACACCCCAGTGGAGCCATAGTCCATGGTCTACAACCATGCCACCCTGAATGAGCCCCATGTCTGATCTCAGAAGCTAAGCAGGGTCAGACCTGGTTAGTACTTGGATGGGAGATCACCTAGGGAGACCAGGTGCTGTATGCATAAATAATAATAAATAATAAAATAAGAAGGAAAATAGTATGTCAGAAAATTGGATCTATATAAAGAAAGGAAGTGCATCAAAGAAGAATTAAGCGAAGGTAAAATAAAAACTTGTATTTTTCTTTTTCTTCATTGATCCAATAAACAACTATTTGTTCAAAATAATAATGGCAACAATGTTTCTAATAATCACAAAAATGCTGTAAATACTATTACCCTCATTCAACAGATGTGGAAACAGATATTAAATTATTTGCCCAAAGTCATACAGTTGAGTTTGAGATTGAACCCCAGATCTGTCTGACACTTTAATTTGAAAAATTAGAAGAGTGTGGCAAAGACAAAAATGATCTCCAGTTTTTCACTGGCATGTTGGAAATTCTCTGCTGTTCCTTCACTGGCCTTTCTATAGTTCGTATGGATATCTAAGATCTTTTGTGACCCAGTTGAAAATTTGAACCTGTGTGAGCAGAGTTAGTTGTCTTCAGTGGTAACATTTATTTCTGTTAAATGTAAGGCATCACTAGGTCTAAAATAGAATTTGGGGTCAGATTCCTTCATGGCTGGGAAACTCTGCAGCTGTGACAGATGGATGAGAATGCAAGTGCTAGAGGGAGAAGGGGAAGAAAAAGAATCTGTCCTAAACTGAACCTTCTATCCAAAGAGTGAAGACTTGCTTCCCCAAACAGGTTTTCTGGATCACTAGGGGTCTCTTGCTTTGTGCCTTCCTGTGTCTGAATGAGCATGTTCCTCAGGCACCTAGGTTCTCTCCTCCCAGACCTGCCCTACCCTTATCTCACCCTCACTCCCTTGGGCCGTGAAACCCTGTAATAAGAGCAAGGCTTACAAGATGGAAAGCTATGATAATAGAGTGTAAGCAATTTTGTTTTCATGACTGTAAAGAGGGGGAAGAATTAAGAAATAACATAGAAACCCTTGAGATAGGGACGGGAGAATGGGAACAGAAGACTCCTCAGGGAAATAGACACCCCAGTCTAAAAAAAGTGCATCTTTTATTCTCCCAATTTATGGAGGAAAGCACATTTCATATTTTTTTCAGTCAAAAAATGGGGAAAACATTTGTTTTTTTTTGTTTGTTTTTACAAGGCTAAAAATATTTTTAAGACTTTATGGTATATCATGTTCTGGTAAGGTTGCATTATGTTTAACTGTAAGTTATGTTTTATTTGCACTTCCAAGTAAACTGGATTGGAACTCTACAGGGTCAGGGGATGCTTTGGTTTATCTTTGCTCACCCCAAAATCTGTCACCTTGTGTTGTGCCTGACATCTTGTGGGTGACAACATTTTTTTTTTTTTTTAATTAAATGAATGACTAAACTTTCAGAGTATTTTCAACAACAGTTTTCATTGGCTTCTGGTTCTCATTGCTTTCTCTCACTGACACTTTTGGGGATTTCTTACCTGTTTTAATTTTTGCTTTTGCTAGTTGTTATATTTTAGTTAGTTTGGACCTCCCACATTTTTTCTGTTATCATAATTTTATTGTTTCCTAATTTCATAGGCAAAATATGGCATGATGATTTTGACACGATTTGTGTTTCTTATGATATTGATGAAGATAAACATCTTTTTGCATGTTTATTGACCATTTGTTTTTCTTTTGTGACCTGTATTTTACTCGTTTTTGTATTAGGGTTTACTTTTTTTTTTTCTTAGTAATTTTTTAAGATCGTTTTGATGATAAAAGTGTCAGCCTATGTTTGTTTTTTGATATTGGTAAATGTTTATGTATTCACATCCATAATGTTCTACCATTGGAGATTGCACCTTTGGAGTTATGCTGAGATTACAAAAATCACCTGTATTAAGAACAAAGGAACATCCAGAACATTCACTGGGTACTTAAACATTTGCCAGGTCTTGTTCTAGGAATTAGTGTAATCTTCATTATTCATCACAAAACCCCCATGAGGCATATGATATTATAACTCATCTTACAGTGAAGAAACAGACACAAAAAGGCAAAGTGACTTGCTCATGGTCACGGTGAGTGCCAGAGCCTGGAATCAAACCCAGATAGTCTGATTCCAGAGGCCACAATCTAAACTGCAATCTCTGCTTTAAAACTTGAATACAGTCTACCGCCATGCTAACCCTGAACAAGCCTGATCCCATCTAATATTGGAAGCTAAGCAGGGTCGGGTCTGGTTAGTACTTGGATGGGAGACCATCCAGGAAGACCAGTTGCTGTAGGTGTAAAAAATAAAAAACTAAGGAATTGTAAACTGACAAGGTTCTTGCAATCTGTAAGGTCAACTAAGGGTTGCCTTGCCTAAAAAAAATAAAATAAAATAAAAATAAAAAATAATAAAATTTAATAAATAAATAAAACAAATACATTTGGAATGAATTCAGTGTACATATATGCTAGCGATCCTAACTGATTTCCCCAAATAATGTTATATCAACCCCATGTGAGTAAACCAGCACATATAAACTACCAATATTGTCATATAACAAACACTTATATTTTTAACTTTTATGCAGTTTGCACATTTGAGCCTTGTACATAATCACTAAACTACCTTTTATAACCCAGTTGAATATTTGATGTATCAGCTGATAAATATCTTGAAAACTATTTCACATGACATTGATAAAATGGGTCAGTTTCAGCAGAATTTTCATCTTCATTTGATAAGTGGTATTCATATAATTGTTTAAAAAATGTATTTCGGTCTATGGCCATGCCACCCTGAACATGCCCCATCCCGTCTGATTTTGGAAGCTAAGCAGGGTTGGGCCTGGTTAGTACTTGGATAGGAGACCACCTAGGAAGACCAGGTGTTGTAGGCATAAATAAATAAATTTAATTAATTAATTAATTAATTAATTAATTAATTTTAAAAATGTATTTCATTTTGCTCTTATTTCAAAGCCAGACATAGTAGAACACATATTGTATCAGTCCATTGATATAGAATGTCCAGAAAAGTCAAACTTATAGAGAGTCAAAGTAGATTAGTGGTTGTTTAGGAGAAGGGGTAAAAATGGGTAGTGTCTATAAATGGGCTTGGGGTTTCTTTTCAGACTGACGGAAATGTTCTAAAATTAGATTGTGGTGATGGTTGTAAAATTCTGTAAATGTACTGAAATTCATTGAATTTTACACTTAAAATGGGTAGATTTTATAGAATGTGAATTATGTCTCAGCAAAGCAATTACAAAAATGCAGCCTACACCTTACTCAAACACACACACACACACACACACACACACGATGGGAACTTCTGGGATCTATTGTGAATGAAAGAAAATGTTGGGAACATATTGTTAAAACTTGTGTGATTAGGGTTTTAATAGAATTTTTAATTCTTAGAGAATAGAAACCCCTTTAAAATATCTAAGTGTGTTTTTCAGTTTTTATACATTTGTATTCTGTATGTTTTTATAAGATAATGATGTACCAAAGTAGGGAACTGCCTGTGTGCTTTGGTCTATTTTTGTACTTTGTTTTATTTCTGTTCTTTCTCATTTTTCTGGTAGCAGTAGACTGATATTATAATTACAGCCTTTTAATAATAAACTATTATCTTGTAAGATAAATTTCTCATTTTATTTTTATAAATGATGAAAAGATTGGTTGTTTCATTCATTTAATCTTGCAAATAAAACCTTTATATCATTTAGAAAAGGTTTTAAAAATGAATTGTGACATTGCTCTGGGAAAATGTAATATCTCCATTTACACCAGTGTTTTAAAGAGGTCATTTAGTAACATTTTGTCAAATTTCTTTATATGGATTCATTTCCTTGAAAATTTTTTCTTGTGTACTTTATATTTTTGTTGCCACTGAGAATGGGATATTTTTTATTTTTAAATGTTTTATTCACTGGTATATGTAGAAAATACTGTTTTTAAATTGAGATAATTTACATTTGACAAAATGTATAGATCCTAAGTGCTCAGTTTGATGAGTTTTGACATTTGTGTTCACCCATGTCACCATCACTTAAAACAAGGCATAAAGCATTTCCTTCATCCAAGAAAGTTCCGTCATGCCCTGTTTCAGTCAGTCTCTCCACCCCTACCCCAACATCAGCCAATTTTAGACTCCATAATTTCCTGTTTTTGTACTTTATACTTTTGCATGTGGGGAAATTCTTTTGCTCAGTGTAATTTTTTGCGATTCATTCGTGATATGGAGTATATCAGAAGTTCCTTTTTTTTAATGAGTAATATTATACTGTATGAATACACCAGAATTTGTTTATTCATTCTCCTGCTTTAGGACATATGGGTTGTTTCTAGTTTGGGTTTTTTTTTTCTTTATTTTTATTTTTGGCTAATATGAATACAGCTGTATGAACATTCTTATACAAGGCTATGTGTAAACATGTTTTTATTTCTCTTGGGGAAATATCTATAAGTAAAATTACTTGGTCATAGGGTACATATATGTTTAAAGGGCACGCAAATATTTTTTCAAAGTGATTGTACTATTTTACATTTCTACGAGCAGTGCATGTGAGTTCTGGTTGCCTCATATTCCTGCCAATATTTGGTATTGCTATTTTTTATTTTAGCCATTCTAGCAATGGCATTTTATTGTGGCTTTTCTCTATGACTACTAATGTCAAGCACCTTTTCTTGCTTTTCATATACCTTCTCTTATAAAATTTGTGTTTTAGCTTTTTACCTATTTTTATTGGGTTATCTTTTGATATGTGATTTGTAGTAGTTCTTGATTTTTACATACTTATAATTAGTTACCTGTTTATTAATTTTAGTAGTTATTCACTTGGTTATTTTTGATTTCCAGCTAAACAGTCATATCTTCTGTGAAGAATAATATTTTTGCCCCTTTTTTTGTAATAATTTTAAGTTTTATTTATTTTTCTTATTTTATGGCATTGGCTAGAACTTCCCAAACTGTTGAATAATAGAAGCGATATAGCAGGGATTTTTGTCCTTATCTTGAATTAATGGTAATGCTCTTAGTGTTACCTTATTGTTTTATTAGGAATGGATGTTGAATTTTATCTAGTATCTTTTCTGTTGAGATGTTGCATAATTTTTCTTCTTTAACTCACTAAAATGTGATATACTAATATTGAAACATCCATGTGTCTTGGAATAAATCTTACTTTTTCAAGGTGTATTATTAATACTGATACGTTGTATTAATATAAAGAATTTTCAACTACATTCAAATAAGAATTGACCTATAATTTTGTTTGCTTGCTTATTTGTTATTGTTTTTTATGGAAGCACTTGCTTCTTTCGTGCATCTTTGTCAGGTATTGGTTTAGGGTTGTACTAAACTCAGTGTAAGAGTTATTTTTTTTTCCCTGGATATATTTTTAAACAAATCAATTACCTATGTCACTTTTTCATTCCCATTCCTCTTTTGGTTTTACCATTGAGTGATTTCCTTCATCTCACCCCTCCTCTTTCCATATTGTTCCTGGCCAGCGCTGAGCTCCATAGGCTCCCAAGCCCCCTGCTCACCTGCTCTGGGTCCCACTGCTGCAGGTATAAGTGTTGTCGGTACCCCTAGCTGCCCTGAGTTGTTGAGGTTTGCATTTTATTTTGGAATGAGTTCTCATGTGCTAAGTCAGAAGGCGTTCAATGAGGACATCTAGGGCAGACTGACTCTGAGCCACAAAATAGGTTAAACTATGAAATTGCTGATAGTCCCTCGTTTTTGACTTAAGAAAGTGACATTTTCACATAACTCAACCTTGTACTTAGACCCTGTCCTTTCTGATGTCTGAAAGCACCTGGAAGTTGGGGAAGCCTTCATTCTTTCTCCATTAGAGAGCTTGGAGGGAGATACTTGCAATGGTTGTGATTGGGGCCCTCGGCGGGGGGACTGCTTGCTGATGAACATTATCCACGTTCTTTTTAGATTTCTCTAGATTGTCCTAGAGGGTTTTGCTCTGATATCTTAGAGTTCCCTGAGAGAATATTCAGTTAGGCCTCTATTGTAAACCTTTTTAAACACAAGGAGTATCCTACTATCCACTACAGGATTTGACTAGACAAGTAGCAGAAACGTGTCTACAGTGGAAACGATGGCTAATTCAACAACCAATTAAAATACTTCTTAATGGTTAAAGAGACCTTATAGAATCGAAGACAGACTTAAGAACTTAGCTAAAACAGTGGAATCTTGAATAGCATAGGTTATAGGTTTATTTGTCTTCCTTGATCATCCTGTTTAAAATGACATTTCCTTCCACTACCTCCAGTTTCCCTGTAATTTGTTGGCAACACTTTTTACCACTTAACATATGATATAGTTTTCTTATTTAATTTGTTTATTATCTGAGTTCTAGAATATCGACTACAGTGGCACTCCATCACAGCAAGAATTCTTATCCTCTTTTCCTCTTTGTATTCCCAGCACCTAGTATGGAGCCTGGTACATGGTAGGTATTCCACAAATACTTGTCGAATAAATGAATGAATAGATTTAAAGTGAAAACTTAAACATGCCCAGTTTTTCTCCTTCCTCCTACATAACTGTCTTTGTCCTGGGTGAATGGAAAATATGCCTTTGCAGAGAGGAGAGAGAATTCCTATATGATGTAGATGTGGAAAGTACCTTCAGACACATTCTTGACGCTGGTGAACTTCATGACCACGGGCAAGTTGTTCATCCTCTCTGATGGTACCTGATAGCCATCTGTAGCTCCGGGGCATACCATTTAAAGAGGATATCTTATTTTTTTTTCTTTCCTATGTAATACTTTTCATAGCCTAGGAAATTCTTGTAGCACCTGTGTGGCTCCTTTATCCAACTCGCAGATCCAGATGTGAGAATATCGTCAAATGAGAATCGAGCTGGTAGAGAGGAGTCCTTGTTCTCCCTGATTAATCTGTCTTTCCCTTCCTGTAGAGACTACTACTATTCACTCACTGATGTACTACATTTAGTAATTGTGGACCTACTCTGTATCAGGAACTGCTCTAAGTGATATGAGTGCGAAACAGATATGATTTACCACATATATTTCAGACACAGTGCTAAATGCCTTACATATATTTGTTCATTTTTGAGAGAGAGAGAGAGAGAGAGAGAGAGAGAGAGAGAGAGAGAGAGAGAGAGAAAGAGAAAGAGAGAGAGGGATGGAGGGAGGGAGGGAGGGAGGGAGGATGAATGAATGAATGAGAATGGAAAAGAGAGAGGTCGACTATTATCATTGTCTTTATTGGAAGTGTGTCGGTGTAACCAGGAGGCATCTCAGACACACTTCCAATAAAGATGCCTCCTGGTTACACCAACACACTTCCAATAAAGACAATAATAATAATAATCGACCTCTCTCTTTTCCATTCTCATTCATTCTCTCTCTCTCTCTCTCTCTCTCTCTCTCTCTCTCTGTCTCTCTCTGTCTCTCTCTGTCTCTCTCTCTCTCTCTAGATGCCTCCTAGTTACACCTACACTACCCTTTATTGTAATATAATCTCTTATTTCCCTAAAGATTGTTAGGAAATTTTAGTGGACACAGAGGGAACTGATCTGATACTTATGCATGAAGGAAAGGTAGATCTTCTTTTGCCAAAGCCCCTTTTGCCCTAGTTCTTAAGTATAATTCAGTCAAGGTAGCTTCTCTCTCTATTTTTTCTTTTCCTCACTAGCTGCAAAGGCAAAAAGCAAGTTCACTGAAAAAGGTGTGAGATCAGCCCTGAAGGTGGAAACTTTGTGTGGTAAAGGAAAGGATCTGGAGACTTGTAGTTCCCAGCTTGGCTCCTCCAAGTTTTCTCAAGCCTCCAGCACACAAGATAGGAGAATTTGGCCACCTTCCCCTTAACCATCTCCTAAGATCCTCTTGGGCTTAGCAAGCACTTCTCACTTGGGAGTGCTGTAGGCTCTGCAGTCTGGCAGCCTGGTTGTGTAGCTCCAGCACAATCTATGTGACTTTGGACAGGTTGCTAACCTCTCTGACCCAGAGTTTGCCTCTGTAAAATGGCTATGGCCATGGATAAAAATGCCAAAAGGAAGAAGATACAGCTTTTGCCTTCAGTATCTCAGTCTAACACAAATTATCTCTAATTTCACATAGTAATAGAAATATGGACAAAGTGCTACCAAGGCAGAGAGCACAGGCTTGGAGTGACCTGAAGTTTGCACAAGGGGGATAGTTTGCAAGCTGGGTCTTCAAAGATACAGAAGAGTATTTTTCCAGAAGAGAAGTGAGAAAAAAACAGTACACAAAGGAATGAAAGGGTTAGGCATGTGTAAGGAGCTAAGAACAATTCTGACCGATTGGAGAATTAGATGTGTTAGGAGAAATAACAGGACATGTTAAGAGAACATTGGAGAAGTTATCTTTTATAGGCTATGCTAAGAGGTTCACATTTTAATGTAAGAGCATCTGGGACCTATTGAAGTATTTAAGCAAGGAGTAAAATGGTCAGATCTGTGTTTATACAAAAGATGGACTAGAAAAGGTAGAATTGCTCTTGAATAATCTTTCAGAGACGGATGCAAAGTGAATAGATAGGAATAGTAATTAAGACACATTTTGGATGAAATGACATGGTAACTCATGTATTACTGAGCTCTAAGAGTTAAATAGTAGTAGGGATGGAGGAAGAGTTGATGGAGAGGTAATATACCTAGTGCTTAATCTCTAAAAAAAGGTTAAAAACACCCTATTTCCTGTGATTATCTTTGGAGCAGATCTCCATCCATAGTCAAATAAAAATAATGTGTTTTTTTTTGTTTATTCACACGACTGAGCATATTGGTTTAATTCTCTTACAGCCACCCTTCTCTTTAGAATACATCTTTGCCAGAGAATTTCATCCTCCCATCTCCCATAAACTATGTGAATTCTTAGTTTTGATGGAAATTTTTGGGATGACAGTGATGCTTAGAATACAGGGTAAATTCATAATTATTTCCAACTCAATGTTTTTTTTCTTCAAATGTCAGTGAAACACATTGTAGCAGTCAGAGCCAGCCACAATGCCCAAGCTTCTGAGGATACCCTGATATTCCCAAATGATATTTGTTCTTTAAATAAGAACAAATTTTTATTTCTAATTACATTTTTTTCTATTGAGAATTGATGGATCTATAAAAAGTCTTTTCAGAATAGATTATTTACATTCAAATGAAATATTAAAGCCTTTTCTGTAGGCTTTTAACTTTTTAAATCTGCCGTCTTTGTTTTCACCAAGGACACACTGACTAGACATGCTCCCTGGGAAAAGAGGAGCATTAAAAAAAAAGATCATGTGTGAATCTCGTTTTATCTATTAGGGAACTGTATTGAGAAATAATAAGGTTCAGGGAGACTTCAGTACTCAAAATTTATGTGCAAAGTGCACCAGGGTTTGGAATTTACCTCCTGTTTCCCATGTCCTCTTTTATAGTACAAATGATCCTAAAATGCTGAATTAAGCAGTATGTCAATAGCCCTCACTGTTTCTGACATCCCAATCTCCGGATCTTTTAAAATACAGTTGTACACACCACCAAATCCTATCTCCTTAATCACACTTCTGATAACATGATTGCCTTGTTCAAAAATTCTATTGTCTCTTCCAGACTACCAGTTAATGTCTGAGGTCAGGGAATTGCAGGCTATCAGGGCTAGGAAAGGCTTTACATTTATTCTACCACTTGACACTTGATTCTTCTCTAAAGCAGAGAAACGTGCCATTTAAATAGCTGGGGAATTTACAGTTTGGGATTGTGATAGAGAAGATTATTCTAGGTCTTCCCATGGCTTCCATTTTTTGGTCCTAATTCTCATCCATGGGACCATTAAGAACAAATTTAATCTCTCTTCTATGTGACACTACTTCAAACGTGTACTGTCAAGAATCTCATCTTTCTTGACTCTTTTCAGTAAAGCTTAATAGCTCTTCATTGTTCTTCATGTAATCCTGATTCTTTCTCATGGTGGTTGCCCATTTCTCCATCTTCCAGCTGATTTCTTATCTCTAAAATAGAGATGCCCAGAGCAAAATTAATGTTTTGAGTGTGTTGTGGCTGGTGTATACTTTCCCTCTCTAGACTTTACCTCTATTGATGCAGTTTAAAGCAAACTTCGTTTCTGGTGGCTATATCATATTTTAATTCAAAGTAGGATTGATTCTGGACACCACTATACTCATTATGCCTAATGTATCATACCCAAATCCCATGTCTTCTTCTAAATTATTGATAAAACTACAGGACTGGGTAATGCCCAAGTTTTTGAATCATTAATCAGCACTTTTTAGTTATGGTTGTCCAATTAGATATGAATTCACCTTGTTTTACTGTTATGTAGCCTAAATTTATCCAGCTCATCTACAAGGAGGTCAGGAGAGAGCTTACCAGATGCTGTGCTGAGGTTCACATTTAATATGCCTACAAGAGTGCCCTGATGTGTGTCAGATAACCCAAATCAAAAACAGTAGATGGTGGTAGTCTAGTAGCACCTGTTTTTAATGAACCCATGAAGACTCACTGATTTTTTAGGGCTTCCAAAACCATACTTTTTAAATAATCAGTCTTGATAATGTCTGAGGGGAGCGCTAAGCGTACTTACTCAGGATAAGGGCTCAGCTCTTTACTCTGGGTCTGTGGTTTCCCTCTCTGCCAGTTAAGGCAACCGCTGCTGGGGGTGAAGCTCTGCCTGTCATCCTAGATGGTCAGTTCCTATGGGGCACAGGTCAGTTGCCAAGCTTTCCCTTTACTCTCTAGTGCTGAGAAAAGCTGAGTACCTAGTAAGCCTCAGTGAAATTTACCATCCTTATCATTAAATTCTTCCTTGTGTTATTATTATCAATATTATCTGCAATTGCAGCTCTAGGATACAGCCAGCTTTCTGTGTGGTAGAGATGTGATGGGAGCTCTCTAGTCACGGGGTCCTACTCTAGAAGCCTTTGGGGGAAAATTCCAATCCTGTGGGGAGGTAGGGAGCCACAGTGCGCTCTCCACAGGTGGAACCAACCCTTTTCTGAAGCTCCCTCTGAGGTCTTACCAGTGCAACGGACCAGACTGGGAATCCCAGATTCAGAGTCATGTTGCATTATAGGCATGAGGATACATAAGCAAGCAGCAGAGATTTCTTTCTATCTTGAGCAACTGTCAGCCATATAGAATCATAGGCAATGAGTATATCTAGCAGCCATCTTGTCTCATGGACTCATTTCTTTTGCCTTAACTGTTCTGCAGTTGTTCATGTGAGAAAGGTGATAGTATCTTGGATGAGGGTAGCACTACAGAGAAGGAGAAATTTGGACAGACTCTAGATATTTCTGGACAGAGAATTAGTGTGACTTGCAAATGTGGGAGGGTGAAAGACGAGGAGGAACACAGATATGATGACTACCAGATTTTGAGTTTCAGCCTCTGAGAGGATGTTTTTACCAAATGGAGATGAAGAAGACTTGCGTAGGAAGGATGGGAGCAGGGGAAGAAAATAAGCTCCATTTTTGAAATATTAAAATTGAGATGCCTGTTAGACAATTAACTAGACATATGAAGAAACTATTTGGATGTATGAGTCTATAATGCAAGGAAGAGGCTAGGTTGGAGATATAAATGTTGGAGTAATCCGTATATGTAAGTGGCATTTTAAACCAAGGAACTGGATAAGATCAGATAAGATAGTGATGTCAGTGTTTTTGGTCCATCATAAAATGCTTTACACATGTGCGATGTTATACTCCTGTCCATCACCAGCTGAACATATCATTAGTCAAAGTAAATACTTTCTAATGTAGGTCCAGTCCTGTAGAATTAGACCTAGAATCATTAGAAGGAGCAATTCAAAAAAAAAAAAAAGTGGGCTGATCACAGCCCTCTCCCAATACCCTGTGAGGGCTGCTGGGTTCACTTGCACCCCAGCACTAGCTCAGAAGGTGTCCTCCAGGCACACTTCCAATGCAATTAATCATGTTAATATCTATAAATAAAGTGCAATCAACAGTTACTTTAACAGTGCATGCTAATTATTCGTAGGATCTGTTACTGAAAAAGAGTGTTTTTGCCAATTTTGTCATGTCTGGAGTGAGTATCAGGAATACAGTTGGAGTTTCTGAGAAAACAGAATGATCAAATCACTAACAGCTTCCATGTTATAGGCAGGCCAGGCCTGGGCCAGCACTGTGATTAGTATAGGTGATGATTAATGACCCTTGAGAGGAAGGTTGCAACTAGGATTTCCTCTCCACATGCTAAATAATGATTTCTTGCTGCTATGTCTCACAATGGTTTTTCTTTTTGAATGATATTCTGTAATAACAAGATGTCTGAGTAAGTCGGTAGTGCTGGGGAAGATTGGGGGTGGTAGTGACCAGCTGTCCCGTAGCTTGGTGGCTCACTGGAAATTTGACCCAAAGGCCCCAGGAAGCTAAGCTTCTGGGGCTGCAGCAGATATCCAAGGATCCTTGCACCTCCTCTTGATTTGTGCATCAATTCATTCATTCAAGAAATATTGATTAAGCTACTCCTAAGTGTCAGCCACCAAGAGAGGTGGATAAGTGGGACTTTTCCTTGGAGAGTTCACAGACCAGTGAGACTGAGAAACAAGTAATCAATTGCATTAGTAATAATAGTTACCTCATATTCAGTAGTTACTGCATACTGTTTTCTCATTTCATCTTTTTAATAACCCTATGCTTTAGACACTAATTCCAGTTTCCAAATGAGGAAATAGAGAACTGAGAAACTGAGAAATTATGTAGCTTGTCCAAGTTAGTGTAATAGCAAGTGAGGTGCTAAGACTTGAACTCAGCTTCAGTCAGTTGCTCTGTATGTCCAGGCTTCAGGGCCTTCAACACCAGTTAGGTCATCTCCCTGTTTATACTCCCAACTTCAGTTACCGCTCTTTAGAAGCAAATACTTTGATTCTTTTAAAATTTACCTCCATTTATTTTTAAATGCTTTATTTAGATTTAGTTTTAGATTTCTATTGAATTTTATTATGACAGATGAGGATTTAGCTCATAAGTCCACTACGTGCACATACTCTTCCCTCCCCCATCTTCTCAAAATAGTTATATCATAAATTTGTGGAGGTAATGATTCATGTGTAATCATATTATGTAGACTTAGTTTATAGCTGAAGCCTGCAGTGTGCTATGATTACATTGTCTTCCCCCAGCCCTAACCCTGGGGGGTGGTCATTTTATCTCTGGCCTTGCTCTTTCCAGTGATCTCTGTACTCATCTAATTGGCTAACATCCCCATTTGGATCTCACGTTTAACATAGGCAAAACTGAGTTCTGGACTTCTCCCATAGCCCAATACCTTCTCCCTCTGCAATTCCACCATTCCATTAACTCAGGCGGAAAATACTGGAATCATCCTTGACTTCTCTCTTTCTATTGTTTATTAGAAAATCCTGTGACTTCTCTCACTCTCTACTGCTTCTCTGGACTAAGCCACGTCACCTCTCACCAGGTTCATTGCAACAATCTCCTAAGTGATGGCCCTGCTTCTGCCCCTGTCCCTTAGACTATTCTCAACACAGCAGCCTCGGTGATCCTGTTAATACAAAGTCACATTGTGCTACTTTTCTGCTTCAGTTTTTCTAATGGCTCCCATTCCCACTCAGGACGTAAGCCAGCATCCTTTTAGTAACCTACATGATTTGGTCCCCTACACCTCTCTGACCTCATTATTCTTCCTCTCTTCCTTTTATACTATCTCTTTTCCCTTCCTCAGACATAACAAGTCAGTCCAACCTCAGGTATGTGCCCTTGCTCCTTGGTCTGTGCAACCTGTCAACATTGCTTTAACCCCTTCTCTACTTTTTTTCTCTCCATTTTAGTATACGTGTGTGTTATATGTGTATTTGTGTGTGTATAAAATTAATTTTGCTCATTGTCTGGCTTCACACACAAGAAATTATGCCTCATAAGGGCAAACGATTTTTGCTTGTTTGCTTCACTAGTGGATTCTCAGCACCCAGAAGAGTATCTGGCAAATAATTGCATTCCATAAATGTTTATTGAATGAAGAATAAACAAATAAATTATCTTGGTTTTATTTGCCAGGTGTGGGTGTGTGTATCCATGCACCTTTCACTAATTCATCCAAAATTCTATCAGACATCTAAGCCTCGTAATAAATACACCAAATTTCCTTTCCTTTTGTAGAGCAGGGGTCCCCAGTCCCCGGGCCGTGGACCAATACTAGTCTGTTGCCTGTTAGGAACTGGGCCACACAGCAGGAGATGAGCGGCAGGTGAGCGAATGAAGCTTCATCTGCATTTGCAGCCGCCCACTCCCAGCATGAGAATCACTGCCTCAGCTCCACCCCAGATCATCAGGCATTAGATTATTCTCATAGGAGCACCGGTCCCTGTTGCCAGAAAGGTTGGGGACAGCCTTCTAGGGCAGAGAGCAGAAAGTGGTGTGGAGAGACAAATAAAGAGAACCAGTATGTAAGACAAATGTCCATACATGCGTGAGTTTATTTCTCAGCTCTGTACAACTCCATTCGTCTATTTGCCCTACACAAATGCTACACCAGGCCAGTCCATTCTGGACACTGATCCAGTAGCATTCTAATAAGTTTTCTTCTCCAGTAAAGTAAGGTCTCCCAATTTGTTCTTCAAGAGAATCTTGACTATTTTTGGATGCTTTCATGTCCAAATAAAATTTAAGATCAGTTTGTCAAGTTGCAGTCTGATTGGAATTACATTTAGCCTGTAGATTAGTTTGGAGAATATCTTTGTTAATATAAAGGCTTCCAATCTATGAAAATGGCATATTTTTTCACTTATTTAAACCTTCATTAATTTTACTCAACATTGCTTTATATTTTTTTTGTAAAGAAATATTGGACATTTTGGGGTAAATTTATTCCAAGGTACTTGATTTTTTAATGCTATTTTAAAGAGTATATTTCTATTTTTATTTTTTACCTATTATTCTGGTATAGAAAAGTGAAATTTCTTTTTGTTCACTGACTTTATATCCATCAATCCATAAATCATCAATAATATGCTTATTAATTCTAATAATTTATAGTTTTTGTATTTTTTTACACATATTTAACAAAAATGAAATAATTCTTCATTCAATACTTTATATACCTTTTATTTCTTTTTATACCTGACTTCACTAGCTAGGACCTCAAGTACAATGTAGACTAGAAGTAGTATTCTGTCTTTTTTTTTTAACGTGTCTTATTTCTAACAATTATGAAGCTTTCCACACATTGGATTAAGTATACCATTGCTGTAGCTTTCTTTTTAAAAGATGTCCTCCATCAGATAAACAAATCCCCCTACCATATCAGGTTTGTTAAAAGCTTTTACTGTAAGTAAATGCTCGATTTTATCATATTTTTCTACATTCATTTAGATAATTACATGATTTTTTCACTTTATCTGTTATATTTTTATGTGATTCACAAATTTATTCTGAGCTGGCTCTAAACAGAATTACTTGCAGTAAATACTCCTGCAGTTTCCCCTTTACACAAAAATGCTCACTAAAATTGAAAAAGAAGGTATCAGTATCAGGACACACACGCACACGGCAGATTTGAGTAATGGTTTTACTGTTGCTTTGTTTTTATTCAGATGTAATTGACATATAACATTGTGTAATCTTTATTCTGTTATAGACAATTATGTTTTTATAATTTCCTATGTTATATCAACCTTGTAAACTTGAGATAAAACACATCTGTTAGTATTGTAATCATTTTCGTGTTTTTCTGCATTCAGTTTTCTAACATTTTGTTTAATTTTTTAATCTCAGCTCAGATATAACTGGTCTGTAATTTTGCCTTTCTTGTAATGGCCATCTCAGATTGATGACTTCAAAAATTGATGGCTTCAAAAATGAATTGTGGAGTAGTACCTCTTTTCTATTTTTTATGAAAGTGATTACATAATATACACTTTATTTCTTCTCTAAATATTTAATAGAATTCACCACTGAACCCAACTGGGCCTAAAATTTTCCTTATGGTGATATGTTTAATTACAGATTCATTTCTTGAATGAGCCATAGAAATTTAGTCTTTTTTTTCTTTATATCGGTTTTATAAGATTTTGTGTTTTGAAAAATTCATCCATTTTGTCTAATTATTAAAATCTATGGATGTAAAGTTGTTTATAAAATCCTTTTATTATATATTTATTATTATTATTATTGTGACATTAATTAACAAAATACAGTAAGTTTCACATGTCCAATTCAACAGTAGGACATACATGTATTGTATGTTCACCGCCCATAGTTAGCTTTCTTTCTGCTACCACATATTTGACCCTTTTTACCCCATCTACCTCCCTCTTCCCTCTGTCCCCTTACCTTTGGGTAACCACTAATCTATTGTCTATGTCCATGAGTCTCTGTTTGTCCTGTTTGTTTGTTGCGTTTAGATTTATATCCCACTTATAAATGGTAAACAAATATATCAACTGATCATTTGAGAAAGAGATTAAAGTAAGAGAAAGTTCTAACTAACATCAACCACTGAGGAACAAGCGACATCAGTAAAAACAATATATCTAAATACCTTTTGGAGAAATTTCAGAAAGTACAAGTACAAAGTAAAAGTACAGAGAGACAATCTTAAAACCTCCTTGAAAGAAAAATAAATCTACGAAAGAATGGCATTAAACACCCCAGCTATGATATGAAGTACTAGGAGACATTGTGACAATATGAAATTATTCTAAGATAAAATAATTTGAACCTAAATTCCATGCCCTGCCAACTTTCTTTTAAGAATTAGAGCACAATAGAGATAATTTTATTAACTACCTGTGAACCTTCACTGTAGAAAAAAAAAGGTACTCAAGGACATACTCAGGTAAAATGAAATATGTATCTAACAGGGGAATGATTTGAGTTTTAAGAAACTGCAGTGAGCCAAGAAATGAGAATATTTTAACTATAGTTTGTTAATAATTTGGCTATGAAACATAATGGAATAGTAAGAAACTATATTTTAAAAGACAAAAGCATAATAAATTCTAGGAAGAAGAAGATTTAGATACAATATTAACAAGCTTGATTTAATAGACATATAGGAGTTTATCCCCTACAAGTAGAGAATATACATCATTTACAGGTGCATTTGAGCACAAATGAGTGGACTAGAATAGGATAGATAGGATAGAATAATATTTTGAATGGTTGAAACCATCGAGTTATATTCTCTGAACTCAAGACAATAGAACTAGAAAATAAAAATACAGTCCTCTGTAAAATCTTGTCTTCTCAGAATTTTTAAATCCCCATTATTAGTTTATATACAAAAAAATAACCAATTTTAAGTGTACATATTTTGTCACCTGCATATAGTCATAGTAACCACCACCATAATCATGATATGGAATATATCTCTCATCCCTACAGGTTTTCCAGTGCCCCTTTACAGTCAATCCCCTCTTCCCACTCCTGGCCCCTAGCACCCACTGATCACTTTATGTAACTGTTATTTTGCTTTTCCTAGAATTTCATTAAAGAGAATTACACTATATGTTGTCTTTTGTGTGTGCCTTCTTCCACTCAGTTTGAGGCTTTTGAGATTTATGTTGTCTCTTGTGTTAGTAGTTTGTTGCATTTGGTTGCTGTGTAGTATTCCATTGCATGAGTATACGTTTTTTAATACATTCACCATTTTGATGCTACATTTGGATTTCTTTTCTTTTGGGCTCAGAACAATTGCATAATAGTCTTTGGATGGATGTGTGATTTTCTTTCACTTGGGTAAATAACTAGATGTGGGATTTCTGGGTCATTTGGCAAGTGTATTTGTCTAACCTAAAGTCACAAACATTTCTCTTGTGCTTTCTTCTTGAATTTTCGTAGTTTCAATTAGGGAAACTTTAGGGAAACTTCCAAACTATTTTTCTAAATGGTTTTAACATTTTGCCTTTCCAGCTGCAACTTATGAGAGGATAAATTGTTTTACATCTGGGCAATAATTCATATTGTCAGTCTTATTAGATATTCTAGTGGGTGTGTAGTGGTATCTCACTATGATTTAATGTAATTTTGATGAAGTGTCTGTTCAGATCTTTTGTCTATATTTTTGTCAGGTTGTTTCTCTGACTTGTAGGAATTTTTTTATGTATTCTGGATGTAAGTCCTTTATTAGCTATATGTTTTGCAATATGATCCTTCAGCCTGTGGCTTAGCCTTTCCCTTTCCTAACAGTGTGTTTTGGACAGCAAACATTTTTAACTTTACTGAAGTAGTTTATCAGTTTTTTCTATGATGCTTGGTGCTTTTTGTGGCCATCTAAGGAATTGTCTAACCTAAAATCACAAACATTTTCTCTTATGCTTTCTTCTAGGATTTTCATAACTTTAGTTCTTGCATGATTTATTTCCAATCTATAATTATTTTATATTATGTGAAGAAAAATTATGGTTCTTTTTTTCCCCCAATAGATATCCAACTATTCCAGTATTATTTGGTGAAAGGGTATCTTTGCTTCATTAAATTATGTGGCACCTTTCTAGCAAATCACTTGACAATATAAATGAAGGTCTACTTCTGGGCTCTTCATTCAGTTCTGTTGATTAATATGTTTGTCCTTTTGCCAGTACCTCATGATCTTGATTACTATAGTTTTATTCTGTGTTTCATTATCAGGTAAAGTTCTCCAACTTTGTTCTTTTTCAAAATGATTTTTAATGTTACAGGTTTTTTTTTTTTTTTGCATTTCCATATAAATTTTAGAATCGATTTGTCAACATCTACAAAAGGTATATTGGGCTTTTGATTTAAATTGTATTGAATTTATAGATCAATTAGGGAAGAATTGTTATTTTAACAGTGTTGAGTCTCTTGCTCCATAATGTGAAATATAAATATCTTCATTGATTTTAATTTTATCTAATTTTTCTCAGCAATTTTTTATAGTTTTCAATGTACAGATTTTTCACATAATTTTCTAAATTTATCCATAAGTATAAATGTAAATGTATTTGTATTTTAATTCTCAATTGTTTCATTTCCAGTATGCAGAAATAATATTTCTTTATATTGCCCTTGCTGGCCTTGCTAAACTTATTTATTTTAGTAGCTTTTTGTAGATTCCTGAGGATGTTCTCTATAAGTAATCATGGCATATGCAAATAAGATGGTTTTATTTCTTCCTTTTTAATGTGAATATCTTCTATTTCTGCCTTATTTCACTGGCTGTACCCTCTAGTACACCATAGAATAAAACTGGTGAGAGCAGACATCTTAGCCATGTTCCCTAGTCTTAGGATGAAAGTGTTCAGTCTTTCATCATTAAGTATAGTATTAACTAGCATTTTACAGATGTCTCTACAAATAGAAAGAAGTCTCCTTCTATTCCTAGTTTGCTGATAGCTTCTATCCTGAATGGGTACTGACTTTTGTCAAATGATTATTTTGTACCTATCAATATGGTTTTTCTATTTTAGTATTTTGATATAGTGATTTACCTTAAGATTTTCAAGTGTTAGGCCAAACTCGACTTCCCAGGATAAATCCCACTTGTTTACTATGTTGCTGAGTTTGATTTGCTAAAATGCTATTAAGGATAATTGTGTCTATGTTCATAAGGATATTTGTCTGTGGTTATAATATCTTTGTCTATTTCTAGGATCAGGATATTGCTGTCCCAATATAATGAGTTGAGAAATATTCTCACCTCTTCTGTTATCTGGAAAGGCTTATGTAGAATTGGTATTATTTCTTTCTGAAATGGACTGGAGTTTTCTTTGTGAGAAAGTTTTTAATTATGACTTCAATTTATTTAGTGGATATGACTATTCCGGTTATCTATTTTTTTTTCCTTAGTTTTAGTATAATGGTTTTGTCTTTCAAGTAATTTGTTCATTTTATCTAAGTTGTCACATTTATGGGGATAAAATTGTTTATAATAGTCCCTTATTATTTTAATTTTATAGTATCTGTACAGATGTGCCCACTTCCATTTTTGATATTGATAATTAATATTTTTATTTTCTTTCCTGACTAGTCTTGTCAGGATGTTGGTTTCATTGGTCTTTCTGTAGCATTTCCATTTTTTTATATTTTATTATTTTCTACTTTTATATTTATTATTTTATTCTTTTTATCATTTTGTGTTTGATTCACTCTTTTTTTGTGTGTGGTCTTAAGTTGAAACTCATACTTTTGTTTTAAGGTGATACTTCTGTTTGCATATAAGCATTTTATGCTATAAATTTTTTTATAGCTTCTGCTTTGGCTGTGTTCTACAAATTTTGATATGCTGTTTTCATTTTCATTCGGTCAAAATAATTTTTAATACCCCTTGTTGCTGGGGTTTTTTTTTTTTTTTTTGCCTGTGTATAATTTGGGCAAAGTATTGTTTAACTTCCAAATATTAGACAATTTTCCAGATATCTATGATTGAATTCTAGTTTAATTTTATTTTTGTTGAAAAACATACTTTGTATGATTTCAGTCTTCTTGAATTTAAGGAGGATTTTTATGGCCCAGAATATGGTTTATTTTGGTGAATGTTTGGTGTATACTTGAAAAAAATGTGCATTTTGCCATTTTGGTTGGAGTATTACTGGGTAGAGTAAATATCAATTAGGTCGAATTGGTTGATAATATTGTTCAAGTCCTTTATATCCTTGTTTTCTGCTTGCTTGTTTAATCAATTACTGATAAAGCAGTATTGCTTTCTCTAACTCTACTTGTGGGTTTGCCTATTTCTCCTCTTAATTCTCTTAGACTTGTTTAATATATATCAAAGGATCGTGTCCCCTCAATGATTTGACCCTTTATTGATGAAATATCCCCTTTCTCCTGATAATATTTCTTGATCTGAAGTCTTCTTTGATATTAATATAACCAGTACAACTTTCTTTTGGTTAGTGTTTACATGGCTTAATTTTTCATGCTCTTTTTAACCTTTATCATGATATTTGAAGTGGGTTTCCTATAGACAGCATATATAGTTGAGTCTAGCTTTGTTATCCTATCTGACAATTTCTATCCTTTCAATTGAAGTTATTAGATACATACATTTAATGTAATTATCAATATGGTAGAGTTTACAGCTACCTTTTTTATTTAGTCCATCTGTACTTTTTTTCCTGCCTTTTTCTGGATTGAATATTTTATGGTTCCATTTTATCTTCAATAATAGCTTATTACATATACCTATTAGTTCTTTTAGTGGTTACTCTATTCTTTATAATATACATCTTTATATTATTTTATCTAATCTTTGTTGTTTTCATTCTTCTGATCGCTTTGTTTTTAATTTGTCTTTATTTTCTGGTTTCTTAGAGTGGCAGCTAAAGTTATTGACTTGAGATTTTTCTTCTTGTGTAATATAGGCATTTTTAGTGCTATAAATTTCCCTCTAAGTGCTGCTTTAGCTGTATTTCACAAATTTTAGTATGTTATGTTTTCATTTCTTTTAGTTCAGAATACTTTCTTTCTTTTTTTTTTTTTTAAACGCCTACAGCACCTGATATTCCTAGGTAGTCTCCCATCCAAGTACGAACCAGGTCCAACACTGCTTAGCTTCTGAGACCAGACAAGATTGGGCACATTCAGGGTGGCATGGCTGTAGACTCAGAATACTTTCTAATTTCTTTTTTTTATTTCTTCTCTTATCCATGGGTTATTTAGAATATGTTATTTAGTTCTCAAATATTTGTATATCTTCCAGACAAATTTTTGTTATTGATTTCTAATTCATTTCCATTATAGCCAGAAAATATACTTTGAAACTTCTCAAATTTAATTGAGGTGTATTATGGCCCAGAAATGATCTATATTGTTCAGTGTTCTGGGTACCCTTGAAAAGAATGTATACTCTGCTGCTGTTTGGTGGAGTGTGTTTTAATGCTAAAATAGTTAGGCCAAGTTAGTTGATAGCGTTGTTCAAGTATTCAGATTTTTGACAATAACTTGTTTATCCTCACAATTCTGTCAGTTTTTGCTTTATATATTTTGAAGGTATGCTATCAGTTGCTTAAATATTTAGAATTGTTATGTGCTTTTGATGAATTGACCTCTTTATTATAAAGAAATGACCTTTTTCCTGGTAATATTCATTGCTCTGATATATACTTTGTCTGATATTAATTTAGCCACACCAGATTCCTTTTTATTAGTGTTGGTATAACATATCATTTTTTATTCTTCTGCTTTTAATCTACTTATACTTTTATATTTAAGTAAATTCCTTGTAGAGAGCGTAAAATTGGACCTTGCTATTTTATTGAATCTTTGCCTTTTATTTGGATGTTTATATCATTTACATTTAATGCAATTATTGGAATAGTTAGGTTTAAATTCAACATCTTACTATTTTTTTCTCTTTCTTTTAGATTTGTCTTTTCTGATCTTATTCCCTTTCCCTTTTTTCTGTCTTCTCTGGGTTAATTTAATATTTTAAAGCATTCATTTTATCTCCTTTTTTGGTTTATTAGCTATAAATCTTTATATTATTTTAGTCATTTCTCTTGGGTTTATAGTATACATCTTTACATGTACAACCTAACTTAAAGTTATATTATACTACTTGTACTCTATATAGTACAAGAACCTTACAACAGTTCTAGTTTCATATATTCCCAATGAATAACCTCAATAAAATGAGAATTTCTCTTTCTTAGTAGTGATTTTTCAGTCTCAGAGAGGATTGTAAGTGGCCCTGCTTGGGTTACATACTCATCCCTGAACAGACAACAGTATACTGGGACAGGATATTTTGGAAAGCCTGACTTCCTGCTGCAGCCCTGATAGAACTTCATAGAATTAGAAAGAGCTCACCAGAGGAACCTAGGAAGAGAAATGCAAAAGTGTACTAATTAGATAAAAACTAGAGCTATTATAGACCACTACAGGCAAACATATTACAGAAAGAGTTTACGATTGGTAGAGAATTTGCACATGCTTGCTAAAAATTCCCAATATATCTTGCCAATAATACCAAATTTGGCCACACCAAGCAGAAGCAAATGAAGCATTTCTCTATATGACATTTTAGTTTCCCTTGTACCCCTCAAGGCACTCAGCCACCAGTGACACTTCTACTATCTGATTTCTGTCAAGCTGAAAAAGAAGCTAAATGCTTCACTCTCCTTTTATATTTAACTTTTATCAGCATTCTGGAAAAAATTTTACTAACAGTATAAGTACTCTGTATAAGGCAGAGTTTCTCAACCTCAGTGCTGTTGGCGTTTTGGACTGGATAATTCTTTGTAGTGAGGGGTTGCCCTGTGCATTGTAGATTGTTTAGCAGCATCTACTCACTAGATGTCAGTGACACAACCACCCACTCAGTTGTAAAAATCAAAAATTTCTCCAGGTAGTGGCAGATGTCCCCTGGGGGAGCAAAATTGCATCTGGTTGAGGGAATGTTTACAAACATCAGGATCTACAGGTTCTTGACCTCAAATTAGCATCAGGAGGTGGGGAGAAAGCAGAGTTAGCATTAGGTGCCATCAACTCCTGTTCCATATCCCAGCAAGCCCATCTCTCCATGTCTGTTGTTCACTACTGCAGAAACAATCCCAGCACCTGGAAAAGAGCACTGCTCGGCAACCACAACCACAACAAATGTTAAAAGAATTAAGTGAGTGGGTGGATGGGTTAATGAATGGATGGATGGATGGAAGGATGGATGGATGAAATAAAAAATGTGGATGTTTATGCATAGTGTTACTCTGGGAAAAGTAGTGACATTGGTGGTATGTACTTAAGAAAAAAGATATTTTACTGTTTTACTTAAAAATTTCTGTATTTGAATTTTATCATTTTTACTTGTATAACTTAGGAATTTTTGAATGATTTCTTTTTAAAGCACTTGGAGATCAAAGCAAGCATTTTCTCTTTGATAACCATTTCTTTAATTTGCCAGGGGTTGTTCTTTTTTAAGTACAAATGTGGACTTTATCCCTAGATCACATTCTGAATATATTACCACCTCTGAAGCTTGATTTCTTTTTTTCCTTTTAACTCATGAGCAAACAGCCATATAATATAAATATTTGTGAATGGAGCTTGTGTCAGAAAAAATGTACTTAGCACAAAAGTAACCTGACACATCGTGTTCTACTCTGCATTGGCCTTGAGGGCAGAGACTGGAGAGCATGCATTGTCATATCTCGAACCTTATAGAGGTTGTGTGGTATGGGCCCTCAGGAATTATATGCTGAAAAGGTTGATGATGATGAAGCTTTACAGGCACGATCTTGGTTACTCCTGTTTTACTTTGTCAAAAGATTTTCTGGGCAGGATGAGAGGAGTGGAGGAGTGAGCTAGGTGCAGTTAAACCCTCCAAGAGAAGTGCAGGTATCTGGGCCTTTCTGCTTAAGGCAAAGGAATAGGCCAGGGAGTAAGGAAGGAAAACAATAATTTGTGGGGATAGCTGTTGCTTCTCTCTCCTGTGGCACCAACAGGAAGCTGGGTCAGAATGTTCTTCGGTGAGAGCAGAAATTCCTCTTGCAGTAGGGGACCCAGCAGCACAAAGCAGTCCAACACCTGTCCCAGGTGACCGCCCCCCACTCCTGTAGAAATCTCATCTCTCCCCCTCACCTCCACCCCAGAGAAAAAGGCCCAGCCGCCTAGGTCTCTTGAGGTCAGGGTTCCAGGAAGTAGAGAGCCTGGCTTGCGAAGTGAGGTCATTTATTTACGTGAGGCATGTGATGTACAAAGATAAAGAACAATTCATCTGCCTTAGTGACCAAACAGATTCCCTTCACCTCATCCTCTAGAAGAAGCTGTCAAGGCAGGGAGGTTGGGCGAGGTGACCTTCCAGCTGAATCTGTGCTTCTAAAAATAGAAGCATCCTTGGAGAATTGAGAAGGGGAGGGAAGACTGTTGATGTTGAGGGCAAAAACTGGACTCCCCAGAGCATTGTCACTATGAAACTGTATTAATTAGACACAGGCACCCAGCTCAGTAACCTCTGAAATTGAAACTAAATGAACTGAATTCTTTTTTTCTTTTTCTGGTTACACTTTCCCTGGGCTAAAAAAGAGAAAGACAGTCATATCTTCCGACCTATTTGAATGGCTGTACACTGCATGAGGAGCTGTCTTCCCCAGCAGAGGGCAATGGAGGCTCCTTAGAGGTACACCAAGAGGAGGCAAACACTACAGCAAAGTGGGAGCCCCCAGGGTGTACAGTAGGGGCCTGAGGGTTCTGGGTCCCACCCATTTCTCCCTGCATGGAGACTGCAATGGGGCTCTGTCTGAGGCTGGGTGTGTCCAGGGCTGTGGATGTGTAGGGTCACCAAGTGCCACTCTCAGGCTTTTGAGGGTCCTTGTTCAGAGCTGTGTAGGGCCTGACTAAGTGTTTCCAGGGTCCAGTGGAACTGTTTGCTGGTCTGCACAGGTTATGTGTGACCAGGCTGTGTGCAAGTGCCCTGGTGGGTGGAGGTGTGTGTGTATGTGTGTGTGTTTGTTTTGGGGTGGGGGGTGTTTGCAGGAGTTTACAGAGGTACTATGGTAACTTGGGACTGTAGGGGTGTATGTGGGGCTCTGGGGCAGGGATGCATATGGACAGTGACTATTTGGAGGACTTCGTGGGCCCATATGGGGCCTGTGGGGAAAGCTGTGGGGGAGGCTCTGTGTAGAAAATAAGGCGGGAGAGTCTCCAACAGGCTGTTTAGGGACCTGTTTGAGAGACTGCACAAGGCTGTGTGGGCTGTGTGCAGAGCATATGCGTGTCCAGGGCTGTGTGGGGGGCTACACAATACTGAGGGATGCCTCTTTGTGTAGCTTTGTCCTGTGGGCTCTGTGTGGATCGTGGGGATATGAATGGAGCCACACAGGTGACTCCATGGGGAGTCTTCTGCTCTAGGGGTTGTGTCCCGGGCCACAGGACCTGCAAGTGGCTAGATAGAGGGTGGCAGAGGCCCTGGATGGCCTCCACAGCTTCCTCATCCAAAGATGCACTGTGATTCCTTAGGATGAGGGGCCCCAGAAGCGCAGGCATTTATTCTCCTCATGCAACTGATAGAAGGAGGGAGGCACCGGGGATTCACAAGATGAGCCAAAGGAGCAGTACCGAGCCTTCTAGTGCTGCCCAGTAGCTGATGCTTTTGCATACCGGGCTGGAGACACTTTGTAATGCTTCTGTTTGTACTTTCTCAACAGGACAATGTGGATCTTGGAGAGCTGATGTTTTCCCTCTGCTACCTACCAACAGCTGGCAGGCTGACTATTACCGTGATAAAAGCAAGGAATCTAAAGGCAATGGACATAACAGGAGCATCAGGTGAGATGTTCTCTAATTCACACTTCCTCGTATGGTCTATTTTACGTAGTACCTAATGAAGTTTCTAGTAGCATAATAAAGCACATGAACTCTGGAACCAAACTTCCTGGGTTTGATCCCTGCCCTAATACCTGTGTGTCCTTGGGCAAGTCACTTAACCTCTCTGGGCTTCAGATTTGCCATCTGTCAAATGAGAGTAATAATAATTGGCTCATTGGGTTGTTATAAGGTTAAATGAATTAATGAATAGAAAGCCATGAGAATAATACCTGGTACATATTAAATGCTACATAGTGTTAACTGCCATTATTATTATTATTATTATTTTCCTCCCTTAGATCTTCTTCACCATAATTGTGAACTGGACCTACAGTTTGCATGTGCCAAGATAGCTTATCTAATTGAGTCTTTTCTCAAATGTAAGCAGTTACTATCTCGGGCTCATTAAAGATTGAAGAATACTACATCCTTATAAAAGGCTCATCAGTGAACTATGTAGTTTTGTTTTTCCAGTGAATTGAGCATGTACCTTAAATTCTAAACCCTAAAAAAAAAAAAAAAAGCCCAATATGCAGTTTCTAACATACAAGTTCACAAGCAACTTCTGCTAAGGCTGTTGAAATGTGGTCATAAAATACCTAGTCCACTGTCTGTCATCACTAAAATCAAAGGACATCAGCTACAGTATGTTCTGCTTTCTGTACTCCAGTGTTTTTCTAAGCAGAGAAAAAGATGCCCCATCTGGCCCTCTAAGTCCCTCCTGGACAGTGTGGGAGTTGGCAACGCATGGTTATGCAGGTGACAAGAGAAGGAGCACTCCCCACTGAGCAGCAGGATAGTGAAATGGAACCAGCAAAGTCCCACTTGAAGGAGAGACCAGCCCTGTCACCTGTCACCCCATCCCAGCATTGCACCACAGGCAAGCCTGTGTCCCTTCTCTCCCTGATGTGCTGAGCTGCTTTCCCCTTTGCAACCCATCCATAGGCAGCTCTGGGGCTTGAGGCCCCTGCACTTAAGGAAGTCTACCTCTTAAAATTCTCCTTTTCCTCTAGGAATTCATCTTCTCCATTTCCTAAAGACCTGATGTTTAGGATAAGATTGTCTGGGATGGCTCAGAGTCAGGGCCTACAGCCTGTTTGCCCACGCCTTGGAAGTGTCTTTGCCTTTCTCTTCCTGTCACAGCCAGGCCGGTTGTGAATTCTAGCTGGAACAGTTTCTAATTTGGTAACAGATGTTTTCACACTATTTTTAAATTCCACACATTTTGAGGAGACAGTGTCCTATACATTTTCGTGAATGAATGACTTAATTATCCTAACTCTAGTCTCTGACCAGACATCGTATTAATTAAAATCCTCAAACTCCAGCCCACAGGCAGGTAAAGGAATGCTATATACATAGTCCATGAAACTCCACAATGATAAAACTGCCGACCTAAATCTGCCTTTAATCTCATAGCACCCCTGCTTCTCATGGTCTGTACAGATCCCTATGTGAAAGTCTCGCTGATGTGCGATGGCAGACGGCTGAAGAAGAGGAAAACATCCACCAAGAGGAACACCCTGAATCCTGTTTACAATGAAGCCATAGTCTTTGACGTCCCTCCCGAGAACATTGACCAAATTCACTTGTCCATAGCAGTCATGGACTATGACCGGTGAGATACCTGGAGCTCTTTCTCAGTACAAGTCTGTCATGCCCAGGGAGGGCAGAAGGGGAGTGCAGCCATAGAGTCTTAGCGGGCATCTGGGCCACAGGAAATGACTCGAATGAGCAGCACATGGAAAACCGATTGACAAGGAGTCTAAAAACCATGATGTAGAGTTGGGTTAGCAAAGTGCCTCTTAGCTCTCCCATTCTTTTCTTCCCCTTTTTTATGTCTTTCTTTTCCTCCATTTTCCCCTGACCCCATCTTGTCCCCTCTCCACTTCTGCACACCCCCTAGAATCTCAGGTTGGAGAACTGTGGCCCCACCAGTCATAATCATCTCTTATGCAATCCTGACTCGCCTTTATGGAAAGATTCCAGTCAAAACAGCAGAGTGATTACTTTAGCTAGACCATCAACATTTTTAAATACATAACTTTGTTATTTTTTTCCTTTTCCCAATGTGTTTAATAAAGATCATTTCCATCCACTTAAGTCTGAAAGCAAACACAGAAATGTTCTCTTGAAAATGCTAGAATCAGTATGGATGACAGGGTACATTAAAATGTATAAGATGCTCGACTTTCTAATTAATACAGCGCAGAAGAGATATTTATAGCCTACATTTTAGCCAATTGTGTATTTAAAGGACAGATTTGAAAAACAGTCACTTTAATATGCAAAGGAAGTACCAACAGGGAATTATACATGTTAAACCAGTCATTAGACTGAAATGAAAAGTCTCTTTTTAATTGGAAACCTCCCACGTGGTCTGGGCACAATCACGAAAAAAAATCATTCTGCTCCTAATATAATCTCACAAATATTACTTGTGCTAAAAATTTTCTCACATACCCCTGAAATATCAGCAAGGAAACTCCAGTGCCCTGAACACTCTTTCCAGCAGTTGCCTGGGTGGGGCATAACTGTCTTCCAACCCAGGAAACACATGGGTTGAGTCAGCTGCCCATGGGCATGACAGTCCACCCTGGGCAATAGACCTCCTCCTGTCTCTTCTGGATAACACACAGCACCAGTAGTGTCAGGCCACAGGTGGGGACATTGCCCACCAACCACGGAGAGCTAGGCCAGCATTTTTAAGCTATTGCCAAGTTTCCCGCATTGACAAATCTGATTATGTGAGCTCTGCTTCAGTTTAATTCTCAGGAAACTCATGAATCTGACCTGGAAAAATCCATGGCAGAATTCATGGGGCTTCTGCATGCAACTGATTTTAATGAGCATAAACTCAAGTCTACTTCCCCACCTTATCTCTCCCCTACTCCCTATACACAAATAGAAGAGAAATCACTCTTATTTGCTGGAAGGAAAAAGAAAGTCTGTGAGTTTGGATCTCAAAGAATTAAAGGATGGACCATGTCATTCTAGTTTTGCAAAGGATTTCTCACCAAAATCTGCTAAGGAAAAAAAAGAAAGGGGTGAACAAGGCAAGGATCAACCCAGGGAATGTTTCAGAAATATTAACCCTCAGTTAAAGGAGCGAGGTATCTTTCTACAGTAGGGAAATCAAGTTGGGTCAAAGAAGCAAAGCTGGATTTGGAAGGCAGGAGGGAAGAGCATGAGAAAACATGTTCTCTAAAGAGGGGAAGCAAGATCTGGGGGCCCCCTCCACTCTTCCCCCTTTGTGAGCTCAAGACGATGGCTGCCAGACACAGAGCTGCCCCTTATCCATACTTGGTTGCCTCTTGCAGAAATTTGAGCAGCTGTTATTGCAATAAACTTTCAAGTGCCCCCTTTTTATTATATGGATTTAGAGGCCTGGAGATCATCCTACTTCCAGAACCAGAGGTGACATTATTCGCATGCATAAAGGAACTCTGAACCTAGGGTTTTTTTAGGAACAAGCTAAGCCATGCCACGTAATGTTTTCACACTACGAAAGCCTAGGTCTGTGAGAGGCAGACTCTGCTCTTCTTCTCTGTGCCAACAAGTACAAAACTGGACTCCAAATCCTATTGGCTGTTACACTTGGCCTATAGTTTTAAATTAGGGAGTGAAAAGAGCCACCCCTTTACCTAATTCCCCTATTAGTTTGAGTAACTATTGCTCTTAACAGACCAAAATTTTAAGAAAAAACTATTGTGGGCCATTTTCACAGTGTAGGTCACAATGAGATCATCGGCGTGTGTCAAGTAGGCAACGAAGCTGAGAGGCTTGGCAGAGACCACTGGAGTGAAATGTTGTCGTATCCTCGGAAGCCCATCGCACACTGGCATTCTCTGGTGGAGGTAAGACCCGACCACCACCTTCACCATTTTATGGAAGAATAAATGCTCAATTGTCGAATACAGGGGCCACCAAAAATGCTAATATGCCAGGGTCTGCAGTTCCTGGTTGCATTTCCTGGGGCTGTTAGGAATTGCATTCAATCTGAGGTTGAGTCTATGATGCCCACCAGCCTGGTGAGTTTTGAGCAGTGATCAGGGATCATCCCTCACATTGAAGGTCTTTAAAAAAGATCAGGAGTCTCTGATTCTGTGTTATGGCTTTGGATTAACATTTGAAGGACATCTGCAAGATCTGAGTGAGCGTGGCATTTCAGGCCATCATGTAGTGACTTATGACTGGTGTCAGAAAGAACTTGAGACTGGGAGAGAAGAGGCCTGGATTCTAGAACCGATTCTAGCATGAACTTGTAATTCCAGGCAGGCTGGTTAGTATCAGATTCAACTACATCTGATAAAACTCCAAAAAACAACAGAGCATAAAACAATAAGTGAAATGGAAGTTTATTTGTCTTACATACAAAAGGTCCCAAAGAAGGTAGTCTAGGGTGTTGCAGTGATTCCATGATAACAGAGAGACCTAGACTTCTTCTCTTTCTGTTTCACTGTCCTACTGTGGCTTTTTTTGGAGGGGTGTGGGTGATGGGGGGAGTGATCACCTCATTGTACAATATGGCTGCTAAGCTCTAGCCATCGCATATCTTATAAGCCATAGAAAGGTGTCTAAAACACACACATTCCTTTTTCAAGGATTTTTCTTGATGTCTCATGCAGCACTGGTACTTAAAACTAACTTAGTCTCAAGTCATATGGTCATGTGTGGGAAATGTATTCTTTTTGTCAGACAGAAACGTGCCCAACTAAAACCTAGGGTTTTGTTTATAAGGAAAAAGAAGAGAGTGGATATCTGGAGGCAATGGGTCATTATTCTGCCTCTGACACCCCCATTCATTTGCTTACTCCCCCGTCATTTGCTTCTCATTTATTCTTCCCTCATTCATCTTTGCTCATTGACTCACTCTCTTTTCTATTTACTAATTCTCTCCAAAATAAATTGCATTCACTAGGTAACATTTCTCAGGGTCAAATGCCATATTAGCTATGGAAAATAGATGTGAATAAGAAACTACCCCTTCCCTTGAAATGCTTACACACCACAAGAGAGACAAATGTGGCATGTAAACTAGTCATTAACAAGCACGTTTATAGGCATTATCATCCGCATCCAGTGCTGCAGAGCACAAAGGAGGGAAGTGTTTGTTGCGCTTATGTGAGATTGTCCACGAAGCATTTCTCCCTCCTGCGCTTGATAAGTGAAGAGAACTGAGCTCCTGGGATTAGGGACACCAGGGAGCATGGGTTCCAGTCAGAGAACTTTCCTCTTATTCTCCCAGTGCAGACAGCTCTGCCCTGCTGCAAATCCATCCCGAGGCCATGACCAGAATCTTGCCCAGCATGGCTTCTGCTGCCATTGACAGTCAGGTGAGTGTGGTTGAAGTAAACGTGCAAGACAGCTGTAGAGAGGCAGAGAGGCCCCACATCTGCCCTGGGGACAAAAGGACAGTCTTCCTTTATTGGAGATTGTGCCAGAGGGAGACGAGCAAGACAGGCTTTAGGACTGATTCTAAGCTTCAGGGTATTCAGGGAGAGCCTAGGGCCCCAAGTTTGTAGGTCCTGGAGGACACCTCTGCCCCTGGGCCATCGAAGCCAAGACTCTTTCTTTCTCAGACTCAAAATTATTCCCTAAGGGAGACCCATAGGCCCTATAACCACCTGAGAAGTAGCTGGAGGACCGATGCTGACTGAACTGTACCTCATTGCTTCAGCTTCTGGTGCAATTCTCAAAGGTGTGGTCTCATTAAATTGCCTGAGCCTGTCACTAGCAGTGGCAGTAAGAGTGTTGTAATAGACTTTTTGCACCCTTATAAGTCACTGCTGACTTTCTTATTTATAATCAAGAGTGTCAAAGCTCTATGCTTCTCAAGACACAGGAAATGAGAAAGAATAAGGATTAGGGATATGGCATGGGGCTGAGGTGGGAGCTGTGATTCAGTGTACAAGCAGCTCTTTCTCCCTAACCTTGCCGGAGAGGTGCATTGTACACTGAATGGTGCAGGGCACACTGGGCCCTAGGTGACAGCGCATGCATATGACACTGGAAGTATAGACAGCGGGTCTTGAAGGCTTCCTTCATTGCCAAGGAAAAGATGCTGTATGACTTTGGTCACCTGGGAGATGCACCTTGAACCCTGAGCGCTTGACTTTTTGCAAATCTGTGTTTGACAGTTATATAAGTGAGAAATAAATGTTTTTAGGGTTCAGCCACTGAAACTAGGAGACTTCAGTTATAACAGCTAGAGTTACTTTGGCCAATGCAATGGTCATTTCTTAACTGTTGCAGCAGAACTTAGGAAATGAAATGCCTGTGCCCCTTCCATGAAGGGCAAACCTAGGGAGGCCATCCCTGCCCTGTGCCTTCCTGTCTCTTTGAAATAAGTGCCCAGGACTCCATATCCATTCTAAGAGGAGAAGCAGTACTTTCCCTTTTAAAGATAAATGTACCACTATCAGAATTGGGGCACTGGTACCAGATGAGATGAAAAGCAGTATTGGAGAGGCTGCTGCACTTTGCTAACAGCTGTGAGGATGGAGGAGGCTGTAGGCGGAGAGGTTAGAAGCACTCACGTTGGAGTTCAGTGGACTTAGATTCAGGTCCCTGTGCTGGCACTCACAAGCTGTTCTTCCCTTTCTCATCTGTAAAGTGGCCATAACAGCACCTATCTCACAAGGGTAGTGGTGAGAAGTAAACAATCTTATATGAAGCGCAGTGGCAGGCACATAATAAATGCTCAGTAAAGTTCTCAGTAATAATTATTATGTATGTATGTCCCACATTCTAAGTAACTGCTGTGTGTCCTCATGTGACTGTCGTGGAAGATAAAAGGAAGGTTGGCAATCCCCCATTCCCCACTCTCCCGCAAGCCAAGATCTCAAACTGGGGGACGGGATCATTTGCGACTTTGCTGGACACAGATGCACGTATTTAAGTTTTCTGTTCCTTCTCTTTTCTTCCTTGGCCTTAACAATAAATTATGGTTATACCCTCTTTCTTTAGATTTCTGCTTTAAAACAAAAACAGTAATTAATTTCCTGTTCTCTCAGTGTGTGTGTATGTGTGGTGTGTGTGTGTACATAAGCATGTGTGTTCGAATGAGAAAAAAAGTGACGAGAGAAAATATAGGGTAGTTAGGATTTAGAGTGAAAGGGGGCTGGCCTGGCAGAAGCTCTTCACTGCTGGGGCTGAGGGACTGCTTAGGACTGAACTCTGAGCCCTGCAGAGATCTGGCAGCCTATTTGGGGCTATGTCCAATATACCCTGACCTTGCCAGGGCAGGTGGCAGATGGAGTCTTCAAAGCCAATGAGTTCAAAAATCCATTTCTCTCTCAGGGATTCTGGATAGCTTCACTGCACACTCAAAGGTCAGCCAGTCCTGCTGCCTTACTGTCCGTGATGTCAAAGGCGTGGGAAGCAGACTCCCCCAGAGCAGGCTGCCTGGGACCTGGGGACAGGAGCATCCCCTCCATGGGCCTCGGGAGATGACAGAGCTCTTAGGGCTCCCACCACAGCCCCCTCCACCATCCAAGAGAAGATGGTGTTGGCCTGGCCATGTGCCAGCACCTTTCCTACCCTTCTAGCTGTGGAGCTGACCTACATCATGAGCCCCACGGAGAATCAGAGAAATGGTTCCAGGTTTTTGTTGCTTCCCTGTGTAGTGCTGCACACCCTCTGCATTAAGTAGTAAACCTGGTTTGATGGGAAGACCAGGCACAGACACCTTTTAAATCAGATTTTACTTTGCTAAGAGATTGAAGACAAGGGCTCTAATCAGAATATCCAGGGAAGATCAGCAGCATTACCCTGACTGGCAGAGGTGAAGGATCCTCAACCCCAAAGTCCTACTGAACGGGTGCCCATGTGTAGATAAGTCTTCCTCTCTCTAATCTCAGCCTTTTGTATATGTGTGTCTGGAAGGCTAACAGGTTCTGCACCTGGCTAGTCTTGTGGTCTGCTGGGACGACCTCAGTGAGCCCAGTACCCTCTGGAACTCAGGGTTCTACAAATCCCAGCATAAGTAGGGGGCAGCTGTGGTACAGTGAATCCGACATGCACAGCCCTCATCTAGCACCCTCTGCCTTCTTAAGGGTGTGAATTTAGAGCTGCAAAACTAAAGCAAATGTCATTTATGCAGGCTCAACAGGTAGTTACACTACTTGGCCCTTTAAACCAGGGCTATGTATTGCCCAGCGGAGCCTACCTAGAGTCTTCGAAGTTCACACATTCCCAGGAGAAAGTATCTGATTGCCCAAGTTGAGTGAGGTGTCCACCCTGGTCTGATTCGCCATGGATCAGGGGTCATGGGGATGCGAGCCAGTGCCCCCTCCAGCAGGAAAGTGGGGAGTGGACTTCCTGAGAAGAATCCTGATGGGACTGAGAAGTGGACACAAGCAAGCCTGGGAGGTTTTGAAGCGAGGGAGTCAGAGGCTTTAGCGCTCTGGGGAAATTGTTATTCGTGACAGGTTTGGGAAACAGGAGTGATTCTCCAGGAAGAGGATGAGTTGACTGGAAAAAGCCCAGCAGATCAGGTTCTCAACCAGGGGCATGAGTGTCTTGCATGACTTGGGTCCTGGTGCGAATTAAACCAGTCAAGAAGGAAAGTGAGACAGCAAAGAAACTTTAGCAGGCGTGGCCTAAGCCATAGCACAGTGAAAACCACAGGATGCGCTGGCGCTCAGCAGGCAGGAGGTTCTTGAGGTGCCCATCAGCACTCGAGATTGTAGGCCTCGGAAACACCAGCAACTTCAGTCCCCATCAGCAGGGAATGGACCCAGCTGCCAACCGCATGCCTTGCCCTCTGGCAGTGTGGCTCATGAACTGGGTAAAAAGCTGAGCATAAGCCTAACTTGTGTGTCAAGGGGGCAGTAACAGAGGAGGTGAATAGTGGATGCACGGAGGCCACATGCTGTCACAGCATCTCCCCCAAGTCGTGACGTGACTTGCTGCCCTACACATAGTCCAACAGAATGTCTCAGAGAACAAAATGTTCTGGATGGAAACTGAGAGAACAAGAAACGTTTTAAAATATGGTAAAATAGTGTAAGGAAATGTAAATTCCTTCATTATCTAAAACAGTTATCATCCTGGTAAGGAACATGAAGGGAAGAAAAAATAAAGTTGATCTTGCTCACTAATGTTTTTTGGTATTTCCCAGGTTATCTCAGTCTGTTTGGGATATTCAGTCAAATGTAATATTCAGCTTCCCTACTAGAACGATTTCCCTCCTTGCTAGAAGTCTCCTCTCTCCTTTCTCCTTCTAAAGCTGGTTTCTAGGTGCAGGGAAGCACAAAGCTCATGGCAGGGGATGGTCTGGGTGCTTTCATCTGACCGGGTATATCGTCCTGCTTGTCTTTGGCCTTCAGTGTCTCCATCACTGCCTGTGCTGCTGGGGATTTCTGCAGATGTAACTTGTACCTGTCCTCTCAGCATCAACCTGGCAAGATTACTCCTTGGGAGCTCAGCCTGTTTCAAGGATAACCAGGCCCTACTTAGGCTGTTGATGGCCCTGCAGGTCTCAGATCTGGTGGTCCCTCCTTCGGAATGCCTGACCTGGGAGGTCTTCTTTGCAGCCCTTGGTACTGGGTCATTTCCCCCATTTGCTGGAACCCTCCTGAAACACTGTCACTAATACCATCACCTTTTTTCACATCTTTCGAGCATTTGACGACATGTGGGAGCTGCAGGAGACTTGGTGCCATTACAGATGCCCTCTTTGTGCCCGTAAGTGGCCATTTCTACATTGTTCTTCTGGCTTCACGTTGGCATGGGAGCCACATCTGCCTTCAGCTTCCCCCTCAATCCACCTGAAACTCAGGGTTTCAAGCCTGAAGGTTAAAGTCAGGGCCTCACATAAGAGCCTCTTCTCCTCTCTCCCTATTTCTTCCACTAAAGGCTTCCTACTTCCTCCTCTTGGCTGATGGAAACTTCCTTTATATCCATAGCGTGATTCCTCTCTACCTCTGCTTTATGTTCAGATATCCAAGGATTCCTCTCCACATGGAAAGGGAGCATTTGGAATTTAGATGTGTCCCTTTTCAGACAAGGCTTGGCTTTAGAGACTTTTTCATGAGGAACCAGCTAGCTGATCGTTGACCTCACAATATTTGCCTTTGATGTGCAGGAATGTATGGCATCCATTCATTGCATGAAACAACCCAATTTACAGAGAATGGAAATACCATCCTTATTACATAGAGTATTGAATTCGTATTTGATGAATGAGTGAAAGAGACATATCATGAAAGCAATTTGGTTCCTTTAGTCCTAAAGTTCCACAATTCCCCATTCAGTGGAGTCCGAAGTGGAAATCAGCTCGGGGCGATGTAAGCGGTACTGAGACTGAGTTTGCAGTGGGCTCTTCACATGGAGATGGCCCTTATTAAGCTCTAAGCTTGGATTACTTTTCTCCATTTAGGAGAAGGATGTGAGAAGAGGTCATTTTCTCCCTTGATTCCCATGACCTGCCCTCTGATGATACTGTCTTTGAATTTGCAGCACAGAAATATTCAGAAATATTCAGAACAGTAGCTGAGGCACCTTAGTAAATTATAAAGATCTCCCTTAAGCCAGTGTGGCCAGGTTCTAGAATACTTCAGGATCTTCTTTTGTAAGAGACAGAGGAAGCAGAGACAGGGATCCCTGTGGTGAGTGCAGACCGCTGCACCCTGAATGAGAACTCATCAGGAGGTGACACCAATGAGTCCCCAAGTTGGATTTTCTCACCAGGAAACATTTTAACAGCAGTTTTACACAAGGAAATGATTTGTTCCAGTTACACATGAAGAGAAAAATAGTGGGAAACTATTTCTTTGGACAAAATAAAAGACATAAATGACATTTTGCCACCCAAAATAAACTATTTTTATTGGTGAGATTTAGCATACTAGTATTCATAAATACCTGCAGGGTCACTGAAGCAAAACTGATTGCAAAGAACATAAAAATGTGTTGCATGTTTGGGAATCTGGAAAACATTAACCAACCTGTTAGGATCTGTGTCAGTTGATATAAGTGGCCAGAATGCAGTTCGGACAAGTAGGCATGCTATCGTGTTTCCAGCTGGGAGAGGGAACAGTCAGCAAACTAGGCCAAGAGCATTCATATTTCCCAAGGAAGTCTTACTTGTATTGAATTATCTGTTCAAAAAAAAAAAAAAAGATGCTAAGCACTTTCTCATCTTTAGCTGAGATACAAAACCAGTGACTCTTCCTAAGGTCTATAGACATAGTAATCATGCATGACATGGAGCATTAGAGTAAACACCGGAGGTATAAAAGATAATAACAATGTGTTGGAAAATAACACTGCTGCCTGAACAGAAAGCCAACTGCATCTAGACTATCTGCTCATTCACAAATGACCTTGCCCCGGCAGTTACTGTCCCAGACTGTTCTTAATGGCACACTTGAGTAGTAATTAAATGAGAAAGTGGTTAACATTGGGCTCAAGTCTTCAGCAGTCTTCATCTCTAGGAATGTCATTCAGAAGTGACTGTTATTATAATGATCCATATCATCTATGGTTCTTCTCCCATAGATGAAATGAACTAGAATGGTTATGCCAGCTTTTGAAAGAACCACAACATTTGTCATATTTGGGGTAGGTGAGAGAGCTTTTCCTGGGACCTGGAGCAAGGGTGGAGCATTCTGGCAGAGGACAGAAGACATCAGGAAGACCACAGCCCCTGCAAATGGTCTTTCAGGATATATGCCTGTTGAATGCTGTCTCCCAAATATCAGCAGAACAGCCTATTGATAAAACAAAACTAAGTCTATTACTTGCCTGGTAATGGAAAGGGAAAGCCAAAGTCTAATTTATGGAGATTTTGAAGCATGTTTTAAAGCCAGCAAGGAGATGAGACAGGGGCTGGGGGAGCTTGGTTTAAGATTGGGTAAAGATCATGATATAATAGTTTAGGTGGACACAGCAAGGTTAGGATTTTTGAGACCAGGGTTCAAAGAGTCTTGGGTTGTAATCTGTTGATGCTTTCTAAGGAAGAATTGATGGTCTTTTGGGAAGACCCCATAATGAGCAATAATGTTATTTGCAACTTTTATCTATCTTGGCAAGTCTCCTCCAGGAATAGTAAAGTTACATTAATGAAGACAATGAAATAGTAAAGTCAGGTTAAGGTAGAGTATATCCTGTAGCCAGTGTTGGGGTGGATGGCTTCAGTTCTTATGCCCCAAGGACAAAGAGCAGAAAGAGAGCTGACAAGGATCTGCCCAGTTCTGTAGATACCAACTCAGACAGCATGAACTTTTGTTTGTTGCTTCCCAAACAACAATTCCTCTTTCTGATGGTCCTGACCTCTGATTGAGGATTCTAGGAATCCTGGCTCCATCCTTGGCTCCAGACTATGACCTGGTCCCAGGCTAAACCAGTCAAGCCAACTGTGAGGATTAGCAATGCATAAGCTGACTTACTCAGAGAGTATTATAGAACATTTGGTGTGACTGCTTGGACAGAGATGCTCTTTCTTTCCTGTTGGATGTAAACAAAGAAGCAGCTTACACCCCAGGAGCAGCTGTAGTTCTTTTGGATCTCTAGAGGAGCCTGGCTTAGGGTGAGGCCAACCTCATGGGTGGCAGAATAGAGAGAGAGAAAGAATCCAGGTGCTCAAGCATATGGTTGAGCTGCTGGAACAGCTTTTATAAATATACAAGCACATAAATTCTCTTTGTTGTATAAGCAATATGAGGTGGGATTTCTGATGCTTGAAACAGAGAATACCTTCTCTGGGACCCAGGTGAATACCTGTCCCAATTGGGGTTCCCTTGGAGTGGAAAGAACCATTCCCAAAGCCGCCAGAAGTCATCCTTTCTGTCTTGCTCACTACAGTATGCCCAGTACCTAACAAAGTACATGACACATGACAGACATTCAATAAAGTTTTCCTAATGAAACAAATTATTTATATTTGGTTAATTCGCTTGTGTGTTGAAATAGGCATGGCTAAAAGAGAGACTCTCTGCTCTTAATAACATGCAAGTAACATAAAAAGTTAGGAGAAAAACTGCTTTCATTCTGCCTTGTATCTTATTTACCATTGTATCCAGGCTGAGAATCTGGTGCCTCCATCCTTGTTCTGGAAGCTTCCATACAGGGATAGAAGTTAGGGCCTTCCAGTGATAGAGACTGTGGCCCCAGACTCAGCCTCTAACAAGGCACCCAAGTGTCGGGCAGGGGTCAGGGTAGGTTATGGTATTAGCGTGATGGCCTAGATCTTTATGGCAGACCTTTGGGATTGAAGTAGATCAGAACAGAATCCCAGCTTAGCAGGCTGTGTCAGCCTGGTGGTGGAGGTGAAGGCTGTGGAAGTTAGAATTGCTTCCAGGAATGAGTTGAAAAACAAGGTCCCTTAGCTATGGGATGTTGTATCACAGGACCCGACAGCATGACAGGGCAGCCACAGGACTGCAGTTCTGCCTCTCCATCTGGAGCCTGCAAGGTGAAGTCAGCATTTGTCTTTCTAGATGAGGAGCTGGGAGTAAGAGAATCTGATCTTTCACTTGGATTTAAAACTTTATGTTTCTTAAAGCTGCAGAATGTCCACTTTTGGGATTAGTACTGATGGCTCTTATCCTACTGCTTAAAAATAGTGTGACACTTCCATTGCTTTTCAAGTATGGAACCAAAGTTCCATGTGAATGTGGGCTTACCTAGAACTAAATCTTATACCGAGAATAAGGATCCGGGGATCCTTGCAGGGAAAGAAATAGGAACTCAGAGAAACCCTACTTTCTCAGGATAACAAGGGGAAATCAGGGATGCTGCCGAGCCCAGCACAGCCTGAGCCATCACACGCCCTGACACGTGTGCTCTGCCCCCAGCCCTCCTGCTGCTCTCACATGCCAGTGGGCACAAAACAGTTAAAAGCAAAGGCCTTGAGGAAGTTGTGCTTTGTTACAGGGAAATAGCTTTTAGCTCCAGCTGCTGCTGCCAGAGCAGATGCTTGAAAGCAAGAAAGTGAATAATAAGAAAGAAAAGGACTTTTGAATCACATGGGAGTCTTCGAGGACTACTCAGCTCAGAAGGTGTTCCTCTTACTGATTCAAGCCAATGATTCTCTAAAGCCGGCAGCACAGATGTAGCTTCTTTCACTGTCTTTACATATTGTGTTTGAGTTTATGGGAGCCCAAGAAACTGCTCTGTTGGGTATGGGCTTCCTCAGTAGCAAGAATTGCGGACAGAATAATAATAGCAGTAGCACTGGAAATGCAGCACGGAGCCCTATGTTGTAGATTAAGTGGGTGGCTCTGAGCTTTATGAGAGTCCTTGGGAAATTGCAGGCAGACTGCTATAAGTCTTGGCTTAGTGTATCAGCTGCAAAGACCAGAAGGGGACTCCGTGAGCCAGGGAATGATGGGGAACGGGGGCTATGAAAGAAGAAACAGATCTGTACTAGATTCAGGTCTTCACCCATTGCTATCCAGAGAGGAGGGCTTGGAAAATAAAGGCTGGGCCCCCTCCACTATCACCTCCCCTCCGTGCTCAGAGAACATTGGGTGTTCTCTGCTTCTAACACTTTGTGTTGCTGTGTGCCTGCTAAGTAGCTGTTGAGTTGGGTGGGGTGGGAGGTTATATAAGCGGTTGTGGTTGAAGAAGCTGAAGGAAGAATAGGCTTGGGAGAGAGAGTAGTGGAGGACAGCCAGGGAAAAGAATTTTGTGGTTTGGGGGATGAGGGGAGTAGGGTAGGGTGATGAAAGATATTTAAAGGAGATTTGAAGTAGGTTTTGCTGGCAAGAGACAAGGTAACCTTCATAGCTCTGAGAAATCTTCAGTAGGAGTGACATGGATTTGCATTTAGATTGTATTGTGTGAACTTGCTGAGTCTGACTCTAGACTAGAGGATCCTATGTGATTCTAGATTATTTGTAATCTGCTGTTCATATGCATCTAGATATGTAGAAATTTAAATTAGTTCTCAGCAAATATAAGCATACACCTAAAGGCTTAAATTAAATGTTTAACACAGTGGTGTAAAGCTTTGGAGAGTTTTGTTGTTCTTGCTGAACTCTTTCCTGAGGTAAAATCTAATTTGGAAACTGAACTTGTAAAACAAAACAAAACAAAACAAAATACATGAGCTACTGTGGTCAAAGCAGACAAAAATTGAAGAGCAAAATCAATTCATCCAAGAGGAAAGCATGACCCAGTTAAACTTCCTGGTGGACGAGCCCAGTTGTGCTGCATAGCAGTGTCGAACGGGGAGGGGGACCCAGTGCCGGCCCTGCCTCTTAGAGCTGTGCGCTCTAAGGGTCAGTTTCCTCCTACATAAAACGGGGCTATTAGTACTACACTTTAACTGACTAGTGTGGTGTTAAATGATGTGACATATATGAAGGCACCTAGCACAGTATCCGGCAGTAAAAGATGTTCACCAGGTGTTGAACAAGAACTCCACCCAGCCTTTCCGTCACTGATTTTCAATGATGCTGTTCCAGTGCTCAAATACAGATAACATTTTCTGAGGATATTTCAAGTTTGTCATTTCTCTGGCTTTTGGAGTTTCCAGTGCTTCACAGAGACAGATGTCAGGAACGTAAGGTGCAGTACAGTATTTCATTAAGTTCCCGTTATACATGGAATAACAGCAGTGTGTCTCAAACAATCTTGGCTACGATTTAGAGTAAGAAATACATTTTACATCTTGACACACACACGGATAGGAAACTGAAACTAAAGTTTCATAAAATAATACACACACGTGATAAATTTTTTGAAAATTTTTTTATGTTATTTAAAAAAAAGAATGCTGGTCACAACCATTAATTTGATTTCACAAACCCAATAGGCAGTCTGCACTCTGAAAAACTGCAGTAAAGGATGTGTACTTTTAGAGCAGCAAATGTAATTAGGATGCAGTTTGAGAGTATTAAGAGAGAAATATGGAATCATAAGCAACTGTACGTGTTTTTAAGGCCATCTAGAGTGCTTTTTCTCCAAAAGACCAGAATTCTAGGCTTTTCCTCACATCTGTCTGTCAGGAAATAACACCATCCCTTGGTTTTAGCTTCTCCGCATAAGATGCTATGTTCCTCAGTTTGTGTTGCCACATTTGTATGAGCACAAGTAGATTATTTTTATCACAAATATTTAACCTTCTGGTTTGGAGCTGTGCTTAGCTTTACAATGCTTAAACAGCACAGAGACACCAACTGTGTGTTTATAATTGAAGAAAAATGTGTAAAGCCACAGAAGGAAGGAAGAGGCGATTGTTGTTGGATGTGCGTGTCACTGCCATGAGAGAGTTCGCTGAGGTAACCAGACTCCTTTGATCCTGCCCAGTGCCAGGTACTGTCCTAAGTGCTGAGGACCTGGTGCCTGCCTTCAAGGACTCTGGTGGGGCAGTCCAATAGAAAATTGTGTAATCGATGATTTTAGAATTTGTCTGGGAACACAGATGAGAGAGTTCTCAGTCACCCTCTGGGGAATGGTGGTGACCACAAAGACACACTGACCTTCTCAGACTAGCACTTGAAAATTTGTAGGAATCCTCCCTTTGAGCAAAGAGGAAAAGGAATTTTGAGGAAAAAGATAAATGCATTCAAAAGCAGGAAGGTATAAAAAAGGAGGGCTGGTGCCTGGGACACCAAGGAGTTCAGGATGAGTGAAACCCAAGGCATGGGGGGATGGAAGTGAGGCCTGAAAGGGAGGGAAAGGCTTGTTCAATCATGGTAAGAAATTTGAACTTTCTGCTGGGAGTAGGGGAGCACCGGAATGATTTTAAGAAGAGTTGCAGCATGTACTCATTATATTTTAAAAGGCTCATGCTGACCATCTGGAGGAGCATGGGTGAGAGGGAATGAGACCAGAGACAGACAGCTATAATGGTCAAGGTGAGCCAGCCTCAGACCTGAAGCAGGCAGATGCAGAGAGGATGGGTGGGGAAGAATGACTGCCCTTGCGGAGGTTTGTGAGAGGTCTGGGAGAGAGAAGAGGCCAGAATGAGATCCAGGCCTTTATGTTGGTCCTGACATCTTTTGAGCTACAGAATGGAAGAGAAGAGACAGGGTGTTTGAGGCAAGGGTGAGAGCAGGGGATGTTGACAAGGAGAGAAGTGAGGTTAAGGAGTTCCAGATTTGCCAGAGCAGCAAAATTTGACAAAATGTACCATTCACCTATTACCTTCTGAAAGATGCTCTTCTGGAAGATATATTGCATTCACAACTAAGTTACTTAGATTTTAACCATCCTTGCACAGAGAAGCACACATGCGGGCACACATGTGCTCCTACCTCTACTTTTTTCTTAACTGACAGCCAGTCAGATTCTATTCTGGTCCCAAGGCCATGTGAAGAAGTCAGATTGGTTCACCCCATTTTTAAATGAAAATGCGTATGCCCCAAATCTGCTGACAAAAGGCTAATTAGCCTGAATTTTAAGCCCAGATCCCTGAGGGAAGAGATGTCAGAAAGCTCCAAGTTTTTTGGACAAAAGCTCTCCCTGAATTAAGAGAGGCTGCAGGTTTCCCCAAGTGGGCCACATAACACTATGGGAGTCTAGACTCAGCTGTGATCCTTCTGGGAAGAGAAGGGGCTTCGATTCAGACGGGTGGATTCTTTGCATTGCAACTTTCTCCCTGCAGAGGCCAAGAGTGAGGACTGAAAAAAAAAAATGTGGATTGGCATTCATCAAGGGATCTCATCAGAGCAACACTGTCAGTCAACCTCGTGTCCCAGAGCAGACCAGCACAAAAGGAAGGCTTAGCAAATCTATTCCAATCAACTTCAAATTAAATAATATTATAAAATCATTTCTCAACACTCCACCGCATCCGTCAGCTTCCCTTCGGATTTCCCAAATATCTTGAGAAAGAGAGAGCAGGCTAGTGTTTTTGTGTGCACAGGATGGTTGGGCTCACTACCCTGAGTTTTATGTCTGTGTGTCTCCCTCCTCTGTCAAGGAGAGCAGTCTCAGCAGAGTAGTGAAATCTGGTGACATCCAGATTGGATAGAGATAAGAAGTAAGGAGTTAGAGTTAATGAGATAGACAAGTTCAAGTTTCTTGGCCGAAAGGGGAAGGCAAGAGATAGGCCATTCACTAGAAGAGGATGAGGGTTTTGACAATGGGATTTTCTTTTCCAGAAGCAAGAAATTCGAGCACCTTTGTGGCCTGAGGAAAAGACTAGTGGGGAAGGAAATATTGAAGATACAGGAGAGAAGGGGGTATAACTGATGGTGGGCTTTAACCTGAAGGCACACAGCCCTGAGCCCAGGCCAAGCTCTTCTCGCAGAGCACACAGGACGTTCTTCTCATATTCCATGCACATCTTGGCTCCATCTCACCTCTGGCCTATGGAAGCAGATGTTACCCCACAGGTGGGGTTAGGAGTAGCCTCGTGCTGCTCTCAGTACAGGGGCAGAGCACCCAGCATTTATACAGTGCCTCCTTCTTACCCCCTCCTCCAACTATCAGAACTAAGGCCCACACGATGCCTGCCTCCTCTCTCCCACATTTCTAGGTCCCTGGGTTTTCTCTGCATATTTACTGTACACTCCCGGGTCCTGGAAGCAGCTCTGCCCTCTTCCAGCCTGGCTCAGCTTTGAAAGGGCCTTTTCTCTTACATGGATCCTGCTGGGCCTTTTGCCAACATTTAGAACTTGCTCTTCTATCAACTTTGATCACATTGTCTGGAACCACCCAGCCTCTTCCCACTACTCTGCTCTGCACTTTGAAACTACCCATCAGATCAGAGCCCCACTCCCTGTCAAACTACGCAGGGTTTGACACCTCCCATGCCCAACCCCTGACATGAATGGATATGCCACACCTCTGCTTAGACCCTATCTCTGATGTCAGCGTCGCCCCTTGATGCAGAAGCATCTTTCTGCTAAGTCCGCCCCTCCCAACTCTAATTTACAGCCCCACCTCCATTCACTACCAGGAAGTCCAGCTGTGGACAGTCTTTAAGCATTTATTCCAAAGTGCTGAAGGGCCAAATGGTGGGAGAGGCCACCCCTCACCGCTCAGAATGCAAACACTCACTGTGCCCTTTTGGCTTCAATCAGACAAACTCCAAAATGTTCACAGGGATGAAGCAACTGGAAAAATGTCCTTAAAAACCCAGCTTAGTAGGACAAAATTCGAGGAGAGAAATGGAAAAAATTATGCAAACTGGAATTATACAAGAATTATATAGTGGAGGTATGGAGATATGTAGAAAAGAAGGGAAAGCCACAGCATCTGCTTTCATGAAGGTGTGAGACCTTCACTTAGAACTTGAAATCTAAACCTTCTGGGAGATTTCTTTGTTCCAGGAAACAAGGAAATGGAGGCTAAGGGGAGTCAGCATTGGAGCGAGGGTGGACTGATAGAAGAGAAGGGCATGCCTGATCTCAGGTGGCCTGTACTGATGCCATAGGGTGCTTGCAGATGACCCCACTAAGAGTATCACAGGTACAGGGCAATCCTCTCCTACAGCAAAACCATAGCACTGAGACGAAATCTCTACTGTGAGGAAAGTGCTCACGGAGAAGATATTTCCTGCAAGTCTAGTTGGAAACAGATCTGACAAGTTCCTGAGTTGCTTCACTGGCAGGATATATTAGTTAGAATACTTTCAATGTAAAGAACAGAAATCCTGACACAAACTGGATTAGACCGTGAGAAGGGTGTCATCTGGTGAAGTAGTTGGAGGTAAGATTGGGTTCAGAGATTGTGGCTTCAGTGGTATATAACAGGGTCAAGAACACAGGATTTTTCCAGGCTGCTGAGCCATTGTTCCTTTTCAATTCGTCTTCAGGTTGGTGGCAAGATGGATGCAGTTCCAGGCATTGATTGCATTCAGACGTGAAAATAACCAGAGCACAGTGCATTTCTTGTAGCTCTATGAGAAGCAAGGAAAAGATTCCTCAAACTTCCAGTAGACTGTATCCTTAGAAGTCATGGCCTGAAGTATGCCAGTTTTTGAGTTAGTCACTGGCAAAAGCAACAGGATTATGTGGGCCAAACAGGTCCAACTGTAGAGATGGATCCTCTTCCCCTGAGATGCTGAAGTGTATGGGAGTTGGTGGAAACCTGACAGACTCAGGGCTCACTTAGGAAGGAGGAGATTGGGGACAATGGGAGCTGGGCAAGTACAGTGTACTTTACAAGGCATCTTGTGATTCATGTAGACAGTGAGTACAAGTGAGGAAACATACTGCTGACCCTTCAACAGCACAGGTTTGAACTGTGTATGGGTCTACTCATACGTGGATTTTTTTCAATAAATATTGTGAATGTGTTTTCTCATCCTTATGATTTTAATAACATTTTCTTTTCTCTAGCTTACTTTACTATAAGAATGTAGTTTATTTTATATATATATATATATATATATATATATATATATATATATATATATATATATATACACACACACACAATATATAAAATATGTGTTAATCTACAGTTTATGTTATTGGTAAGGCTTCCGGTCAACAGTAGGCTATTAGTAGTTAAGTTTTGGGCGAGAAAAAAGTTAGGTAAGGATTTTCTACTTGAAGGGAGGGGGGTCAGTACCCTTAATCGTGACATTATTTAAGGGTCAACTGTGTATTACTATAAGAAGGACAAGGAAAATGTGTAGAAAAACAAGAACTCTTTGGCAAAATAGAAGTAAGTAGGACCTCAGGAAAACTACTCTATCATCATAGAGATTATGGTAACAAAAGGGATAATGTTTGGGTGGTCAGATTCTGCCATCAACTTTAGAATAGAGTTTCAGAAACTCAAAAGAAAAAAAAAGGTAGATGTTTTCAGTTTCTGGGAACCTTCCAGTTGCTGAGACTCAGAATATTTGAAAAGCTCTTTGAAATGCTATTCTGACTATACACTCATAATGATAGTAAGAGGGACTCGTAAGAACATGTGATTACTGATATTTTGCATGGACGTGCGCAAAAGCTGAGCAGAAAACAGTGAGGAAGGTGCATCCTGCCTTTGTCTTGCTACCCGGTCTCTGTCAGCACCACGTCCCCCCTGTGCTCATCCTTTTGCCCCTTTGCAGCCCTTCCATGCTCTAGAAATAGAGAACTTTGCCTGTCACCCCGCTGCCCTGGGTTGGGGGGTGGGGGCTCCTCCAGACCTGTACCTAGAAATCTGGTTCTCTGTCTAGAAAGCTGGACCTCTTCACAGAACCGTGCACTTGACACAGGGCCAGTTGTTTTTCACAATGGAGACACTTTGAGGCATCATACAGCAAAACTGTTTCCATCAAAGCTTTGGTCACAAAAGCTGAAGAAATGTGCCTCTTTATATTCTTCTGGGCTAAGGCTCTCCCAAAGCTACTGACACACTCATAGGGACATGTATCCTACCACCTGAGTTAGCCAGCCATCTCACATCCACTGGGGCCTAAAGACCTTCTGATTTTGAGGACATTGTTTTTCAACCTCACGTAGAATACTTTCTTCAGACTGACGAAAAGCACTACCTCCTCGTCCCCTAGTGATGTTGTCTGACCTTCCAGCTATGACTTCCTCCATTCCCCTGATGTCTGCCTTCAGCAACTTTAGGCTCCATTATCTGCCCTCCTGAAAACACACCATTTTCTAGCCAATTCTAAAAGGCTCAAGCCAACATAGGCACCACAAAGAAGCAAATCAAATCTGTATCCCACAGTTGCCAGACCAGCACCCCCCACTGAGAACCTCTCCAGATGAGAGATGATCCTGGCAGGCAGCCTCCAGCCTGCTCCCCACCTGCCTCCTCTCTCATCTCTGCACCTGCCATCAGCACTTGGTGCCCCAGGGAAAATTGACTGAGTGAAGGAGCTCGTATTTTTTTTCTTCCTAATTTTTTTTTACACCTCCAGCGCCCTGTATTCCTAGATGGTCTCCCATCCAAGTACTAACCAGGCCCGACCCTGCTTAGCTTCCAAGATCAGACATAAGGCTTGTTCAGGGTGGCATGGCCGTAGACAAAGGAGCTCTTCTAATAATAACAGCACTCTGCCAGTTCCCACACCTGTGGGGATCTTGAGAGTGAGAGCATTCCTCTACACAGCTCTGGTCTATCCTACCCCGCCCCCTTTTTCTAAGCCCAAACCAGAATGGAAGATAGTATCAGGACCGACTTTCAGACACTTGTCACTTTAAGAATGAAAGTCAAAGTCCAAAGAGTAAGTTTTAAGCTCCCCAGAGGTGCTCAACACAGGGCTTGTGCTGCCGACACTGACTCTAGACTGCTTGGGATCCTGGGCATTATCTCCTCCAACACCTCTCTACCCCAGCACTGGTCACCACCAGCCTCTCTAGCTCTCTACTCAGATTGGTCTCCCTCCTTTATGACGTAGGGCTTCATTGGACTTCTGTCGACAGTATTTTTGGTCCTGATACTCTCGGTATCTCCAAATAGTCACATGGGTAATAAGACCTTGCCTGAATGCCAAACGATCACCAAAGAGCAAATGGCCCTTTCCTGGAGCCTTTGCCATCAGCTCTGCTGCCCTTTGCTGCCCTCCCCTGGCTATCAATGTCACTGCAGGTAACCTTTCAGAGCTCTAATGGCTTTCACTGATGTGCCTATTCAATAAACATTTGTTTAGGGCCATTTAGTACTATGCAGTATCAAGACACTGAGTATTCAGTCGTAAAAATACACGGTGCTTACCTTACAGAAGCACAGTCTAATAAGGAAAAGGAAAGAGAGAGAAAGAGAGAGAGAGAGAGAGAGAGAATATGAGAATATGAATATGAATGAGAATAAGACACACACACACAGAAGAGGATATGAATGAATGGGAATGAATGAATTTTAGTGTACCTGTGGAAGCCTAGATTTGTTCATCATTCCACAGACTTTACCTCCTAGCACCTTCACCTGACAAAATCCTTGGAATTGAATACCCTTCTCCTTTAAGTGGAGTTGACCTTCCTCCAGTAGTGGAGTGTGCCAGTGACATCTGCCTTTTTCCTCTCTAGTATTTTATGTTTTTTTTCATTTATAAATCAAATGTTTCTGAGTAGATGCCAAGCATTTCACCAGGTTCTAGAGATGCAGTGGGGAAATGCTAGCCCATCCACCATGGAATTTACAGCCCAGCTAAGAGGATGGGCATAAGTAAATCAGATTGCTCAATAACAGTTATGGTAAGTGTAACCTGGTGCTGTATTCTGACTTGTTTACACCTAGTGAGAGCCTTGCACAGCAAGGATAGGACATGAGATCCACGATTTTGGGGTAGAAGGAATGAACCACAGAGGAGCACAGCATATACACATGATAGGCATCTCGGGAATTGCTGAATGCATGAAAGAGGCTACACAGCAGAGGAGGCCTGAAATACATGTCCACTGTCTCCAGTGGCTCAGCTGAAATCAGCAGCTCTTCACCCACCTGCAGAATGCCCACCCATCCCGACACTTTCTTCTCTTCAACTAACTCATCTCTGGATATAGATCCAGATGTGTGAGATTATGTTGGCCTAGGCCCTTGGTAGGTTCCAGTCAAGGATAATTCAAGAGCCACAGTCCAGTATTGCAGGAGCCACATCTACTCTATTCACCAGTGTACACCCAATCCTTCCTGCAACACGTGGTTCATAAGAGGCATTCCATAATTCTGTGGTATTCGTTGAATGAATACACGGATTTTGCATAATTTTTCAAGCAGGAGCTTAGCTTCTGCAAAGAATTTAGTCATAATTGGATTCATATGATCAGTGGAAACAGCCCTTCAGTATAGCCAGAAGGGGATTTATAACTTCATCTAGTGCATTGGCCACCAACAGGGTGTAGATGCTGAGTCGTAGTGACACTACGCGTCTATCTCCAGGCCAAGGAGAGTTCAGCCATCATCAGAGATTTAAGGGTGCCCCTTTGTGCATACTGAACTCAGGCCCCCGGGGGGAGAGATCAATGTGAGCCCACTGGGCTGAGAATGAAGGGCAGCAGCAGGGGAGAGAGCAGTGTGCAGTGAGGGTGCAGGCCAGGGGTGCAGAACAACTGGGAAAACACATTCTCAAGATTTGGGAGGCAAACCTCTGCCAAGGCTGTTCTCTCTTTGATGGGTCCTAGTGGCCTTTGCGCTGGGAGTGACTGACTTTTCCTCAGATCCAGGAGGGGTGGCAACACATTTTTCTTAAAACTACAGCCAGTTTGTAATTTTGGCCTCAGACAGTAATTACAGCTGCCAGAGCTCCTTGGAGAGATAATTACAGAAAGGATTCAGCACATTCATTTTATCTACACTCTTAACCATCAATTAAATCATTACCGTCTGATCCTATTCCAGAGCCTAGAAATGTTCTGTGAATGTATAATTTTGAAGGCACTGAAGTTTGTTTTCAGATGGTTTTAAGTGAGAAATTGCCCAATTTCCAGAGCCAGTGGAGGCCCATGTGTGTGCTCCCTCGTGGAGGCTGAGCCAGGGATGTTCCGTGTCTTGTGGTGTCTTAACTCCCTGGAGGCCTGCCCTGCAGGAGGGGCCAGGCCAAATGGATTGGCAGGCAGTACCGGCTTTGCCTTTGATCCTCTACAAAGTTCATGATTTTCCAGAGGAGGATTACTACTGGGACTTAGAGGTCAGCAGCTGGGGACAGAAGGGAGGGTGGCTTGTTTGACCAAGAGGCTTGTAGGAGGATCCTCCCTTGCTGGGGTTTTACAGGGGTCCTGGGCCACCTTCCACTAACTCAAAGCCAAGCATGCGGTCTTTTCGCTGTGGGAACCTGGAAGAATGTGGTGTTTAAAAGCACAGGCTATGGAGTCCGACCACTGGGCTCACATTTTGGCTCTTCCACTTCTGAGCTGTGTCCCCGAGCAACTTTCTGAACCTCTCTAAGCTTCAGATTATTCAGCTTTTTAACAGCACAATGATAGATCCTACCACATAGAGCTGTGGTGAGACTTGGATGAGAAAATAATGTAATGTGTTTAACACAGTATCTGGCACTTAATAGGTGCTAGGTAAATTTAATAATTGATGTTATTTAACATACAAAGATGTACAGCGGAAGAAAAGAAGCAGAGGGGAGAACCAAAATGTCCAAAATGTGCTACCATGAGGCCCTATAAAAACTGTTTTTTTCCTGTATATACATAACTGTGGTAAAGTTTAATTTATAGATTAAATTAGGCACAATCTAATTAAAGAAATTAACAATAACTACTCTTATACTTTGGGGCTGTTATTAGGAAAAATAAGAGTTACTTGGACACAAACACTCTGATACCTTGACAATCAAATAACTGAGAGGGTTTCTCAGTGACTAACGGGTGGGGAGCAACTACAGTGTAGACATGTTGGACAAAGGGATGATTCACGTCCTCGGCTGGACAGGGCAGGATGGCGTGAGATTTCATCACACTACTCAGAACAGCATGCAATTTAAAATTCAGGAATTGTTTGTTAATGGAATTTTCTATTTATTATTTTTGGACCACAGTTGACCACAGGTAACTGAAACTGCAGAAAGCAAAACCACAGATAAGGGCGAACTACTGTACTTCTTTCAGATTCAACCCAAGCATAGCCTCCTGTCTGTGTATATACCTTAGTGGTAGTTCCCATAATGCTGTTTTGTTGATTTGTATTTGCTTTCCTGAATAGACTGTGAGTTCCCTGAGAACAAAGATTGTATCTCATTCACCTCAGATTCCCTGGACCTTTGTGTGGGCCCCAGCCATGAATAGGTGCTCAGTACTGGCTGAATGCGAGAGAGACAAAGGGAAGGAGGAAGGGGGCCTGGCTTCCCCCATGCTGAGCATAAGCCCCTTTCCTGACTCACAGAGTGGGGTTCCATTACAGAAAATCATTACATGATTTCAACAGATTTTCATGTTTAAACTTCTACCCACTGAAAAGCTGAATGAAAAAAAGACCTCGCTGACAATATCTCATGCTTTACCTGACAGCACAGAATCTCCATCTCTGGAGGGGCTTTTAGGGGAAGTCTATACAGTCCACAAGGAGAGAACTACAGCTGGGCTTCAGGGTCCCATGGACTTCAGGGTGTTTCACAGTACGAAGTGATTTGGTGACTTACCTTGTGAAACTGAGAAGGGACGAGACAAAGAGGCAGCAGGGGAAGAGAACAGAGGATAGAGGAGGCTGTGGCCTCCAGAAGGGCTTCAGAGCCACCTGATCCTGCCTCAAATCTGTTCTGAAAACAGCCTTTGGAGTGTACAGGCACCATACTCAGGTGCAGGGACCTGGCTTGAGACTTGGGGGAAACATCATTGCCGTTGATGGCTCTTGTGACATAAGCAGAGTGCACACAGGGACCGCGTTGGATCTTAGCTTCCACACCCAGGGCTCCAGTCCCTGCACTCGCACAGAACAAGAGCAGCAAACACCTTCTGCTCCAAAGAAGAAAGCGTCCTCTGCGTGTGCTTGTGCTGGCTTCAACAAGATGACTGCGCTTTATTTATTGCAATTTCATGCTGCGATTATCCCACTTCAATCTATGCTGAAAATGGCAACTGTACCCACTGTGTCTCCAGCGTTATGTGGCGTATGGTTTTGTTTTCTAGACTTACTGAAATCGTTTGATAAAGTGGCAGAATCTCTTCTTCTACACACACAGACTTCTCAAAATAACTCACCTTTTATAGGCCCTTCAACATAATTCTACAGTGGGTACACTGGGTTAGAGGCCTGTCTCTACAGCTTCCACGGAGATCTGAATCTCCCTCCCACCCCCAGTGTCACCACCACCACCATAAGGCCCAGCTGTGATTTCACGGTGGGATGAGTTGGCACCAAGGTGAGACATCTCCCTGACCTGGTTATTAGTGTGGGACAATGACAGGGCTTGGGGTGGAAGAGGAAATCGAAGCAATGGGGACTTTACCCTTCCTCAAAGGAAGGGGATGGCCAATGATGTTACTGGTGGTTTTGGGAAGGAGAGGTGTAGGATAGACAGGTGGTTTTACAAAAAGGTGGGGGAGCAAAGGCATTGAGGAGCAAAGCAGACAGTGCTGCCACCCTACTCCAAGATACATGGGATGTGAGGAATTGAACAGCTTTCTTTTGAGAGGGCCGCGGAGAGAGTTGTGACTTCTAGGAAGGACCAGGAATCTTTTAAGGCAAAGGATGAATGAAAGGTTTTAATAAAGAGTCAAAGATATGGAGGGTGGCAGTTGGAGAGCACCAGAGAAGGCTTGGAAATGGTTCAAAGAGGAGGTTCATTCAGGGAAAGGGAAGTACAGGACAGGATGTGGGTGACAGTAGGGAGAGAAGTGACTGGACAGTGGGGGCAGAAGGCAAGGAAGTGAGGCCTGGCAGGTTCAGTTTCAAGGAGCAAAGTCTGCCTTACCTGGAGAAAATAAAGTGACCAGGCTGTCCTGAGGATGGGAAAATAAAGCCACAACACTCTCAGACCAGGATGCTCTACCATACTTGTTTGAGAGGGGGCCTGAGCCATCTCTCACCCATGTACCCATTCATTCATTCTTTCATTCATCACCCAGTGTCCCTGAGCCTTGGGTCTAACGTGCCCCTGGCCTTCCTATCACCTTAAACCCTGCCTTCCTGACCACCAGTTCTTCTCTTACCCTGGACTGTGTGTCCATCTAACCTGTCAGTCACTGTGTCCTGCCTTCTCCCCAGTGCCAGTCATCACCCTGACAAGCCGGCATGCTGTGCCTATAACACGGTACCTCAGATTAATAATAATATCACGTTAGCTTTCCCACATCAAACAGCTGCTCTATCCAGGGCACTACGCTAAGCACTGTACATGTATCATCTAATTTAACCCTCACCCTGTGAGGTAAACAGTATTATCTCCCCAGATGAAAAAAACTGAGGCTTAACTGATTTATTCTACATCCTGAGGCAAATAAGTAGTAGATCTGGCATATTGAGGTAGATTGTATTTTTGTCCACTGTTGTATGCCCCCTTCACACTTGCAGGGGTTTTACATTCCAGTGCCTTTGCCCTTGGCCCTGTTACATGCTTTGATGGATGTGGCTGAGGTGACAGTTCCAAGTAAGGGCTTTAAGAAGCATCACATATTTTACTTACCCCCTTGAGCTTCTGGCATCTGTCATAGGAATTACCTAGGTCCTGAAGTGAGAAGGCACAGAAGTAGGCCTCTGCCTATCTGGAGCCAGGTCCTGCTGAGCCCCGCAGAGCTGCAGCCAACCTACACACCCATGAGCAAGAAATAAGTGTTTATTGTAGTTAGCAGCTAAGATCGGGGGAATTGTTATTGCGGCAAAAGCTGACTAATACAGATTTAAACTGAGATCTTTCTAACACTATATCAGTGCTCTTTTATCTCTGTGCTTCTCTGGCATAGATATCAGGGCTGTCTGGACTGGATCCAGATGTGGGACCTCTCTTCACCCTCGTGAGGAAAGGCTCTCCATCACTTCATCATCAGTTGAAGTGGGCAGCCTATAGCTGTTTCAGTTGCAGTCTTCCTTTTCTTCCCCTGCCTTCTTCCTAGAAGAAAATTAGCACATACCTACACATCTCAAATCTCTCAAACCCTTTTTTTTTCCAGTCAGGCAGCTTGGAAGAAGACGCAGCTGTATGGGTCAAACACAACTGATTTCTCACATGGTCAGTCAATTTATGGGTCACAAGGCTATGCTGGTTCTAAAAGATTTTCCCCTTCTGTGCTGTTATTATTCAGCTCAATTAAGAATATAAAACTAAAACAGTACCTAAGAATTTTCTGCAAAGTTCCTTTGTTTTCATCCTACTGGCACTGATTCACTATCCCTCATGATCTCATTTTCCCAAATGATTTGTAATGTAAGTTTTTTGCTAATTTACTTTCAGTTGTTTTGCTTCTGCTGTTTCTTTCCCCACCTAATCATCTGTTTCAATATAACCATAATTTTCGAAACCAGTAGGATGTGCAATGAACAATAGGCAGAAAAATTGATTAACTGAAAGCCCTTCAAAAAAAAAAATCCTAAAAGCTAATGGAATACTCTTTTTTTTATTTCAGTAGTTATATTCTGTGGGATTTTTCCACCACTGTGTTTTTAAATGTATTCTGATAAGACTACACTTTGTAGCTGCAAAGATTTGATTCCTTCAATTTAGAACCTGATTTTCCCTAGTTAACACAAAAAGCTCTGAAGTGAAAACTTATTTTGCTTATGCAGCATTCCTTTTCTCTTCTTCTGATAAAAGAACCCCATTTTCCTTGGGGACCCACCCCTGCACCCTCCCTGTCCATGTAGTTTGGGTAGACCTAACTGCGCCTCAGCTGCAGGAGTGGCTCTCTGTCTCCCCAGGCTGTGTCCAGTTAGCATATTCAGGCATCGGTTCAGGGTGGGGATATGACCCAGTTTAGGCTCAGGAGTTTTGTAGAAACCGTCGGGAAGAGCCACCTCTTTCCTCTCAACTTGGAGTTGTGAGAAGGCAAGTATGGAGTCCTAGCTGCTCTCTTGCCATCCCAGTCATAGAACCTGCCCCAGGATGGAGCAAATCAAAAGAAAGCAGAGCTGAGAGGTGAGGAAAGTGATAATGAGTCCTGACGACAGTGTCTGAACCTCTGGAGGGAGGGAGAAGTTGATGATGTCACTCAACAGCTCAACAGATCAGAGTAGAGCAGCCAGCACCTGAGCAACACAAGAATGTGAAGAGAGAAGAGTGGGTGGCTGGAGCTTGGAGGCCTCAGATGGGGGTGTAGGATGGGTAGCTGACAGAGCACTGGCCACAGGGCCTTTCCCAGGGACAAGTTTCAGGACTGGCAGAGGCAGGCAGAGTGGCAGGACCTCCACCAAAGCTGGTCATATAGAAACTGTAGCCTGGGGCTGGGAGCAGAAACTGAGACACAGGTGGCACCGGGACCTGCAGTGAGTAGGGTGGCTCTACAAGCTATACCCAGCTCCAGGAGCTGCAAGAATAACTCCCAGTCCCACCTAGCATGGAGCTGGGGCTTCTGCTGAACTCCTTGATGTGGGAGGTGCTGTGGGAGCCTCAGGAGCTTTGGGCCTTGGGAGGTGTGGAATGGCACCAATGCCCAGTGCCTCCTATTGAAGTTTATTTTTCTTCACTGCTGTCTCATTATTTATCATCTATCTACCTATCTATCCATCATCTATCTATCTATCTATCTATCTATCTATCTATCTATCTATCTATCTGTCTATCTATCTATCATCATCTATCTATATCTCTCCCTCTATTCTTCTCTTTCTCTCCTCCTCCTCTCTCCATATTCTCATTTGCCTCTTTTTTCCCCTTTCTTCCCCTTTCCCATTTTCACAAAATAGGACCTTTCATTTTCCCATCTTGGGTTGGGTGCCCACCCTCAGTCCTAACAGCTGAGGCAGTGGGTGTGGGGGAAAGAGAGGATTAAGAGAGACTCATTGCTGTGGGTGAGGACACTGCAGATGTTGGGGAGGGAAGTATTGTCACTGTGAGCTGGGAAAACACCCCTCCTATCCCCACAGCTGGCCATTGGCATATATATCATCAGTTCCCACAATTGTCTTCAGCAGTCCTGGTCTCTGCACATTTATTCAGCCGGCATTTGCTGAGCACCAGCCATGTGCCATGTGCTATTCCAGACACTGGGTGTGCAGTGTTGAGCAAGGTAGGCAAGATCCCTACCACCATGGAGCTTGCGTTCTGGTGGAAGGAAACAGACAAATCACAAACAAACAGAAAATAGGGCATGATAAGTTTGAGGATGCAGATGCAACAGAGAGATGTAATAGGAATGAGTGGGAGCTCCCTTTGTGTTGGGGGGTTGGGAAAGTGACACTAAACAGAGACCTGGAATAAGAAGCAGACAGCTGAGCGAGGACCTAGGAAGAATGGAGATAAGACAGGTGGGTTGAGACGCAGGAGTCCTTAGGAGTTGGGGCCAGGGCAAAGAGGCGGCTGTCCTGGTGGTTCTGGTCTTCGCTCCTTATCAGGAGCACCAGGGGAGGGGAGTTGAGCTCATCCTGTCCCCTCTGCTGACTCATCTTGCCTGACAGGCCAGGAGCTCCCAGCGGAGCTGTGAGAGCCCAGCTACCCCACAGGTAACACCAATGCCTAATGCATCCAAGGATGGCCACACTTTTCCAGTCCTTGCCACACCTTTGGTCACTATTTTCTTATCCCCTTCTTTCCAGACCCTTAATAAAAATCTAAATGCTCAGGTTCTACCTGACCAGAGCATCCACCCTCTGTGTCTGCCCTGAGATGGCTTCCTCTTCTGACATGGCTCCATGATTCCCAAAAAGTGTTTGTCTATCTCTGCCTCACAGGCCCCTATTGGTGCTTACCCTTCCTGCTCCCAGCTGCACTCCAGGTTTCTCTGCTGGTCATCTGCCAATAGGAAACTGCCAGCAAGGAACATGCTTTATACCATTATACAGAATAGTATAGCCTCTCATGATCTTAGCTCCTCAGGGTAGGGTAGGATCTGGGCTTTATTTCTTATCATCTAAGCCACCCCCCACTAGTCCCCCAAAGAGCTCTCCCCGCCATGCCATGCAAATTGTCCTACAAGTGGTTCTTTTCTCAAGACACCTGGCACAAGGGAGGCATGAAGCTGAAATCATTGTTCTCTCCACTTGCCAAGTAGCACTTGTGCCTGGAGGGGTTCCTGTTTCTAATTCACACAAAGGCCCAATGTTATTAGTATTGTGGAGAGATACATTCATGGCCTACTAATAGTCATACTTTTTAGAAGAGAGCACATATTCATATAAGAGAAAATTAATTGTGCTGATAGATTTTTTTTTTGACATTGTGAGAACCTTTGAGATGAAAAGCCAATAGTAGGAATAGTGCCAATAACGTTAATATTGTTAATAACCTACCAATATAACAATATGAGCCTCCAAATCTCTGGGGAAAGAAGTTTCTTATGTAATACCCTCTTTTCAAACAACAAGTAACATTTAAGGATCTCTCTCTGTCTGTCTGACTCTCTTCCTCTCAGACAAAAGTAAGCTCTGACATTATGTTTTTAAACTTACCATGTATTTGACTTACCAGATAATGATCATCAGTTCTCAAGTATTTTTCTACTGAGGACTATCAATTTTATTGATAAGTCTGTGATGTCAAAAGGAAAGGAGAGGATATTTTTCCCATTTAGGGATGAAGAAGACCTGGGATGCTGAGCATGTTAGCATAAGTGCACAATGTCAGCATCAGGTCAAAGTTGAGGTTTTCTAGCTGATTTGGGCTCTTCGCAGACTTTGGCTACAGGTAGTGATTAAGCCTTTCCTCTGTGGTCCATAGAGAGGTTTCCAGTATGGGATGGTCCAAGGAAGGAAGGGACAAGACAATGTGAGAGTGCCCAAAGGAGGATTAAGTCAGATACAGTCTGCACACAGCTCCTCACAGTGGGTAGAAGCACCCAGAAGAGAGACACAAGGTACCCACCCATGCAGCAGGTTGGGTTCTCATGTCGGGCAAATGAGAACTAGAAAACATTGGAGTCTTGCTTTTTAGCCATCAAATGCCCACCATTCATAAGTGGCAATGGTGATATCTTGAACAGTGATGTCAGAAGCATGGTGGCATGAGGGGTCTCCCCTGATCTCTCTCAAAATTACAACAAACTGAACAATTACAATCCAACAGACAACAGATAACACTCAGCCTAGTATACAGAGATGTCTGAGAAATCTGCACATCATAGCGCCTGAAGGTGGGTGAAACCTGTGAGGAAGAGAGGAGGAAAGGGAGGGGAATGGGACTGTGCTAGAGACTGGTGCTGCTGGCACAGCCCACAGATCCAGGCAAGACATGTGTGGTCCTCTTTGAAGCCCCTAACAGTTCTGCCTGAGTGATCAGCATGTTCTACACAGTGGAGCCCAGTGACCAGGGCAGAGAACAGGGCAGAAAGCTGAGTTACAAAGCCTGGCTGCTTCCTCCCACTATCCCAGAGTACACCCCTCACCCCAAGATCTAGCACCAAGCCCCAGGGGAAACTTCAGCAATGAGAAGCAAAACACACACTGTAACCAGTCCCAGTGACGGGATGGAGATACAGAAGCAAGGAAAATTGAGGGCCAGCAATTCTGGAAGAAAAACAGCCACAGATATGCTGCTGGCTTCTCTCAGTCCACCCTCGACCCTCTAACCAGTCGACTGATTCGGAAGGAAGCAGCGGGGCATTGCATCTGAGTGTCGGGGCAGTACCAGAACTTCAGGGGCTTTTCAGAGGCCCAGACCACCACCACTGTTCACATTCTACCATGGGGGTGGAGCCCTGGGACCAAGGTGACCTGGTCACAGAGGAGACACACATCTCCCTAAAGGATAAAGGGCATTTTTTATCTCAGCCAAGAACCAGGAGGCTTGGGCAGTGCAGAAGGCTTGGGTGCCACCTACTAGAAAACAAAAGAAAAACTTCTTATCAATAATAAATTTTCTATTAAAAGAAAAAGCAGAGTATATTCCCATTAATGCCTAGGCAGAGAAATAGTCCATCAAACACTGAACAACCAAGGCGACAAGGCAGTTCAGAAATAAAATGAAAAATCTCCAGAAAACGAGATTAAAGATATAGCAATATGTTATTTAAATGACAGAGAATTCAAGATTGCACTTCTGAAAAAATTTGACAAGATGCGAGAAATTCCAATTTACAGTTCAATGAACTTAGAAACAAAATTAATGAACAACAGGAATACTTTACCAAGGAGATTGAAACTCTTCAGAAAGAACCAAATAGAACTTCTAGAGCTAAAGAACTCATTTAAAGAGGTGAAGGATGAAATAGAAGCTTAGGAAATTGAGCTAACCAGATGGAGGAAAGAATTGGTGATATCAAAGATAGAAATTCTAAAATGGCACAGAAGGAAGAAGAGAGACTTGATAGTGAAGAAAAAAAAAAGGAAAGAACTCTACAAGAGCTATCTGACACATCAAAAAAAGCAATATAAGAATAATGGGTATATCAGAAGAGGGAAAGTAGAACACAGAGCATATTCAAACAAATAGTCAATGAGAATTTCCCAAACTTATGAAAAGAACTGGATCCTTTAATCTAAGAAGCAAACAGAACACCTAATTATCTCAACCCAAAAAGACCGTCTCCAAAACACATTATATTAAAATTGTCAAAAATTAATGACAAAGAAAGGATTCTCAAGGCAGCCAGGGAAAAGAAGATGGTAACCTATAAAGGAAAACCCATCAGATTATCATTGGACTTTTCAGCACAAACTTTACAAGCTAGGAAGGAGTGAAACCAAATATTCCAACTACTGAAAGAAAGAAATTATCAACCAAGAATAATATATCCAGCAAAGTTCTCCTTTAGATATAAAGGAGAAATAAAGAATTTTTCAGACATACAAAAGCTGAGGAAATCTTTCACAACAAAAACTGCATTACAAGAAATATTGAAGGAGTTCATTCTACCTGAAACAAAAGGACAAAAAAGTAAACAGCTATAAGTAAGATGACTAATAGGCAGCCAGGAACAGGAAAGTGCAACCCTTATGAAAACAGGGTATTATAAGCTTAAATCTTACATAATGGTTAAAGAAAGGTAAAAACAAACAAACAAACAAACAAACAAAAACCTTAAAAAAGAGAAGAAGACAACAGCTACTGCAACCTATAAATGAATGTACAGCATACATAGGGATAATTCAAGACAATAAAAACAGAAAAGGGAAGGGAGTAAAGATCTGAATTTGCAAAGGTGAATGGAAATAAGAGACAGAAGAAAAAGGACTACTATATATTTGAAACTTTCCTTTATATAAACTTAATGGCAACCACATAAAATAGATCCGGAACTGAAACACATAACATAAAACAAGAGAGAACGGAGGGGAAAACCATAAAACACCACCAAATTAAAATAACAGACAGAAACACAAGGATGAAGAAACAATGGAGACAATGAGCTACCAGAAAAAAAAGATAAAATGGTTGTAGGAAGACCTCTTATTTCAATAATCACCCTAAATGTAAATAGACTAAACTCACCAATAGAAAGGCACAGAGTAGCAGATTGGATCTAAAAGCAAAACCCAGTCTTTTGCTGCCTTCAAGAAACCCAGCTCAGCCACAAGGACAAATATAATAGGCTCAAAAGGAAAGGGTGGAAAACGATACTGCAAGCAAGTGGCATCCAGAGAAAGCAAATGTAGACATACTTATATCTGACAAAATAGACTTTAAGATTAAAAATATAACAATAGACAAAGATGGACATTTCATAATGACAAAAGGGACAATATAGCAAGAAGACATATCACTTATAAATATATTTTTTCCCAGTCAGGGAACACCAAAATATATAAAGCAACTGCTAACAGAACTAAAGGGAGAAACTGACAAAAACACATTATAGTAGGGGATTTAAATATCTAATTGTCAGCTATGGATAGATCATCTAAGCAGAAAATCAATAAGGAGAAATCAATAAGGAGAAAACAACATTAAACCAGTTGAACATAATAGACATTTATAGAGCCTTTCATCTCAAAACAGTTTATGTATTCTTTTCTAATGCACATGGAACATTCTCAAGGATAGACCATATGTTGAGACACAAAACTAACCTCAACAAATTCAAGAAAATTGAAATCATACCAAGCATATTCTCCTACCGTAATCTTTGAAACTAGAAATCAACTTCAAAAAGAAAGCGGAACAACCACTAATATGTGGAGATTAAACAACATGCTACTACAGAACAACTGGGTCATAGAAGAAATAAAAGGAGAGACCAAGAGATACATAGAAACAAATGAGATCGACAGTACAACATATCAAAACTTTTGGGACATAGTAAAAGCTGTAATAAGAGGAAAGTTCATATTATTACAGGCCTATCTCAAGAAATATGAAAGATACCAAATAAACAACCTTACATTATATCTTTAAAAACTAGAAAAAGAAGAACAAATGAAGTCCAAAGTCAGTGGAAGGAAGAAAATAAAAATTGTAGCAGAATTAAATGAAATTGAGAACAAAAGGTAATAGAAAAAAATAATGCAACAAAGAGCTGGTTCTTTGAAAAGGTTAATAAAATTGACAACTCTTGGCTAGACTCACTAAGGACAAAAGAGAAAGGACACCAATAAACAAAATCAGAAATGAAAGAGGAGAAGTTACGACAAATATCACCAAAGTACAAGGGATAATACAAGAATACTATGAAAGATTATACACCACCACCAAATTCAATAACCTGGAAGAAATGGACAAGTTCTTAGAAATATACAACCTTCCTAGACTGAATCATGAAGAACTGGAAAATCTAAATAGACCAGTCAGCAGTAAGGAAATTGAAACAACCACTAAAAACCTCCCAAAAAGTAAAAGTCCAGGATCAGATAGCTTCACTAGTGAATTCTACTAAACGTTCAAAAAAAAATTCTCACACTTTTCCAAAAATTTGAAGAAGAGGCACTACTTCCTAACTCATTGGTAAGGGTAAAAATCATATGATCGTATCAATAAGTGCAGAAAACGCATTTGCAAGATACAGCATCCTTTTATGATTAAAACACTAAAATTGGTACAGAATGACAGTACTTCAACATAATAAAGACCATAAATGTCAAACCCTCAGCTAACATCTTACATAATGGTGAAGAACTAAAAACTTTCCCTCTGAGATTAGGAACAAAAGAAGGCTGTCTGCTATCACCACTATTATTCAGTATAGTGTTGGAAGTCCTAGCTAGAGCAATCAAGCAAAAGAAAGAAATGAAAGACATCCAAATAGGGAATGAAGAAGTCAAATTGTCACTTTTTGAAGATGACATGATTTTCTATATAGAAAACTCTAAAGACTCCACCAAAAAACTATTAGAAAGAATAAACAAATACAGTAAAGTTTCAGGATATAAAATCAATGTATAAAAATCCATAGTGTTTCTGTACACTAACAATGAATTTTCAGAAACAGAAATGAAAAAAAAAAAACAATTCCATTTAAAATTGCAACCAAAAAATAAAATACCTAAGAATAAACCTAATAAAGCTTTAGCGTACCATACACTAAAAAATATAAGACATTATTAAAAGAAATTTAAGAAGAGGCAAAGAAATGGAAAGATATTTCATAGACTAGAAGAATCAACATAGTTAAAATTACCTTATTACATAAAGCATTATACAGATTTAATGCAATCCCCATCAAAATCCCAATGGCATTTTTTAAAGAAATAGGAAAAAAGATCATCAGATTTGTATGGAAACACAAAAGACCGCAAATAGCCAAAGCAATCCTGAGAAAAACAGAACAAGGCTGGAGGCATCACTCTGCCTGTCTTCAATTATATTACAGAGCAACAATAATCAAAACAATATGGCATTGGCAGACCACAGACACACAGACCAATGGAATAGAACTGAGAGTCCAGAAATAAACTCCCGTATATATGGGCAAATAATTTTCAACAGAGGAGCCAAAAACATACAGGGGAGAAAGGAAAGCCTCTTCAATAAATGGTGCTGGAAAAATTGGAAAGCCACCTGCAAAAGAATGAAACTAGACTGCTATCTGTCACCATGTACCAAAATTAACTCAAAATGGATCAAAAACCTGAATATAAGACTCAAAACAACAAATTGCATAGAAGAAAACATAGGTACTAAACTCATGGATCTTGGTTTTAGAGAGGATTTTATGAATTTGACCTCAAAGGCGAGGGAAGTAAAAGCAAAAATAAATGGATAGGACTATATTAAACTAAAAAGCTTATGCACAGGGAAAAAAAATCAACAAAACAAAGGCAACCAACTGATTGGGAGAAGATATTTGCAAACAATGCTTTTGATAAGGGCCTAATATCCAAAACACAAAGAACTCATACAACTCAACAAAGAAAAACCGAAATCCAGTTAAAAGACCTGAACAGACACTTCTCCCAAGAAAACATATAGGTGGCCAACAAACATAGAGAAGATGCTGAACTTCACTAGCTGTAGAGAAATGCAAATCAAAACCACAATGGGATACTATCTCACACCTGTAAGAATGGCTGTTATCAACAGGATAAGTAATAACAAGTGTTGGAGAGATTTTGGAGAAAAAGGAACTATCATACACTGCTGGTTGAAATGTAAATTGGCACAGCCACTATGGAAAACAGTGTGCAGGTTCCTCAAAAAATTAAGAATAGTCTTACCATATAACCCAGCAATTCTTCTTGTTATTTATCCAAAAAACTTGAAAACATTTATCCACAAAGATATATGTACCCCAGTGTTCAATAGGAGCATTATTCACTATAGCCAAGAAACGGAAGCAACTGAAGTGTCCTTCAATAGGATAAAAAAGATGTACATATATACAGTACAATATTACTCAGTCATAAAAATGAAATACTGCCATTTGCTACAACATAGATAGATCTTGAGATTATCATGCTAAGTGAAATAAGTCAAACAGGAAAAGTTGAGAACCACATGATTTCACTCATGTGGGATGTAAGACTGAAAGCAATAAACAAACATGACAAACAAAACAGAGACTCATGGACATGGACAGTGGATTAGTGGTTACCAGAGAGAAGGGAGGAGGGGGAGGTCGATAGGGGAAAAGGGGCTCAAATATATGGTGACGGAAGGAAATTTAACTTTGGGTTGTGAACACACAATGCAATATACATGTGATGTGTCATTGAATTGTACACTTGAAACCTATATGATTTTATTAACCAATGTCACCTCAGTAATTTTAACTAAAAAAAAATTTAAGTTCATAGATGAACAAATCTAGTACCCCTTTTATTGTACATTATTGTACAGGGTCCACTGGGGGTTGGGAGGCAGATATATGACTCTTCATTTCCAATCTTCTTGGTATTTATATTTGTAGCTCTGTTATTTTTCAGAACTCTATTTGACCCTTTTCAGGAAATGCTGAATTTAAACACTATGATCCTTTTGGGGAACCAGCCAATTAAAGTTCTTAGAAGCCAAAGCCAACAACTCCCTCTACATCTTCACTGACCAGCACTTCCGCAGGGCCAGGGTGATGGGACTGTCAAGGCAAGAGGGTGCTTCAGCCATCCCACATGGTCGCTCAACTCTGGTTTCCCTGCTCTCCTGTGTGCACTGCAGTCCAGTCTCTAGACTGCTTCCAGGGTACCCCTCCCCTACTTAAAATCCTTCGATAACTGCCCTTTGTTCAGAACCAACTTAGCTTCCTCATCTTGGCAACCAGGGCCCTTCCTCCGTCTCTTCCTTGCACTTTATGTTGAGGCCATGCCGTACTACTGGTGGTCCACACCATGCTTTCTATTCACCCTCATGCCCTTGCTCCTCCTTTTACTTTTTGTATTACCTGGCTTTGCTTGGCTAGGTCATCTTTTAAGCATTTGCTCAGCTGTCATTTTCAGGAAGCATTCTGAAGACCCTCCTATTTATTAAAAGTCTCTTGTCCATATTCTCTTCCCCTAGAACCCTTTGCCTACCTTTAACATAATATTTAGTGCCACTTAATACTATTTGCATGCATATCATCCACAGCACATCCAACTGCTCCGTGAGGCTAGAGACTCTTATTTATCATTGTGTAACCAATCCCTGGCAAAATGTTTGACACGAAGTCAGTACTGAATAAATTCTTACTGGATAGAATTACAATTTCTTCTACTTTATAACTTCAAAACTGAATGCTGATTTGTTAGATGGACTCAGCATGTCCTATTTTCACATCTACAGGCATCATGTTTCTATTAATGTATAAAAGTAACCCAGTGGTAGCTCTGAAAGCCAAAGAAGCTTTATTTTTCTTGAGCAATAAATGAACGCTACCTTCCTTCCGGCGCCTAGTTCTCTAAGTGCAAAGTGACACCCATGAGAGTTAAGACAATGCAATCAAGTTTCCAGGTGAGGCTTGTAGCAACACAAAAGCCCAGACAGTTTTCATAGGGTCTCTGCAAAAGAAACCTCTTAGTTTAAAACGGCTTGGGAGACCCATGACCATTTCCTTCAGAGAGCTCACAATCACCATACTGGCTGCATATCTCAGCGATCTTTCAAGATGCCTCTTTGCATTACCCACATTGTTTATTACATTGCAGCATTCTGTTCGAGTAATAGTCAGGTTTCCTCTAAAACAATCACTTTGCATAGAGGAATGGGGAATTCAGTCAGTTGTTTATTCATCAACAAATGTTAATTGAGTACTGAAAACAGACAAAAATTCTTGCCCTAGGAAAGCTTATATACTAATGGGAAAAACAGAAAATAAACAATATAAATGAGCATATTATGTAATATTGAAGGTAATAAACACTATAAAAAGCAATAAATTAAATAAGCAATCAGAAGTGTGGTAGTGTATTTTTTGTTGGCTGGTTGTTTGTTTGGTTTATTGGTTGGTTGGTTTCTTAAAGCAGAGTGTAATTTTAATAGAGGTAATGTAGGCCACATGGCAAATTGGAACAATTGAGTAAACACTTGAAGGAGATGAGGGAGTAAGCCATGTGGATATGCAGGCCAAGGGAACAGCCAATACATAGGCCTTAAGGAACTTTGTACAATGGACAGTGAGGAGAGCAATGTGGGGGGTACAGAGTGAGTGAGAAGGGGAGTAATAGGAGATGAGATCAGGAAGCCATTAGGCAGGGTTCAGGTTACATATAATCTAGTAGATTTTCATAAGGATTTCAGTTCATATGCTGAGATGAACAGGAAACCACTGCAGGATTATGAAGAGAGATATGACATGATCTGAAATTGCAGCTGATCCCTCTGGTTCTATGTTGAGAATAGACTGTTTAGGGGCAAGGGTGAGAAGATCCATTCAGAGTCTACTGCTGTTATCCAAATGGAAACAGTAGAGACTTGGACCAGTGTAGATGCAGGGATAATGTTGAGAAGTGATTACACTCTGGATATATTTTAGAAGGAGACCTAATAGGATTTCCTGATGTAGAGTATGACAGAACTGAAGGATGAGTCTGATGTTTTGGGCCTGAGCAACTGGAAAGATGGAGTTGCCATGAAGTGAGCTGAAGAAGACAGCAAGCAGGGCAATCAGAATTTGGACCTACTAAGTGTGAGGCATCTATTGGATCTCTACAAGGAGGCACAAAGTGGCAGTTAGATGCAAAAATCTAGAGTTCTGGAGAAAGGTCAATCCATAGTTTTAAAGATGGTTAAGATGTAAATGAAGAAGAGAAGAGGTCCAAGGCCCCAAAACTGGGACCTTTCAACACAAAGTTAAGGAAAAAAAGAAAAACAACAGAGACTGAGAAGAAGAAAGTCATTGAAGTAGTAAGAAAACCAAGAGAGGGTCCAAAGACAAGGGAGAATAAATTGTTTCCAGGAGAAGGGAATGATCAGATCTGTCAGATGTTAACTAATAGGTCAAATAAGATGAGGACTGAGAACTGACATTGACTTTATCAATGTGCTGAGTATCGGTGACACGGAATACTCAGTTAAATAGTGCGCCCCCAATTTCCTTCTACCCAGAACCTCAGAATGTAACCTTATTTGGAAATAGAGTCTTTGCAGATGTATTTAGTTAAAATGAGCCATACTGGAGTGGGATGGTCCCTGAATTCAATAACTAGTAAACATCTCAAAGAAGGATATGTGAAAACACAGGGAGAATGCGGTGTTTGACGATGGAGGCAGGAATAGGAGTGATGTAACTACAAGCCAAGGAAAGCTAAGGCTTGCCTGCAACCACTAGAAGCCAGGAAGAGGCAAGGAAGGATCCTTACTTAGAGCCTTCAGAAGGAGCATGACCTCACTGACACCTTGATTTCAGCCTTCTAGCCTCAAGAACTGTGAGAGAATAAATTTCTATTGTTTTTAGCCAACCAGTTCATGGCATTTTGTTATGGCAGCCCTAAGAAACTATACACTCGGTATCTTAGTCAGCTTAGGCTACCATAACAAAATGCCGTAGACTGCGTAGCTTAAACAACAGAACTTTTTTATCTCACAGTTCTGGAAGTTGGAAATCAGAGATCAGGACACTGGCATGGTCGGGTTCTGGTGGAGACTCTTCCTGGCCTGCACATGGCTCCTTTTTCACTGTCCTCACATGGTGGGTGGAGGGGTGGGGCGAGAGAGTCAGAGACAGAAGGAGGGGGAGAGAGTGAGGGGAGAGAAGGAATGAGAGAGCGTGTGAGTGAGCGAGCACACTAGCTTTCTGGTGTCTCTCATGAAGGCACTAATCTCATCATGAAGGCCCCACCTTCATAACCTCATCTAACCCTAGTTACCCTCACCAAAGGCCCTGTCTGCAAATTCCATCACATTAGGTGTTAAGACTTAAACATAAGAATTTTGGGAGTACACTATTAAGTCCATAGCACTTGGTAGAGCAGCCATTTAACATCTCTGTACCTCAATTTTCTTTCTTATCTGTAAGATATGGATAATAATAATACCCACCTCAGAGAAATGTGGCAAGGAGTGAATGAATTAATATGTGAAATATTCTTAGAATAGTGCATGCTAAATGCTATATAATATTAACTATCATAATGATTATAAATCTAATCATTTTATTTTAAAAATTGACACACTAATTTTTACTTGTTCTTTGGTTCATTCTCAATTAGCTCATTAATATGACAGATTAAATTTTCTTAAACCAAACACCAATTTCACAATTAATCAAATTCTCTTAAACATTTCAAGTGTAAATAACTTATAAATGTAACAAATAAAATTCTCCTAAGTTTTTAATCATAACTTTTTCCTTTTTCTTCCCTGATTTAGGTAGATGGAATTCTACACGTGCACATGTGTGTGTGCGCGCGCACACACACGCACACACACACAGCAGTTACAATCCAGCCTTCTGATGAGACTTCATTACTCTTTCTCATCATCTTTAATTCAGTAGTCATTTACTGACAACTGTGAGCTCTTCAAGAGTATGGTGTGCATTAGTCATTTTTGTGTTTCTAGCAGTCAGCATATTTGCCTGATGCTCAATAAGTGTTTATTGAATAAGTTAATGAATAAATATAATGAATGTAAACTTGGAGTAACAAACTCTAAATATCCTTTACTTCATCATAAGTTTTCAAGGAGTTTTTCCTTGCAGTAATGCCCTAACTTTTCTCTTTCATCTAAAAAACTATGACAGTACTCTTCTCACCTTTTGAGTGGTGCCTCACTTATAGCCCAAGTTGCTTCTTGCTTGTTTCCTATGAAGCCCTCTCAGTAACAGTGTACATGTCACACATGCCACCATTTACCACCCTTCCTCTCAAGATTGACTTGACACTGGTACTTAATACACGTTCCTGTGCTGTCTAGACTGTCCAGAACTCTTTTCTGAACTGAGAATCCTTTTTAAAGAAAGGTGAAGTAATGGAGTTGACATTCAAGTGTAGTAATTTGCCGTCCTGGGCATAGTACTTAAAGAGCATACATTTGGATCCATAAACGCACAATGGCAGATCCTGGCTCTGCCATTTACTGCCTTTGTTATTTGGTCTTTCTCAGATTCAGTTACCTCTGTGAAAATGTAATGTCTACCACAGAAGGTCAAGGTGAGCATTGAATGAGATAAGGTATGCAAAGCTCTTAGGACAGAGCAAGATGCTTGAGTGCTCATTAAGTAGTAGTTGTCATCCAAATGGACTCTTTCACTTTCTGTGTATTGCCCCAATCTCTTGACTGGAAGTATAGTTAGTTACATTCATAGTGCTTTCTTTCTTTAATATACTGATTCTGGACAGAGAGGGGAGTGAAGAATAAAGAATGACCTCTTTGGAGAAAGGGAGAAAGTAAGAATCGTATTCTAAGTGGGCATGGCATGATGTTTCATCATATATTTGCAAAGCTGTGGTGATACATGGTCAACAAAATCCTAAGGTTTTTATGCTTTTTTAAATAAAAATTTTAAATTCAAGTTTAATAATATTAAGTACATATAAGATTGAATCATGTAATGAGTCACTTCAATTTTTGACAAGGTTCTTAGTTCAAAGCCCTTAGATACTTCCTGTAATCAAAACCCATTTTCAAATTCACAGGAAGATATTATCTAATGATCCACTTAATCTTTTCATGTTCTTAATTTGGGGTCAGTTTCAGTGGCCTGTCCCACATCATCTGTCATTTTTGTGATTGAAACGTCACTTCATATTACAGTTTTCATTGGGACAGTTCTCATCTTTAGTTTCAATTCAATTTAATTCAAATCAAATTCATATGTCTCAGGACAATTGAATTCGCTTAAAATCCTCTCTGTTCAGATAAGATTGTAACCACTACTCCTGCTGATGCCACTGAACTTCCTGATACCTTCTAAATGCCTGGTGCTGCCTGGGAGGCCACTGAATCTAATAAAAAGGTCACTGCTGCTTCTGCTCACTGAAATGGGCCATGTGCCAGCCCTGGAACCAGCTGGGCCAGCCTCACGACCGCCAGTGTGGAACCACCATTGCTGTCTCTGGTCTTGATGCCACAGTATCCCCCACCATATTCCTCTTGGATCAATGCTTTTTTAAACTATAGAAAAATATTTTTATACACCTCATTTAGCAGAAATCTTAACTGAGAAACAGCTTAGATTATAAGAATTAGGAAAGGTGTTGTGATTTGCTTATTTTGTTTGGTTTGGTTGGTTGAATTTTTCCAGTCTTCTTCCCACTGGACAATAAAAAATGTGAAGTCAGAGCACAATTTCCCCTAGCCATACTCAAAATTCCCTTATCCTGAAACAGCTGGACTACTTTCCTGACACTTGACTTGTATACCTGATTTACCCTAGAAGTTTGTTTTGAAGAAGCTTCTCTCTCAAAACCCTGGTAGTGATGACCCCACCATTCCACCAGACATGTTGAAACTCCTTTATTCCATCACCTGTGGATAGCAGACCAAAAGTATTCTGGGGCCTTAGTGGCACTGTCCAGAGTAGGAAAACAAAGGATACTGGGACCAGACAGTATCAGGGCCCAGAAAACTTAATCAGCTAAAGAAGGGAGAGACCAGTAGACTACTCCACAATGTTCCCGGGGGCTGAGCTCCATTCCAGCTAATTACATGGGAGGAAACACCACGCGCGCAAAGCCTAGCTGTGCAGGTCAGATCAGAACTGTACTATGATTTGGCCATTAGTAACATGGCCTCTGCTAGTGGCATTACTGAGTATGGAGACTGGTAAAAGATTGGCTGAGGTCATGGTCCAGCCCTCTAAGTTGGCTTCACAAAAGGCCATAACAAACCAGACATAGAGGTGGTCCCTACGGCTGGGCACTTTGGGAGAGCTCTACCCAAAGCAGTTTGAATGGACTGCTAAAATGGAGAGGTACAACTAAGGTCAGAGCAGGGAAGAATAGGGTTGTACATAGAACTGAGGGGGCAAATGAGATACACATGCATGTCACTAGCCAGAGGACTTAAGAGAAATGGAATAAGAAGGTGGGAACCCATAAGTGGTACTGAATTGGACTAGAGTTTCTTACTCAGAGTTACATCATCTGGCTAGATTTAGAGTGCCTAGATATCCAAGGCAGAAACTCAGATATATAGACTGGATTTACAGAGTTAGTTTAGGAATTATGTAATCATTAAAGCTTAGACTTTGAAGTTAGAAGTCTTGAGTTCAAATCCCAGCTCTGACACTTAGTAGCAGTGTGGCTTTGGGCAAATTAATCTCTTTACACCTATGAACTGACAATAAAGAATCTTATAGGGTTATTTTAAGGATTTGAAAGTTTATATGCTAGTGCCTGGCACACAGTTGGTACTCAAAAGCTAAAGAAATATGGCACGTGGCCTAGTTGTCTAATTCCAGACTGCATTCTTTGGTAGGGCTGAGCCTGTTGACAGTTTGCCTTCCCTGATAAGGAAAGACTCAGGGACAGGTACTCTGGGCCTGTAGATTGGGGTCTCACAGCTGAGGGAAGGGGCTCTGGGAAGCAGGGCCTGATGCAGGTGCTGGGTTGGGAAGTAAAATACAACTTTCCCAGAGCATCAACTGGTCTGGCTAAGTTATATTTTAATCACAGTATAAGGTAAATATCCATTCACATTTTCCTCGAAGACTTAGAAAGGAACACCCCTTTCCCATGGATATGGGTGTTCCCACATCCAGACACATTCTGCAAAGCTAAGGGTCACAGTCAGACATGGCTTTCCCTCTGAAGTGTATGCTCTGGCTTATATTGCTTTCTCTAATAGCCTCACATGTGAATGTTTGGTCTTTGACCCGTAGTCCATATATTCCAGTTTGAGAATGTTTGCAGCTCTCCTATAGTTTATGTGTCTTTTTTTGTTTGTTTTTTTCTGTGTCCGTGGAAGTGACTCCAGTTTTATTTTTCTCTGTGACTGCAGCATTAAGTACCCTTTATCTGTACTGGGAGGCACCTCGAGTTTAAATTAAATACTGTGGAACACAAAAGATCTTGCCACTCTAAGTCTAGGGTTCCATTGAAAGAGTCTGTTCTTCACAGACTGGAAACAAGGAATGGATGGTGCAGCACTCAGACCCCCTCTATCCTCCCCAGCCTTACCTGCTACTGTTCCACTCCCCGCACCAAATTATGACAATACTTTCAGTGCACCATATGCCCTTTCCTGCCTCTGCGTCTTTGCAAAGACTCTTTCCTCTGCCCAAAATGGCCTTCCTTCCTTCTCTCCTCCTGATGGACTCCCCTTCAGCTTAAATGGCCCAGCTCAAGACTTCTCCTTCGTTTTATTTGTTCATTTGTTTTGTTCTGTTTTAGATTCCACATATAAATGAAAATTTGTCTTTCTCTGTCTGACTTATTTCACTTAGCATAACACCCCCTCGTTTCATCCATGTCGCAAATGGCAAGATTTTATTCTTTTTTTGGTGATGGGTAATATTCCACTGTGTGTGTGTGTGTGTGTGTGTGTGTGTGTGTGTGTGTGTGTGTGTATCTCACATCTTCTTTATCCATTCATCTATCGACAGACACCTAGGTTGCTTCTATATTTTGGCTTTTGTAAATAATGCTACAGTGAACATCGGGGTACATATATCTTTTTGAATTTGTGTTTTCATCCTCTTCAGATAAATACCCAAAAGTGGAATTGCTGGGTCACATGGTAGATCTATTTTTAGTTTTTTGAAGAATCTCCATACTGGTTTTCATAGTGGTTGTATCAATTTGCAGTCCCACCAAAAGTGCACAAGTGTTCCCTTTTCTTCACATCCTTGCCAACACATGTTATTTATTGACTTTTGTTAATAGCCATCTCACTGGTATGAGGCGGTATCTCATATGGTTTTGATTTACATTTCCCTGCAAAACAAAAACAGTCTCATAGAAACAGAGATCAAACTGATGATTGTCAGAGGGAAGGGGGAAGGGAGGATGGATGGAAAAGGTGAAAGAAAATATAGTCAATAATATTCTGATAATTTTTCATAGTGACAAATGATTACTAGACTTAGTGTGGTGATCACATTGTAAGGTATATAAATGTTGAATCACTATATTGTACACCCCAAACTAATATAATATTGTATACCAACTATACTTAAATTTAAAAAGTTTTTAAGTTTATCCCTCCCTTCTCTTAACTCCTACACATTTTAATGCACACATCCGTTATTCAACTTCTTATGTTTTAATTTTTCCCTCTGTAAAACCCATAAAAGCAGGGTGTATGTCTTACTCATAGAACTGTATCCCCAGCAGCCATCACAGTGCCTGGCACTTATTTGGTACATTAAAAATATATGGATAAAAACCAAAGTGTTCTTTTTTGTTTCTCCTTCCTGCAGAAACGATGACTATCGGTAAGAGGACTTCTTTGCCAAGGATACAGTAGGACAACCGTCTTACAAAGATCTTAATAACTCCCTGCCCAACAACACCCAGACGACTCCAGTGACCAAATAATCAGCTGTAACCACAGCAATAACTGGCCCTCTTTCCAGACTGGGTTTGGTGAACATGAAACGTCCAGCCGTCTTCAGGTGGCCTATGATGGTGCTGTAGGGGAAGCACATCTCTCATGGCCGTGAAGCAAGATCAGACTGGAAGAAACCGACTGATACAGTGAGAGTACTAAGAATACCTAGAGTACCAGGACTCTTGGTGATTAACATAAAGCCCTTGGTGATGGGGTCACAGCACCTGCCCTGGCAACGTCACGCTGACATGATATTATTTGCTTTGAATGCCCTGGAAGGACAGAATATTTTAAAATATATCCAGGTGCTAAATAGGCAGCAGATCTAATTCATACTAGACTACCTTTGAGCTAATAACTGTCTCCAGAAAATAATTTCACCCAAGAAGTGTTCCAGGTTTGTAAGGAATAGCCCCAGGAGAGCAATAGGATAAGCAGCCTGTTCCCCTGGAGAAAGTCTAGTGCAAGGAGGGCTAGTTCACAGCAAATTCACTGCCCCCTCCCATGCACATGGCAGCGAATACCAATTAGTTGAACTTAGCCCTCTCTTCTGCTAAACCCAGCCCCTGAGAAGTCAGGAGCCCCAACACTGTTTTCTAGATAGCCATAAGCCAGTTTCTTTCAACTGGTGTTGGCATTAGAATGAACATTAAATGTCATCCCCCTTTAGAGAGGCATACACCTCAAATGTGTAAGCATTCTGAAATACCCTTCCCCAGGCACATTTCTCCACTGAGGGAGCAGCCTCAGAAATAGATGTACCATTGTGTGAGCTGAGTTCATGAGAGAGAACACAGCTGTTCCCTGAATGAAGGCACAACTTTTAGGCCTTCCTGGCCTGAGTGCCTTCTGGGGTATTTCCGTATGCAATGACCCAGAGGCATAGGCTCGGGTAGCCACAGACAGGTTTTCTTTTCACTTCCAGAAACATACATCACTCTCATAGCACTTGGGGAATGGAAATACCTACAAAAGTGAAGGTCAAGGGCTCTCCCCGGGTATCTCATTCATTACTCAGCTTCCTTTGTGACCATATCAGCCAAGCCACTGCCAGCTGTATTTCTCATCCTCATTGCTTCTGCCTCCATATAAATGAAACCAAAGGCCTCAGCATACCCTGGGAAGGGGCTGTTACCTAGTGGTCCTCTCCCATGATGGATGCAAGGTACCCTATCCACACATTTTTACCACTACTCCAAGATAACATTTCCATTTTCATACAATCCCTTTGCAGCAAAATCCAGAATTGAATTGTAGTTTACCTTCCTAGGAAGCTCATTATCTTCATTCGAATTAACATTTCAATGCGAGACTCACTGGGTGGAAGCAGGATCATTGCAAATCTTCAGAAAGTTCTTGTTGCCACAGCTGTCTGGTACAAGAAACTACTCCCATACTGAATCTCAAAAAGATGGAGGTCATTGGTTGTGTGAGGCAATGTTACTACACTCCAGCTTCATGTGTTCCTCAGCCTACCTAATTCATTTTCATCTCTAATTGGCTTTTAGTCTCCTGAATCCAAAAGGAACCCAAAGTTCTGCCTAGATTCGATGACATGAGAAGAATAAAACTTTCTTTACCCAAGGTTCTTCTATGCCTATTCCTCCCCATTAAGGCATCCTCCACCATACCAGTGTTTAGGACCAAAGCATAAAAGAGTAGTGCCAGCAGGATAGAAATATCATCTCCAGAGCCAGGCAGATGAGCCTAGAAGAATTGATCCCAGAGAAACCAGACTGGCCCCAACAGATATCAGGCAACCATCCCAACAAACTTTGACATATCCATAGCACTGGAAGCATGGGTAGGAGATCCTGGGGCAGCTGTGCCTATTGTTCCCCCCTGAAGATCTTCCTGCCCAGAAACCTAGCAGCCCTGGGGTACTAATGAGTATGCTACTGGTTTGTTGGTATAAAACAGAAGGTGGTTTTCTAGGGGCCAGCAGGTAAAAAAAAGCCTACCCACATGGCAGGCAGGGGCTTCATGTCTGGAAAGCTTTGCCTAGCTAGTCCAGCTGTGGCCAGAGGCCAGTTATAAATTCGAACTCCCTGAGCCCATCTGTAACTCTGTCTCTGTTCTCTTGCATTGTTTGGTTTCTCTTTAGTTTCCTAGTAAATGTTCCTTTTGAAAATTCCAACCTTGTCTCATTGAACTTGGGGGGAAAGGCGTCCAACATGTATTCAGATAGAGAAGGAAATTAAAGTACCTTGAAAAAATAGAAATGGCAGTGGAAAAGGGAAACACCCTGGTGAGATCTTAGAAAGAGGCCTTGGGGAAAGCTGTCTCCCCCATCCACCTGACACTGATATCTCAGCCCTTTCTTGGTGCCCTTGTCTTCAAGGAGATCTGCCGGATCAGTGTTGCTGCAAAGGCATCTTCCCAGCCCGTAAACTGGACACATTCAGCAGGCGACGTGATGTCCAGAAAGTACACTGGTGCATGACCAGAGGAAGAATGGGGGAGGGGAGGGAAAGCAGTGGTTTCCACAATTTGGATGTTTTCAAAATGCGCAACAATCATGACTAAATGGAAAGATTTAATCCTCAGGGTCATCAATAGAACTACATTTCATGTGAAGAGAATAAAGTCACACTCTCATCCTTAAGCCAAGGAGACTGACAAAAGGTTTATATGGAAAATGTCTTGCTATCTCATGGTCTGTTCTGTGATAGTGGGAGTTCCAGTTTTCTATTGCTGCATAACAAAACACTACAAGCCTAGCAGTTTACATAGAAAGTTATTATCGCTCCTGATTGTGTGGGTTGGCTGGGCTTGGGTGATTGCTGTCTCTTGGAGTCTCCTGGTTGCCACTGGGTGGCACGTGAGTTTTGTATCCTCTAAGTGCCTCACCAGGTGGGATATTCGTGATGGATTTTTTAATGCACATTCTGGCTTCTCCACTGGGATGACTAGAACAGCTGGAGGCTGGTTGGGCATCTCTCTCCACATAGTGTCTTCACCTGGCCAGCTGTGCTTCCTCACAACATGGAAGTCTCAAGGTAGTTAGACTTCTTATATAGTGGCTGCCTTCCCCCAGAGCTAACATTTGCAAGAGGTCCCAGTAGATGCTGCAAGTTTTTTCTAAGTACCCTCTGAAGTAACAGAGTCATTTCCACCACACACTATTGGTCAAGAGCAAACCATAGGGCCAACCTAGATTCAAGGGAGAGGTATTACACAAGAATGGAATATAAGAAGGTGTGGTTCATTGGGGCCACTTTGGAGATAGTGGGATAGGAGTTGGGGAGGGGTGTCACTGAATCAGAGGGCTTCCTAGCTAGCTGTCACTTTAAAAGTACATGGAATATTTAACATACACAAGGGTAGAGTGAGGGGGCAAGTAAGAGCCAGAGGAGGGAAAAAGGCTCTCCTGGACACTTAAATAGAACATGAGTTAAAGAAAGGCAACTAGTTATGAGTGATACAGAGCTTACAATGTCACAAGAAACCCTGCAGGAAAAACATGATTGTTATTTTTCTAATGACTGCTCAAAAACATTAGCTGGATGCTTCCCCCCACCACCTCTGAGCCAAAGTTAAGATGCACACAAGACACTTCCATGCTTGGAAATATACTTAGAGATGAAAATGCTAGGTATGCCAAGTAGAGGTTGTCCCTTTTCTGAAGACTTCAGAAAGAATTATTGCAGCCAATTTAGAGAGGGATTTTATGAAATCTAGCTCAAATGAGGTTAACTCTGCCAGTTGTCTCATCTCATGAGGTCCCCACATCACTAGTGTTGCCATGGTGCCTTCTCCTGTCGCCCCTCTCTCTCAGCAGTCCTGCTGTATGGAATAGTCAGAGACCAGTCCACTTATCTTCCTTCCTCCCTGGGCTCCATCTAACTCAGCCACCTTGCTAGAACTTTCAAACCAAAGTTATAGAAAGTGATTTAATGAACTGAGAAAAGGACATAAAACATGAGTGTGCATATGACCAAAAGCAATGTCTGCAGTGTGTGCAATCTGTATGTGGATCCTGAGAATCCTGCAGGCCGTTCAACTGCCCATGGCCACTGAGGGCTATTGGGAGTGTCCAGCCTGGAAGTGCCCTGGAATTGCCATGCACACTCAAGCCAGAGAGATTGGCCTCACCTGTTGCTTTAATGTTTGATTTTAGAGCCCTGCAGAATATCTCTTACGTGCAGGGTTCCTGAGCTGGTTGTTGATGCAGAGCACAATCAGAGGCTAAGGGTGGCCAGTCAGACCTCCCTGAAACTCAGGTTTTCTCACTCATGGGCCTTCTGAGTCTCCCCCCTCCAATTCTCTCTTCCAGCCAAAGAGAGGTGATACCCCTCAATATCTCTTAACAGTCACTTGTGGTTTCTTCCCCAGCCACACACCTCATGATGCCCACCGTAAAAGTGCTGCTTGACACCTTATTTTTTAAGACAGATAAGCCATGGGCAGTACTCAAAGAATTCTAATGTGCCTCTGAGATGCCCTTTCTCGAGAAGAGACCCAGATGAGTGGGGCCCTTTGCTATGTAGCACATTCTTTATCCACCTCCATATGAAACAGGCTGACTTTCAGGAAAGAAGTGAAATAGTAAAGTGAAGGAAAAGAAAATATTTAGGAAGAAAAATTGCCTCACCAACTGAGGAAGTATCCCAGGGAAACCCTGTAGGACAACTTCAAGAAAAACAGGAAAAGAGAGCGTTGGCTAATATTCCAGGAGCTGCAGGAAGTGAGCCCTGGTCCTCATCTCTAAACTCAGATGTGAGGCAAACAGAAGCTCTGTGCAGTTGCATGGACCTGTCTTCAATGTCGATGATGTCAGATATAAAGCTCCCTTTGCTCAGTCTCCCAGGAAATTAGACCAACCCCCTCCAAGGAGTACCTCTTCCTCCTCCATTCAAAAAGCTTACTTGTCACTTGGCTCCTTGGGCATATGGGCTGCAAAATTAAACCAGCAGCATAATCATCTCTGTCTCTTCACTCCCTGGCATCTCTTACTATGTCCAGGAGCTCTAGGCCTGGTCAGGACTAAGAACTAAGATTGAAGATGGCCCCTAAGGCCTCAGAGGATCGGGAGACAGCCCTGAAGTCCAACCACCGGGCTAAGCCTCAGTGGCATCAGCATCCTCCAGCTCATCTACAGGCCAGCTGGTGTACCTCCTCCAGGTAGATAAGAGAAGAACAGGCCAAAAGGACCTGGGTCACAGAGGCTTTCTCCTTAAGTCATTGCTATCTCCTTCCAAAACTTTATAGTAAGACAGATTTCTCTATGAAGGCTGGGTAGGCATTACCTGACAGTTAAAAGTACATTGGTCAACATGTAGGTTATTGATGATAAACAACACTGCATCTTATCGTTTCTAATGCATGGTATCATTTTTATCCATTTTATTTATTTATTTATTCATTCATTTCTTTCTTTCTTTCTTTCTTTCTTTCTTTCTTTCTTTCTTTCTTTCTTTCTTTCTTTCTTTCTTTCTTTCTTTCTTTCTTTCTTTCTTTCTTTAATACAACTTGTGATTCCAAACAGTAAAGTAAGAAAAAAAAGTTAGTATCTTCTTGGCTCAGTACTAAATTCATTATAGTTATTATTTCAGTAAGTATCCTTTGTATTAAAGCTATTTTCAAACCAGCATTTCTTATAGTAATATTCATGGTGTTTCCTATCAAGTGAACATCTCCAAGACAGTGACATTTTCACAAGTTAGATAAAATTCTTTTTGCATGGCGAAAGTATCCAGATTTGAATTTATGAAAGGCAATTTCTCTAATTCACCAAACTCAAGGTTTTAGATAATATAAAATAATTTATTCAAATACTTGAAGATACTTGTATTCAGGGCTTTAAAGATGAGCTTATGGACTATGTAAACTCATAAATAAACCTTCCAGAAACGAATTTTACCTTCATCCCAAAAAAGTAATGATTTTAATACATATTTTCCCTCAAGGAATTTTGGAACTAAATTAAAATTTTAAGCCTAAAATAAACCCTTACTTTAAAGGTGTACTAGGTAAGAGCTCAATAAAAAAAAAATTTAAAAAAAAAAAAAAAACATTGCCATGAACTGTACATTTCTTATAGGAAAACCAACTTCATTATCCCTGCCTGTGTGTCTACAAAGTCAGATTGGAACTTTGCTGAGGGCTCACTGGGCCTGCTGGATTCAGCAAGGCTCATGAACCTTTTCAGACAAATAGAAAATCTGCATTATGGCCCAACATATGGTCAATATTTTTAAACTGTGCTTCCTGGATGAAAAGTGTGAATACATAAAGGTTTTATTGAGAATAAGACCCAGGCAGTCCTGGGCCAAGCCCCTGAAGAGAAACAGGGTGGCTGAGCCACCATATAAAATGGAAGAAGAACAGCTATATGCTATTTTCCAAACTAGAACTCAAAAGTACTTCTAAAGTACTTCAACCAAAGTAAATATCTTTCTAAAATATGTATTGATTTTACTTTGTTCTCTGCAAAGTCAAGTGTCTCACTATCTTGAATAGCATTGATAAGTTTTGAAAGAATTGCATTTGTTTGAGTAAAACTAACAAGAAGACATTTAAACCTTGCCTTCTAGTGTTTTCCAAACTTGAAATCCATAGGAAGCTTCCTGGCTGACCTGCTGTGGTGGATCCCAGCCCTGCCCAGTGCTGTTAACACCTGCCAGCCCTTTCCCAGCGCCTCCCTGGCCCAGCCAGACTCAGTGCTCGCAGCAGTCCCCGTAGCAGCTTCGACAAACCCTCTGGGGCTTCTGGGGAAAGAGAATGCCATTTTGGCAGCAACTACCACTTGGTTTTGGTGCTCCCCACTCTGAAAGGTGGTCCTTTTTTCCCAAAAAATTCAATGCAGGGGAGAATGAATCTCTGTCACCAAACAGAATAATAACAAGGACAACCACTGTGTGTGCGTGCAAGAGGGGAAAACGTCATCTAAAGGCGTTCTTCATTATTTCTATGTTTTAAAGTTGGTTGATCTTGAATTTTTAAAGCATATAAAGATGGAATTTTAAAAGACATAAACAATGGACTCAAAGGAAGTCCAAGGGATTTTAAAGAGTTCCATAAAACCAAGAAAGTTTAGTAAAGTATTTAAGTGCTTATTACATCTAGTAGGCCAAATATTGGCATTTGGCTAAATGGGCTCCGTTATGTCAATTTTCCCAACCCATGTAAAAATAAAAAATAGCTGTCGGAGGTGCTTTCTTAAAGGACCATTCCTATGTGTGAAGCCTCAGTGGGACCCACGACCCGTCAATGGTCCCTTTCTGGTTTGGAAGAGAAGAGCAGACTCAGGAAACCCAAGCATGGTCCTCACTTCTTCTGATGTGTCCATGGGAAGGTCAGGTCCTGTGGTGGAAGGCATTTATATAAATGAGGGACTAACTCATGACCTTCTTTGATTCCAGAGGACTAGATAAAATCACTAGTTTGGGAAAAGCAGATTTCAGGGCTTGAAGCTGTAATTATCCAGGGGTTAAGGACTGGGAAGGAAAATTAAACTTTTACCCACCATTCAAAACTATTCTAGTGCATGATCTCATTGCTTTGGGTTCTAATCATGAAACATCATTTTCTGGTAGACGGAAGCAGTGATAGAGACCAACTGGCCCCAGACAATACAGAAGGAACTCAAACTAGTTACCTCCAAGCAAAGGACTAGAGACAGCCCTGCCTGTGGTAGAACTGAGGATCTGCTCTGCTGCTGACCAGCCCTCTGTCCTCTAGGCCTCATCTTCTTACTATTCTCCCAGCCCTCAGGAGTCCCTGCCAAGACCCTCATCAGTCCCTGGTACAACCAGATCACAAACATGCTGAGGGAGAGGAGCAGTGCTCCTGCGGCAGTACTTGGCTCCCACTCTTCTGGACTTAAGAGGACTTTGGCAATCCCCAAAGGACTCAAGCACATGACAGAAGTATGGCCACAGGAAGCCCCAGCCTGGAACTCTGCCTTGCCCCAGCCTCTCACTGGTCTTCACTTCCGGTGCTTGGAATCCCTGAGTCACTGTACACATGCACACACCCAGACACAAATGTGATTACTATGCAGAAACAGCTCAGAAGAGGCTGGTGCTGGTTCATGTCCCTTCTAGGCAGAGGAAAATGATTGAAGAAAGCATGGCCCCATTCAGAGCTGGTGGACTTGACCTTGTGTATCTCTTTGAGTCAAGAGCTCTCTGGGTCATACAGGAATTGCCACATGGGAATACCAACATAGGACAAGTCTTCATGAGTGCACCTGCCCACCTGGCACAAGTAGCCTAGTTCTCTCAAAAGGTTCCTATCTCCTTAGATGCCTATGACCCTCAGTCATGGCAGCCCTCCCCTCTCATTTTGTGTAAGAGTCTACATGAAACTCATCTCTTTAACCCAGTTTGCATCCAGGGAAGCTGTCACTAGGGGTGACGCCACCACTCTCAGGCAATGACATGGGAGTTCAAGAAAGGATCATGTCACAGAGTACAGTATCATATGTAGGGTTTGTCAGGGCTGCTGTTCCTGGGGAAAGGTTGCTATTCACATATGTATTAGCAACTGGATGACTAGCCAAGGAACACTGAGCAAAGACTGAGAAAGAGCGTGATGTAATGGACAGAGCCAAGGACTGGGGCTGGGCCCAGAGCTCTGCTCCTGCCTCTGAAGCTGAGGCTACCCTGGCAGCTCCCAACTTTTTCTCACATGAGGAAGATTGACCCGGTGTGTTTTGTGCTCTTCCACCTCTGCTGTCTGTGCGTCGCTGAGTCTAAAAAAGTGCTCGTGCTTGTCACGGGAAAGCTGTGTAGCCAGGGTGGGGCCTGTGTAGTCCTAGACTCCTATTTCCAAGATAACCCACATGCAGACTAATTCTGGAGGAGGGTTATGATTCCCTGAGGACACCAGCTCTCTCCCCATCCCTCCTCTTATTTCTTAGTTCCTCTTTCAATAGATTTTCATTTTTAACTGTTGATTATATATGATCTTAAAGATATTTGATTTTGTGAATTTCCTGAAAGCCCTTTTAACAATCAGTGATGTCTAGTGTGCATCATAGACTGGCACTCTAAGCAGAGAAATTCCCATTTTGAATTAAATACCAGTACAGGTTCTATCAGTACACCTCCAAGAGCTCATCATGATCCTGCAAGTAAGCCAGAGGAAAGAAAGAGGGCAGTGGCAAGGAGAGCTCTCTGCAAGGGCTTCTTGATGAAGAAGTAGGTGTTAAATGAAGAAAAGAGGGAATGATAGTCTGTGTGGTTGGTTCACGGTCAGGGGCAGGAGAGAGGAGGACGCTGGCTGGCCTCCTTCCCTGACCTACTTCTTCAAGCAATAGCCTATAATCCCCAGCCTTGGGCTGTGATAGAAAACTTTATCCTGGGAAGCTCATGGATTTGTCCACAGCTCATACCGCTCAGCCCTGTAATCTAATAACATCAAAACAGAGGCATTTGGGGTACCGATAGCATGTACTTTCCTTCTGCAAACAGCATAGCTCACACAAATCAGCACAGGCCACCCACCAGGCCCATGTGTGCACAGGTTTGAAATATGGATTTTTAGGGCGTGGCACTCTATTGACTGCAAGGACGTATTTAAAAATAAAACCGCTCCGTCCATTCTAGCCATTTAGTCAATCTGATCAGATTTATTGGGAGAAGAGGGAGAGAGGTTTTTGGACACTTTTTGTAGATGGAATACATTCCATTCAAATATCAAAAAGAAAAAGACTATGACCTTATCAAATGACACCTGAAAAGTCTCTGCCCTCTAGTGGCTAACGGCTCAAGCAAATATTTGCACAAAATTGACTCAATGTTTGGACCTGGAACACTGAACTGAAACCACCCAAGCAGGTACTATCTCAGGACAGGACTTTCCCCCTCAGCTTTAAGTGCTGGGACTCTGTTCCCAGTGGGCTAAATTATCATAGGTCCCTGGAGCCCTCACTTGCTTAAGATCCGGAGCAGCAGAGACCAAGGGTAGATCCTGTGCTGGGGAAGCTGCAGAGCCTGTGTAAGACTCAGCTTTCCCACACACACTGACCAGCCCTGGCCCTGGGGCCTACTTAGCAAGGAGCCCTGTGCAGGTGACCGTCAGGCAACATGACATCATTTCCTGGTCAGCAGGTCTTCTCTAGTTGCAGCCACACCTTTCATACCACCAGAAGTCACTGATCACATCCCATCCCCATCAGTGGCTCTCATCATTCATTCCCCTCCCTGAAGTCCATCCACTCTCCATTCCCAAGCCCTCCCCAAGCTAAGCAAACATTGACAAGGCTTCAGAAGCTTTCAGCAGAAATGTGGTTGCCAGGTAACTCTGAATTGGCTTCCTGAGCCCAACCACACACCTGACATGTCCAACATTTGACTGGTGTCAGTTAGGACCAGACAGTCAGCCTCCAGAGAGGATCAGTTCACAGCAAACTGCTCAGGTGGGTTTCAAAAGCCAAACCAGAATGATCACCATGACTGATTTTGAGAGTTCTGGGGACCCTGGTGCACATGTTTACTTCAAAGAGTAAAGTGAGACTTTGACTGTTCCATCAAGGGAATACTGGGCATGCAGCTATCTATCCTAGGAGCGGTGGAGAGACAAGGCCAGGCTCTTGGTTTCAGGCACTGTGTCCTCAGTGCATAGTCCAAGACTTGGGACACAACAAGTATTCTAAAATATTTGTTAAATAAATGAATGAAAAGAAGCCCTAAGTAAGGAAGTAATCATAGGGTGAAAGGATAAAAAGGAAGGGAGCATATTTTATATATATATATATATATATATATATATATATATATATATATATATATATATATATATATATATTTAGGTGGTAAAATTAATAGATTTTGGTGGCTGATTAATTGATAAATTAAACATAGAATAAGGATGAGGAAGACTATGGGAGGTGAACACACAATGTAAATATATATATATATATATATATATACACCTTACTGTTAAAATGTTCAGCTGAAACTTAGCAGATTTTGTTAACCATTGTCACCATAAAAAAAAAAATGAGAAAGAGTCTAAGATAATGCCTATGTGTCTACAGTTACAAGTAGGTAGAAACTGGTGCTATTTGCTGAGAGAGAGAATACAGAAGTTTAATTTTGAGTAGAAAGATAAATAGAAACAGGCCAATTTTGAGATTTTTATTCTAAATTCAAATGCAAATTCCAGTAGGCAGATGGAAGCTGGGTTTGGCACTCAAGCCTTAGGCCTAGAGTTGGAAATCATTGGTGCATCACCCAAGAAATACCCTTATCAATTAATTTTTTGCCAAGAACATCCTGCAGATCCCCATCGGAGTCTGTCTCCAGTTTGTCCCCATGTTGCTTGCTTATGCAACTCAACAAATGCTCATGCCAGTTTGCTGGGACTGCCATAACAAAATACCACAAACTGTATGGCTTAAACAACAGAAATTTATTTCTCATAGTTCTGGAGGCTAAAGGTCCAAGATCAAGGTGTCAGCAGCTGTGTTTTCTTCTGAGGAGTCTCTGCTTGGCTTGCAGAGAGCTACCTTCTTTCTATGTCCTCATATGGTCTAGATACCTACACGCTTCATATCTCTCTGTGTGTCCAAATTTCCTCTTTTTATGATGATGCCAGTCAGATACAATTAGGGCCCATTTTAATGGTCTTATTTTACTTAATCACCTTTATAAAGGCCTTATCTCCAAATACTGACACATTCTGAGGTACTAGAGGAAAGTAGGACTTCAACATTTGAATTTTACAGGGGTACACAATTCAGCTCATAACAAGTCTACACTCTCATCCTTGCACATCGCTGCCCCAGAGGTAATCAGCTCATGTCTCTGCTACAGCACCAGTGTCCAGATGAGCCTTTCCCTCAAATTTCTAAGATTCAGACTTCGACATGTTGTAAAAACAGATGAAAGAAGGGTTTGTTATGCCTAGGATTGGGATGAGGAGGTGATAGGAAGACTCAAAGGATAAGTAAGAATTCATCGACTACAAAAGAGAAGAATATTCTAGACTGTGGCACCTATGTAAGCAAAGATATCACAAAGTTAAATGTCATAGGGACTTTGGGGACAATTGGATGTGGCTCTTGTGGAAGTGGAATGTGGGGGATGGTTAGAGCTGAAGCAAGAGTGGATGGCTGAGGCCACATTGTAAAGAGCTTTCCTTCTGGCATAAAATCAGCCAAAGCTTTATCTAAAGAGACATAGATAGGGAATTAGAGGCTGCTCCAATCACTCAGGCAGGAAACAATGTAATTACTTGTAAAAGGTTGGAACGCTGGAGGATGACATTAAGGCAAAGAGCTATTGGAGTGGGGGTAGGGGCTGGACTGCTGAATAAAAGATAAACAGAAAAAGCTGAGGGAAAAGAGAGGAGAAAAAAAAAAGAGGAGACATCTCGTTCAGATCTAAATGATGAGTTCTAGTATCCCAGATGGGATTCTGTTGAATGGGGCTCTGCCTCCTCAACAAGGCAGAGTCTCTTCCTCACAGACATTCCCAGAGTTGGCCAGTGGAGGATACTGGGAGCAGAGAAGGCTCTAGAGATCAGGGGGTCAGGTAATATGGAGGCACAGCAGGAAAAGGACAACCAGGGATGAATTCTAAGAGTACCTAGGAAGCTGGGGAGATCTGCTTTGGGGGGCTGATTGGTTGGGCATTGATATGTCCAGTTCTGACTGGCCATTCAGGGAAAAAGTCAATTCAGTGTGAAGAGGAATGTTCCATTCAAAAGGCTAACCTTATAATCAGCTCTTTGTTCTGCTTCCATAAATATGCTTGCTGCATAGGCCAAGGGCAGGGTGACCTCAAAATTATCTAAAGACTCATCCTCCCTTTTGCTTGTTCTGTCTAGATAATAGATATATTGCCTGAGTTCCTCTCTGAAAATCTCACCCTCTGTGACTGCCTGTAACCCATAGCAACTCCCGCAGTCTCTAACCACCTGAGGACAAATTAACCAATCAGCCCATTGCCAACTGTAACAGTGCAGACAAGCCCTATAAAAGAAAGGTTGCTCCTGAGCTCAGGACCCAGATCTTCAGAGTGCTCTCTCTTCTGGGACCACCGGCACAATAAACATGAGTTCTCCAACTCTCTGAGTAGTGCTTGGTGTCTCGCCGGTCTGATTTTTCCGCAGCAAGGGCTGGGCTTATAGATCAAGGACTAGCAACCTAGATCCTTAGTAGTGGCTGTCAAAAGGCTTATGTTCCCTCTCTCAGAGTAGAAGGATGGGGGCATTTGCAGAGGAGAAACGGGAGGTCACTGTGCTTGGTCACTATCCTCACTAGTGAGCTTATAAGCAGTGGTCAAGGTCAGAGGTTAAATGCAAGGAAGGCAAAAAAGCCAAGCTAATGATTTTATCCCAACTGCGAGTTAAGGCTCAGCAAGCCATCTTTTTCTTTCTGTTGAGTAAGGCTTGCTCTGAATGAATGATGGCCAGAGTTGGCTACTGTGTGTCAGTCAAAGCTGTGACTACCTCCAAGGTGAATTTAATTTTTCTTTATGAAATCTTTGGTCACAAGAACGTGAAGGTTTCCACTCTAGTTACACCCACGACTCATCAATTCTAATAGGTTAGGGATGTGAGCTGTGGGCTTTGCTGCCTCTGGGATCACAAGAGTGAAGCTTGCCAACTAAGACCAGGTGTGGGCAGTTAGAGCAGAGAGACCAAGCTTGACCCTATGAACCTGGTGGCTGAAGTGAGATCAATGTGGGACCTGAATCACTGGCGGGCATAGAGGGAAAGCCTGCCAGACTAGACAGAGCTCTGAGGCCAAGCTCTCGGGAGCCCACCCCAGACACGTTGGGGCAACAGGAGTTGAATCTTATGTACTGCTGGCCTACAGCTACAGGTGAAGGGAATTCTGCCACTAGGGACTGAGAAAGTCAAGGGCTTCCTTACAGAAGTTCCATGTCCTGATGATTTAGGTCTGGAAAATCACTGTATCAATAATTGTTGTGTATCTTAATAAAACTCTTCTGAACTTAATCCTCAGATTTTTCAGCTATCAGCCTGAGTAGCCAGGCTGCAGCCATATTGTACCTCTCTCCCTAAGGGGCAATCAGCTCTAGGCATATCAGAGCTTTTTTTTTTTTTTTCCTTGCTGTGCCTTTAAGAGCTGCAGGAATGCAAAGAGAATCTGGAGGAGGGGTGGGGTCTCCCAAAAGGACTACTGGGAAGAGGATCCTGGGAATTTTTGCCAGAACTGAAGCTGAGATTTCAACTCAGAGAAGTTGGGGGTGGTGTGTGTTGGGTCAGGCCTGTGATTGGATTGCAGGAGGAGGAAAGCAAAAGTAAAAAAGGAAAGAGCTAGGGAGAGGGGAGAAGCCCTCCCTGTCCCTTCTCCCCCTTCCGCCATGCACACTCACCCAGGCCTAGAAGCAGGGTGCAGCCACTAGCCTGGGGGAAGGTCATTGTGTGTCTGGGGTGATGCCAACAGATGTGGGACCCAGGAAGCTCTCTACCCCAGGTCTATCTGCCCGGCAAGGCCTCCAGGGACCGGCTCGCCCACAGCTGGGCTTGATCACAGCTGGGCTCAGAAAGCGAGGTCACACATCTGGTGGAACAACAAGAGAACTTTGCTCTCGAGCTGTTTCTAGAGGATTTTCACAGCAGCGACTAGAAAGCAGAAGATCATCACCTGGACTCTCGAGTCTTCTTTGAGAGGCACAACCTAGGAGATTTCACCCCCGGGGGGTTTGCAGAATAATGCTGGCCCTTCGGCAAGCTTCTGCTTTCCTGGTTCTGTTCCTTGCAGCTTTTCCGCCCCCACCACAGTGTGCTCAGGACCCAGCCATGGTGCACTACATCTACCAGCGCTTTCAAGTCTTGGAGGTAGGTGGCATCTGTGCACCTGATACTGGAACACACTTCCTGGAAGTCACCTTATGTTCCCTATCTACTGGGATGCATTTACTCAAGTAATATATGATAAATATTGCTTAAGTTACACTTAAACAATTTTATAGTCCAGTGGTTTTGAGCACCAGAGTCCAGGCTGCACCACTCCTGGACTTTGAGCAGGGCTTCCCTCTGTGCTGTTTTTCTCATCTGTAAAATGGGGATGAAAATTGAATTTACCTCCTAAAGCTATTCTGAAGATTTAATAAATTGATCCATTCTTAGAACGTTGCCTGACATGCTGGTAAATGTACAAAATGTTATTCAGAGTTCAATTTTTAAAATACGAAAACTTAAAAATTTGGTCATTTTTCTTCATTTTTACTCTATCAGGATGATGGCCAATTTTAGCTTTCTTTTTGTCTTTTTCCGAGAAACCATTAGGTCACTATAAAAAGTCACGATATTATTGTACCAAGAAGCAATCTTAGTTTTTGCCAAACTGGATTTGGATTTAGAAAGAGCAGATTTCAACAATGTTAGAGAAAAAGTGTTTGGGTCCTCTTCTCCATATGTTGCAGCTAGTTTCATTAAAATTTGCAAAACCCAAAACTTTTCCAGCACGAACTGGCTCCCACGAACAAATATAACTCTCTGCCCTAGCCTTTGACACAACCCTGGTGTTGACATCGACTATTTCATACTTAATTGCCTTGCTTTTGTACAAGTTAAATTTTTATAAAATATTTATCTTCTTTCAAAGATACTCTTATCTCTAATGTTTATTTTCAATATTTTCCTGAAAAATCTTAAAGTCCAAGTTATTTGGTCATCTAGTTACAGTCAGGGTAAAATAATTCCACAGAGTGGCCAAACACATTGCCTGATATTGTCCAGCTAACATGCTGAGGACTAGAGGTGGTGAATGAAATGTTCTCAAGCCAGGGGCCTTTTGCTGCTTCTTTACTTGCTATCCTCTCAGACACTTCCTTCCCAGTCTCACCTTCTTAAAAGTGCCAGAATTAGGTTCAATCACTACTTTTAGCACAGAGTTACTCAACATTTTAAAATATATATTTATATATCTATGACCAAATGCATGCAAACACTTAAAAATGATACATTCTAAGTATCGATAATAGTATTTTGAGTTAAGGAATTGTGGGTGATTTTTATTTCCCCCCTTTTTGATTATTTTTACTTTTAAAATCTTTTTATGGATGATAGCTATTTTATTACTATGAAAAATTGTAATTTCAGTAACTATCAGTAATTTGGCAATTTGTTTTCTGACCAAAGCAAGGACTGCAAAAATGTACCCAAGCAACGAAGGCATACGTTCAAGACTTCCGTGAGTTCTCAAAAAACATATCTGCTATGCTGGGAAGATGTCAGACCCACACAAGTGAATATAAGAGTGCAGTGGACAACTTGGCACTGAGAGTTGAACGTGCCCAGCGGGAGATTGACTATCTAGAGTACCTGCGAGAAGCTGACATGTGCATAGAATCAGAGGACAAGATGCTGGCAGAAAAGCTAGTCCAAGATGCCGAAGAAAAAAAAAAGATCCAGACTCTGCTGAATGCAAGTAAGAGAGCTTTGTCTTTTATACTCTTCTAGGGACTGTCACTCAGAGACTTGGTGCAGGACGAGTCTGCCCGAGAATTAGAGTAAGAACTGGATGTGTGCCCATGCTGGGAGGGAAATCTTAGCAGGGAACAGGTGTCCAAAGGAAAATCCATTCTCAGAAAACAGTTTTTCCTTTCATAGGGAGTTCCTAAAGGCCCCATAGAAGGTCAGGGCTTCAGTGTCAGAGGTCAGCCCAAGAAGAGCATCTTCTGATAGACCTTGGTTTGGCAGAGGCAAGTGGTCCCAGATCCTTCCAGGGAGAGTGACAGTGCCCTGAGAATAGGGAGAGGCTGCAATATGCCAGGCAACAGCCAACCTTCAGGGCTGGAGACTGCAGTGAATTATTATTGTGCGTGCTGTTGGGATGGCGATATCCAGGGGATTTGTCTCCTATCTTGTGATCCATCGGAATCACTTTCAAGCCATTAAGAAAAATGTTTAGGAGCTCAAATATATTAACAAGTATCAAGCAACAAAAAACATACAAGAGAAAGAAAATGTCCTACGCATGAGTTCACTTTATTAAAACAGTGAGGGAGACTGGCTCAGAGTCTATATTCTGAGATGGTTTTACTACAAACAGGAAAACTTTGTTTATAGACTAATTATATCTGCTCCAAATTTGAAAAACTGCATCAGGGACATAAGATATAAGCTGAGTGCCATCGTTGTGTTAAGGGTTCCAAGTATCTTTTCAATGTAATTCTTATAAGAACTCCAAAGGTCTTCTTAAATGAAGTGACGATGGATCTGAGTTTTGAACAAAGAAACCAGAGAAGAATGTGCAGCGCACACACCCGGAATGATGGGCATCTAATCTATACCCTATTCACAGAAGACACTGAGACTGTGGGCCAGAGAGCCCTGCACTCCATTTTGAATGCTGCTATCACGATCAGTGTCATTGTTGTTGTGACTATTCTCCCGGTCGGTCTATATAAATACAGGTGCTATAAGGTGAAAAAAAAAAAAGTGACGGCATAACACGTCCAAGGCATGAGGGTATGTAACACTTTGACATGTAGATCTGCAGATATGGCCGAGTAGACTTCTATGGGGCAGGTGAGTATAGGAGAGCAAGATTGAAGAGTTCAGCAGGACCTAGATAATGAAAGACTAAGGACTAACTTGCATGCTAAGTTAAGGGGGTTGGACTTAACTTGGGAAACTATAGAAAACCACTGAACAATTTTAAGTAGGGGCATGACATGAAGGGAGAGGGCAAGACTAGAGAAGGAGACCCAGTCAGGAGGATACTGCAGTAATTTGGGCAACAAGTGGTGGAGTCTGCATTAAGTGTAGATGAGATGGAGAAGAGGAGATGGATTTGAGAGCCACTAAGAGTTGGAATACACGTGGCTTGGTGACTGATCATTAAAAGTGAAAAGTGAGAGAGAAGGACATATCCAGGATGCTCCCTAGGGTTTTGGCTTACACCATGGGGTGGTTGGCCTGAAATATGTTGAGATAGGAAACCAAAGAGGAGTTTTAGAGCTCCTATTACTCTACATTTTTTTTGGAGGGAGGGGGCGAGTGGAGGGAGCAATTATTACTCTGAAATCTTCTAGTTTACTTATTTGCTCACTGCTTGTTTTCTGCCTCTGCATTTAGAATGTCATCTTTATGAGAGCCTAGATCCTGCATTTCATATTCGGTGCTGTGTCCCAGTACCTAGAATAGTGTTTTTGTTCATCAAACATTTGTCAGTGAATAACTAAGTGAACAAATGCGTGAATGGATGGAGGGATTGCCAGCACAGACAAAGGGGCTATTAGGCTTTGAAAGCAAAGAGAATATCTTATCTCTGGGTCAGAAGGCAGAGAGGAGGGTGCCTTATCTATAATAGGAAGCAAATGATTGAGTTGGTCAAGTGAGTGATCCTTTTTGGCCCTGACACTGTCTTGAGATGAATTGTCTTCAGAAGAAGCAACTGGGGCTAAGCATGGGGTGAGGGAAGGATGAAAGGGCAAGGATGAGCCAGCAGAGGATGAATTGGAGGCTGTCTAAAAAGCTGATGGGGAGAATTGGGTGCTAAAGTGGCCCAAGCTAGAATGTGCCTGAACTTTCATGCCAGGGTTCATGCAGGACCCCAAGCCCGAATGGTTGTACTGGATTGGATCCTTGAGCTGCTCCTGGTCCCTGAACACCCTAAACCCCTCAGGCCTTGAGGTTGCCCTTTTTCACTCTAGCTCAAGCTCAACAGAGGTCCTGAGTTTGGACTTGCTGCTTGTTCGACCCTAATCCTCTGCCTTATCCCTCAGACACCTAAGTCTGAAATATTCCCACTCCCAGCGTCATGGTGAGTAAAAACTTCTCTTTTAACTTTCCAGAGATTGCTCCTTTCATGCCAGTTGCCTCTGGGACCCTTATTTGGTGATTTGTTGGTTTGTGATTAACAACCACATTTTGCCTCCCCCTGCCCACTGTTAGATGGGCCCTGTGCTACACAGTAAGGATGGAGGAGTGAGTAGAACATACTACATCCTGCACTGGCTTTCCTACTGCTTCTTTACCTCTGGTCTTACCTCCTACAATTCAACTGCTATCATGCAGACCTTCCCACAACACAAAATGGATCATACTACACCTCTGTGTAGAATTTTATTTGTTTGTTTGTTTGTTTGTTTGTTTATGTCATTCACCATCAGTTATCAGCAACAAAAAAAATTCATTTGAATCTCTTAGCCTTTGACATGGGGGAAGACCTTCACAAAGTGGCCCAAGCTCATCTCCAGCTTCTTCTACTCCCATAACTTACCTGTATGCAGTTGCATTTAAAAATATAAATATTGTTTTTTCTACCCATCTACTATGACTCAAAAATGCTGCAGATTCTCCACAAAGACCTCCCTCCACCTCTAGGCAGATTGGCCCATTTCATTCCATACTCCAAGGGAGCACTGACACTTCCAACCACACACATCTGTGCGTATTTGATTCCTCAATGAGACGATGAACATATTGACATCTTAATTCTTGCATTGGTAAGGGTCTGCCATGGAGGAGGCTGCAAAAATTATCCATAGCAGAGATACTGATGGCAGGACCCTCAGTGCTTAGATGGGGAAAGACAAACCTATAAATGATCACAAGCATGATTAGTGCTCCTTGGCCTATTATTTTCAGAGGTTCTCTGCCCAGAGAGAGACTTTGGGATGCCAGTTTGTTTCCCTGCCCTGCACTGTTTCAAATTTTACACACTGTACCCATCTCCCACTTTTTTGCCAGTATTCTAATGCTGTGTTACAAATTAGCACCGATTTAGCAGCTTAAAACAGTACATGTTTATTATGTCAGAGTCTCTGTGGTTCAGGAATCCAGGCACAACTTAACTGGACCCTTTGTTCAAGGTCAAGGTATTGGTTGGGCTACATTCTCACCTGAAGCTCAGGGTTTTCTTTCAAGCTCACCAAGGTTGTTGGCAGAATTCACTTTCTAATGGTTGTAGGACCTAGGTCCTCAGCTTCTAGAAGCCACCCCTCTCCATAGGCAGCTCACAAAGTGGCTGTTGCTGCTTCAAGACCAGGAGAGTGCCTCTCTTCAGGAAGTACACAGTCCCTCTTTTAATAATTTTTATCTAATTTAAGGCAGGCCCACTCATGATAATTTTTATTTTGATTAACTCAAAGTCAACTGATTTGGGACCTTAATTATAGCTGCAAAATCCCCTCAGCTTTATCTTATAATGTAATCTAGTCAAGGAGTGTTATTCTATCTTATTGCCAGGTCCTGCCCTCAATCAAGGGGAGAGGATTATGGAGGGTGTGTCTACCAAGGGTTAGGAATCTTGGGGGCCATTTTAAAATTCTGCCAACCAAGATGCCCTATTCTGCTAGGCCCAGCTGGTGCTACTAATTATCTGTATCCACCCTGTGCCCACAAGGCTCCCATCTTTCTGTCTTCTAACCTTGGCCTGCAGAGACTGAGCCAGCTGTAGAACTTTCACTAAAATCTTTAGACTCAAGTCAGCATTCTTGTATGGGCAAACACCATGGGATTGTGGGATAGGGAGGGGTCACCAGAGGTCACATCACAGGGTTTCATTCATACATGCACATTGTCTTTGAAAGTTTCTTCAGAAAACCTGCAAGAAGGGAATAATGCAACTTCCTTGGAAAATTCAACCTCGTATCGCAAGAGATGTCCAGAAAATTCTAACATCAGTCTAAATGATTTTTATTTATTCTAGGAATGTTTCTTGGACAACTCTGAAGGGCCAGATACTGGGGATAATTAATAAGAAAGCGTTGCTCTGTAATTAAGCCATTCCCTATAGAGTTGTTCCTATCTTCAACCTTGAATTAGAAAAGATCCCAAAAGATGTTCACATGAGGCCCACAATCCCAGGGATGTTTGGGGGTTACATAAAATTCTTAGAATCTTAATTCTAACACACATTCATACCCCCTCTCTTTCTCCCTCCTCCCTCTTTCACATGCACATGTGTGTGCCTACACACACACACACATGCACACACACACGCACACTTTAGAATGCAATGAGTGAAAGTTATTTCAATACAATTTTATATTTAAAAAATCATTCTCTGGTTTTGATTCTTTAATCTTATTCATATAAAGATATTCTGTATTGTACTTGACAATTTATGGCAAAACACCATTGCCTTAGATAACTAGATTGGGAACTTATCTCACTAAAAGTCCCATTCCCCAGCCTGCATTCTTGTGTGGATAAGAGTATTAACCTCTTTTTAACTTGCAAATAGCCTGTGAAGAAAAATTCTCAAAGCAGTCAAAACAAGACATTATAGCAGATTTTATTTTATTTCCTGTTTTATTTAGTCCAGCTCCTTTTATCATAAGGGTGCATGCAAATTACTTCAAGTAACCCTCTCCCTGCTGAATTAAATAACTCAATCTTTTGTTAGATCACATTTGAAAGAAGAAAGTCTGTGCTGTAAATTTAATGCCTGTAGGATCCACTCAGATAATAAATGTATATGCCTCATATTCAAAGCCATTAAAAACAAAACAAAATATAAAAACAAGACAAATAATCACAAAAAAAACCCACTGAAAGCCAAATTAAACATATCTGTGAACCAACTCCCAGGGTCCGTTAGTTTGTGATGAATGCAAATATATTAAATATATTTACAACCAATATATTTACCATAAAGGAGGGGATTGAGAACATATACACAAGTAGGAGCACAGGAGAGTATGAGGGTATGAGAGTGCTTGTATGTGCACGTACACATGTGTGTGGACACACACACTCTTACACATTCTACACCCAGAAATTGCTGCATTCACAGGCCATCAACACTGGAGGTATGAGTACAGCTTACCCCGTACTGTCTCCTGGAGAGTACAATAGGTCACTGTGCTGGGTCCAGAAAGGCCCATGTACACAGCATCTCTTTTGTTTATCCGCCTGGAAGGCCTGGGGTGTACAAGGGTACCTCTAGTCCCATCACTAGGGATACTAACAGAAGGTCCCAAAGTTGTTCTAGCTTATGGCGTTTGGCTCCAGGGGGAGTAAGCATCCATTTATTCTCTCTATAACTCACTCATTTGTTCATTCATTCAACAAATGTCTGACTGAATTCCAGGTATATGTTGGCATCATGCCAGGCAGTACAGCTGGAACACTGAATAGGATAACATCCTTGCCCTCGAAAGGCTTATAGGTTTCATTTAGGGAAGCCATCTAAACGAACCCAGGATAACAGGTAGAGGGCGACTGTTCTGATGGAGGGTGTCACAGGACAAGGGGAGGATATTAAGCAATTAAGGAAGGTTAGGGTTACCATGAAGATGGGGGGACTGTGGGATCTCGAAAGTAACCCTCAATCTGAGTTATAATAATGGAAAAGAACCAATCAAATGGTGAATAAAGAGCACTTCAAGTAAGCAAATGGAACGGTATATGGAGGTGCAAAGGCTGAATCGGGCTTAGTGATCAGTTGAGCTCAGGTGAAGGGGGAAGTCTTGGAGAAGAGATGAAAAAACCAGACAAGAGCTAAGCTCCCCTCTGCTAAGCCAGTTCACACATTCGAGCTATAAGGAATAAAAATAATATGAATAATAACGGCTAATATTTATTGAGTGTTTCTAATGTACCAGGTAATCTTTAAGAATTTTTTATATATTATTGGATTATATCATCTAATTCTCACAACAGCCCTATGAGATAGGCATTATAATTATCCCCGATTTATACGTGAGGAAATCAGTGTAATGAGAGGATAAGCAATTATATGAGGTCTCATAGCTAATTGGTGCCAGAGCTGGGATTCAAACCATGGCAGGCTGACTCCTGCCATCCACCTCTCTCGTCATGCTGTCCTGCTGGTTAGTGGTAAACATGGGAGTGTCAGGGCTCAGACGGAGGTTTTAGAAGGGTCATTCTGGCCACAGTACATAAAATGTACTGCAGTAAGGGAGTGTGCACAGGAGCGAGAGACTGGAGGCAGGGAGGTCATCCCTAGGCCTGTCACAGAGGCTTTCAAGGTAGGCCCCTTCTGTTCTGAAACTCGATGGCTGCACCTACCAGGCCCAACTGCTTCTGATCTTGCTGTGGGACACGTCAGTCCTCTTGGTTGCTGTTTGATGATGATTCCTACCCACAGACAGTTTCACTTCAATAATTCTTTTAAACCCTGGCCTAGAAAGGTCAATTTTCTTCCCCTACCTTCTTGGTTTTTAATTCCCTGAGTTTTCTTCATTAACTCTTAAACTACAACTCTCCTTTGCTTTCCTCGCTATTCTTTCACTTAACAGAAGGGTTCCATACATTTCTGTGCTAGAAATCTCAGGGGCATCTCTTTGGCCCTTGTCTGGCCAGTCACCGTAACCAGTAGATTCTACCTTCTGAATATCTCTCAATTTTATTCTTTTCATCTGCAACAGCTCTTTCATCATCTCTGGTCTTGATTACTGCAAGAGTCTCCTAACTGATCTTCCAGCTGCCTGTTGCTTGCTGTTCCAGGGTTTCCTCCTATATTGCCACTGGGGTCATCTTGCTAGAATTACTGCATCTTTGTTTTATCAACTTTTGATGGCAACTGAAACCTATGGGCTAAAGAAACTCCATAAAATAACATAAAGGAATCCCTTACAACCTGACCCCAACCTAGCTTTTTAAAAGTAATTTTTGTTATTCTCTATGAAACTAACACCTGCTGATTGAATAGAAACCATGAGCATTATGTGTACTATATTTATTGTATTTACTTTTATTGTAAAAGTAGATAACAAGCCAACAACTGAACACAGCAACTTTGAATATGTCTCAACTTCGTCTTGTGCCACTACTGCCTATCTCCATCTACCTGATGTTCTATGCTGTGTCTGATCCGCTATTCTGAAAACATAAAGCATACTTCATGTATCCCTGCATTATGCAATCCGTGTTTCTTAAGTCTATCACAGTGCCTGGAACAGAGTAGAAATCAGTATTTTCTGACCTTAAGGAGTAATTTATTGTAAAGTAGAGGCAACTATTTGCCAGAGATTGCATTAAGCCCTTTTATCTGTTATCTTGTCCAAGCCCACCCACGGCAATAATGCTGCTAGGTAGATACCATTATGACGTCCTTTCAGATGAAGAAACCGTGGCTCAGAGTGTTTCATGGAGCCCCATCTTTCTTCCACATTTCTGCTATATCCAGAGTACACACCACCCTGAGACACCCTAGATTCATCTCAGCCTTCATTTCTGCTCACCATCCCATCACCCTCACCCTGTGTCAGTTATCTGTTGCCACAGTAATGCTGTTTAACAAACCACTCTGAAACTGAGTGGTTAAAACAATAATCATTGATTATTTCTAAGGAGTCTACAGGGCAGCTGGCAGTTCCGTTGGTCTGGGCCAGGCTTGGGTGCTCTCAGCCGGTTTCCCTAGTAGCGCATTGCCTAGGGGATGGCTAGTTGAGGATGGCCTTAGCTGAGATAGCTTGGATCTCCTCCATGTTGTCTGATCTTTCAGAAGGCAAATCTAGGCTTGTTCTAATGATGGGGACAGACATCGGAGAAGGGGGGCACAAGCATATGAAGGTCTGGTCACTTTTACCAAATTCTTTTGGGCAAAGCAAGTTCCAAGTCTGGCTCTTGAGTCCAACTTTCCACTAGAACCTCTAATAGTATCTAACAAGGCTTTTGGTCTTGACTCTCCTGAAGACAGGCGGTAATCAAAATAGGTTTTTAAATATACAAATTTCTATATGAAGGCGGTGAATCAGGCATTAGTGAGATTGATGGTTTTGAGATGAGATTGAAAAACCAGTGAGAGGGCTGCTGCAAAGTTCAGGTTCAGGAGAGCAAACCCTAGACTTTGAGAAAGGATGGCAGAACAGGATGAGTGAGGTTTATCTCATAGGAATAGTCCATGGTGCAATTAATTTCCAAATGACTTTGTTTTCTAACCAGGCAAATGAGAGAATGGCAGTACCACACATAGAAATTGAGAACATTTCTTTCCTTTTTAGTTAAGAATATTACAGAAAACAAACAAACACTATACAAAAAGCCCAAAACAAACAAACAAAAACAGCTCAATTTTTAAATGAAAAAATAAATAAAAACAAGAGTTTATAATTATAACCTTGGAATGCCTAAGTTTTGCCACAATTGGATAATTGATATGAAATGGAGCTGTCTGACCAGAACCCTGCTGAGGACTTGCCCACTCCCATGCTTCGCTTCCCATGAGTGTTGGCCAGCCTACACCCTCTAGAACAGCATTTTCAAACTTTTAGTTTCAGGAGCCCTTTACATTTTAAAAAAGTATTCAGGACTCCAAAGAGTTTTGTTGGTGTGGATTATATCTATTGGTATTTACCTTATTCATAATTAGAATACAGAAATTATAATATGTGCCAGATGCTATTGTAGGACAGCAGTAAATCTAGCAAAGCCCTGCCATCATGGGGTTTGCATTCTATTGAGGGGAATCAAACAATAACTATGTGTTAACAGATAAATTTATAACATGTCAGATAGAATATAGAATACTATGGAGGAAAATCAGCTAAGGTAAAGGGGTTATGGAGAGCTGGCTTTTTCTGAAAGGAGGCATCTGAAGGAGATTGGCTGTGTTGGACTCCAGCCGTAGAGACCCCACAGTGGATGCAGGCTAGACTCATGCTCACACATCTTTCAATTTCATGCACTTGCCTGAAGTTCTCAGCTCAATGTTGTCGAGCAGCGCATAGCCATACAAGCAACCAGCTATACATCATCTGTTTTCTTCCTCACCATCTATTGCTAATCACCAATAAAGACAAGCCATCAGGGCTCCATACCGGGTGCTGGAAACCTAGAAATCTCCCCGATATGGATTTACTAAAGAGTTCTGTATAATTCACCAAAACCAACATATAGTGCATTTATTGTAATCCAGGCCGTGTTTAAGCCCTGGATTCGTAGCTCTGCAAAGCCGAATCCTCCTATGGCTTGCTGAGTACCATTTCATACAAGCCAGTCTTCCTGCCTTTCTGCCGTTCATCCACCCAGGCACACAGACACTGAAATAGCACCTGCTAATGTCCACAAATACCTCTTGCTATTTGAATTGATTTGATTTCTAACATGAGTTGGAATAGCAAGTTTGGACACCAACTAATACGGCATTATCTGAATCAAATTGATTCCTGAATCTGGATGGTAAGCAGCAAGAGATTGTATAGGAAGGAGCTATGTATTGTATCCCAAGCACTGTGGATAAAAAGACGAATAAGGCACAGTCCCTATCTAAAGTACTTGAGAGGAAATAAAGTGAATAAGCAATTCCAATTCAGGATGCCAGCTGCCCTGGAAGAGGGCTGCACAGGATGCTTTGGACACAGAAGGAGCAACCAACTGCTCTGAGGAGTCAGAATTTTGTTTTGAAAGATGAAGAATGCCAATTTAGAGAAGGTGAGCTAAGGAAAAGTGTGGGCAAAGTCTAAAACTTGTGAGAGGCCATGGCAAGTCCTATGACTAGTGACCAGTCCAGTGTGGTGAGGAAGTGACAAAAGAGGAGGTCGAACAAAGGACCTTAAGTGCCATGCTGAGATGTCTGAAACTTATCCTATGGGCAAAAAGCATGAAATGGTCCCAATTTACAGAATAATTTAAGTCTATGTTGACAATTTTATTATAATAGCTTGAAGCTTTATAATGGGCTACTTGTCTGAGAGCTGTCATTTTTGTCATCCCTGTGACTAACATTATACCTGTCACTTGATAGGCATTGACAAATGTTTATTAACATGAGTATAGTTCAGGTGGTTGAAAAAGTCAAGTTTTACAAGAGAGAATTTCATGAAGCAGTCAAAACATTCATGGCTTTGCAGGAATTCTCTTCTTTTTAATGAATTCATCACTGTTCTTCCCAAGCAAACCTGCCCTCCCTTCTCTGTCACTGTCTCATGCATTCTGTCACCCCGTCCTTGAGTCTGGTTTATTGCTAAAACCTGGTTTCTCTTTCCATGTCCATCACTATTTAGATATCTCTTATCTAGATTATAGACTCTCTACCTAACCATATCCCTCTCCCCTAGCTCTACCCCCACCCCCTCTTCCTCCACTTCCTCCACTCCTCCCCACCCCATCCAGACTGATGTTTTAAAACATAACTCCTATTGAGTCACTCCCCTAGAGAAGGACAAGTCTCACCAGGTCTAGAGAGTGTTGCTATTAAATAAGGGGGAAAATATATATTTTTAAAATTCAAATAAGTGATCTTTGTATGTGAATTCACTGTGAGGCCTTGGACCAAAATCTATCCTAATTGCTTGTTTGCAATTTTGCCTGAGGGGAAAAATCACAGTTTTTGTTTTTTTTTTTTCATTCTCTGGTTTGCAGGTGGAACCATGCATGACATTGTCTCTGTTAAATAATTTGCATCTTGGCTGGACTCAAAGGTTTTAAATTTATTTCCTTTCCTTCCTTTTTCTCCTCTTAATTATCTCTTCTCAGGAGAAGAACAGCAGGAAGTCTTAACTTACCATTTTACTCAAACACTGGAAGTATATTCTCCCCAGATTTCAAAAGAAGAAGAATTAATAAAAACTAAAAAGTACATACCTTGAAAAAACTATAGAGAGCATCCAGCCTAAAACCCTCATTTTACAGCTGTGAAAACTAAGGCTGGATTGACAAAGGGACTTTTAAGGAGGCACAGAGAACCAGAGACCAAGTTTGGATCACTCAGGTCTGAGTCTCAGTTCCAGGTTCCCTCTATTAAAGAAGGGATAGGATAAGCAGAAGGGAACACATGGGGAAAATTCTGCTTTGTTTCCGCCCTCCCCCCCCCCAAAACTATGTTTCCCTGATGGAAACCATCTATCCCTTGTTTTGCTATTTCTCCAAGGACTCTGCATTAGAAAGGAGATATAGGAGAAAGAAGAATGTTTGTGTTAGTTTTTGCTCTATTTAAAAAATTTTTTTCAATTATAGTGGACATTTGATATTTCACTGTATTTTAAATGAACATTTTCCTATGAGTGAGACATTGAACATGCCTTGTTCTTAGACATAGTGTCTCTCCACAGCTGGACTGCAAGTATGCTGAGTTTCCTCCCAGAAGGATAAGCAGGCTGGGAGCTTTTTCATCAAGGCAAATATATCACCCTGTGATTAGGTCTCAGGGAGTCCATGGCTCTTACCTATCCCTCTTTAGGCACACCCAGACTCACCCACTTTCCACCCCTTACCACCACATATATACACACCCATCCACCATGTCCCCAGGGCTAGCTGGAGGTATCCTGGTTCAGACTGAGCTCAGAGGACCCATGGTTGTGTGGCCAGTCCCAGTAACTTAATCAAACCATATATTTTTTTTTTCCACTTGGGAAATGGAGATTAAAATATCTACTACTTAGGCTTATTGTGAGAACTGGATTAAGTTAATGAAATAAAGTACCTATCACAGTACTAAGCATATTGTATATATAGATATGTTTTAACCTCTCAAGTCTTTGTGCTTGTTCTTCCATAGGGAACCATTTCTGAGCTTCTCTTATCACCCTCCTCTTCCATATTAAAGCTATCTGTGATCACTTACAGGTTTAAACCCTCATTCATTTATCCTCTGTGATCACCAGAGAATGTGGAAAGAGCAGAGCATTCACATGAGACAGACTGTACTTGTGAAACTGAAAAAAGGTTTACTGGGCCCTGGCAGGGATCAGGGCAGCCCACTCCTCCCTCTTCCATGCCACAGCCAGTAGCCCCCAAAGCTCAGCCTGGCAGGGGATTGATCTGTCCTTAGCTGCTCTTCAGGTGTACAGGTTCCCAACTTGCCCAGGATTCTCTGCCTTCCCTAAGAGTTTAGCTTCCTGTAATACAGGCCAACCTGGAAAAGTTGACCTTGAGGCTACAGGGAAGTAACCCCTCAGGCTGGCAAAGCATGTCAGCAGAAGCACATGGTGGCAACTGATGGCTGAGAGACCTCTACAGCTCATCCCACAGTAGAGGCCAGGCAAGGACTTCTGAGAACAGCCATTGATGACAAGACCACTGAAAAGACTGAGCTTCCTGAGCCTCGGTTCTTCTCAGCTAAGGCTGCTCCCCACCCCCGCTCCTACCATATGTTCCCTTAATGAGAACCTCATGTAAGATTTTTAAATGAAATAATGGATTTGAAAGTATCTTAAAAGCTTTAGAGTACTTTACGAATTATTTACTTAAGATGGGACTGTGATCAGAACTCCGGATATGCAGTGCTATTTAGACTCTTAAAAAACATCTGTTTGAATGAAACTATTTTCCTCATTAATTCAATGGGTATTTATTGAAGCCAGAAAGCACTGTGTTAGGCAGTAGTGTATAACATCAACATGAAGACAAAGGCCCTGCTTTTGTGGAGCTTACAGGGTAGTGGGGGAAAGGACAATAAGCTAATAAATAAAACAGATAACATTACACAATGTGATAAGTGATCTCAAGGAAATAAGATGCTATAGGCTATAGGAGATCATTTTAAATGTAGATGCAGTAGTCTCAGGAGTCTCTTAAGAAGATGATATTGAAACTGTGATTTGAAGAATGAGTAGGAACAGACTATGGGAAAATCAAGAAAAAGAACACTGCAGAAAGAAATAAGCACAAGTGCAAGAGCCCTGAGGCAGAAACAAACTTGACATGCTCCCAGAATAGCAAGAAGGCCGATGTACTCACAAGACAGTGAACAATGGGGAGGAGAAAAGAGGATAAAGTTCCAGAGACAAGCAGCAGCCATATTATGTAGGTCCTTTAGGACAGGGTAAAGGGTTAGGATTTTATTCCTAGAGTGATAGGAGAAAGAGTTTAGCAGGTCAGTCATATAATTCATGTTTTTAAGCAGATCACTCCTACTGCTTTGTGGAGAAGTTACCGTAGGTGAGCAAGAGTAAAATTGGGAATTATTGCAGTGGTCTAGGCAAGAGGGGAGAATTTAAGGAGTGCAAGGGAAGAGTAGGTGGGAAGAGGGTGAGAGAAATGTAGCTGAGCATTTTAATTTAAGTATAGTATCATAACTTAAAGGTAAATTTTACTATCAGAACTTGCTGATGGTGGAGAAATGGAGGTAAAGGAATCAAGGATGACTTCTATGGAAAGAAGCTTGGTTGATAGTTTTTGCCAGAAATGGTAAGAGTAGGGAAAAAGAGAGTTTGGGGGATAAAAGCAAGAGTCCTGCTTTGGACAGATTAAGTTTGAAGATATCCAGGTAGAAACAGGCAGTCAGACAAATGAGTTTGGGACTAAGTAGACACCCAGATAGGTTGTAGTTCCAGATACAAATTTGGAATTCATCATTATTTAGAATTTACATGGTATTCAGAGCCATGAGATATAATGACTTGGAAAGTGATTATAGAAAGAGAAAAGAAATATGAGGGCAAAGTACTTAAAGGTGGAAGATAAGAAGGAATCAGCAAAGGATGCCAAGGAAAATAATCCAGAAAGATGGAAGTACAAAGGAGGGGTACTCCAGAATCAAGAGAAAGAGTTTCAAGGGGAGGTAGTAGTCAAGTACTCAAATTTTGCTGAGCCTTTGAGTAAATTGAAGACTGAGAATTGATCCTTAGATGTGGCAACATGGAGGTTGTCAGTGGTGTTCACAGGAACTGAGTCAGTAGAGTAGGCAGGGGAGTTTAGACAAGTGGAGAACTGAAGCTGTTAGAGTGGCTTAGGGGATAATTGGAGGAATGGAAACTCCTCTGTCAAGGAGTTTTATTATAGAGAAATGGGGCCACACTGGAAATGGGGCCACACTAGAAAGTTCTGTTTGTTTACTAAGGGGAATGATCCAGTAGGGAGGGAGAGATTACTGAGGCAGAAGAGGGAGATAATTTCAGATGCCAAGTCCTTGAGTAGGCGAGAGGGGATTAGAGCTACTGAAAAAGTAGACAGCAGTAGGTAAAGCAGAGAATATGGATTCAGGTGCAATAGATTGGTAGATTTGGTGGTTGGAAAACTCATTCATTCATTCATTCACTCATTCATTCATTTAGCAAATCCTGGCCTATGTGACAGTTGCTATCCTAGGGATAAGACATACAGCACTGCATGAAACAGATAATAAGATAAGGCTCATGCCCTCATGAGGTTTATATTCTATTGAAAGAAGGGAAGCAATAAATATTAACAGGTGAACTATGATATGCCAGATAGAAGATAAGTGCTCTGAAGAAAAGTAAACTTGGGTAAGGGGGTTATGGAGAGCTGGAGAAGAGGGTACCATTCTTTATCAGGTGGTCATAAAAGGCTTGAGTGATCAGGGAGTATTTGAGTACAGACCTGAAGAAAGCAAGGGAGGAAGCCATGTAGATATCTTGGAGAAGATAGTTGGGTTGCAAGTAGAGGGAACAAAAAGTGTCAAACTCCTGAGGCATGAGTATGCTTGGCACAATGTGAGGAAGAGCAAGAAGGCCAGTGTGGCTGAACAAAAGGAACTAGGTGGGAAAGTTGTGGGAACCAGGGCCAGAGAGGCAGTGAAGGGATGGGTCACATAAGGTCTCGAAGGCAAAGACTTGAGCTTACTCTGAATGAGATGGGAAGTCATTCGTGAGTTTTGAGCAGAAAGGTGACGTGATCTGACTTACATTTTAAAAGGATCCCTTTGGCTGCTGTGGGGAATGGAGTATGGGAGCCAAGGACAGAAGTGTGGCCACCATGTAAGAGACTATTGCAGTAATCTAGGCAGGACATAATATAGTTCTCAGATTGCTCCTATTTTCTTAGTGAAATAAGAGGTAAGATATTCATATGAGAGTGAGGAGGGGATAATGGAAGCTTGAGGAGAGAAGAGAAGGTATTCTAATATTAGGCGATTAAGGAACTGTGGTAGAATTTCCACCCAAACAGCTGGCAGTAATGAATAATTTGCTAAACTGCTTACTTACCTCACAACCTCTAGGAATTCTCTGGCTGTGCACCTTTCTTTCTTGTGTCTAGTTTCTCTTCCTTCACCCTGTTTCTCATCCTCTGACTCTAGATGACCTCCAGTTGGCCTAGAGAACCTAAGCATTTATTAAGAAGAACATGATGGCCCACTGGCACATCCAGCTTCCTATGCCAAAACCTTTGGAAGGACTTAAGAGAGGCCCTCAGAGTGCCCATTTCTCCTCAAGAGACTGTTAAACACCGGACTATTGTTCCACCACCTTACTCTCCAGCAGTCAGTGAGGGAGGCCTATAGAGTTCCATGTTCTTATTAAGACCATCCTCTCCTACTCTTGATATAGGCCTCATCGGGATTTGAGGGAAACTCACAGAGTTCCTCATGCTTTCTAGTAAGGCCACCATTCTCTGCCTCCATGACACTGTTCACCTCACAATAGACTGCCTACCAGGGCAGTCCCAACAACAAGTTCATAATTAGAACTGATGACCCACTTTTCCTGAATTCACCAGTAGAACTAATCTCATCTTGACCCAAAATTCCAGGACTCTAGGGTCATGTGGAAGGCAGCATATTTAAGGGCCAGGTGGAAATGAATTACACCACTTCTGTCCACATCCTCTTAGATAGAACACAGGTCAGTGGTGCAACCTAAATACAAAAGGGGCTGCAAATGTGTAACTAGGGAAGAGGAGAATGAACTGACATTTGATGAATACAGACAGACATTGTCTCTGCCATAAGCAGTCACAGAAGAAACAAGTAGGAAATACACACAGAGACGGTGGTGACACAAAGATCAAGGAGAAAGAAATCTTCAGGAAGAAAGAACTGATCAATAATGTCATGCTACAGAAAGATCAAGTAAGATATGGACATAAAAGGTCTGATTTTGCAGGTAGGAAGTTCCATAAACTGTAACATTTTGAAGGGCAGTTTCTGTGAAATTATGGTGAAAAGAAAGAATGGGAGGTGAGGAAGTAGACAGTATAAACTATTCTGTAAGAGAATCTAGCTATATAAAATGGCAGAAAGAAATAATAAAGTAAGTAGAGAAGGGTACTTAACTGAGGGAGAATTTTTTTTTTTAATACAAGCAAGATGTTTACAAGCTAAAGAACGAGTAATGAAGGAGAAAGTCAAGATAACAGAAAGGTGATAATTCGTCAATGAAGTCTAGAAGAAGCTAGGAAAAGATGAGACCGGAGCACAAGTGAATGGATTAGTCTTGGACAGGAGGAATGACATGGCTTCGTCTAAAATGTGTGGAAGGGTAACAAGGGTAGGAACAACTGAAGAAAAGTTTCTAAGTAAGGAAAAGGAAGTGAAGGGAGTTCATGTCTAATGGTGTTTATTTTTCAAAGGATTAATCTGCTGAAATTATGGTATAGTTGGGGGGGTGCAGATTTAAGACAGCCGCTATGTGGAAGATGGGAGGCTAACCATGGAAAGCAATATGGTATTTAGTGCTCAGCTGAGACTGGAGATCTCTAATGTGTAGCAGCACCAGTATGTACCACTGTGAGATTTTCTTCACCAACACACAACTCTCCAAGGCAGAAGCAGATGTTTGAACTGATCCAGGACCAGGGATTTTAGCAGAGTGGATATTGTGGAATCACTAGGGATTGGTAGGTGAGGGTGCTGGTGACAGAGCTATTACAGTGGTCTAGGATGGATAGAAAAGGCACTGAAGCCAAGAGAGGGCTGATGGCCTGAGAGCAAAAAGAGGTCAAGGGATTAGAGGGCATGAGGGAGCAGAAGAGGCGAAAGCAATGGAGTGAGAAATGGAAGGATTAGATGTTGTTGCAGAGGATAGAATATTAGAGTTTTAGATTTCTAATACGATGGAACAGGTCTGGGGGATAGGAGGATCCAGAGTATGGCCATGGGAGGGGTTTGCTAAAGTGGTCTGAAAGTAAGGTACCATGGATTAATCTGCTGAAATTATGGTATAGTTGGGGGGGTGCAGATTTAAGACAGGAGTTGAAGAGGCTGAAGTGCTCAGGCTCTTGATGCATATGGGGTAGTGTCCTAGAGAATAGTCAGTTATTTATACTAGGAGTTTGATAACGTGAGATACAAAAGAAGGAAGGGATTTTGCATGAAAGTGGAAAAATAGTCTGAACTAGCAGTGAGGAAATGGAAAAATGTAACCCCTTCTTTTCATTTCACCTTCCTCCACCTCCTTTAGACCCTTATCATCCTGTTCGGATTATAGAAATACTGTCCTAATTGGTTTCCCCGATTTTGGTTTCTCTCCCATGTGTCCATTCATACATATGACTGCCAGTTTAATTAAACTTATTGAATAGCCTTGATCATGTCTCCCTCTTGTTCAAAAATTTCAGTAGCTCTCTGACTATAGAATAAAATTCATATTCCTTAGCCCCATCCTCAAGGCTCCAGGCACAGAGATGGTTTCAATCTACTACTTTGTTTTATGCATATGATTTGAGCCAATATCAAGTACTTAGCTTGTATTGACTTAAACTGTATCCTACCTTATTAACACTAATTTTGGAGGACTTTCCCAAATGTAGTTTTGTTAACTGTCAGGAATGTTCTTTCCACCTCTCTCAGAATGTCATCCTTCAAGGACCAATTCAAATGCAGATTAGTCTCTGCCTCAAAGGATATCTCTATTGTGTCCTTTTGTAAAATTTTCACTTTAAGCTTTATAGTCTAGTTTATTCCTGTATCTATTAAGCAAGAACCTCTCCTAATTTATCACTGCACCTCAGGCCATTGCACCTCCAGTTCATAGCTCAGTCTCTTACCCTTTGTTGGTGTCCAATGTCTGCATGCAGGCATTCATAAATAAATAAATGAATGGATAAGTAGGGCTCTTATAATGTTCTAGTGTGTTAAGGGACAGAATCCTTCAACAGATGATCTCTTTAAGGTATAATGTACACACACACACACACACACACACACACACACACACACACAGAGAATGAAAAAAAAAAAAATATATATATATATATATATATATATTTAGACTTTCAAAAGAGTGACTATTATAGAGTAGAGAAGAGATCTGTTGCTTCAAAAATATTATGGACCAGACAACCCCAAAACAGACTTAAAACAACAATCATTTATTCTCATGGATCTGTGGTTAGATAGGGTTTGTTATCTAGGCTGGGTTCGACTGGAGTGATTTGGTTTTGCTCCCAGTGTCCTTATCCTGACTCAGGCATGTTTTTTTTCATGGCAATGTCAGAAGTATAGTTTTTACCCTCAATACTTAGCACTGTTCTGAGAACACTGTAAACTTAAGAACACAGTAGATACCCAATAAAATCTTGGCAAATGGAACTGAATTAGGCAGCTTCACCCCTAAGTCATTCTCACTGTGTTAACCCCAAGAGCTCTAGAGAGTGAAGAGGGTCTCTGATACAGCCAATAGCTGTTTATTTCCTGTCTTGAACAAAATGCCAACTTTTATAACTGGACAGTAACTCCCTTGACATAGACCCATTTATTTGTTTTAATTCTTTGATTCATTGAATCATATCATAAACTGTCACTGATGTGTGTTAACTTTATTCTGGACACTGAAGGAAAAAGAAAGCAATTTGTGAGGATAGCAGACATCTCATGTTTTTAAAGTAACCTCCCCTTTTTCTCCTGTTTGGCCAGGCTGTGACAACATGCTAATGGGAATAAAGTCTCTGAAAATAGTGAAGAAGACTATGGACACAGATGGCTCTTGGATGAAAGATGCCATCAGCGACTCTCCGAGGGTTTATTTCTTAATTGGATCCAGAAACAACACTGTTTGGGAATTTGCAAACATGCGAGCACTCATGGAGGATAGCACTAAGCCAGGCCCCCGGAAGCTAATCTTAACACATTCCTGGCAGGGAACAGGCCAAGTGATCTACAAAGGTTTCTTATTTTTTCATAACCAAGGGACTCTCAATGAGATCATCAAATACAGTCTGCAAAAGAAGACTGTGGAAGATCGAATGCTGCTCCCAGGAGGGGCAGGCCGAGCACTGGTTTACCAGCACTCCCCCTCAACTTATATTGACCTGGCTGTGGATGAGCATGGGCTCTGGGCTATCCACGCAGGGCCAGGCATCTATGGTCATTTGGTTCTCACAAAAATTGAGCCTGAAACACTGGGAGTGGAACACTCATGGGACACTCCATGCAAAAGCCAGGATGCTGAAGCTGCATTCCTCTTGTGTGGGGTTCTGTATGTGGTCTATAGTTCTGGTGGCCATGGCCCCCATCGCATCACCTGTGTCTATGACCCACGGGGCACTATCAGTGAGGAGGATCTGCCCAACTTGTTCTTCCCCAGGCGGCCAAGAAGTCACTCCATGATCCATTACAACACCAGAGATAAGCAGCTCTATGCCTGGAATGATGGAAACCAGATCATTTACAAACTCCAGATGAAGCGAAAGGAGCCTATGAAGTAATGCATTACAATTGGGAAGGAGAGAACCCTGGCCTTGGAAGCTGCTCTCCAGGACAGAGAGGCCACAGGCTCTTTGCAATATTGCATCCCTCTAATCACACACAGGGATAGGATCTATAAGTTGGAATGCATGTGTATCCTACCAGATGTTACAGCCTTAGAGATCTTCTAAGAGGTTAAATGAGAGTCTGTCATTCAGAAAATTTCGACAACTTGCTTTACCCATCCAAACCTCTTGGCACTCAAAGGCTTCCACATTCTGGTCCAGCTTACTTCCAGCCTTTTTTTTTTTTTTTTTTTTTTTTTTTAACCATCATTTACTTTAATTATACCCCACCCCCACCCCAAGCAATAAGAAGTGTAGGCCATCCCCTAATACTCCTGGCTTTTCTCTGCTCTTACCTTTGCTCAAGCTCTTTTCTCTTTTCACAGATTCCTTTTGATAGTCTTCTATTTTTACTACCCAACTAAAGTACTATTTTTTATTGGTGTTTAATCTTGATCTCCCCTAGCTCTGGCTCTCCACCAAGTTAGGCAGATATAACAATAAGGTAAACATTAACATTTGAATACCACTTTCCAGTTACAGCCTGGTTGCACCTGTGTACATCATTTAATTCTTATTTCAGCCTTGTATGCAGAAGAAGTCTTTATAGCTGCCATTTTAGAGATAAGGAGAGCTTAAGTGAGCCATTCAAAGTAACAGAGCTGAAAAATGAAAGACAGAGCTAGAAAATACTGCAAATCCATAGTTTTTTCATTGCTCCCAAAAGCATCAAATATGTATGTTTGTTCATCCAGTGTTTTATAAGCAATACATTAATCATTTCATCCTCAAAATAATGGTCTGCCTCTTTAGCCACTTTTCATGTTCTCACAATATCTTCCTATATGGCTTTTAAAATCTACTTCCTCCAGAAAACCAGCCTGAGGGTGAGGAACCTAACTCTAGCCTCATCTTGTCTTCCCTTCTTCCCCTAAGTCTCTCTTCTTGCTTGAAATACAATAAAACTACACTAAGCAAATAAACCACCTCAGGTTATATTTGCCTACATACCCTCAGCATAACAGTTTCAGGGCATGCTGCCCGTTCTTGGGTTTACTGTGGACAATCCCCAACACACTGAGGCCCTTGGTAAATATTCTGTAATCTGGATGGAAGCCAGATAGTGGTCAAGTGACTCCCTGCCACAGCAGGCATGCCATGTGGCACAGGGGACAGAGGGCAGCTGTGCCTGGCCAGAGGGGCTTCTCCACAATCTTTCCTACACGAGTGTCCAATTCAGCCTAGTTTGGGTCACAAGTGCAGGCTGTGGTGCCAGTCTGTGTCATGTGCTGAGGCCTCTGTCTTTTCAGGTTGGTCACATGAGAGGGGTTGCTTTGTATGCTTGCAGCTGTTTTCCAGACTCTGCCAAGCTCAGGCTGGGACCATAAGCAGTGAAGAGAAATTTGTTCCACACCCTGCCCCCCCCCCCCCAAATCATTTGAGCAGAATGGAATTACTCCATGGACACAATGTGATTACTCACCATTCTAATAGAGTGACACAGAAAGCCCAAATCCATTGTGGAATGAAGCAGATATGAATAAACGTGATATTACCCATTCCATTGGGTTTGGGGATATTATCTACCTTGTAGGTAAAAGAAGATTATCTATTTCACAGGGATAAGGAATGTGAACTGCTTCACAGGGGAGGGTAGAGTGGAGTTATCAGCAAGGGGAATTATGTGAGTCCTAGGCACATAGTTCCTTTGGAGATACAGAAAAGAAGCTGACTTTCATTTGTGGATATGCTTTGAATTGAATTTTCCAGGGTGCACTTTTCACTAACAGCCTACCCTGCCACCTTAAATTCCTGCAGCCAGAACCAGTCTTTTAGGTCAAGGCATTTTCTCCAGGAAGCCCCTATTAATAATGTGCCACTTTGTTTTCTGAAAGTTAGGGCTGGACAGCAAGTAGGTTCATGAACACTTTTTTTGGTGAACCAGCTCTGGAGTTTTTGTTGGATTTTAGTCAGGACTGAAGTCCCTATGATCTATACCAGTAGTTCTTAAACTTTACTGCATCTGAGGAGTTTTTAAAAATCCTAATGCCAGGTTGCACCTTCAAACCATTAAATCAGAACCTCTAAGGTGGTACCCAGACACATCTTTTTAGGCCCCTCCTCCAAAGTGGTTCCACCGTGCAAATAAGCTTGAGAGTTAGTGACTTACACCATTTTTTAAAGTAATTTTTAAAAGGTAATTGTATAGTTCTAAGAACAGACTTGCATTTTCTGGGGTCTGGAGTAAGAGCAGTGGATCCACTGGGGCAAAGACATGTGGGATTTGGAAATGCCCATGAACTCATGTGAACTGTGGCAGCCTCCTCTACAAAAGCCTCTCTGCTGCTATTTTAAGGAAGTGAAAGAGAACTAAAGGGTGCCCTGTTGTAACACAACTCTTGTGGGCCCCAGCCTTCCTCTGCTGGCTTTGCCCTTAGTCTGCTTCTGGCCAGATTCCTGCAGTGACCAGGGTCTCATATTTGTCAGGGTGGCTTAAGTTCTGTTCACATGTAAAAGTCTTCTGGGCACACTGGTAATTTCAGGCACCAGTGTAATGTGAAAAAAGATGTGTCTTGTGGAGTTTGTTAACACTCCAGCCTGTAGAGATGTAGATAAAAACTGAGGCCAGGGCTGTAGTGTCTCTGCCAGAGCTGGTGTCAATGCCATCTGAGGCCCACAGGGATTTTAATCAGCTGAACTGAGCAACCAGTCCTGGGAGGCCCAAGTAGAGCAACAACCTAGTAGTACAACAGAAGGGAATTCAAGCCATACGCTGTAGGAAGGCGAGGCCTAGGTCTTCAGGGCCTAGTTCTGCCCAGATTCTAGAATCCATTCCTGAGGTCAGAAATTGCTAAAGCTTTCTTGGGTCTGTGGAACCCCGCCCTGGTGCTGGCCACAGAGAACTGCTTCTAGTCACAGTAGTTCACAAGACCGCACCAGTGCCTTAAGTTGGCGCTGACCGCTAGAGGGACCTCCATCCCAGGTTCCGGAGTTCGAGCGCAGCCGGACCCTTGGGTGCCTCAGAGCCTTCCAAACTGGGGGAGTGGGGATGAGAGGGCGCTCAGAAAAAAGGAATAAGGCATCCGTCAGGCCAATTTCAATTTAGACGAATCGCACTGGTCCAGGAAGTCAGACACCCAAAAGGTTCCTGTGCTGGCTGTGCCTCTAATTGATTTTTCTACGGCTTCTCTCTCTTTGCAATTCGCGACACAAATTACCTTTCAGCTTCCTCGTATTCATTCCTTTCGGCCAGGGAATGGTGCTGAAAGGCCGGAGAAGCCCAGGTGACTTAGAGTTGGAAACCCCCCCGCAGCCTCACAGGGCTGGAAGGGTGCGGGAGTGGGAGGAGACAGGAGCGGGGCGGGGCTCCAGGGAGGGGCGTGGTCTTCGGAGAGAGGCGGGACTGGGAGACTAGAAGAGCGGTCCAGGAGGAGGGGTCAGGGGGAGGCCGGTGGGGCGAAGGCAGGTTCGAAGGGGCGGGGTTGATGAGGCGGGTCGCTGAAGAACCGGAATCTGTGGCGGACCGGTGTCTGTGGGCCGCTAAGGTGCCGGAGAGGGAGGGAGAGTGGCAGAGGGGAGGTCCCAGGGGAAGAAAGGCGGGGGAAGTGGGCGCTCCGGGACGAGCCTCCCGTGGGTCCCCGCCCCCGTCACGTGGGCTCCAGACCCGGCCGCTGCCGGTCGGTCGGCTGGTAGGTCCGTCAGTTGGTCGGTGGGTCAGTGGCTTGCAACACGGCTCTCAGCTCTCATGTTCGGAGGTGGGAGGGACACGGGAGCGGCCCGCACACCTGAGCCGCCTGGAGAGGAGCCCCGCACCCAGGTCAGTGGGCTCTCCCCACGCCCTCAGGCCCGCTGCGCGGTCCGAGTGGGAGCCCCCGCAGGGACATTGCCTGGGAAACAGAGCCGCTAGGTCCTAGAACCACCCGGGGCGTGGGATCACTGTCAGTATGGGCCCCAGAGCGTGTCCCAAGCGCGAGGACTGGGACCATACTGCCTCCCGCCCCACCTCACTCCCCCGTCTCTGGCCAGAGACGGGAAGAAGGGTATAAACACCAAAGGATTTGCTCTGAATCGCCAGCCAGTTCGGCCCGGGACCTACAGACAGTCTGCGCCCATACAGGTGCCAGGATGTCCCTCGACATGAGTTGGGTGGTGGGTCACCTCAGTTCCTGGTGGTTCGTCAGAGCTCTGCTCAGTCAGCTGAAGCAGCGGCGTAATCTAGAGCCCTAGGTGGTTGGGAAATTTGCGGTCTGTTTGTCCAAGACAATCTGTGTTCGGCAGAGCGTGTGTCCAGATTCAGTGCCTGGGATGAGACCAACTCTATACTGTAATTGCAAAAACGCAACATGTTTTTGAAGCTCTCAAGCCCCTGCATCCCAGCAGACTGCAGGAAGAGGATGGTTCTCTTTGAAAGTGGGCTCTTAACTCTCCCTCAAGACATCCTGACTCCAGACCCCCACAGCTTTTCCTCGGTTGAAAATTAGATTGTATATCTAAAGACCAGAACTTTCAAAGTTTGGGTAGGGTTGAAACAGGCATCCTAGCCAGTGTTTAATCCTTAAAAATAAATAAATAAATAAAATAAATCTAGAGTATTATATTTTTACATTTAGAACAGCTGGATATTTGGTATAGATCCATCTCCCTTTTTAATTTTGGTCAGCTTTCTGTCTTCATCTCTCCTTCCTCTCCCAGTTCCTTAATTGATTCTAATACAAATCTGAAGTGTTTCCAAATTTTATGTTGCATTTTGTGAAGTTAAATGTCCAACTACAGAAAAGTAATTAAAAGCCCAATCATAGTAGTTGGCTGTAAACATAATTCATCTTCAGCATGTTCAGTATTTGATTATTATTTGTATGTGGAAACACGAAATGTTATTTGATTTAAAGATTATGTATTTCTCTTTGGGCTTGAAAGGCAGCCCATTTGTATTCTGCTTAAATTCATATTTGAATGACTTTAAAGTGGATGATGAGGGAGATGGTGAATTTTTCACTTATTGCATTCATTCATGATTTTTTTTAACACATTATTATTGCTGTTGTAATTATTTTGAGATTTAATGTTGTACCAATTATTAGCTTATTGCTACTAGGGAGACAGAAGTTTCATGGTCTCTTCTTTACTGGGGTGGCTATAGCAGGTGTGCTGACTTTAAAACTAAGAATGAGGTCAATGCCAGGAAGGAGGTAAGAGCCAAGAGTTGTGGGAATTCCTGTCTTTTATGTGAGTAGGGAAAATCTGAGGTAATTTCAAGATGGGAGTGACATGTGTGTGATGGACCTCAGAGCATTTCTCCTGAGTTTCTCCAGCTGGAGGTGGGGAGTGTGTGACCTGGGCTGTGAGAACTGTGTAGCAGGAAAGCACCAGCTTGCCTTGAGAAGTGGCAAGTTGTCCAGGTGGGTTCATATGGCAAGTGGTAGACAGTATAGTTGGTGACAAGGATGAAAAACATGGCCCCAGCGGGCCATGAAGGCCAGGTGCAGAAGTCTGGACTTTGTATGAAAGCATGGGAGCCAAAAATGGGTTTCAAGCAGGGGACCAATTAATGTTTCTGTTAGCTTAAAGCTAGAGACCTTTGCCCTTGAGCCTCCCAACTTCACAAACCCTAGCCTGATGTGGAGAAAATCCAGTAAATATTGTGAGAATGGTCTGGGTAATACTTTGTAACAGTGCTTCTCAGCTTTTAACAAGCTTTAAAATCACCTGAGTATCTTGTTCAAATAAAGATTCTGATCCCTAAGTCAAGGGTGGGGCCTCACATTCTGCATTTCTACCATGTACCTGGTTAGTGGGATCCCTTCACTATCTATAGCAAGGTTTTAGAGCAGTAGTTTGCAAATCTGGCTCTGCCTCAGAATCGCCTGGGGAGGTTTTTTTTTTTTGTTTGTTTTTTTTTTTTAATTTTTGCCTGGGGAGTTTTAAAACTATTCAGATTTAATAAGGTTGGAATGTATTTTTACCAAGTTCCCTCAGGTAATTCTAATGAAAGCTGGGTGGGAACTGCTGTAGTGGATTCTGGGCTTGCTGTGGGAAGCAGTGACCTTAGGGAAAAGACTGAGATAGAGAGCCCATTTAGGCACTGGAAAAATCAATCAGGATAGAAGTGTTGAGGCCTTACATTGGGCCTGAGAGAGTGGGACATTAAGGCAGGAGAAACTAGAGAGAGAATCTATAGGACAGAGGCCAGGGAATGGGCAGTCGGTACCTATCTCTAGATTGACTGCATAGATTAAGTGAGGAGAGAGAAACGATTCTGAGAGAATTCAGCTTTGGAGAAGGAATGGCACGCACTCTAAACTTTTGGGGCAAGATTTGAAGTTGTTTTTTACCTGGCCATCGGAAATTTTTTTTTCCTGAAATGCAAATCTGTTTATGATGCTCCCTGCTTAAAATCCTCTGGTGGATCCTCTATTGCAAAACACAAGAAGGAAGAGCTAATATGAACACAACTTATGAGGCATTTAAGCATTTATTAAGTTTCCAGACTGTGCACCCCCATTCAAGAGGTGACAGACATTTGGGGGGGGGGGAAAGATGTGATACTGTCACCACTTGGTGTGGGCACAACTAGGCTGAAATTCTTGGCAGCTTTGTGTTTTCCTGAGTCACTATTTTTCCTGCTTCCTCCTTCTCTCCTTCCTTAGAACAGTTCCACTTTGATGGCACCTAGTGTCAGATTTCACAGAACCCACAGGTAGTCTCAGAAAGGTGGGCTATATCCTTCATAGACTCTGAAAGCCAGGTCTTGTTAGTTCTTGAGGATATTCAGGAGGTCCATTCTTATCACTCATGCTCCAGGTAAATAATCTGGGAGCTCTCCTAGAGCTTCTGTTCAGCTTTAGACCCAGATTGCTGCAAGGCCTTTTGAGTTTCAGGGGACTATCTTCAGAAAATTTATGATTTCTGTTTAGGGCTCCTTGGTAATTCTTACTTTCATGTGTCTCTCACATACACAGTATGCACATTGAGAACTGAGCATTTATTATGCACAGTTCTTTTAATCACCATGTTCCATGTTGTATAGTAGTCTTGACCTCTGTAATATATCTGTAGATAGAAAGTCTAGACACAGATGGGATAGGATTGCCTCACTAAAAGGATAAATTATAACATCTTTGTATGGCATTCAAGGCTCTGTGGAGGCTGGCAATTTAGCTTACCAGCTGCATCTCCACTGTTCCCCAAACTAAGTAGCTCAACAATTTCTATCCTTTGTGCCTCTCTGCCTTTGCATACACGATTTCCTCTTCTGGGAAAGCCCCTTTGTCTGCTCTGCGAGATGAATGAACTATTAATACCTCGGGATGCAGATCAAACTCTTGAAGCACCTCTCTTCCCACTACCCTAAGACATATTTACTCTTCTCTCTAATATTATATATGTATAACATTGAATACAGAATTCTGTTGTGGTACTTAGGCACTTTATTTGCATGTCTCTGTCCACAAGCTCCGCAAATTCTGAGCTGCCCTAGGGCTGCATCAGCCCTTGTGTGTGGCCTACGTGTGGCAGATATTCAGAAAGAGTTTGTGTCAGGCAAGAGACTTGAGCTAGCTGCTTTTGCAATGTTTGCCTCACTAAAGGGGGAAAGGGGCAGGGTATTTTGCACAGGAGATGAGAGCAGGAACAAGAGCAAAACCTGAAAGACTGGGACAAGCCCTATTAGGAGTGGCCCACATAGCTAGAGTCATAGGGTAGGGTGGGGTGGGGAGGGGACACTTGGAAAGGTGAGGCTGGAGTCTTAGGCCTGGGAAAGATTGTGGAAGTCCTTGAAAGTCAAAGCTGAAGACTTTAAATTTTATTCTGATGAAAGGTCTTTGAGTATGGAAATGACATAGTGAAAGCTGTGCTTTAAGAAAGCTTCAGGGCTAGGAAAGGCAAGTTGGAGGGAGAGAGAGGAACTTCTTTTGAGAATATGCCGTTGGACTAACCCACTGAGGTAAGTTAGGACCTAAATCAAGGCAATGGCAATAGGGATGGAGAGGAGGAAACAGGTGAGTGAGCTTGACAAGAAATCCTGCAGGATTTGGTAACTGATTGGATTTGAGGGAGAAAGAAACGAGTCAAATTAGACACTGACATTTTGTGCTAGTTTACTGGGAGAAGAATGAGGCAATTGTTAGCAGCTTGAGAGCATGGAGAGCTTCTTGGAAGGGGGAGGGGAAATGAGGGTGGGTGATTCCTTTTGGAATCATGAGGGAGCCTTGGGTAGTTTCTTGCATGTCCCTTGTATTTTTACACATGAGAATGGTGAAGCCCAAAGAAAGCGACCCAGGGTCACCCAACTGCTGGTCACAGAAACCAGACCTCCTGGGCCTTTGGCTTGGAGCTTTGTCCTTTGGAGAATGGTGGGTTTGGCCTGAGGGGAGCCACTAGGAAGTCCAGGTGGAGATTCCAGTAGGCAATGAAAATTGGGAAAGAGACTGAGTTTGGGGTGAATTCAGCCTACAGAACGGCTAAGACTGGAGTCTTATAGGTCACAAACTTAGAGGGAAAGTGTCTGCTGGCAGCCAATGACAGTGGGGTGTGAAGGCTTGTGAGTCCTTTCTGTCCTGTGGCCTAGCTCTCTGTGAGCTGATGGGAAGTGTGGAGAGCTTTTATGGTATCAAACAGTCATACTTGATAGTGCTCAGTGTGAATACACGTGTATTAAATGGTTTTTCTGGGACTTGCAACCACCAATCGATCTATCAGTTCCATGGAAAGATGCATTCTAAGATTGAAACACCTCTTTTTTGGTCTGGACAAAGTGTAAGGACACATTTGGCCAGTCATGAGAAGTTGCCTGTGTAGTGTGGAAGTGGGGTGGTGGAGGGCAACCACCTTGAGGACTTCCTCTGAGCAGGGGCCAGTGTCAGGGATCCAAATGGTTGGGGGAGGGCCAAAGCTGTAGGATGAGGAGGACCTTATCTAGAATTTGCACAGCTGCCTAGAGACTTAGTGGCCCTGAGGCTGGATTTTCTCCCCTCATTACCCCTCCC
>CM053510.1:35251925-35272986 GCA_028627145.1 Eidolon dupreanum | reverse complement strand
ATAGAGTGGTAAGTGAGATGATAAAAGTGGGTACCAAGTATGGCAGGAGCAAAGTGGAGGCATCCAGCACCTTCAGGTACTGGGAGTAATGGTGTTGGGAAAGGCTTCCTGGGGTTGGTGCATTTGGATAAAGCCTTTGAATGGGTGGTACCAGAAAGTATAAATGGAGAAAGCTTCTCAAACGTAGGAAATAAAGACAACATAGGAATCTCTGGAGTTAGGAGTAGGACATGGCCCAGTAGGGCTGCACCTGGTCATGGTGAGAAGTGCAGCTGGGAGGGTGGATCTTATTGGAGAAGTTTGATGCCCAAACTGTAGAATGCAGCTTTGCTCCTGAAACAGTGGGGAACCATGAAAAGTTTGGAACAGGTGAATAATGTCTGAGCTTTATGAATAAATACTGTATCTACTAGGAAAGATGGGTGGAAGAAGAGTCAGCTAGAAATATGAAGCCAAGAGGAGGCAGTTTTGGCATCCAGGTAAGAGATGATGAAGGTTTGAATGATGGTGAGATGAGAATTTGGTTAGATGTTAGGACTTTCCAGGAGTCTGAAGGAAACTTTAGAAAGAACACCGAATGATACATTAGGAATTTAGGTTCAAATCTCAGTTCTACTGATCTCTAGCAAGATAAGGTGGGATCCTGTACTTCTCTCTGAAAAAGCCCAGCTCCCTAAGTGGTGTTTTTTTGTTTGTTTTGTTTTGTTTTTAATCTTACATATAAAATTATTCAAGCATGCACAAAAAAAAAGTAATGGTATAATGCAAGCGGTCCCCAACCTTTTTGGCACCAGGGACCAGTGCTGCTCCTATAAAAATCTAATGCCTGATGATCTGAGGTGGAGCTGAGGTGGTGATGCTAGCACTGGGGAGCTGCTGTAAGTACAGATGAAGCTTCACTTGCTAGCCTGCTGTTCACTTCCTGCTGTGCAGCCCAGTTTCTAACAGGCCACGGACCAGTACTTGTCCATGGCCTGGGGTTTGGGGACCCCTGGTGTAATGAATCGCCTTACCCATCACCCAGCTTGGTAGTGTTTTTTAAGATGAAACTTTTTGTAAGTATTTAAGTTGAGATTGCATTTGAAGCATTTATCTGAATCTATCTTCAGGCTGAGGCAGTAAAATGACTTAATGTCCAGTTGTTCCTCCCTGGAGGGGTATGTGTGTGTGTACATGTACATGTATATGTTCTCTGCTATAAAAAGGTGGATTAGGGTAGTTTTCTTTGGAGGGTGTGTGTTCTTTTTTTGAAGGAACTGAGGACACACAATGCCAGCAGATTCCTGTCAGCAGGGTAAGTTTCTGTGTGCCATGGGGGTAGGTGGGATGTGGACAGGGCAGAGACTTGACATAAGGACTGAGTGAGAAGGTGGTTTGCAGGGTCGGACACCCTTCTTATCCATTCACTGAAGGGTGTTTATGGCCTGGGAGCCTGATTCATGCTGAGCAAACTGACAAAGCTTGCCTATAAACCAGACACCAATGTGCTAATTCACTTTGGCAGGATTTGTCCACTGGCCATAACACAAACTCCTGTCTTCCCAGATTGCCTTCCTGACATTACCCTACCTGGGAAAGTGAATTACAGGGTCATGTGCAGGTTTCTGGGGAGCCAGGCTCCCAGACAGAGGGTGCTGTGTGGATGGTAGGGATATTACCCAGGATGCTCTGGGGCCTCCTTGCTAGTGATCAGTACTTGATCCCTAGTGATTGCTTATTGGTCACCAGTGTGCCACACAGAGCAACACTGACTAGTTTTTCTGTGGTCACTGTCCCTATATTCTTCACTGACAGTGACACAGATTGGGCGGGGAATGTAGTAGTAATACGCTTAAATGCCCTCTGTATTTGGCACCGATTGAAAAATAAGACTGAGAGACAGGTAAAGACCAAGATATCTGCTCTAGGGCTAATAAAGGTGATTAGAGAATGTGGTCAGTAGGGTTCCCAGTGCTGAGTTAGCATACCCACCTCCATCAGAGACCTCCTCCTGAGGCAGGCCACTTCCCTCTGGCAAGGAGGCTCTGAAGAGTGAGAGAAGAATGGGCTGGGCTGCACATGTTCAGTTCCTTCTCTCATTCTCACCAATGGGATACTTAGCTGTCCCCAGTTGAGGAGGTCCTGGAAAGAGATAATGTCAGTGTCCTCGCATTGGATATCCCTGTGGTACCATGCAACAAATTAAATGAAAAGCATGTTGTGGGTCTTAGTAGAAATTCTCTTGGACAGGTGGTGGTGGAGATGTCATAAAGGAAAGAAAATTGTCTAGGCTTTGAAAAAATCTAGGCCTTGATCCACAGAGACTGGAGAAGGGACCTTTAGCTTGAGGGGGTAGCATAAAAAAGGCACAGCAAACTCAGATTGTGCTCCTGTGGCTGGAGTGTCAGGAACACAGAAGAATCTGGTTGGAGGTAGCCAGTCTTGTTAAGGAAGTGCTGCATTGTGGTTAAAAACATAACCTTGGAGTCAGACAGCTTGGGTTCATATCTCATCTCTACTGCTTCCTGGATGTGTGATTTGACCAAGTCGCTTAACTTCTCTAAGCTTCAGTTTTCTTGCCTGTAAAATTTGGATGATAATAGTTATGAGTATTCAGGTACAAGGTACATATATATAAACTCTCAGTGCAGAGCAAGTGCTTAATAAATGGCAGCTATGATTATTACCATTATGAGTGCAGGACTGGGAGATGCCTTGGATGCCAGATCATGAGTTTGGACTGCTGTGCGTCGCAGGTATTGCTCAGGTGAGAGGAGGCTCTCAAGGCTTAGGTTCTGAATACCCAAGCACAGGCTGGGCAGGTGGAATGGAAAGGGCAAGATGGAGAAGAGTGTCCTTGCAGGGAACCATCCACCGGGACCCGTCCTCAGTTTGAAGATCAGGGAAGGATCAGGGAGAGATCACAGGGGATGCAGGGTGTACAATTCAAGAAGTCTATAGAAGCTACCAACTGAGGCCAGGACCATGCTGAGAGTTTCTGAGAATGCTGAATCTCAGGGTCTGCTAGGAAGTAGCCAGTAAGCTGATGAGTATTTGGATATTTTGGTCTAGAGCTCACAAAAGCAGTCTAGTTTTATGAGTCATGAACATGGTGATGAAATATGGATTGTCCAGGGAGAGACTATAGAATGAAAAAAGAGACAAAGCACAGAATCTACCCTGGGGCATGGAGTGGAAGCTGAGATAAGGCATTTAATAAAGAAAGAGGATCTGGAAGAACCCAGGGAGTGCTTTGTCTCAAGTGCCCAAAGAGAAGACTATCTCAAGGGTTTTAGCACTGATAAGATGCCAAGGAAAGCAGCCTCAGCAACACTGACTAATTGCTGGTCTTAGTCCTGTACTTGTATTAACTTGTTTAACCTTCACAACCACCTTTGGGGTAGGTACTTTTATTCTTCTCATCTTAAGATAGCTGAGGCACAGAAGGTAAGTGTCTTGTTCTAGGACACATAGCAAGTGATGTCAGAAACAGGGTTCTAACCCAGGCAGGCTGATCCTCCAGCTTGTACTTTAACCACACCCTAGACTGACTCAAAGAATAAGAATTGAGGTAGCTCAGTAGATGAGAGAGCAGCATCAGTGCCTGTAGATGGAAATCTCATCGCAGAAGGTGTCAGAGATAATTTGGAGGTGAGTACTTTGGCAACAAAACAGAGGAGAGACATGAAATGGTAGATAGGGATGTAGGGCCAAAGGAAAAGTTTTAGTATTTGTGAATTGAGAGGAAGGTGCAGTAGATGGGGAGAGATGCAGATTCAGTCTAGAGAGGGAATAATTGAGAGGTTGGACCTCAGTGATGAGACACTAGGGGATAAGAGGCAGAGGGGAAGTTTGGGGTAGAAAGGGAATTGGGGGATTCCATTTCTCTCAGAGGAAAGACACTCAGTAGTTTGCTAAGGAAAGTCTAACAGGAAGAAAACATGAGCTTAAAGGTCTGGATTTAAGAGTGTCTGATGGAGCTATATGTATTGTTCAGCATCCTGGAGTAGAAGGAAGAGGACACTTGAGCTTGCCTCCCCAGTTAGGGGGAGAGTCACAGCAAGTTGTGACCAGAGAGGTGGAGTGAGCTGGGGAGAGGTAGGCAGAGTTTCAGGTGATGATCGCATGCTGACTGCTGACTTTCACTGAGCTGGTGAGGTCTGGAGTGGAGAGGCTCCATCTCGCTGTCCAGAGTGAGGGGGTGGTGAAAGGGAAAACTGAGTCAGAGAAGTGTGGGAGGGTGTGGCAGTGTTTCTGAGGTAGGCAGATGGAGGGCACAGGCTGCCATTCACCTGGTTATACTGAGGTAGGGGGAATTCTGAGAACCTCATGAACTTCTCTGAGAAGGATACTTCCCTCAGGTCCTGGCATCCTTCTACATTATTGCTGTAGAAGAATGGCAGCTTCCAAGTAGCTCCTCTCAGTAGTTTCCATTGCCTAATGAATAAAGGCCAAGTTCTAGGGGTGAAAGGAGGTAAAGAACTTTTAACAAGCTCGTCCCAGCCTCATTGCTGACATTCTTTCCCAGTTCTCTGGCTACACACACACACACACACACACACACACACACACACACACGCATGCACGTGCACGCACATATTTTTCCATACCTTGGGATATGCTCTTTATTCCTCTTGCAAAGCATTTCTGCCTCCTTCCCATCTGGAGAAAATCACCTTTGCTCCATGAAGCCTCCTAGGATTGCCCACACTACACTCTCACTTCTTCCTTTTGCTGCTGAGCTCCCCTCTCCCCAGCATGCATATTGTGCTGGGTTGTTACCATGCATGTGTCTTTCTCCCTCAGGAACCCCAGGGCCTCTGTGGTGCCTGGCACCTGTGATCTTCCCCTTGCATGTTTATCATCTTGAATGAATGGATAATGAGGCGAACCTTATTATCCATAAAATGATGAGCAAATGGTCAATTTTTGAAACTCAGCTTGTCTTTGAAACTTCTATGTGATGTTTTACATGTTACTTGCCCGTTGAGCTAGTGACATTGTAGAAATGACATTAACAATTAATTACCATCTGAACTTAATTTTAGAGATGATAGGAATTTCAGGCAAATGATGTTTTTCTTCTCACAAAGGAATACCACAAATGCTTTAAAATTAGATCATTATTCTATGAATTTCTGAAGTCTAAATTGGCAAATGCTAAAGTTTGCTGGCTTTAGCTGTTGGATCCCAAATAGAGGTCCGATTCTACATGCAACCTTCATGTTCAAATTGACATGATTCAGAGATGAAAGATTATTGGCCCTTGGTAGATAAATAACTTCGTTTTAACTTACATTTTTGTCCTCATAGCATCTACTAGCACAGGGTTTTACAGATAATAGGAGGCAAATAACATTTGTTAAATGGATAAACCTAAAAAATAATAGATTGATATTTGTGGATCATGAATTTTTATTTGTTTGTTTATTTATTTAGGCAGCCCTTGGTTGACCTCACAGATTGCAAGGCCCTTGTCAGTTTACAATCCTTATTTTTTATTTTTTACACCTACAGCACCTGGTCTTCCTAGGTGGTCTCCCATCCAAGTACTAACCAAGCCTGACCCTGCTTAGCTTCTGAGATCAGATGGGATTAGGCTTGTCCAGGGTGGCATGGCCGTAGATCATGAATTTTTATGACAATTGTTTTCTGTTCTGTGTATCCTTTTCCAAGTAAAATACTATCTTGTAACAGGGCAGCAGTAATTCTCTGGGCCCCAGGTGTTTTGAGCTCTGTTAGGTTTAGACATGGAAACCAGCTTCCCTGTTGCACAGTTCTTCAGTACTTTGGGCAAGTCTGCAGGGCCAGGTAGTGTTGGGGGAGAGCAAGCGGGACTTAGGTGACCAATGTATTTGTCTTAAGCACAGTGTTAAGGGGCAAACTGATGGGGGTGGGGAGCTTTGTGACACTCTGTGCCTGGACACTGTCTGGCTTCCTATCTTACTCTTCCCTAAGGCATAGGTCCCTACATCCTTGCCTCATCCCCAGTCCCTCTCCTTGCTGGGATACCTGCATCCCTTGTCTTTTGAGATCTGTCCAAACGTTCTTTGGCAGGCCTGGGTTAAGGCCCATGGCCTGGGTTACTGAGATTGTTGTATCCTCTTTACTACAATAAACCCCTGAATTAAGGAAAAGGACCAACTTGGGGGCAGAATGTAAGAACAGAAATGGGAGGCAAGAACAGTCAGCAGGTGAAGCAAGTGCTTAAAAATATTATGCAAAGACACTGAGGGAAATTAATCTCAGCTCTTCAGGGTTCCTTAGGCCCAGGTCAGATGTGCTAGTTTATTTGGGTGTGAGCCATGACACCCATTTTCTGGCCAGACCCCATCCATGCTCCTCCTTGTGGGCTGGGCTCACAGTATCACATGCTCATGCCTTTGGGGTGGTGTTTTTCTTAAGAAGCTTGCCATTTCAAGTAGGAGGCAGGATGTCTCTCCTGCTCCTGAGTCTAGGTGACAGCTAAGCTGGGTGGAAGTTTGGCTACATGGTGCCTGGAAGTGACCTGTCAGTGCTTGGTGCTATTCCTGGCATTCTTCAGAGAGGAGGCTTCTTCAGAGACAGGGGTTCAGCTCCATGACCAAGTTCCCTGCTGTTATTACATGGAAAAGCTTGCTGTGGTTTTGGTGAGAAGGGCCTGAGCGTTTTGGGTAAGTGCTTAAGTGGAAGCGTCTGGGTTTGGATGTGCCAAAGGCGGCTGGTGGAAGAGCAATGACATGTGACAGGAGCTGGGCTGGGTTTTAAATGGAAGGGCCAGGAAACAAAAGGCCTCCTTCCAGTGGGTTTGGTAGAGCTGGGCTCCCACACAAATGTTCTTAGGGATCTTTTGGACCTTGCCCAACAGGGAATGGTTGGGAATGCTCAGTGCATACGACCTACTAACTTGGTACAGCGGAAGAAAGATGCTAAGCAAGAAATATTGCATTTGTCCCCGCTGCCACCTGGACCTGCCAGTCTGCACCTAGGCTAAGGGCCTTTCATTAATTCTGACTGATTTTGGCTCCCACTCGTCTCAGCTTAACTGGCTAACAATTCAGAACACCCTGATCTAGGATGTTTAGGTATGAATGAGAGGCCTTGTATGTGAAGGAAAAACATTTTTGAAGCTGAAAGCTTTAAACAAACATTCGTTATTAGGAGTCGCTGATACCACGATTAGATGGGGACAAGTTAAGCGGGCTTGTTCACCTTCACTGGCATTCTTTTCTCCTGTGCAGTTAGTTTTTGCTAGGCTACTTAGCTTCTATTCACTAACAAAAGAAATTAAAACTCCACCTCTTCACTTTTATTAGGCTCAGATATTTACTAAAGGCACTCAGCAATTCTGACAGCAGCTTTCTCAGCATCCTGGTCCCTCCGCCCTGCTGAATCCCCTTTGTCATGACTAGATGCCTCTTTCTATCTGGCTCCTCTATCCCTGTGGAAAGTTAATGTCTATGGCCTTGTCTTTTGGTCCTGATACAAAGTATGTGCCTGTGGGCCCTGCCATTGCTCTGTGTCCAGGTGTGCTTTTTCCCTGCACCATCAGGTTCATCCCTGTGAGGACAAAAATCTCAGGACTGGTCAGGACCTCAGGCCTCATGGCTCCAGGTATAGCCTGTGGCCCTGGGCAGAACAGGTCTGCCACCTTGAGAGACTCTCAGCTTCCAGTTTAGACCAGTGAGCTCTTTTTTCCTTCTATTTTCTCAGTTTTTGAATGTCTATCCTGTACCTGCTTTGTAGTGTTTTTGAAGCAGGGAACTTGTTTCACACACAGATCCATAGATGGAGAGGAATTTCGTCTCCCTAGTTAGCCTCCAGCTGCCTCAGGCAGATGTGTGGTTCCATTCATCCATATGTAACCTGCTCTGCACCAGGTCTTGGGCTGAGCGCTGGGCTCAGAGACACGGTCCTGTCCACAGGGAGCTACCGCTGAGACAAAGGAGTCACACATATAAGTGGTCATTGCTCTAGAGAGTTCTGGGTGATGTGAGGGAAGTCTGTTGTGGGAGTGGAGAGGGGAACTGAGTTGGGAGCAGTCACTTCCATGTGGGGGACGAGAGAAGATCCCTAGAATCATGATTCTGGAATTGGAGTGAGAATTGAGCAGGCTGTGAGGTAAATCGTTGCATAGTGAAGAAGCCTCAGAGTAAAGGCAGGTGGGGTGAAAATAGCTTGGCTGGTATGTCTAATGATTGGTTCTCAGGACTGGGTGGCCAGGTATGGCTTAAAGAATTATCACTACTGTGGTTGCGAACTCCCATCCAGTCATGTGCAAAGGACTTCTACGTACACTATCTCATTGAATCCCCACAATTGCACAATGTGTATATTTTCACCCACATTTTATAAATAAGAAAAATGAAGCTCAGTGATGTTGAGGAACTTGTCCAAGGGCATAGCCCCTCATGGGAAGAACATACATCCAAATGGAGGTCTAACTGTTGAGCACATGGTCCTGGTATTATCTCATGGGTCCTTAACTCCCTTTCTGGGTGATATGAAGCTGGTGAAGAGTTGTGCAAGTGCTGGGACGCCTTGATGAGATTTGTGAAATAGACCTGTCCTACTGGTGGGAGTGTGGAAGGTGAGGGATGTGTGTGGGGTGAGGCTGCAGGCAGGAAAACTGATCAAGAAGCCATTGCAGTCATTCTGATGGGAGATGATGTGGCCCAAAGCAAGGCAGGTGAAGATGAGGTGGGCAAGGAAGGAGGCTTTACCAGATATGGTGACTAGCTGGCTGTGGGTGAGAGAAGGGAAGGCCAGGGATGACTCTCAGGTTTCTGGCTTGGCGACTGTGGTGACATCACTGAGGTATGGGGAGCACCATCTGTTGAGGAAGACCAACCGGCTGGGTCCACTGAGCTTGAGGACATGGAGAGGGACATCAGACCACCTATTGCCACTTCCTCCTTCCAGCCTTCACTGTCTTCCAGGCTTTTCTTTCCCACTGATAATTAATAGTTTTGTCTTACCAGTAAATCTGTAAATGTTTCCTTAAGGCCTACAGAATAGGAGATGCCCTCAGGGGCCCAGGCACACGGAAGGCTTGTAGGTGAAATGGCTGTGCACAGCTGCTTTCATGCCTTTCCTGCAAGATTAAAGACATGGGGAGATCACATTTAGATGAGCAAGGTCAAACATGGTTTCCTGGGAAAACAGCCTTGAAGAGAAGATGGAGATTTAGCTGGCAAAGCTGCTGGCATGTTTATAAAACAGGAAAGCAACTGGTACAGTCAATTAACTAACAGAATCTGTCCACAATAAGACCTTTGGTTGGAATGGGGCAGAGGTTTATCAAGGGGTATGACAGAGTTAGTTATAACTGAGTAGTTTGAGTACATATAGTGAAAGGTATGAATTACATTCTAGAGACTTTCTAAGCAGAAGAGTGTGTGGTTGAGAGCTGTGTTTGCATTTCATCAGCAGTTCTTCTGATCGGTTTGGTCAGTTTCACATTCACCTGAGGAGCTGGGTCAGAATGCAAAGATTAAGCCTCTTGCTACTTAGATGATGCTGGGCCTCTGTGCTTAATTTGCTTTCCAAGTGATTCTGATAAACAGCAAAGTCTGAGGACTACTGAGTTAGGTTAAATAGAGAGGCTGCTTGGAGGCAGGGCAGCCAGTTAGGAGGCCATTGCAGTCAGCTAGGATGAGGTAATGCAGGCACAGGTGAGGCTGTGGGGGCAGATGAGCTCACCACCAGCAGGAGTTTGGAGAGAGAATGGTCTCTGGTCTGATTCAGCAGCCATCTGGCTCCCCTGATTGCATCCTCCATCCTGAACCCCTCTTTGACTTTCTAGGGCTCCACTTTCTCAGTTCTCTTTGGCTGTTCCTCCTCAGTGTCCTTTGTTGGTTCTCCTCCCTGAAGGCTGCACGTTGGAGTGTCCCAAAAAGTCTGGGGCCTCTTCCTTTTCTTATTATTATTCTCATTATTATCAGTTTGTCTACACTACTTAAGTTACTTTGTGCAGTTGTTTTAAATACCATCTTTATGCAAATGGCTCCCAAATTGTTACCTGCAGCCCAGACCTCTCTCTGAACATCAGACTTGGATTTCTAAATGCCTACTTCCTAGGTATTCTTAGGCATCCAAACAATATTTCCAAACACTCTCCTGATTTCACCCACCTCCACCCCGCAAAAGCTCAGAGCAAAAATCTTATCATCATGTCTGACTCCTCTCATGCCCACATCCAATCTGTCAGCACAGCTCACCGGCTTTGCCCTCGACATATATCAAGGGTTAGAACATTTACTACTGTCATGCTGGTCCAAGCAACCTTCATCTCTTGCCTGGTTTTCCTGTGTTCACTGCAACACCCCCAACCCCTGCACCCAGTCCATGTTCCAAGTAGCAGCCAAAGCATTCCTTTTATTTTTACTTATTTAATTTTTTATGGTGTAAAATTGGCATACAACATTACACATATTTCAGGTGTACATTATAATTCAATATTTGTATATACTACATAGTCATCACCACTGTAAGTATAGTTCCCATCCATCGCTTTCTAATTGATCCCCTTTACCCATTTTGCCCTCCTTCCAACCTCCTTCCCCTGTGGTAACCTATAGTCTGTTCTCTGTATCTATGAGTTTATTTTGTTTGTTTGTTTCAGATTCCACATATTAGTGAAATCATATGGTATTTGTCTTTCTCTGTCTGACTTCTTTCACTTAGAATAACACCCTCAAGTCTCATCCATGTTGTTGCAAATGGCAAGATTTCCTTTTTATGGCTGAATAGTATTCCATTTTGTATACACGCATACCATATCTTTATTCATTCATCCATCGATGAGACTTAGGTTGTTTCCATCCAAAGTGTTTCTTGTAAAAACTAAGTTAAATCCTCCTGTGCTCAAAACCCTCCACTGGGTTCCTGTCTCAGAGACAAAGTAGAAGAACGGGAGAAAGGATGGTGTGCAACCTCAGGCAAATTGCCTAATCTGTTTGCTCATCTTTAAAAGGGGGAGAATAATTCCTAAATGGTGTATGGAGATTAATAGTATATGAAATAATGTTAGATAAACTCTTAGCAAGTAACTAACAGATATCTGCCCGAGAAAGGAGCACATACTAATTGAATCTGTACTCTGTGCCAGGCATATATTTTTAAATTTTATTTTTATCATCACTATATCTACACGATTTAAGTCAAATAATTGTATATGATTTGTTAAAATTGCCATTTCCTTACTTACCCACCCCCTGTTCTTCCTAAGATGTGGCCATTTAAAATTCTTCTAGTATTTTTTTTTATCCATATCGCTAAAAAAATGCTTGATCTGCTACTTTCTCTTTTTTGTCTTATCTAGTGACTTCTGAGTTCCCACTCTAGAAGATGAGTCAGCTCTCTCTTCGATTCCAACCCCCACTGCTCACAAGCACTTTCCCACCCCTCCATCATGCCAGCACAGTCTCGATTCCGTCCAACATGGACTGGCTGCCCTTTCGTGCTTGCTGAAGAGCTGTTGCCTTGTCTCCTGTCATGTTCTCCATGTCCTTGTGGGTTTGTGTCTTTCAAAATAAATTCCTCTGCTGTCGTTTCAGTGGGTAGCTAAATTAGTTGTTTGGCTTCAATCTGCTGTATTTACCTGAGGTCTATCTTGTTTACTTTCCCTTACAACAATGAGATTGGTTTATACTACTTTTATAGATGGGACAATGGAGGCTCAGAGAGGTTTAAATAACTTGTCTAAAGACCTACAGCCATTAGCAGCAGAACCCAGGTTTTAACTTAAGACTGGCTATAAAACCTATGTTCTTTCTTCTTTGTCCTTTAAAAAGAAAGTTGTTATTGGTTGATATGGGTTGTGATGGCGAATTTAGGCACTGCCATCAATTTCCTTTGTATGTCTTCCTCTGTAGTCATTGTCTTCTACTCCTCCCCCTCTTCTTCCCCCTTCCCCTTTCCCTTCTCCTCCTCCTCATTTTTTAATGCTGTAAATGGCTTCTTGCTCTACTATCCCAAAGAGATAAGTTTCCTGTATCCTTTACGAGGTCGTTTCCCAAGTTTATGGGTGTATAGCAAGAAGTATTTCTTATTTCTTAAAATAACCATTTAAGAGCAGCAGTGGTTTATTGGTAACCAGCAAATTATAAGGAGAAGTCTTTGCTTTCTTGTGATATGGTGACTTTACCTCTTGTTGACCACTTAAGGAGAGGCACAAGATGTTTGGTGGTGAGTTCTTGGTTGAGAGTTCCTTCCCCAGGCCTTGCCTTCTACTTGGGGACACTGGCCCTCATCTGGTTGCAGCTGCTGAGGAGTCAGCGCTGGCCCAGGAGACCCTGGGGGAGTCTAGAACTCTTCCTGATTCCTTCCTCCATCCAGGATGGTGCCCAAAACACTCACAACTCTAACCACTTTACTGAGAGAAAGGTAGTTTATAAAATGGAGTGGAAGTATGGTGGCATATATGTTCAGGTTTACTTGCTCAGGCTTATCTTAATCAGTGGTTCTTGCCTACTTCTCATTTTCCTTTGCTGAGCTCGAAAGTAGTTAATAATGTATCTAAATCACTGCTTGGCTCAGAATACACCAGATGATGGGCAGCTAATTGTGACTCACTTTCTGAATTTCAAAACACATACAGATCCAGCCTTTGTGTGATACAGTTCAAGTAGCCGTGAACATCTATCACCAGACACTGTCATTCTAAAACATGGCCATTCCTTCCTCATTGGTTGGTCTTACAGCTATGGGGATCATTTTCTCCCTGGCTGGCAACAAAGAGGAGGGATAAGCCCCAGTCTCAGACATCCTCACAGATAGGAGGATGACAGCACCTAGAGAGGCATGTGGGTGAAGGGAAGGATGAATGGATCACACTTTTCTTAAACAACATTCCCTGCCTTATCTTTACAGCAAAGGATGAGCCCGTTTCTTGGTATAAGAAGCCCGTCTGCTCATCAGGGTCAAATTCAGGGCTCTGTTAATAGTCCAAGTGTCCAGAGAATGAAAATGCTTTCAGCCAGTGTAACAACTATTACTGTACTGAGCATGTTAAGAACAATGATCTCCTCTGCCTGTTCCTCTCCTTCTTGGCCTGGTGGGGCACCCCTCCTTGTAGTCCGCAGAGCACAGTGTCTCTCCCTCTGCCGTCCACTCCGTTTCAGGCCTGGGTGGCTGCTATAGCTCCGCTCTCACTGGTAGGGAACATGATTTCAGTTCCACTCCCACCCCCTACTTGGAAATGGCCCTAGTTTCACTTGTCCCTTTGAAGTGTACCCTGGTTTGGCTTTCTTTCCCAGTCCCTTTGGGTTATTGCCTCTTCTGGATGCACTCTCTGGCCTCTTCACCTCGCTTCTCTCCAGGAGGCCTCCAGGCACATTGATTCTGGAGCTTCCTGCACTTAAGCCCCACATCCCTGATGAACCCAGGCTCCCGAGGGAGGTACTGTGTCCTGTGGGGGTGAACAGACACGGAAGACACCAGACACACTAAATGCTGCAGGTGACATGTTTGCCTCTGAGATCCCAAGTTCCTGGAAGGCAGGGATTGTGCCGTCATGCTTTACTTACAGGGAGCTCTAACCTCAACAGTGGGGAGGGCAGAAAATGGCCACAGCTGCCAGAATAAGGATGGTTGGTGACCTTGTGCCTTCCCTGTTCCAATATGAGTGCCTGTGTTCATAGATGGGGGCCAGAGGCATCACTCCCATGGCACATTTTTCCCTTCAAAGATCTCTCCTGTACCCCACTAGCACCTCACAGCCGCCCCGTGACAGAGGCTGGCAGGGCCTGTTCTCACTCAGTTGTCCTGCCATCACCTCATACCCAGCAGGTCTAAAGCAGCTCTTCAGCTTCCCAGAGCAGCTTTCCTCACTCCTGAGTGCTCTCAACCTTACCGGCCCCAGGCTCCTGGGTTGTAAATATGATACACTGTTGACTCATGTTTTGCTTTATACCAGCTCTCACGGGTCCACCCAGCTTGTTCTTTGCCAGGTACAAAGTCATCACGGGGCAGAGGGCCCACGGTTTGTCTTTTATGCCCCTCATGTAGCAAGGGGACATCGCCTGGGTTCTCTGGGCTTGGCACCTTCTAATTGCCCCCCAATTTCCACCCTGGTAGTAAGGCCCTAAGTGGAGCCAGTCTACTGAAATATGAGATTTTTCTTAAAATCTCTGTCATGTTTACTTCTGAGGTCGCTTGATTTGTTAAGCACTGGTATCAAGATCCTTGAAGTAGTGGGTGTGACTCCCAAGCTCCTCTCATTAATTGCCCTTGTCATGCTTATGTGAATGACATGGAAGGTTTTGACTCATTTGGAGCAACTAGATGCTCCTGTATAATCTTGTCAACCATATTGACATTTGCCAACTACATCCTGCCCTTACATGCTTCTCTGACTGGAATAGCATTCTCCCCCTTCTGAGAAAGCTCCTACTCATCCTTCAAGACCCAGGGAAACTGCATTCCTTCCTCTTTCAGCATGCCTCACACCACATCATAATTATCTGTTCATACTTCTGTCTTCTCCAGTAGACCATGTGGCCCATGGGGACAGGGACTAAGTCTGGTTTATCAATATCCCAAGGCCCAGTACAACAGGGTTCCAGGAATGTTGGCTACGTGGATCCAATCCATTTATTTACAAGTACTTACTTAATCTTCCTTATACCAGGAACTCTGCTAGGCACTGCACACATGGGGTGCACAAAGCAGATGGGGTCCCCCTGTCTTCATGTGGAGGGTTTGCAAGGCCAGTTAGCAAGGCAATAAATATATGGACAAGATACTTTGTTATTGCTATTCTTTGAAGGAGCTGTTTAGATGGAGGCCTGCAAGGAAGGTCTCTCAAGATGCTTTGCAGCTGAGACCTGAAGGATGAGACTAAATCAGCAATCCAGAGAGCTGAGAAAGTGAGCTCAGCGTAGAGGGGACAGTAGGTATAAACTTTCAGAGGAGGAAAAGATCTTGGAGTGTTGGGGGCAGACGGGAGACCGGTGCTGCTGCAGCACGAGGAGTGATAAGGAGGTCCATGCGGGACTGGCCCAGCCAGATCACACCACATCTCATTCCATAGGAGTTTGGATTTTTTCCTGGGTGCCGTGGGAAGTCCTCAGAGGAAGAGATTTCAAACTTTTGCTATCGCTGGTGGCTGAACAGGTGTGAATGTGCTGAATATTGCCCTGCTTCTGCTGTGTTCCTTTTCTTGCCGCCTTGTCTTTTGTCCCCACCCAAACTAGCTTCCGTTCAGACCCTGAGGTTTGCACCCTGTGTTTGCTCTGTAGCCATCTGAGCTGCTCTTCTCACGTGAACCAGCTCTGTTCCTTGTTGTAGCTGGGAGGCTCAGCTTCCTCTGTAAGCTCCCATCCTCATTCCTGGAGCAGATCATGCAGTGCCTGTTTCTGAACCTTCCTTGTCCTTTGCACCTATGAATCATGGTCTACCCCATCCCCCCAACTAACCTCTTAGTGTTATTTGGGTTCTCCATCCCGAAGTTTAAAGTCTATTATCCTCTGAGCTATCCTGGTACAAATACATTCTGAGGTTATCTCCTCACTTTAAAAAAAGTTAACACATATTGATCTCATACAGGGTGCAAAGGAATGTACTAAGCATTTTCTATGAAATAGTAATTCCTCATTTAATTGTGACAATGAGCGCATGAGTTAGTTGCCGTTTTTATTCCCATTTTGCAGATAAGGATACTGAGGGTCAGAGATCATACAGTAAATGGCAAAGTTGGGTTTGAACCCTGGCTATTTAACTGCTCCTGCCTGGTGTAGTCCAGTGTAGTTCTATGTGGTCCTAACATTCTTTTCCACACCATCTCCAAAGCCACTTTTCTGTGGCTGCTCACTTTCTTCTCTTCATTCCGAAGATCCAGCGTCACAGGGAAAATGAGCAGAGACCCTCAGCCTTCTGTTTCCTTACCTGTGCCATTCTTGGGTATGGGAACTCGTACCTCTCTTCTTCACAGCGCTTGTGCCCATTGGGCACACACATGGGTTTTGCTGAATGAGCAAACAACTCCTGCCTCCAGTTTATAGGCATGCGCTAAATCTCTTAGGATTACAGATACTGTCACCCAGGGAAGGTGTGGGAAGCAAGAACAATGAGAAGAGGCTGTAGGAAGACAGTTCAGCTGAAAGAATTTTCTTAGAGGCAGAGTAGTTTGGAGATGGAACTGATTGCCATCTCTCTCATTACAGGGGAGATTCAGCATTGGGGTGGGGTGGGGGCTAGACCAGGTATCCTTGAAGTTCTCCAGCCCCAAGAAGATGGAATTCTGCACCTTGAATGCTGCTAGGTAGAGTAGAACTAAAATTGTAAGAGACAGTGCTCCTGGTTCCTGGGACAGTACTCTCCCCAAGACAGTGAGCCTGCAGCCTTCCTAGGTGGGGCATATTGGGCCATTTGTAAAGCGAAGGTGGCAGTTAAGTCTTCTCAGCCTGGACCACAATTGCCCAAGGAAAGCATGGCAAGTGTCGGACAAATGCAGATAAAAGAAAGCTAAATGTTTACTGTGACTCACATGTAGAGGAGCTTTCTCCTCCCCAGTAGTGGTTAGAGCTTCTGGAGCCTGGGACTGTAATGATGGTGAACAGTGGCAATTGTTGTTTTGCTGCTACAGGTGACTCTGGTGGCTTTTCATTACAGAAGTGAATAGGATTATGTACTAAAGATTCATGGGATAAGAGCTGTCATGCCAGGAGGGAGAGGCCATAGAGATGGCAGAAACCGCAGGTCGACTACAAGAGGGTGCTGTACAATGACAGGATAAGAGGGCTTTGTAGTCCTGTGGGCATAATGTGGAACTCTCTGTAATTTTTCTTTTGTTCTGTATTTGAATTTTCAGTAAGAGAAGGAGAAGACTAAGCAGGGAGAAGGAGTCATGGCCTCTGATGCCAGTCACGCGCTGGAAGCTGCCCTGGAGCAGATGGACGGGATCATTGCAGGTATGGGCAGGGAACCCTAGTGTCTGGTGGCTCGTCTCCCACACCTGAGAAACTGTTTTCTCTCACTTTTTTCTTTGGCACAGAGAGAAGCCCCTCATTAGATTTATTTTATTTTATTGTATATGTCATCTCTTTTCTAAGAGTACAGACTTCTAGAACACTTATATCTGGTGTGAGTTTCAGTCTCTGTTGAGACAGGGTGGATGTACCATATGTTAGGATGCATCTAACTGTTTCACAGTTTGGATCCTGGCTGCAAGGCAATTTGGGTGCAATGAGATTGACTTTATTATAAATTCTTTAGAGCGCATTATGGCTTATTACAGTCAAGCTGAAACTTGAAGTCTAGCAGACTTTGCCACCTAAATGCAGGTGTCAGCTCACTTCCCTAGCTGGTCTCCAGCGTGTTTGGGGTCAGGAAGCAGTTTTGTATTGTTTTACCTCATCACCTAAAGAATTTCCTTATACCATATTGTTTTTTATGCATCACAACTGTTTGGCTTCATGTTTGCATCAGCCAGTTATTCTCTAGAAGAAATCCAGCAAAAGTGGTTAGGAAGAGCGTGCCAATGGGCTGTTCGGGCTGATTATCTCCTTGACTGTGGCAACTGAGCCCATATTGGTTGGAACAAACCTGTCATGGAAAATCTTTCCCAAAGGGCCCAGATTTTCTTTCTAGCCTTACCTGATACAGGTCAGTGGCCCTGTTTGCTGATTGGGTGTGCTACTTTGGAGGTTTGCGCCTTATTGTGTGGAGCTATGGCTGGAGAAGTTTTGGGCTGAATATGGCGAGAGCCCAGGACATACACAGGTACCTGACACTGCCTCCTTTCGAGCGTTTGCTTTTCCTGCCATCCTGCAGAGATACATCTGACTCACAGAGTTCTGGCTGTTTGTGCCTGGGATGGGAGCAGTTGTCTGTGTGTGGAAGCTTCTTCATGGTACTGGTGGCACTGTAACATGTTCTAGCTGTCTTCTGTCAGGCATTTAATTTCTCAGGGAACAGAAGGGTCCTTGAGAGGCTGTGACTAACGTCCCACTTTCCAGAGGCTCCATAAATTGGGATGTCTTATTCTAGGTTAGGGCCTATGAAATCCTATTGAGGGGAAACAGTCAAGAGCATGGATTTCCTAGCAATCCTTTAGGAAAATCTCATCTGGAAGCTCCCAGGGGCTTGTGTGCATTGAGATCAGAGCCACCGCGTCAGACCCACAGACTGGCTCGGGTCGTCACTGCTGAGCCCTCAGCCAAGGAGCAAGGAAGAGACTCAGAAAGCTCCCGACAGAGCACAGAGCTCTTGGATAGCTGTGAGGGATGAATAAGACACCCCCTAAAGAAGGCAGCCTCCTGTGGGGTCAGTTCCTCTTTCTTTCTCCTAATTTCTCCACACAGGCATTCCTAAAATGACAAAGCCTCTGAGAGAATTACGTGGCTGGATCCTCAGGGCCTTGCCTTGGTGCTGGATCCTAGGCAAGGCCCTGGGATGGGTGTGGAGGGAGTGGTCCTGCGTGTGGTATGGAACCTGGGAGAGCCATCCTTCTGCTCTTCCAGCACAACGGACTCCTTCCTCCTTCCACTTCCTTAGTCCTCCACCCTGGCTGGTTCTTTCTGGAAGGGCTTCCTGGGCCACTCTTGTCAGGAACAGATTTGAGAGTTTGATAGAGAGGCAGTCTAAGACATTCCAAGGCATTCTTTGTAGTTTAGTCAGGGGGAGCACTTGTAGCTAGACTGCTTATTCAAATCCTGGCTGTACAAATCCTGCAAGTTACTTGTATGATCTGTGCCTCAGTTTCCTCATACTTAAAATGGGAATAAAAATAGTACCCGCTTTAGAGGGTTGCTGTGCTTACACATGTAAGGTGCTTAGAACAGTGCCTGGCATGTAGTAAGCTCTATAAAATGTTAGATCTTGATAAGTTAATGAAGGACAAAATATCCTTATATAGTAAGCTCTATAAAATGTTAGATCTTGATAAATTAATGAAGGACAAAATATCCTTATCCTTATCCTTATATAAAGGCTTCTCTAGGGACACAGAGTTCTCATTTATTCAGGCCCTTATTTGACTCTCTGGAGTTTTGAGGTTTTCACTGGATAAGGCCTATGCTTGCCTCATTAGACTCAGCCAGCGTTTATAAGTTAATACATCATCATCTGAGGATATCTGTTCTGTTCTTGCCCTCTTATAGACCATCTTCCACAGAGTAGTCCTTAAAATGTAAATCAAATCATATTACTCCTCTCCCAAAAACTCTTCAATGGCTTCCCACTTCAGGATAAAATCTGAATCTCTCTTCATAGCCAGCACTGTCCCGCGTGATTTGGCCTTAGGCTCCCTTTATGGTTGTATCTCCTATCCCCTTTCTATCTGTCTCATCTCACTCTAGCCATGTGCTCTGGATGTCCCGGGGCCTTTGTGTCTGCTGTCCCTTCTGCTGAAATGCTATCCTCCAGGTATACTAAGGTCAAGTCTCTGGTGAAATGTCACCATATCAGAGATTTCCCCTGACCCTCTCTAATACAGCAACCCCCCATATCACATTCTGCCCTCATACTGTTTATATTTCTTTATAGCACTTATCACCACCTGACCTAATTCATTTATTTTGTCTCTACGTATTGTCTGCCTCATGTAAGTTCCATGAGGACAGAGGCTTTGCTGCTCCATCTCCAGTGCCTCACTTGGTCTGCAGTACCTAATAGGTGTTTCATAAACATTTATCACATGTATATTTTATTTACTTCTGTGAACAGGCTCTCTTTTTCATTGGTTAGGAGGCAATTGGTAGTTTCTGTCCATATCCTCTATTTGGCTGCATACTGAACTTTATTATTTTCTCTACTAGTGCCTTTGTTGAGCGGAATCTTTTGAAATGACAACTCATGAATTGTTTTGAAGACTCAGTGGTTGGCATGTCCTGTGAACCATCTTTTAAGTATTAATTGACTCACACAGACGTTTGATAGGAGCTATCTGACAGATAATTCAACACTGAGGTTATTAGTGAGAGTCTGGAAGACATATGTTCTATGCCATTTGTGATGAAAAGAATGATAGTTATTGAATGCCTATGTGCTGGACACTTTTCCTCAGGATTATTAATACCATCCTCATCTTCAACATCATTGGGCTGAACTGGACCAAAGGGCTTAGGCATTTTTATGATGGTTACTGTGGACTACAGAGTTAGAATATTGGGGATTGAATCCTAGCTTGGCCACTTACTGCTGGCTGTAGGATCTTTAGGCAAATAGTTTAATTTCTCTGAGCCTCAGTTTCCTTATATATAAACCAGTGGTAACATTAGTACTTATCTCCTATTATTGGGACAATTAAATTAATTCAAATAAGGCACCAAGTACTCATTTGGTGTAAGTTACACTTATTCTGTTGATAGTAGGATTGACATTATTATTTTTGCCACCCAAGGTCATAGTGCTGGTGAATTCCAAAACTAAGAAATGAGTTCAGGGCTATCCGAGTCTTTTCTGGGCTTCTTTCATTTCTGTATTGGTTCTATGATGGTATAGAGTAGAGCCCCAGGGACTCTGTGGGGCTATCTATAGGAGAAAAGAATTAGTTGGGAGCAGGGTCTATTTCTATTATTGCTCCCAATCCCTTAGCCAGAGTGACTTTGCTCTTATCTCTCTTACACATTAGACTCTGCAGTAAGGGTTCGTTTGCTTAAAGGGTAGCACAGCTAAAAGAAAATATCAAACTGTGTCACCACATTGTGATACCACAGATTCTGCAGAAATGACATTTTTGTGTGAACGTTTAAGTCATCCTTTCTTTAATTCCATTTTCTTATTAATTTGAAGTCAAACAATATCAAGTAGTGCCAACATACAATTGATTTGGCATCTGTTAAAGTATTCAAGTGTGTACCCAAGGACTGTATTCCCTCACTTTATGAAAACACAATTACCACTTATTTCAATGGAAGAAATTTTTATAGGCTTTCTGCATACCCCAAATCATGTGAAAACAACTGGATTCCTACAAAAACAAACAATTCCTTCAATAATAATTATTCATAATCATAACACTGCATAATAAGGAATTTCCCTTTATTAATTACTCTACAGTATGATAGGCTACTGTTCACTTTCCAAAACTCTTTTCAAAAAAGAGTACACTTAGGGCATGTTTATTAACGTTTATATAATTAAACACTTAGTGCAAAAA
>CM053510.1:35090495-35251425 GCA_028627145.1 Eidolon dupreanum | reverse complement strand
GAGCACTTTATAGTTCAGTCATTCAGTGTCTTAATTGTTGTGTGTCTCTCTTGATAACCTCAAAGAACTGGATTTAATTTATCCTGTTATTCAAATATTTGAGTTTAAATAGGTGAGTTTAATGCATTTATAATTATTATAATTGCAGGTATGCATGTGCTTGTTTTTCCATTTATGTTGTCCAAGGCCACAGAGTGATATAAAGTTAATGAAAATCTCAGTCTACTCACTTACCTTTGGCCTGACTCATCCTACATTTTAAAAGGGGTGTATAGTATGTATTTGTGTGTGTATATTGAAATGTGTCCAGGATGGAGGATTACTCAGCAATTGTGTGGAGAATGGAGGTCTTGCTCTGCTTCTGTCCATTTTCTTGACTCGAGTCTGGCTGGGGCCCTTCCCAGTCAGCTCTAAATTGGATCTGCAAGAGCAGAGAGTGCTGAGCACACACCAGCGTGTGGGTAATTGGGCAGTTTCCTAGCTCCCCAGAGCCACAGACTTGTTTGTGGATTGTGATCCATGATTCCCTCTATCCTGTACTTTCAGAAAGCAAACAGGCAATCAAATGGTAATTGTTTCCTTCTGTGTGGATTTTGCATTCCAGAGGCTGCCATGGTAAGTAGGAAGTTGGCGCTTAGAAGTAAAGGGACCTGGAAACAGACGTCAGGCTTGCAGTATAACCATGGATGTGGTGGCCCTACAGTCCATATTTTCCAGCAGAAGCCAGATTCCAAATGTTTTATCCCATTTGCCTTATAAACAATCCAAATGCCCTAGAAATTCCACCATCTAAGCCGTATTTTCTAGTGTTTCTTAATGCTGCTGAAAGAAGCATGGAAATTTTTTTGTTAGATTGTGTCACCCCAGTTTTGCTTTGAAAAATATATCACTGTACTTAGGCAAAGAAGGTTTTTTGTTTTGTTTTGTTTTCTTTTCTTTTAATGGTGGGGTTTAGAAAGGCAAAGACTGTCCTGTTTGGGACATATCAAATTAGAAAGATCTGAGCCAATATTTCAGATCTCTGAGGAAGTTCGAGCACTCCTTCTCTTAGCTGTTTGTCCAAGCACATGTGCAGACACATTCAGTCAGATTCCCCTTCAACATCTACTGGGCATGGGCATGGTGCTAGGAACTCAGCTAACTATGACAGGGATTCTGCCTTCACAGCCCATAATGGGAAGGTGAGATGTGGGCATACAGAGTAATTTATACAGGTTAAAAGTATGAGTATATCAGGGGATATAGACCTCTCTCAGATGGGAAGATTCAGAAAGATTCCTGTTCACCAAGCCAGCCTAGAGTCAGGAACCACCTCAGGATGAGAGGAGTAGAATGCAGACAAGGATGGGAGGAATTTTTGGTGGCCATCTATGCAGACAAGCTACCACATTGACTTAGAAGAAAAGAAGGTTATTAATCTAAAAGCTGAAGAATGGTATCTTATTGTTTTAGCTAGCATATCTATGGTTGCCGGTGAGGGCTGGCTGTGTTCCCCCAGTTGTTTAACAGTGTGAGCTTCCATATGTCAGTCCCGATGGGCACAGTCATTCATCTCTGACAGGTCTCTTCCTATCATGCCCAGCCAAGGATTAAAGATGATCTCTGTGAAGGTTACTTTGTGAGTGATTCTGCTGAGGTAGAAATGTCCTCCTAGGCTTCTTATCCATCCTGTCCCCCTCTCCTTTCACTACCTTTACTCTTTTCCAGTTCCTGGCTCTTGGCGTCCCAGCTTTCTTACCAAGGTTCCCACCTCTCTTTTGTTCTAGGCACGAAAATAGGTGCAGAAATTAGTGATGGGACCTGTGAGCCTGGACCGGCCTCCCCTGCCTCCTACACAAACGCCTTCCCAGTGATCCATCTCATTGAGGACCTGAGGCTGGCCCTGGAGATGCTGGAGCATCCTCAGGAAAGGGCAGCTCTCCTGAACCAGATCCCAGGCCCCACAGCTTTCTACATAAAGGACTGGTTTGAGGAGAGCTTGGTGAGTAGGTCCTTGGCTTGTTTGGGAAACCACTGGGAAACAGAATCCTGGAGCCCCTGAAGGGCCCCCACTGCCCGCGGCTATTACTTCACCTGCACACCTTCCAGTCTTGCTTCCAGTCCAGGTTTGGTCAACCCCCACAAGGTGGTCCTCCCCAGGAAGAGGGTAGAACCCAGTCACACAGCTTAAGCTGTATAGTCGGCCTGTCTACGTGCTCCAGCCCTCTCCTGGGAAGGGAAATTCCTGGGCTAGAGATGAGCAAGTAAGGAAGGCTTTCCCCCCAGGTTACATGTGCTACTCACTGAGTTGTAATCCCTAAATCACTAGCTGCATCCTCCTCCCCTCCTTCCTTATGACAGACTAGAATCTTGTCATCTCATTCATTCCTTTACCTGTGCCCCTATTCTTCAGATCTCCTTGCCCTAGAAATGTTTCCTATCCCTTGTAAAATGGCTGTAGAGGGTTTCCTTAACCTCCTCCTGCTCTTTCTAGATTAAATCGTCATACCTCCTAGTCTCCAAGGGAAGCTGATGAGTAACCAAAGCTGTAAATATGTGGCTTTGGTTACCCATCTCCCTCCCTGTGGAAACCAGATGGTCAACATTAAGAGACTAGTAACATCTGGGAATGGGTCAGGAGAGAAGCTGGCCTACTGAGGAAGTGATCTGCAGTGTAGTCATTTGAGGACTGGAGGGAGGAACCTGGGAAGCTAGAAGAAGCATGTGATTACCTAAGCTGAGTTTGAGGATGAAAGCTGGGGTGCAGTCTTTTAAAGCAGGGGTCTCCAGCCCCTGGACTGTAGACTGGTACCAGTCTGTGGCCTGTTAGGAACCAGGCTGCACAACAGGAAGTGAGCAGCAAGCAAGCAAAACATCATCTATATTTGTAGTCACTCCCCAGCACTAGCATCACTGCTTCAGCTCCACCTCAGATAATCAGGAATTAGATTTCTCATAGGAGCGCCGGTCCCTGGTGTCAAAAAGGTTGGGCCTCATGTTTTAAAGCTAGAGTCCTACAAACCCGAGCCAAAATTCAAAAGTATCCATAGCATTAGGAAGGCAGGAATGGGACCACTAAATGGGGAGGGAGAGCTTTATGCTGGAAACTACAGACCAAGGATGTTGAGACAGACACCTTTGTCCAGAGATGCCATTTGTTACAGGTTACATCCCAGGTATCCTAGCCTACTTTCTGTTCCAGAGGCACTTGTTGACTCTGTCCTTGGGCTGGCCTGTCACCATGTGCCTGGGTCCCTTTGGTAACTCCCAGACAGAGCCTTCTCCACTGTCCTTGAAGCCTACATTAGGGTGCAGAGTGATTTTGCTCCACTCGGGACCTTACCACATATAACCAAGAGATTCACTCGAGTAGCTTCCCCAAGAAAAGCCTAGTCTGCCCAGAGTACAGAAAATAGCTGGCGTTTATGTTTTTTCCTGTGTAGTTTACAGTGACTGTGTATGTGCTTTCACCTTGTTTAGATGTGCCTGAACTGTGTGACCATTTCTCTAATACTGACACTTAAAATATTTTTAATCTTTCACTAGTATATGGCACTGCTAGAGAATGTCTTTGTCTAAAAATATTTGTCTTTGTCTCTAGATCTTTCCTTAAGATAGAGTCCGAAAAATGGTGTATAGAGTTAAAGTAGGGTCATAACACAGGATGCTCAGTTAAATTTGAATTTTAGACAAGCAATGAATAATTTTTAATAAGCGTATCCCGTGCAGTTTGCTAAATCTGGCAACTCTAATCCAAAGGTATTAATATACCTTTAAGCCTTTGACACATTTTTCTGAACCACTGTTCAGAAAGATTTTACCCATTTATATTTTCATTGATAGGGCTTTTGTACATCCCGATCAACAATAATCATTAAGATTTTTAAAAAGACAACTTTACTAATTTCATAGGGAAATGTTTTTATTGTTTTTTTACATTTCTTTAATAGGAAGACTAAGTCCCCCCCCCCCATTAGTTTAGTATTTAATCTTCTGTATGGTCTTTAAACTTTTGATCTCATACCCCTATCTGAAAAAAATTTCATTCTCCATATATACACATTCACCTATGCAGTATTGTACTAATATATGTTAATTATAAAACATTCCTCAAAGTAGAGATTTTTAAAGGATGGTTTAAAAAATAGTTCTAATATTTTCTTTCCACACACTCCAGTGATCACCACAGGTCTCTGGGTGTGCCTATCCCACTCTGGTCTATTCATATTCTATGCTTTTTTCTATTAGAATTTTAATGCTTTTCTTATATGTTTAAATGACCTTTATTAGCCCTTTGCTTTATTCTCCTCACAATGTTGTTAAATGTTGTTTATGGCTTATGGTGCTTTTTGAGACTTAGAATTTAAAAGGAATGTAAAGAACTCTTATCAGTCTTGTTTGAGTTTCTTTTTTTTCTTTTATCTCTAGAAAGACCTTTCCTAATTTCATATCAAATAATATTAACCTGTGTCTTTCTTCAGTAGGTTGGTGGTTTGATTTGTATCTTTTTGTTAACTCTGTTTCATCTGTATTATGCAGTATGAAATAGAGATCTAACTTTTGTAACTTATTTAAAAAAAATTTTTTTTAATATTTTTGATCCAGAGGCAGTCAACGTGGTTGTTGGTTTTTTGCAAGGTGCATTGCAAAAACAGTTTAAGTTTAGATTTGCAAATCTGTTTTGTGTTTATTTCCAATGGTTGGAGAAATGCATTCCTTTGGAGAGATTTTCCTAAAAATTGTTGCATTCATAAATCTTTTAGAGTAATTATAGCCATCAGCCTATGAATGGTGTACTTTTCTGGGGTCAGAAGTTCATATAAACATTCCAAGATGTGAGGGCTGGATGTTAAGGTTTCGATTCTGGACAGCGACAGCCTGTCTGTATTTTAGGTCTTGTGACCTGAAGTCACATCTGAGTGCACTCACATTCCATAGTAGGTCTTAATCAGTGTGGAAATAGGATTTAAAGCAGTGAACCACCCACTGGTACTTTTTAGATTGGTACTTTTAGTTAGAAGCCCTTGCTACTCAAATTGCAGTCTATGGACCGGCAGCTTTGGCCTTCCCTGGTAGCTTGAAGGAAAAAAGTGCAGAATATGGAACTCTCCCCCACCCTCATCCCCACCCTATACTCACAGAACCATCTCCATGTGATTCATATGCACATTAATGTTTAAGAAGCACTGCTTCAAACCACAGAGACTCACTTGAATTATTTTAAAAATAAATTACATGTGGTTTAAAATTGGAACTAGTAAGGCTGCTTGAGGGATCAGGCAGGCAGTCCTGTGCATCTTTACACTCTTCTCTGTATACAACTGGCTTTGCCATATATACCTCAGTTACTGCTTTGTCGTATGTTGGCCTGACATGGTCCAACTCTGCCTCGTGACATCTCCGTCAGTTGGGATTTTTCTCCAGTAGAGTGGCATAAACAATAAGAAAGTATGTATGTCACTAACAAGATGTCAGAGGATGGGGCGGGGCAGGGTTAAATCAGTAGCTCTGGTATGGCTGCAAGGACTCTGGCGCCTCCCATCTTTCTGCCCCACCTTTCTTAGGAGGTTGGATTTTCTTCAGATGTGTCCTCTAAAGGTAGGATGGCTACCGTAGCTCCAGCAATATAACCTCACACAGACACACAAACATGTCCTTTTTCCTTTCTTCTGTAATTAGGAAGGACAGTCTTTCTCTGAAACCCTTCTGCATAATTCTCTATGGTCCCAATGGTCAGCTTCAAGGGAGGCTGGGAAACACGTATTGGCAGTTTCATTCACCAGAGCAGTAGGTGGCCTCTGTCAGGAAGGAACCATGGTGAAGTGGAGGAAATGAATGGCCCTTAGGAAGACAGTGCAGAGCAACTGCCACACATCCTCAAGTTTTGGTTTTATTTTTGTTGATTGCAAAATTATTTTTGTTTTGTGTGTGTGTGTGTGAGTGTGTGAGTGTGTGACAGACAGAGAAAGATATATATATAGAGAGAGAGAGAGAGAGAGAGAACTCAAATTCCTAAAGGAGAGAATCTGATTGGCTTAGCCCATGATTTTTTGAGCTAACTCTTCCAGGCATATGAAGAAATGGCAAATGCAAAAGAAATAGAAATGAAAGACTTAATTTATGACAGCTATGTATTAGCTGCCCTTGGGCCAGTTGTTTACCCACAGGCCAATCAGCTGTGGCGAGAGGGAAAGGCTCACATGGTAGGAAATGTAGTTTCTACTATTGCTGTTCATCAGGAACTGTGGGTCTTCAGGCACAAGAAAACAGGGTGCAGTCTACGGCCATGTTACCCTGAACGAGTCCAATCCCGTCTGATCTTGGAAGCTAAGCAGGGTCGGGCATGGTTAGTACTTGGATGGGAGACCACCTAAGAAGACCAGATGCTATAGGCGTAAAAAATAAAAATAAAAAATAAGGGACTATAAACTGACAAGGTCCTTGCCTTAAAAAAAAAAAAAAAAAGGCTGAAGAGGTAGATGTGGGGGAGTGGTCGGTGGTTAGAATGAAATAAACTGCAGACAGGCTAGTCCTGGACCCCTAAGTATATGTTTTACATGGAGAAGGAGCTCCTGGTCCTAGTGCATCACAGAGATTGTGGGTAGCTGCGCTTCTTTATGGTGGGGCTGGTTCCTCCCCTGCTGCATGCTGGCAGGCCTGGACACAGAAAGATCAGCAGCAGCAAGGACTCTCTGAGGGGATAATTACAAATAGGCCAGACTCATCCTAAAGACCAAGTAGAGCAGACCTGGTAGGGCAGGAGTCAGCGTCCCTGGGCTATGAGTGGTTTTCCAGGGTTCTGGAGCCTAACACAGGGTTCTCCCTTCCTTGACAGTCAAATGAGGAAAGGTAGGCTCTCGGCCTTGATGGGTATGTGTGGGGCTCTCTGAGCTGGAGACACCTTGTGGGGCTTCAATGAAGAAAGGAACACAGAGCCTGGATTCTCTTGTCTGAGAGCAGCATCTTTGTCTGAATTCTGGGCCTATCCCCGGAAAGTTGGTGGAGCACCAGGGAGTTTCAGATTAGGCTGTTGTGTAGGGGGAGTTTCCTGCAGCCCAAGGCAAGCTGGGGCCTGGCCTGCAGAGACGTATCAGTGGGGCTGTCCTATGCTGTGCAGCAGAACAGTGCAACCCTCAGGAGTTGAAAAGGTCTTCTTTCATATTTGACGGACAGGGCCAAGCTCAGGATCATAGAGGGGCATAGAGAAGGAGGCTGAAGCCCAGGCTGGAAGGCTGAGGCACCTCTGCTCTGATGGCAGTGAAACTGAGTTCCAGAAAGGAGCAGCCTCCTTCCTCTCCCACTGCTACCTTCTAGACCTGTGGTGATGTGGGGGGTGATGCCCTCAGGGAGAGCATGGCCATTCCTGGTCGAGAGCCCCCAAACCCTGCCAGATGGTCCTGAAGATAGGAGAGGAGAGCAGTGCTCATTAGTGGCCCTGATAATTACCACAGGCAGGAAGGGGGTGCTGCTACTATGGCCACTTCCAGGAATCTGGCTGTAGCTTTAACCTGGAAAGGGCATCACTGTCCCTCAACATCTACTTGGCTGGGCTGGATAGAGGCTGCTTGGGCAGATCTAGGGCCACGCTGGGTGGTTAAGACCATACAGGAGCCAGTCAGCCAGCATCCAGTGGGCCCTACAGGGCTGCGGACAGCCAGGTGGTGAGGGGAAATGGACTAAGCCTGGTGCACAGTGGTGACGCAGGTCCCTGCATGATGCTCAAGAGATACCAGAGCCAGCAGAGTCTCCAGATGGAACAGCTCTGGGTACCCTCTAACAGTCTGGAATATACACTCTTGATCTCCTACCAGATACCAGTTTGTCCTGCTCTCTAATGCCATTGCATGCGGGCTGGGAGGATTCTTGGTGAAGACCTGAGGCTTCGGAGCTCAAGATTAAGTCCAAGGAAAGACAGGCAAACCTAGCATCTGAGTGAGGGTAAATCAGGGCAAAGCCCAGGCTCCAGAGTGAGGGGGAGAGGTTAGTAGAGAACCTCCAGAGGGACTGTACTCTGGACCCCTTTTCGGAAGCTGGGTTCATGGAGCAGGCTTAACTCCAGCAGGAACCCAGGCTTTCCTCTGCAAAGTTACAGGTGTCCTGGTTAGTGTGCTTGGGCAGGTGGAAAGGAACTGAACCAGAATGAGGCAGTGTGGGATGTAGGAATACATCAAAAGGCCAGCAGCACTCAGCCACTCACTTGTATCTGGCTTTGGGCGAGCTTCATCTTTCCTCCCCTGGGACTCAGTTTTCCTACTGGAAATGACAGCTGGTTTGATAGTCTGTGAGAGCTGGCCAAGCATTTTAGTTCTGCAGTTTGTTGAGAGGCTATATTGAGTGGCCTCCTGTAGTCACCAGTCTTTGCCTTCCACAGTCTAGACCTTTTGGTTTCCAAAGTGGAGGCAGGTTAGGGAGCCTCTCTAGCTGCAGCTGCCCAGTGTCAGGGCTCAGCGGAGGCCGTTATCTCAAGAGCAGTGAAACAGGATGTCCCGAATGGGCAGCCTCTGCTGGGCCTGGCTGGGCTGGGGGAGTGAGGCCCCATCTGGCATATCTGCTCACCTGACATCCTCCTGGTCAGTTCAGGTATCCTCAGTTACCTCCTTATTTATTTTTTTTTTTTAATTATTTTTATTATGGTGACACTGGTTAATGAAATCCAGTAAGTTTCAGGTGTACAATTAAAGAGTAAGGCATATATACATTACATTGTGTGTTCACCACCCTCAGTTACCATCTTAACTAGTCTTAAGAAACAAAGGAAGAGACACAGGCCCAGGAGGGCACATGGCTACCCCCTTCCTCAGCTCAAGTACCTCGTCGCAGATGGCGGCTTCTTCAGCTCCCAGCTCCTCAAACAAAGCCCAGGAAGTCCTTGCCAGATTCAGCTTGCAATCTTTTATTCTGGCCAAAGAAGCAAATCTGTTTACCATATTGAAAAGCCAGAAGAGTTGCAAAAACGGTGGGGAGAAAAAGCTGTTTTTTGAATTATAAACTGTGAGCTTGAATTTCTCATTCATCTCTATCTTCATTCTCCACCCAGGGTCTGGAACAAAAGATAGGCCAGGATATATGTGTATTGAATATTTTCATTTTGAAAATTTAGAGAAGAGTTTTATAGAAAAAAAAAAACAAAAAACCCCTTTTCTCTAGATCTTTAAAAGAGAAAAGGAAATTTGGTGCCCATTTTTCAAGAATAAAAAAACGCAGCGTCTCTGAGCCAATTTCCAGCCTGTGTTTCCTGCCCTCCACCTATGACAGGTGTGAACTTGAGTGAGAGCTCAGAAAGTCATAGGTGTCAGCAGTTTCTTTCCTGTGCTTGACTCCCAAGAAACTCCTGTCCTGGGCAGGGCTGGTGTGCCTGTGAGTGTTCTTTGTGCCTATGCAATACTTGAAGAAGCCACTAGGTGGGAGTCAGGGACAAATTCTGGAAAGTCTAAATCCCAAAGAATAAGGTGTGAGCTTTACAAGAGAAAAACAGCGCCCCCCCCCCCTTTTCAATTAAAAAGATGACATAAGTACCTTATTAGTGAAGCTGCTGGACAGTGCACCTGGGTCAACTGGCAAAGAGTTCTTTCCCATTTTCCTTGAAACCCAGGGGACAAAGAACAGGACTGGGAGGCCCCCACTGTTTGTGGACCCCAAGGAGAGATGGGAGAGCTGAAGGCTGGTCCTAGGGTCATAGATCTGGCCTTATATTGTCAGTGGTGAGAAGGCCTGTTCAGACTTCCTAATTTCAGTGCCTTTTGCTGGGGCAGTATTAAGATGGCTCCCTCCTTTCAGGAGGTATTTCCTGACCCCATGGCTGCCAAGCCCTGCTGAAAGGAAGCCTCCAGTATTATGGGGAATTTTGAATACACTTTTCCTGGCATAGCATCCCATATTGAGGTCTTCAGCCACTGCAAATTTAGTAGTTTTATTTATCTTGGATTTTGACACCCCCCACACACACACACATACACAAATCGTACCCTGATCTCTAAATTCTAGAAATCAGGCTTTTTTCAGGCTTGATTTGAGGAGATTATTTCAGCCCCTAAGAACCAATGTTTATAAATGACCAAGAATGTGCAAACACTGGTGAAAGAGCAAATAAATCTTCCCCACGCAATTTCCTGCTTCAGGCCCTGGGGACATGGTGGGTGATGTTGCCAGGTTAGCATAACTTGAGGTCTGAGCATGTAGACACGCAGCCACCCGTGAAAAAGGCCTGCCAGAGCCACACCCCCTGGAGCCTTCTGCCCTCTCAGGCACCTGCTGGTAGGCAGGCAGGCTCTAGAGAATTTCTGCTTCCAGGCAAACTTAGTACCCTGCAATTCAAGGAACTTCTGAAAGGGGTTTCCTAACCTCTTACTGCTCTAATGAATCCTGTCCTGAGATCCGCAGTGTGAGTGTGACCAGGAAGCTTGTTAGTGGTGCACAGTTTTCAGCCCTATTCCCAACCTAATGGCTCATAATCAGCATTTTTACAAGAGCTCCCTTTAGCCCAGACAGTTCATTATAGATGGGGAAGCGTTGTCCTGCCCCAGGGCTCAGCAATCTATGGCCCACGTTTAGCCTGCTGCCTAGTTCTTATGTGGCATGAGCTAAGATTAATTTTTACATTTTTTGGTGACAGAGAGAAATCCCAAGAAGGCTATATTGCAATGTTAAAATGATATAAAATTATATTTTCAGTGTCCATGAATAAAATGTTACTGGGACACAGCCATGCTCATTGATTCACATGCTGGCTATGGCTGCTTTTGTCCTGCAAATAGCAGTTGAATATGACAGATCATATGGCCCAGAAAGCCTAAAACATTTGCCATATGGCCTTTTATAGGAAACGTCTGCTGACCCTTGTCCTAATCCATTTATTTGTTTGTTTGTTTGTTTGTTTGTTTGTTTGTTTAATGGTGACATTGGTTAATAAAATCCAGTAAGTTTCATCTGCACACTTTAAGGCATATATATATTTATACTGTGTGCACCTCCCATAGTTAGATTTCTTTCTGTCACTACATATGTGACCCCCTTTACCCCATCTACCTCCCCCCTCCCCATTTTTAAGGTGGGCTCTCATGCTCGTGCACCGTGGGGACTTGGGCTGTGGTGGCCAGGCTGCTGTTTCACTCTTTGCCAGCCCAAAGGGGCAGTGTCCTCAGGCTGGCCTCTTCCCTCTCCTTCCCAGTGGCAGGCCCACTATGTAGTACACCCTTTGAAGGACACAAGCCTGTATCTGACTTTACCAGGGGGGTCCTGGCACCGAGCACCGTGGCCCGGAGGCCAAGGCTCAGAGCTGAGCTGGAGCTCAGGATGCAGGTGATAGGTCGGCAGAATGGCATATGACCCGCGAGACCCCTCTCAGTTCGCAGTTCTTTCAGAGTAGATGCTGCTGACTCCTGGCAGGAGGAGCAAGGGAACCCTACCCTCAGTCATTCTCACTTCAGTACCAGAAGTTCCAGCCCATCCTGACTGTCATGGGGCACCCTTCTAGACCCTGGGATGAGGAAGAGGGCAAGCTGCGTGGGTTCTCTTGTCCAAACCTGACCACTTTGCCCTCTTAGCTGTGTTTTTACTCCCCAAATGTTCAGTCTCCCAGTCTCCAGCCCTTTGCCCTCAGCTGGCTGCCTCATGTTCCAGATAATAATGAGTTGAGTGCGGTTGCCGGTGAGTGAGTTGCTTTGAGTCCCCGAGGGCTGGCAGGGTCACTGCAATGACCCATATTTATGTACCTTGTGTGGTTCCTGAGGACTTCTCTCTTCAGTGATGGGTTCGGGGCGTCCCTGAGACTCTCCCTTGCGGAAGCAGGTGTAAGGGAAGCAGGAATTGCTCCTTTACGCACCCCCCAACAATCCCCCCACCAAGGGCAGCCTAAACCTTTGAAAGTAACTGCTTAGGTCAGATAAAACCCAGGCTTCCAAATCTTTTGGGAGTCATGGATCATTTTGATAAAATGATGAAAGCTTTATTTTCAGAGAATAGTGATTTGTGTACATTTTATGAACATATTCAGAGGCCTATATGTTCCTTGAAGCCCCTCTGTGGACCACTGTGAGGTGCCCCTAGCAGGATATTCTTCTGAGTGAGGGGATGGAACCAGGGCTTACCTCGCAAGAACCACGATGGGGCCATGCCCGGGTGAGCTGCCACCTGGGGGATTAGTGGTGCAAAGGTGCCTCTTACTCCTTTATCCATCACATCTCATTCAGTTCACCAGCCACACACACATGCCCTGCTCCTAGGTCATTTGCAATGTTATTTGGTGGATTTTTGAGTTGAATTACAATATAAATAAAATGTCCTTTGGTGTTTAAAAAAAGACGGGGGTGGGGCGGGGGCTGAGATAAGACTTGCTGCTTGAGGATATCATAAAAATATGTCAAGAATTTAGCTGCAATTTGTCTGGATTCCTCCCTCCTTTCCTCCTCTCCTGCCCTCTCCCCCTTCCCACTTCAATTCATCACACATAAGTTGAGCTAATAGGTGAAACTGGCCCTATCCTTTCCTCTTTGAGTTGAGTATCTTTAGGGAAACAGACCTTCAAGATTCATTTTTTCCAAATAGAATTTTAGTCTTATGTTGCCAGTCTTACCATTTGAGCCTCATTCTTTCATTCAAACAATGTGCCATTTCTAACCATATACCAAGAATTGTGCTAGGCATGGAAGTTAGAGCAGTGACTCAGGGCTCAGACACATGTCCTCCAGCCTGGTGAAAGGACAGATATATAAACTGTCAGCTGTGGTTCAGTGAATGGCAGGTGGTGAAGTGGAGAGAAGTGTGGAAGCTGAGGAGGGAGTAAGAAGAGGGGCTGCCATTCAAATCAGCTCCGCATGGGCAGGTAGGAGTTAGCAAGGCCGAAAAGCAGCCATGTTGCCACATGGTCACCTCTCTCCTCCAATCACACCAGAACCTGTGAAGGGCACCAAGCCTTCCTTCAAGGTGGGCAGGGGCTCAGACTGTCCCCTGCCTCTCCGTCCAGCCCCCATATTAGCTCCCTGGCCTCTTCTACCCTGGAGCCTCAGAAACACCTTTACTACATACCATTTGGTAATTCCTTATTTTCCCAGGGCAGGAAGTCAGTTTCATTTGCTTTGGATACTGGACAAATGTGTGTTGTCCAAATAAATTCTTCGTTCGACTTCCTTAGGCTTTTAGACAGAAAAAAATAAGAAGGCCTCTCTACCCCTGCAGCCTTAGAGATGCTCTTCATTAACACATCCTGTCACAGTTCTGAGGCCCAGGTGAGGCCCGGCCATGCCCTGGAACTGGGCCAGAGGCCAGAAGAAAGGTCTAGAGCTTAATACTTAGGCAGCTGAGCCTGCTTTTCCTTTCTGGCCTCTGATCTGGGTGTGTCTCCAGGAATTTACTCCTCCCCTGTCAGCTGCTGGCCAGAGCTCTGCTCCCACTGCCTCTGAGATCTGTGGGCTGGGCCAGACTTCTGAGTCTGGGCTGCAGCATATCTTTCTGCTTTGTCTTTCAGGCCCTGCTTCTGGGCCATGTGAATGTTGACGCTGTGTTGAGGGGTGTGCTGACACCCAGTAGAGCTTTCTCTTGAAGCTGGGAGTTCTGGGTGAACCCCCAGGGCACCAGAGGGACCCCGCAGTCACAAGATGTGCACCTGCAAGTCATTTATGCAGCAGAGCTCAGAGCCCTTGCATGTAATGTAACCACAGTTCCCACTGCACCCACATCAAAGATTGCTTTCGTAATCATTTGTAGCCAAAGGTTGCATGTCAAGGGCTGGGCAAGGGAGAAAAGCTTTTTTAGGGGAGCTCTCAAAGGAGATAGGATTGTGCAGAGGTGGGGGCGGCATCTGGGGAGTGCTGGAGAGGCCCTCCTGGAAAGCCAGCATGTGACTTGCCAATAGGAAAACAGACACAGCTCCCTGTCTGCCAGCAACTCCTACCTGGAGCTCTCCTTGAACTCACACATGAAGCAGCCTGACCCTTCCTCCCACCCTGGATTGTGAGGCAGCTAGTTTGGGGTGGGGGACAGCCAGTGAGGCAGGCCTGGGATTTGACAGAAGCTGTAGCCCATCCTGGTGCAGAATGCAGCCCCAGGGAGCCCAGTGGTGGTGTCTGGCCCGGCCGGGAGCTAGACTCCCCCAAGTGGCAGAAGGCTCTGAGGTTGCAGCTGTTGATCTCTGGTGGATAGGGCCACGGACAGCAAACACCCAGCAGGGCCAGGAACACAGACCAGAGCTGGTTCTGAACGTGTTCTTTTTTGGAAACAACAGGCTAGCCTCAGGGCACAGCCAGGAAAAGGGGTAGGCGTGGGCTTCGGGGTGGGGGCCAGGTTGTGTATGGGAACGGGCTGCTCCTCCAAGAGCAGCACTTATTTTTAGTCTTCTCCCCAGTCCCAAATAAACCAAGAGCAGCTGGGAGCCTGTGGGTAAATGCAGAGTGGAGCAGAGACAGGAAATCGGGGTCTCTTGGTAATGAGTTCCAGCCACTCCAGAGAGGAAAAGCCAGACGAGGAATTTTCTTCGGGACTGTTTCCCTTTGGCAGGCTCTGGTATTATCACCAAAGGAATGTTCCTGTGTGTGTGTGTGTGTGTGTGTGTGTGTGTGTGTGTGTACATACGTACGTGTACAACTCCTGTCCAAGTCTGTCTTTTTTCCCTACCTTTGCGTGAGGTTCAATTGGTCCGCGGGCTCTGTATCCCAGCGCTGGTGCCCGTGTGTGTCTGTGGGGGCGGTGGGGGAGGATTCTGGAGCAGCACAGTCTGGGCTGAGTCTTGTGTATCTGAAGCTGTTTAGGGAAAGGCTGGAGGACATGGGCCAGGGAAGTGGGGAAACTTGAACACAGCTTGATGTCCCTGAGAGGGAGGGGGCAGAGGCAAGGAAGAGGAGAGAACTTGGTTTCCAGCCAGAAAAAGGGCTTTTCAACCAAGGAATCTAACTGCTGACATGGGTGCCCAGCATGGATGGGGACATTGATGTTTACAAGCATTTTGCGTGGCTGAAGAGGGTAAGTGACTGGCTGCTTTGTCTGGGTCTCCGTGGAGACAAGTGAGGGGAGAGACCTTTTGGGTGTGGGGTGTGTGCGTTGTGGGGGAGGTATTTGTCCAAGTTCTCCATGAGAATCTAATTATAGACAGTAGGGGAGAAATAGCCAGCTGTCTTTGTTTCTCCTGACGTACTGGTGAATGAGCCTCTGTACGGAAAGTCCAGAATGGAGTGAGGAAAGTTAGTTGTTTTCACTTTGGCTCTTAAACAGTTGGAAGCTCTCAATACCGTGCCCAGGAAAAGGTGTCCACCAGTTTTCGGTTTGAGGACATGGATTGGAAGCTGCCGCCTTTGAAATGCACTGAATTGGGAAGTTGTTGAGCTTATTCTCAGCTCCAGTGTTATCCAGTGTGGAGAGGGGTGTGCTGTCAGCGGAAAGAGCTTCTGCGTTTCTGGAGGCAGGCTCTCTCGGGAGTTCTCTTCTGAGTGCTCTGAAGTTGAGGATTTGGGTTGCAAGTGTTAATGCCCTTTCTTGAGGGGATGAGTGTGAGTGTGTGGTGTGAGTGAGGAATGAATGAATGTTGGGGGCTGGAAGAGCATCCATACTCCCAGAACTCAGGCTCTTTCCCCATTTGTGACTGTCATAAAAAGATGGGTATCCATTTATTTTCACTCTGAGGCTGAATGTTTTTCAGAGGCAGGAAGAGCAAAAGCAACTGACAGATAAGAGATATGACATTGTAACTAAGGAGGAACAGGAGGGACAGGAAGTATCCAGCTCAGAAGGCCCGACCCCAACACCAAAACACTGGACATATTGGCTTTTTCACGCACCCTCCACTTTGCACGTTCAGCAAATATTTATTGAGTTTCAGATACTGGGTGTCCAGCAGCGAGCAAAGTGGAAGAAGCAGTTCCTGCTCTTGTGGATCTTCCATCTAGTACAGGAGATGGGGTTAAGCAGTTCTGGTAAATAGATCTCAAATTACAAATTGGTAAGTGCAGTGAGGATTAACAGAAGGCCCACAAGGGCTGTTGAAGATTGAGCAGGAGCTGTCAGGGGGGCCCTCTTTGAGGAAGTAACACTTTGTTGAAACCTGAAAGAGAAGTAGGAGTGAGTCAGGTGAAAAACAGGGTGAAGAACATTCCAGGCAAAAGCGATGGTATGTGCAAAGGTCTGAAAGCAAGAGGGAGTCGGACGGGTTTCAAGCCTGAGAGAAAGCCAATGTGGCTGAACTCAGTGTTGGAGGGGAAAGGCAGGCAGATGCCAGATCACACAGGACAGCCAAGGCCACAGTGAGGGTTGTGGGGGTCATGGCTCTATAATAGGGGACTTGTATTAGGAAAGTGACATGAGATACACAGGGGATCCAAATTGTATTTTAAGAAAATTAGCTGTGATCTGGTGTATGGTAAGCGGTGCTGTGAAAAGTGAGGTAGCTCAACAAAATTAGGGAGCTCAGGGCTTGTCAAGATCAATTAGTACAAATGCTTCATTTAACCAAGCCCCAAGAGGGGCTGAGATTCTTGTCGTTATTAGTGCTATAGCTGTTGGTGCAGCCTGATCTTGAACCTTGATCTGTCTCCCAGTTGACTTCTCTTTCCTCATCTCTTCTGCCAAATATGTAGAAAATTATTGGTTTTAGAACCCAGCAGAAATTCTGTCTGTGCTCAGCCCCTCTCAGCTTTAGGATGGGGACATTGCAGCCACCACAGAGCATGCTGAAGTGATCAGACATTTTGGCAAAGGTTTGCATCCATCATCTTACGCATTTAAAAAGTCTCAATGAGGAGATACTGGGTGGAACTGGGTAGGAAGTACACTTTCCATCACTTAGTCTTTATTTTCCTGTATCAGAAATGAAGCTTTTTAACTAGAAGACCTTCCAGCTCTGATGTGCCTAGTGTGGTTGGCGCTGTGTCCCAGCCATTAGGGCTGATGTAGATCTGCACCTTGTGCAGAATCTCTGCCTGTGGAGGAATTAGTTCTGCACATGATACGATGTAAGACGGCCCCTCCGGTCCCAAGACCCAGGCTGAGACCTGGCTCCTGTGGACAGCTGGAAGTCTGCTGAAGAAAGCTCTAAGAAGGGAGACTTCAGATGCCCCAGGATGACTCATAACAAAACAAATATTTTTCTTCTACTTTTAGAATTTTAAGGCGTATTCAAAAAAGAAAAGCAGAAAGTATTGAATACGACATATAGGTAGTATAGTCAGAGTATCTTTCCTATTCTCTACCTTAAACCCTATTTCTCAATTCTTGTTTTTAAAAATCCTCTTTTAAAAAACTCCCTTTTCATCCTATGACCCTGATCATAAGCAACTGGGACTTGCCCTTAGTCTGCAAGAGAATGCCCAGACTCTTTAGCCTGCTTGGCTTTTGAGACCTTTTGTAACTCAGCCTCAACTTACCTTTTCAGTTTCATCATTTATATTTACTCTGATGGGCTCTCAAGTATGCTCCCTCCCTTTTCTGAGCTTGTACCCAATGCCCTCCTTCTAATTCCCACCCACTTCATCTGAGTCCTTCGAGGACCTCCTGTTCCATGGGTCCCTGGCTGATCGCATTCCTGTAGTGGACTCCTCCAGCGCAGGTCTCTAGGACTTCCTGCCTGCCCCGCTCACCCACCCCTTCTTGTGTGCTTTCTCAAGCTGAGGTGGGCTTGGAGAGCATTTTTTTTTCTTAGCCCAGATTTTTGAAGGTGGGAACACGGTTCCTTCATTTTCCCATGCAGAGGGGTAGTTCTAGAAGAAGAGGTGCCTGGATGAGGTGTGAGCTGTTCAGTGTGACAGGGCAATGCCACAGAGCAAGATGGTCTTTGAATTTGGGGGCAATGAGGGAGATGCCTGTGGTCAGGGAAGCATAGAGCCTAGAGGGTTAGCATTTGGTCGTAATAGAAACATTGTCCTCGGCCTCAGGGAGGTGGGGATCCTGAATACTATTACAGTTAAGAACATGCGGTTTGAAGTAAGGCCTGACATGGCATCTTGGTTTTGCCACACTTAGCAGCTATGTGATCTTAGATAGATTACCTCAAAAGCCTGGATTTCTCCATCTACAAAATAAGACAGTGCCTCCCACACACAGGTTCTGTGAGGCTCAGGTAAGATAAAGAATATAAAGTGCTAAGCAGTGGGCCATGAACATAGGAAACATTCAATAAAAGTTAATTGCTCCTGACCATGACCAAGTGGGAGGAATGAAAGAGGAACAGGGTGAGACCAGTTTGGTTCTCTCCCAGCCTGCATCTTATGCCATTCATTCCTTCAGCTCTAGGCCCCTTTTCACATTTCAGATGAAGGTCTCAAACCAGAGCATACTAGGGACCCAGAAGAGGCAGCTGCAACCTGGTCCACTGTTTTTAACCAGAGGTCCTGGTGGCTACTGGCTCTGGCTGCTGAGAGAAAGCTGACCAGGGCTGGTCCTCCAGTTTCTTCTCCAACAGAGCCCAGGGACAAGGTAATCTGTCACAGGTATCCAGAGGATCTCTGCCTTTCAGCTGTTTGGTTCCTGCCTCACAAACAGTTCACACCTGCCTTGCTTTGAGACTAGTGGCTCCAACCCACATAGTCATGAAAGAGCCTCTAAAAGTAGCTCCAAGCAGGGTCTGTTCCCAGGAACAGAAATCCCAGCACTGTCAGCATCTTCACACTGTTGCTGGCTTCTGGCGTTCTCAGTGTTCAAGCCAAATTCCAGCCCAAAGTCACAAAGAAAATGGAATCACCGTGGATCGTCTATGCAGTTGGCTTAGGTTCTGCAGTAGAATGTGGAATGAGCTCAAGCTGCTAATGGGAAGCTTTATTCTGTGTCATCTGATGCTCAAGTCATTGATCCAGTTGAGCCTGAATTGCTGCAAAGACAAATAGACACACAGGCATCCTAGACACTGGCTTGCCTTGTACTCAAGTCAGACTGCTGGGGAAATTGGAGAAGCAGACAGCAGCTTCTGTGAAAGCTGCTTCTGTTGGCTAAGAGCACGAGTCCTGGATCCATCTCCTTGGGTTCATATATCTCAGCTCCATGTGACCTTGGACAATTGATTTAACCTCCCAGGGATTCAATTTCCTTGACTGTAAAATATGGATACATAATCCAATATATGTAAAATGCTTAGAAGGTACTCTATATGTGTGATGATGACCTCGACCATAACTGGTTACCCAGAGTCATGTGTCCAGGCAGAAGGTTTTTGAAGACCAAGAGAAGGATGACAGTGTGGTATGGTTCCTCAAGGGTTCTAACTGTCTGCAATTTCCTGTAGGTGCATCTCATTTTTAGCTAATATACCCAACACACCCACCCATCATATTCCCTAGTTTAATTCGGGAGCTAAAATTCTGCCATCTCTGACCCCTATTACCTGTGACTCCTCTTTGCCACCTCCTTGGAGAGGCTCCCAGGCCTCTTTCCCAGCAGGATTTAACAAAGTGGCATCACACTATAGAGTCACTTGTTTAGTAGCTTATAGATAATCCAGTGGCACGCAGCCCTGGGGAAGTCTGTGAGCTGGCAGCAGCACTTGGGGATCTCTTGACTCATTCTTGCTTTCTTCCCTCTCCCATCTTTGTCTCCCATCCTCGTGGCAGCTCTTTCACACCTTTCCATTTGTCCCCAACCCTATACTCCCCTCTCAACTGATGTCGCTACCTACTTAATTGGAAAAAAAAAAGGTGAAGGGATTAAGAAGTACAAATTGGTAGTTACAAAATAGTCACAGGGATGTGAAGTAAGGCATAGGGAATATAGTCCATAATATTGTAAAAACCATGTACAGTGCCAGGTGGGTACTAGACTAATTGGGGGGATCACTTTGTACATTATATAAATGTCTAACCACTTTGCTGTATACCTGAAACTAATATAAAATAATATTGAATAATATTCAATTTCTCTAATTGAAAAATAAAAATAAATAGCCACACTTAGACGAATCATCTTCCTTTTCCAACATCATAAAATGTAACTATGTTCACAGCCATCGTTTTTCAACCTCCTTTTTTTTTTTTTTTTTTCCATGGGCCAAGTGTCTCTTCTCTTGGCCAAGGCTATCCCAGTATCCTGTCGTCCTGACCCAATCCTATTCCACCTTCTCTTGTTCCTCTGATTGTTTTGTCTCTCAACTTCTCCCTCCTATTTGTTCATTGCCTTGGCAAGGAAATGCTTTTTCTCAATTCTTAGGGAAAAACAAATAAAAACAATCTTTAACTCTACTTGCCTCTCCAGGCTGACTTGTAACTTACCTTCCTTTCACCATCAGGAATCTTTTAATTTTACTTTTATTTTTTAATTATAGTTACCATTCAATATTTTCTATTTGTTTTAGGTGTACAGCATAGTGGTTAGACAGTTATCTAGTTTATGAAGTGATCCCCCCCAATTAGTCTAGTACCCACCTGACACTACACATAGTTATTACAATATTACTATTTCCGATGCTATCACTGCCATCAGGCATCTTGAAAGAGCAGGCTGAAAATGCACTAACTCTACTCCTTCCTGGTCACTTCCAAACCCACTGTGCCTGGCTTTGCCCCTAGAGACATTTTTCAAATACCTTTGATAGTGTGTTTTTACTTCTAGTTCCCAAGCAAACTTTCCCATCTCTTTTCCCCTGAATTTATTTCCATCTAAGAACCTTGTAGGGTTAATGGCATTATTGTGACCAAAGGACCAGCTCCTCACTGTGGCCCTCACCTAATCCCATATTTTCCACCTATGGATCTTTCATGCCTATTGATCATTGGCATGAAACAATCAAATGAGAAGGTCCAGACACTCCAAGAGGCACTGGGAAGTTTACTTCTAATGCCTCCAGGTGAGCTAAAACAGTCGCAGCAACCCCTCCACCCCAACCCCAGCACCTAATACTGCTTCTCTGTCTCCAGAAGCATTTTTGATAATAATGAGTCTATTAGAGTTGGCAAGATGAGGAAAGAGTATCACTCAAAGAGTCTTCTGTTGTTACTCTCCTCCTGGCTTTAATAGCATCCCTTCACAAGATACCAAAACACTTACAAATACCACTACTCCTGCAGCTCAGTGCTATAGGCTCTTTATGCATCCAACCACCTCATCAAAAGAATTTAGCAGGAACAAAGCTTATCCAAGGCTATAACTTTGGAAAAAGATCTTGGTAAATCAAATGCATTTTTCTCACTCCAGGTCTCCTCAGGATGATCATTTAGGAGCCTTCATGTGCCTCACACCAACCCCTTGGTTGGAGAGCTAATAGACTGTGTTCAAGATATCCTTTGTTATCTGTGTTCTGGAAACCAGAAAGTGTGAAGGGTAGTGTTGTTTAGCTTCATGGATAGCCTATCTGTATTGGGAAGACTCTTTCCAAAGATGCTGTTCTCCTGTTCTCTTGGGAAAATTACTTTATAGCTTTTAAGACTTACTCATTTAAGTAGTGACTCTACTATAAAGCCTCTCCTCTCCTTTGAAGGTGTAATCAATTGGTCCCTCCCCTATGCCGCTGCTACTAGCTTACATACAACTCTATGAAAGCACTTAGCACATCTCACTGTAAAAGTGAAGAGCTTTTTGATGGCAGGGATGGAAACATTTGTTAAGCACCAAGGATGGTGCTTTATATGAACCTCGATCGACCGAACTACTTAATTTATGAACTTTGCTCTTCCCTAAAGGTGGGCATTTAGATCATTTGGTAGTGACAACTCCACCAGCAACACTCAACCTCCCCTTATATAAAATTGAAACCAAGAGGTGGAGGGCATAAGAAGCTCAAGGTCAGGATAGGATCTCTCTTTTTGGACTCTTGGTAGCTAAGGATCTATTTACATTCCACTCACATTACATTTGGCAGAAACTTCTTTAATTCTCTAAGATAGTGGATTGACCTGACTATTCCCCGCCTAGAAAAAGTAGAACTGGTTTGGGAAACAGTTGGTTTTATAACAACTGACAGAAAACCTTTAAACTCCTTAACCAAAGAATCTAGGGGGAGGCTTTCCTATTTATAAGCATGTGCTTACAGTCTTACTTCTGGGTCCCCTTGGTGTTGGGTAACATGAGCTGTTTAAAGGGAATTGACTGTAGTCACTATAATCTACTCCTTTTCTTTTTTTTTTCGATCCCTTTATTTTTAAGGTCTACATTTTTCAAGTTTCAAAAAAGCTTTCTACGTAAGTGGTGCTTTTGAACTTGAAATATAAGTGTAGTGAATTTGACATCTCCCCTGTGCCCAGCAGTTATGGTCCACTCAAAATTGGTTTTCTGGGTTTGATAGGATCCTTTTGACCAGGCAGCCTAGAAATAGTACACATTTTGTTGTTGTTTTATTCAGCTAAAAACACAGTTATCTATGTATTTAGTGGTTAAAGAAAGAATAACCATCCCAAGACTGACTTACCCAGGGTCAAGTCTTACTCAGTGTGTTATGTTCAAAATCTCAGTGTATTTTCAGTCAAAGAGCTATCATATAGTTTCATATGATCTGACTGGTGGGGACAGCATATTTACTGTGGTTGGGATGGTGAGAGAACTGGAATCTATAGTTTGTTAGAAGCACAAAGGTGATTCTTCATCTGATAAAGACTGTAGATAGACTTTGATATCAGATAAAAGAGGGCAGATATATTTTGAAGACCCCAAGGCAGGAGCTCTGAGAAGTAGCTGTGACTCTGAATAACAACACAGGACAGTGATAGCTAGAGCTGTCACACTGGGGAGCTGACTGCCTTAAGATTTTCCCACACTCATGTGACCTCTTGTCTGCCCCACTTGACCGTTCTGGAACCAGCTTTTTCCCCTTATTCAGCGAAGTACAGTGCTGACAGCAGGTCTCCTGGGACATGCTAGTCAGGGAATGCTGCAGGGTTACCCTCACCCAGCATCCCTAGGAGTATACCAGAACATATGTGGAGGGCATGCTCCACTGGCAGAGGCCAGCCAGGCCATGAAGGAATAATGCTCCTGGGGGTTCTGCACAGCCCACAGCCATGGCAGCAGGCACTGATCCCATTCAGAATTGTGTAGAGACCTAACACGGCCCTTTCTTAGCAAAGCTGCAGTGGAGGGGCCAGGCCAAGAGTGAGAAAGCATCATGGAATCTGACCAGTCACTCAGGTCAGAGGGTGATGGCTCTGAGGAGGCTGCTGGGGGTGACTTGGCTGGAAAGCTCTTGTTTGACCTGACTTCTGGATTGGACCACACATAAAAATTCAAGTTTTATGATTAGGCATATCCAGTTATTGGAATTCTCAGTGTGCTCATTGTAAACGTGTATAAAGCAGTTAGTACTTATAGTATGTAGTAAAATGCTTTTAGAGAGGGAAAAAATGTGGCCATATAGCTATGACTCAAAACATGGGCATCTTTTCAGGGACAATGGAAAAGGGAACACATCCTCAGCCCATTACACCACAGGCACAATTCCAGTGCTCTTAGCTAATAGTGGGTTCTGTGTTGTCACTTAGGTAGCATTTTGTTCTTTCTAGCCTGAAAGTATTTTGGTTATATTGCCCTTGGGTGGTTTGTACAGATCTTTACAGATACTTGGTAGGTGTCCTGATCAGAAATGTTGTCTCTTTGTTTTCTTGCACAAAAAGAGTTAATTAAAACTGTCAGCACAAGGGATAAACTTCTAACTCTGCTTTGGTGTTTTGGATTAAGCAAAGCCATTTAAATGATTTCTGTATTTCCTGAATTATTCAGAAACTATTTATATTACACAGAGGAAATAGTAGAGCATCCTGCTATAAAGAGCATTCTTCACTTTTATTTTCATATGTTTTCATGCATAATGACCTAATTGACCCTCTGTGTCACTCTGTGAGGTATAAGTTTCTCTGTTTAAAGGGTAGGCAGCCTGAGATGAGGTGACCTACCAGTGACTGCACATGGTTAGAGCCATTCCTTGTTGCCTTTGCTCTGCAGAGAAGGCTGTGCCTCATGGAATAGGGTGCAGTAGGAATTCTGAAAATGTATGGAAGTCCCCCAACAACATCCCAAGGGATCCAGCTGGGCAAAGGGTGGGAACAGGAAACCTGCCTCTCAGCCTCCTGGCTCCCAGATCTGGCATGTATACAGCTGTGTAGGACATGTCATTCTTTCAACATAAGGCCTTAAATGTTTGTCAGGTGTTTGATGTTTTCCTTACCCTTCATTTACTTATTTTTCCTTGCGCCTTTATATCTTTTAGCCCTAATTTATTTTCCTATTCCTTGTTTTAACGAATTTTCCCTTATCCCCCCACCTCCAGTTGATGCTCATGGGCCTATTGTATCTGTATCATTCCCTGCCTTTACCCTGTCATTTTCCTGTCTTGTTCTACTGGGAAATAAGAATGGAGGCCAACAGGTGGCAGATAGAAAGCCATTCATTCCACACACAAAGGAGACTGGGTACCTTTTTTTTTACCCTAGTACATCCCACACAGACACACCCTGTGCCACAAAGTAGATCCCCATTTGCCCTTGATGATAATCCTGGTTTTAATTGCAGTTGGCTCAGAACTGATAACCCCATCTTAAACATTGCCAGTTTAAGCAAATCAAGCAACAATAGGTAGATTTTTTTTTTAAATTTAGAACTATATACAAATAGCAGGAATTCTTTCTTGTAAGTCTATTTCCAAAAGAGTAAATTTTAGTCGGTTGATCAATAATCATCCTTTGAAACAAATGCATTAGCCTGGACTTTTGGGTGCAAGAAACAGAAACTTGGTTTGAACCAGTACAGGCCAAGAGGGAGGGTGGGAATATATCTCTGCCTCTAGATAGCATGGACCAGGGATGAAAATGTCACCATCCTCTCTCTCTTCGTGGCTTTTGTTTGTGTTTCTGTGCATGTTGGCTTCATAGCTGACTCAGCAAACCAGTTTCCTCCACATGGTAGAAGACATGGTTACTGATAACTACAGAACCTTCTAGCACCACCACCACCATTTTCTGTTCACACATTTAAAAATTCAGAGGAAAGAGTTCAACTAGCCAAGCTTGAATCAGGTGACTGGGAGTTGAGAATTACCTTTTAAGAAGATGACAGCCCTCACTTTTGCCATGTGGTTATAGTAAAGGTAATGATCCAGCCTATTCTGGGCAGACAGACGATAGATTTCATTAAAGCAGGGTTCAGAAAAATCCTGTCTTTATTGGCGTTCTCCATTCATTTTTCTTAGCAAGAAATGTAAAGGAGAAATTGACCTGTCTGAGGTTCTCTGCAATTAATGATAAGATTCTTTTTCTGGGCCTAGATATCTTCTGATAATCTCATCCCTTATTAAAATGCAGTGTCCTCCATCTGCTTATTTCACTTAGCATAATACCCTCTAGGTCTATCCATGTTGTCACAAATAGAAAGATTCCATTCTTTTTTATGGAAGAGTAATATTCCATTGTATATATGTACCACATCTTCTTTATCCAGTCATGTATTGATGGGCATTTAGGATAGTTAATGATTTCACTTATATCTATAATCTAAAAAACAAAATAAGTCGACAAACAAAACAGAAACAAACTCATAGATACAGAGAATAAACTGATGTGTGTTGGGGGACTGGTTGAAAGTGAAGAAATTAAGAGGTACAAATTGGCAATACAAAATAGTCATGGAGATGTAGAGTATAGCATGGTACTCTATACATATATATAGTCAATAATATTGAAAACTGTATGGTGCCAGGTGGGTACTAGATCTCTTGGGGGGATCACTTTGTGAGTTATATAAATGTCTAACTACTATGCTATGTACCTGAAACTAATACAATATTGAATGGCAACTGTAATTGGAAAAAAATTAAAATAAAACACAGTGCCTCCCAAGATATGGAAATCTACTTTATTTCTTGAGTCTGCTAGCATTCAGCCCTCGGTTCATGAGGAACTTATCAAGAATAAACTTTCTATTCACTGACCTATGGGAGGGGATGGGGCAGGACTCATTTTAGATTAGTCTAGTGTCCTTGTGTAACCCAAACTGCCCTTTACATGTAGACTCTGTCCATGCTGGAGTCTGGCTGGTAAGTCTATCCTTCCTGGTGACTACACAGTCCTTCCTCCATCCTCTCACTGCTGTCCTAATCACCGATTAACTCTGACAGTCAACTCCCTGACTCCCAAATGTAAAACACCAGGTGCAGGTACCACAGTGACCTGAAGCCTCTCTCTTATGCTTAGGGATGGCTTAGAAAATAGCCCTACCTTAGGCTATTGAGTGCCGGAGTTGTACATTAGGCTGCCGAGCCCTGGCAGCGATGGTGTTTTGGGTCTTCTGGAAACAGACCCATAATCTGTAAGAGTCAGGGCATCATGTTGCCTCTGTTTCTGCAGACTCTCAACAACATCACTCTTAAGGCCTGGGGAAGACTTTGGTCTGACAATTCCGGGCTGTGTTTTATATTTCCTCCAACAAATATGGGTTTTAGAGGATAGGTTCTTTGTACCCAAGATTTTAACCAGCCTCTTGAGAGCCAACTTTTGATAGGGGAAGGGTGGTATAGCTTCACTAATCTTGACTACGTTTCTAAGTTGTTGATAATATGCATGTAAGAACTCATTGTCCTAATTCATTTCTGTGATACAACAGAGTAAATATGTTTCACTTTGGCATTTTTCAATCAAGCTGCAAGAGGGCATAAATGTCAATCTGTTGTTGCTACTTCAGCTCCAATGAAGACACAGATATCTTGGGCCCTCAGTATCTTTAGGTAACTGGATAATAGAATCAGAAGCTATGACCATGAAAGTTTTGATGAGAAAATTAATTTTTCTCTGTCATATTTATAGAAATAACCATCAAAACAGAAGAGGAAAAAATTGTATCGAATAGATGTATAACACAGCTTAACACATTAGTTGTCCATTGGACAGGTCTGCCTAGGGGCTAACATCATTGGTTGAGTAAAAGCAATCTCTTTCTGTTTTATATTCATCAATGGAATGAGCATCCTCAATAGGGTAGACCAGGGTAGAAACTCTCCTTTAAATTCACTTGCCATCTCAGAGTGAAGTGGAATAAAAATTTAGCATGTAGCCTCCTTCGGAATTCCATTGGATTTTCTCCCCTCAGTGGAATTACAACATGGTTCTCTCAATCCGATTTCATGCATGGAGAGCTGGGCAACTACTTTATCACTGATTTACTAAATAGAGAATATGGACAAGACTTTTCAGAGACTCCCAAACCTGGAATCACTAAGGGTCCTAGATGTATGGTCTCAGTATTGATCCAAGCATTCTATCGCAATTCCACTGCAAATTCTTTTTAAACTAGGCCAAAACATAGCTGTGTCCTAACTTTGTCTTTTAAAACACATTTCTGAGTAATTGGAATGACACTTTCATAACTATGTGGGCTTTTATGCCCTGATGATACATTCCATTTTGTAATGCAAGAATGACATCAGGAAGTAATTGAAACTGTTGCCCAATTACTAGAATAGGGAGTATATATTTATTCACCTAAACTCAAATCCTCACTTTTGACTGATGGATGTTAACATTCAACAAGATGATTCTAAAATAATAATCTTGGCCGTGTTCTAAGATGCTTTCCAGGTTCTTTTCTGAGTGGAGGTGGCATTTTATTCTGGTCTGTGCTCTGCTAAGTAAGGCACAGGAGTTTTGTTAAGATGTCAGTCTTATTTGGAGTGTGTAAACATATGGCTCTGTATTCCACGAAAAACCAAGGATGGCGATGTGGCAGACTTACGTCTAGGGTGTTATCTCTGTTTCACTGCTATTTAATACCTTTCAAACTTGCTAGAGAACTGCAGTGATTTTGACAGACAGTATGAGAAGAAGATGCCCTGTTACTTTAGAGCAGTAATTTGGGGTGAGGGAGAGACCTTTCTGCTGTGAGCATCACTGTTATCTGGGCCATTGTGACCGCTAGGGGAGGATGTGCCCCTCAAGTCTGTGATGGAAGGAAAAAAGTACCAGAACCACTATTCTGAGTAGTCAAGCAGTGCTGTTAGATTTTAAAATATATTTTAATTAAAGAAAATAAACATGTTTTTTAAGAAGCTCAAATAGTTTGATTAAGGTAAAAGCCCATCTTGACCAAACCTTCCCTCCCTAACTTTTCATATCTCAGACACTTCCCCAGAAGAGAGCACTGTTAGGGTTGTTATGTAACCTTCCAAACACTTGTGTAATACTGTTTTCTAGTATTACATCGTGTGAATCTATGGATAGTGCTGTTTTCACTCTCTAATATTTATTATATTTTTATGATGATCAAAAATACTAGCTCATGTTTTAAAATGCTGCAAATTGTCCATAATATGGATGAACCATAGCTAATTTAGCCACTTCTGTATTAATGGACATTTAGGTTCAGACAGAAGTTTTTTATTTATTTATTTTTTATTTTTCTACGCCTGCAGCACTCGGTCTTCCTAGGTGGTCTCTCATTCAAGTACTAACCAGGCCCGACCCTGCTTAGCTTCCGAGATCAGATGGGATTAGGCATGTTCAGGGTGGCATGGCCGTACAGACAGAATTTTTAAACCGTATTTTAAGCCAATTTTCATTCAATCCCAATATAAAAAGAAATTTTTTGTGCTTGATTTGCTCCTCAATTAAGTTATAACAATGGAAAAAATGCCAATTTAGTATATAGTAACTTGGACAAATTATCCATTGTGCCTTGTTCTTGCACTTTGTGCCTCAGTTCCTTTTTCTGTATAATGGGAATAAAAATAGTACCCATTTCATAGGGTTGTGGAAAGGATTAAAGGAGTTAATGCATGTAAAGTGCTCTAAACAGTGCCTGGGAGGTGGTGAGCCCTACCTAAATGCTAGCTATATATTTACAGCATTTTGCTTGTTGGACCACATTGTGTTCATCTCCACAAAAGCTTTGGCTTTTGGCTTGTATTATCCATTAACCTGTTTAGAAGATATCACAAGAAAGCAGTGAGTTCTACCGGGCTTGGTTTACTGTAAGATTATCATCATGGATGTTGTTTATCCCATTAAGCATAATCTGTGAAAACAAGAGAGGTTTCTCCCTTCCTCAGGAATAGTTTTGCTTCTCCTAGGCAGTCATTTTAACTTTACCATACAGATCTGTGCATTTTTAAAACTCACTGTGTCTCCTTTTTTCCATTGGCTGCTAGGTGGATTTAGATTTTTGATCTACTTCTAGTTGGGTTATAGACTTTATGCCAGGTATTTTGTGCATTAACTGAACTTACAGCATCAACTAACTTTCTTATGCTTCTGGTTTTTTATTTTTTATTTTTTCCAAGTAAAAATAACTGTCTTTGTGGGTATTTGTATGGGTAGGCATCTTATTACAGTGAGGAGCCCACTGCACGCCATTGGACTGATGCAAAGTTGGAACATTGGCTTGCTGGGGTCTTGTGGAAGTGGTGCAGGACTGGGCAAATTCCCCCCGAGGGACGGGAGTTCAAGCCCTGCACCCAGAGAGAGTTCTTGGCTGAGCACAAGAAAGAATTCAAACGCATGCCATATTTAGAGTCAAAAGGAAAGTTTGTTAGAGAAGGGGTAACGCTTCATAGACAGCGTGATCTCCTCTCAGAAGCAGAGAGAGAGCCTGAGAGAAACTCAGAAAGACACAGACAGTGAGAGGAACAGAGAAAAGACTGAGAGGGACCAAGAAAAAACACATGAGGGAATTCAGTTTATATATCATTCTTAGTTTATATGAATTATAGTTTAAAGACTTTGTTTACTCATTTTCCTTTGATGGTATGGACATACAGTGTGAAAGGATGAGAGTATGTAGTGAAAAAGGGTAAGAATATGTAGCATGAAAGGCCTGCTGGCAATTTCCAGCCTGTGATCCATAGATTCCCCATGGTTTTAGCCTTAGGGAATAAATGATTGTGTTCATTTTGTGTAGGGCATGACTTAAAGACTATTTTCCATTGTGTGTAAATGGTTTGTTAGCAATCCTAGCAGAAATCTTCCTTTGTTCTGCCGGTTTCCTCTTGTTCTGGCTGTAAGGCTGATCAGCAAATTGCAGTCTCTGAATATAGCTTGATTTCACATTTTAGTTCTCTTGCCTCCTTCCTACATTAGAAGGAATCTTTCCTGTGTTCTTCTCTCCTTTACCTCCTGCTGGAGAAGTGGCAGCTGCCTGTGCTGGCCCCATGTACCCACTGACTTTGACACTGGGGTTGGGTGTAAAGAGTTTCACTTGGGTTCCTGGGTCCTTTTCTATTCTTGCTATCCCCTGAAAATCTCCATTCTGTGAGCTCTTTGACAGGAAAGCATTTGACCTGCTGTTAAAGATTGTTTTCCTCTTTCCTTGTCAAATTCTGGGAAAATGTAGGTTATAATTATATCCTTGGGCACTAGTCAGAGGATTTGACTATGTGAGGACTGGACTATTAATTAAAATAACTACAATAGACTGCTATCAATACAAAGAAGCTGTTTGTGATTGTTAAGGCCCTTTTTCTATGGTGTGAAAGAGCTTCCATAACAATGAACAAGAGGCAGACTGCAAAGAGGCTGGAGTAAAAGGCAATGGCATGGCAGGGGTGTTGTGTTCCATCTAGCTTGTTCCTGGTACAGCTGCCCTGGGAAATGACCCCTCGGCTCGCCCTCCAGCTATATCTTCAACAAGTAGCCAGTGCTTCTCTCCTAACTGAGGCTCCAGGCTTGAATGCAGAATGGTTCCTGTTTCTGTTCTAGGGCAGGGCCTGGCTCTGCCACCTGCCCTCACTTAGGCAGTGTACTGGAGAAGCGGTAGGACAGGGGGAGAAAGGAGGTGCTCTTTCTTAATGGAGGAGGGCTGGAAAGCCCACTCTGAAGGTTGGAATGTGGAAAAATGGGCTCTAGAGAAGAGAGCCACTTTCAGTTTCCTGTGCCTGGGTTCCTCTCTGACCTCTTTTTTGCCCTATAATCACTTTCTCCTGGGGTAGAAGGTACTTGCCTCATAAATATTGGAGCATTGATTCCTCTGGAGCAGCTCAGATTATTATGATTGTCACTTCCCCACTTAGCAATAAGATCTACTTTTCAGACTGTCAAGCCCCTGGATGACCTATGGTGGGCCTCTGGTTTTGGCCTTTTATTCAGCATATAGGAAGGGAGTGTTTGGTGGTATCTGGCCAACTCATTTTCAGTAGCAGCTACCTCCCTCCTCCCTGCCTGCAACCAGGTCAGACACACCCCGAAAGTGACGATAGCACCTGTCGCTAGCTCAGGGTGTTTTATATGATTCTATCTCTTGTCTGCTCTTTCAAATCTCCTCTTTTAAATCTCGTTTTTCTCTCTGTCCATGGTTTCTGGCTACTTTCCATTTCCTGTATTTTCCCTCTGCTTAGCCTTTTGAGATCCCTCTGGGTTATTTGTGTTCTTCTCAAGAATTTTCATGTTAGCTTGCTTATCTCAGCTCTAACTCTCCAGAAACATAGTGTGCCAGTCTGGCTGTCAGAGCCCTTATAGAGAGGTGGGAATGTCCACTCCTGGAAGGGATGTGTGAGTAGATGAATGGCCTTGCTGTTGGTATCTCCCGTCCTCTTTGCTTACTACGAAGTTCAGGACAGGCTTCCATGCTACAAGTTGTGCCCTGGCTTTTAAGGATCCTGGCATGAGAGCTAAGAGATATCAAGATCTTTGCAGGAGTTGTTCCCACATAGTTCCTTTGTGAATGGTACCAGCTATCCAGTCTCAAAGAGTAGAACCTTATTGCTGTTGGTGCCTCTAGCAGGCAGTGCATCCAGGTAAACCAGACCCAACATGTCCAGTCAAGTCAAGCACCACTGGGCCTGAAGCTCCATTGAGGTCTTCGTGGATGAGGTCATCCAGGGGCTGGTTTTGCCAACTTTCAAAGCATGCCTATCAATGGCATCTGGTCAGGTTCTCCTTGTAGTAGTTTTGAAATCCTGTGGTTTCCTGTTTGAGTGGTTTTACACATATATTCAGCGAAACTGTTTGTACAAATTGCATACTTGATTTAGAAGTTGGTGAGATGTTTTTCCAATCTTTTAAGTACATTTTTTTTCTTCCCTTTAGTCCCAGGTAAATCACCACGGTGGCACTAGTAATGAAACATATCAGGAACGCCTGGCACGTCTAGAAGGAGATAAGGAGTCCCTAATATTACAGGTGGGTCCTTTTTGGTAGGAACCAGCTTATCTGTTACCTCCAACTCTGCGGCCACCCTAAGGGGGAGAGAAACACAAGGGGTTTTCTTTTTTGGATTTATCCTTCTCCCAAAGTACATATTTTCAGAAATGCTTTTCCTGAAGTAAGGCAGAAAGTAACTGGGGGCACAGTTTAACTCTGGACTTGGCTTTGGGAGGCTGTGAATGTATTCATTTATTTATCATGGACTACTGAGCATTTACCTTTATACACACTCTGTGGCCAGGCTGATTAATGGAGTCTTGTCTTTTAGGAGGCCAGGGGTCTTGCAAAGATGATAAGCTATGTCTTCATGTTCCTAATAAAACAGAATCATGAGTGATATGGGGTTAAGGGTGCATGTTAATGGGATGAGGCCCAAATTACCTGGAGCTGGATCTAGACTTACACTTGGAAAACAAATCCCCTAGAGCTGGTAACATGGGCTAATAAGCCTTTGACGACTCTTGCTTCAAAGAGAGGAACTCCAAAACTTTTCATGGGAGAAAGATAGTCAAGGGAACAGTTTCAGTTCTGAAAACTTGTGTTCCTCGGTTGGACATAAAGTTGAGTGTTCTTATGCAAGGCCTGTTGTGGCAGGGGCTCTTTGCTGTGTCAGCTCTCAAATGCATGAATCAAGTATCAAGGGCTGGTATGTGCCTCACAGTCTGGAGCACAATAAGATGAATAGCCCAATCAAAGTTCCTTAAAAAGCTTGAAGGGTGGTAGACGAGTATTAGCTTAGAGCCCTAGAGTTAAGAGGCTGCAGTATATATTTTTTCTTCTATTTCACCTTTTTTTTTCCATTTCACTTCACTTTATGAATGTAAGAGTAATAAATGATTATTTTTGAAACTTTGGAAAATCAAAAAGAGTTTATCATTTTGGCCTTTCCTTTCAGCGCCCCCCCCCCCCACTTTTTTCCTGTTCTGCCCCTATCTTAAATAATTAAGTTCAGACTTACACAATTATACAATTTTGTGTCCTTTTTTTTCCTTCACTTCGTTGGTTTGTTCATTAAAAAAATCTTGAAGTCCTCACAACTTGGCAGATATTGGTTTTAGGTGCTGTGGATACAGCAGTGAAGAAAACAGACTAAGTCAGTTCCTGTTCTTGAGCGTGTGTGTGTGTGTGTGTGTGTGTGTGTAGACAATAAACCAGTTCACAAAATGTTTCAGGCAGTGATAAATACTATGGAGAAAAATAGTGCAGGATAAGGACTGTGTAGTCAGGGAAGGCCTCCCTGACAGGAGACCTGAAGGAAGCTAAGGAGGGAGCCACCTGGGTACCTGGAGAAGCATTTTCCAGGCAGAGGAGGTGTTGGGTCTGGCGTACACCCTGACACAGGAGTATGCCGGATGTGTGGGATGGACAGGAGGAGCCATGTAGCAGGGGCTGGTGATGTGAAGAAGCCTGGTGGGAACTACCTTGAGAGAGGTAGCTGGGGCCAGATTAGATAGCACATTAGATAGAGCACAGATGTTTTGAGGAATGTGTAATTTGAAAGGCCATCATGATTAATGAGTGTCCTATTTAGAATTTTGCAGCAAATAGTATTAAACTGCAAACTTTTGAACCAGAAATCTTTATGGCTAAAATAACACATTCCTATTTAGAGGATTACAGTTTAATAAAGAAGTCCTATTTGATAATCTCTTTGATGTTCATGGTTTTTAAAATTCCAAATTCTTGAATAATAATCCTTATTTAAGTAATCCTAACACAATTGGTAAACTGCTTATCAGAAAAGTCAGAAGTGGATCCTAGCTGTTTCTATTCTGCAGGAGCTTGTGGACAGACTTTTAGAGTTGCTCTTATGTGATCACCGCTGTTTCGTAGTGGCCCCTTGGAGCTTGTTAGAAATACCGTCAGCATGCTAGGGCCTCTTGCTTAATTCACAGGGCAGGTCGGCCAGACTGAATTAATTAGGGCCCTTGGCCTTGAATGCTTTCCTGGGTTTACTCATAGAAGAGCAAGGGAACTTACACAGAACAAAATACTTAGTTCTCAGGATTAGTTAAAATGAATAAAACCAAAATCTTTTATATCTTTATTAGAATGTAAGTTCTCAAGGCAAGGATTTTCTTTTCTTTTTTTCCACTTCTCTGTTTCCCCCAGTGTCTAAATTATGTGTAGCATATAGTACAGGCTTAAAAATATACACGTTTTTGTTGAATAAAGGTCAAATTCTAGGATCTTTATATATCTTGTCTCAATTTTCTACACTTCTCCATTTGTAATGCTTAGAGTGAGTGCTGAAGTTCATAAGTACTCTGCAGCCATGTATATCTTGAGTCTTCTATGCAGCTGAGCTACAAATTATCAAATGCTAAAGACCACAGATTATTATTCCCTTGGGTACCACCAAGATATGGTCCCAAGGCCCTAGGCATGGTGCAGACTATGTGTGTTAATCTTCATAATAAGATTAACCATAACATATCCTTCTCAAAGAGAAACTCTGGGACCCAGGGGCAAAGGCCATCCCCCCGGAATCTTACCTTTTTGAAAGTAGAGTTAGTAATTGAAAAGTCCAGGCTGCTGATGGCATTGGATAAGAAGCATTAAAAAACAAACCAAAAAATTACAAAGGTTTGTGTTTAAATTGAACTTACTTGACAGCAGGTGCCTGTTTTTGAATTATAATTGAAATGTTAGCACACCGTGCTTTCAGGAATATGTTTCAATAATTTATTAATCACTTGGGTACATAAAAAAGGAAAGCTTAGAGTAGCCACATTAATTTAGATTAGTGCTTCTGTAAAGGGGAGCTTTATAATTCATAAAGTTTATTTAAACACTCATAAGTGAATTCACATTAACTATTTCATGCTCCAGCTATTATTCCTTTACATACAGAGAAATAATTTAGGATAATCTATATGTAAGTGGAAATGACTCAACCATTGGTTAAAAACCAAAAGAATCTGATATCAATTTACCAGGCATTGATTTCTTTATTTTTAGGAGGTCACCCATTTCCTTTCCTTACCTTCCTCCTCTGAGGTACCTTTTAATTAAGAAAAAGAAAAAAAGGATCCTCGGGCAGTTTGCTAATAGAGAAGGCTATGAAAATCCTTTCAGTATATATTTAGGGTATAATTTAAGTGACTTGTTATACATGGATTTTTATTAATTAATTCCAATATTCTCAGTGTTCTTCAGAAAGATGACTTTTTTCCTGCCAAGTGCAGTGTGGCTTGTGTATATTTATGACTTAGAGTCATGTTTTGGCCTGTGAAGCATAAAAACCTTTCTGGAGCCAAGTTTTGTCAGTGCTAATACATGCCCTTTACGTCCCACATTCCTTAATTGCTTCAGAACACTCATCTGATAGGTGAGCAGTCCTCACACCCTTATGAGAGAGGTGAGGTCATTGGTTAGTCTCCACAGGAGCTTGGATTGCTCTTCCATATGAGGTGTCAGCCCTGGCAAGCCAGCTGAGATATGCCTTGAGATCGGGGCTGCCAGAGTAGGCTCTAGAAGAGGAATAAGAGCAAGAGTCCAGCCCAGAGGCAGCACCGTGGCTGTCAGGTATTTTTCTCTTGAGTCTGTCGAGAGCAGGAAACGTGACGTATATTGTTCAGGCGGTGGCCAAGACACCCTGGCAAGGTAAGAAAACAACTGGGGTTTCCTTCATGTGGGACACTTTCCCCACCTGCCACCTGCCGAACAGAAAAGCCATTCTTTCCATGTAAGGATCAGTGATGTGGTTTCCCGGCTCACTTCTAGCGGGGAGCCATTCCTGCTCTTTCACCATTGCTTTATTTCCCGGAACAGGTGAGTGTCCTCACAGACCAAGTGGAAGCCCAAGGAGAGAAGATTCGGGACTTGGAAGTGTGTCTGGAAGGACACCAGGTGAAACTCAATGCTGCTGAAGAGATGCTTCAACAGGTAAGGGTGGGTAGGGCTGAAGGTCCTAGGGTTCTGCCGGGGATCATGTGTTAAAACCCCTTTTTGTATCAGGGTTACAGCTCTTACGTTCCCATTCTGCCTGGAGGTAGGATTGGCTGCTCAGCGTGTGGTGTTTATACAGCAGGTGAAAGCAGCCTGAACACTGAGAGTTGCAGAGGGGGGAGGGAGGTATAGGGCTGGCCCAGATGAATAACCTGTTGGGCTAGTTAGACAGATTCTCAGGCAGCACTTTCTCCAGGACTGGTTCAGTGAAGGAGATCTCTGCTGGCAATGTCACCCTCATATTATCACATGAACTACAGCTTGACTGCAGGTATCATCTGGAGTTTTAGGAAGTCAGTTAGTTAGCTTTTTGTGTGCCCTTTTCCCACTCACTCTTCCCCCTCTCACTCTGTAGTCTTCTTTGATAAAGCTTATTACATATATAATATTTTAATATAACTTAATTGATACCAAAATGAAAAATAATGAGCTGTTCTCCTACCAGTTAAATAAATCTCTTAAGTGTCTTCTTCTTGTTTCTTTTTTGTCTTCCTTGTTGTGTGTACATGTAATCTACAAAGGTCTCTTCACATCACAGATACAATTTAGTCCTCAGATTTTGAATGCTTCACATCATAGTTTTTTTTTTTCCATTTTTAAATTTTGCTGTATAGTTGTCTTTACTATCACAGTTAATTTTTTTGAGTGAAACTATAATTGACTTGACTCTTCTACTCTTGAACAGTTTTACCCTATTGTAAATAATGAACTGAAATTTTTAGGAAGGATATTGAATTTTTATCATAAATCATTTCAGAATCTGTTGAGAAGCTAACTGGAAATTTTATTTAATGAAATCTAGTTAATAGGTTTCTTTAATTTATATCACTCTTAACATTTGCAGTTATTTAAAAAAAAAAAAACAAAACTGTGGCTGAAGTTTATGTATTTATGCTTTGTAGCTCCTGGTATAGTACTGGCACATAAAAGGTACTCACTCACTAATTATTTAAAGAATAAAAGTCAGTCAAATGAGTGGGTTTGATTAAATGGTCTCTTGGAATCTTTCCCTTAAAGCTCTACTTTTTTTTTTTTATTGCTGTGATCAGCATAAAATTAAAATTGTTTTTCCATAAAATAGTAATAAATATGATCTTTGGTCTTAAGTCTCTTAGTTCCCAGGTATCTCTTTGTTTTGTTTGAGTGTGTTTGAAAAACTTTTAAAAAGTCAGTCAGTTTTCTTATGCTAATGACTTTAACAAAACTAGTTCCAACAGCTCAGAAGCTGTTATTAGTTATCTTTTCATTGCCAATTAATAAGTTACCACATTCCTGGCTCCATTTAATTTTCTTTTTAAATCGTGTACCATTTCTCTTGCTCATCATACTCCCTGAAACTATGAGTAGTGATAGAAATTGAATCTTTTTATTTGTTTTTAAAAACTTTTGAATCTTTCTTTTGAAGACTAAGGGAAGGAAATAGCCTCAGGGAAAAATCTCAAATGGTGAAAAAAGCATCTTCACAAAGAGTGCATTGGACAACCCACTAGATTATATTTTCAAGGCTGCACAAGGTGTGGTTTGGGGTGGGGATGAGAGAGGAAGACATGGAATGCTGTAAGAACCCCAGACATAAAAATTTGAATGTGAAAGGAGGACTGTCAGAAAAATGTCAGAAGGTGGATGTTTCTGGAAGGCAGTGCCTGTCAAGTAACCACGTAATTGGAGATCTGAGAATGGCTACGTTGTCATTCCTGAGCCCTCTGACCCTCACTCCTGGCTGCCCTTCCAGGACTGCCCTATACCCCTCTCCCTGGCAGAGCTTCTGCTCCCTTGTCAGGGTCTTTGAGCCAAGCAGTCTGACAGTGGTTCCCAGCACCACCTGGGGGAGTCCATTTTGGCCTTCTAAGCATTATCCCATGGACTGGATTTTAGACTTTGGAAAAAGTTTTAATCTCAGTTACCCTTTTTGTCCTGTTTATTCTAGATCTCCTTTCTTGAATGCTATGGGTTTGGCAGCAGACCTGTGGTTTTCATGCACCATAGAGGTGGATATCTTGGCTTGGTATCTTTTGGCGTATGGTAGCTCTTACTAATCACTTTTGGAGTTCAAAGATCTTCCTGAACTTAAGGTATTTTTATGCTCAGAACTTTCATTGTGTGCTTTCAGTCTTTTAAGGGTAAATGAAACGAGTATGGAATACTCCTTTCTTGGCAAATTTTGCATTCACATCATAGGACACATATGAGCCTCTGCTCCAACGCATGTGTCTTCTGGACTTGATGGTGCCTGAGCTTGAGATCTTTGAATTCCCAACTCCAAATCCCAAGTCGAATGTTCTGCTGCACATGTTCATCTTTCTTGAAATCTGCTTGATGCCGTTTGAAAAGACACTTAATTCTTGCACCACAGTGCTGATGTGATGTCATCTGTAGCTTGGAGTTTGTATGTATGTGTCCTCTGAACTGGAGCAGGCCGAGACTTGCCTTGTTCGACCGTGTTATCCTGGACCGCAGGGCTCTTGGCTTCTGGTGGTAGGAGCAAGAATGACTCATGGCCTTGAGGCAGAGAATGGAGGCAAACAATTGCCTCTTTCTGCCAGCTCCCAGAGACCATTCCTGCCCTGAGCCAATCCTGGCCTCCTACTCAAAGGCCTGAGGAGCCCTGAACATTTTTTTACTGTCACAGTATGGGGCCTTCTGGCTGCCTCTTACACTGCTTCCCTTGGGTATGTTGCTCCTACATGCTAAATGTGTTTTGTCTAAATGAGGCAGCTGCTACTCACCTCTAGCTGACTGCCCCTGTATGCTTAGTGTTGCTAGGTAGTCCCATTTTTCACAAGAAGCCAGAAATCCAGATTTAAAGATGTTTCTGTTTTAAAAACATTGGCAACTAATTTAAATGTAAAAAAAAAAAAAAAATACTGTGCGAACCTCGGCTACATACCTTCAGGTCAAGCCTGGTTCACAGACCTCCAATCTATAACCTCTGCTCTAGACTTTGTCCTCTACTCTGGCTATAGTAGCACTTGTGACTTAAAGGAACCCAAACCTCACCAGCATAGCACGAACCTTGTGGTTATAAAAACCCCACTGGGTTGTCTCTCCCCACAGCTGTCCTCCTGACCAGTCACCCTCCCTCTAGGAGGCCAAGTTGGAGAAACGGAGTTTCCTACACAACTCATGAGCCACACACCCCTCAGCCTGGCCCGGCTTGGCCCCTGCTAAGTGCCAGTCTCTCAGTTCCCATATGTTTTCTTCTATGCATTAACCCATCCAGTCTCTACAAAGAGAGACCATGAAGAACTTGGATTAGATGGGCACACCAGACTAAGCAGAATCAGCACAGGAGCCAATCCACATGGGCAGCACATAGATAAAATTTAGAGGTATATATTACTTGTCTGCAACCCATGGGCTGAGAAGGGAGCAGCTCCAGCATCTTTTGGGACTGCCTAGGCAAGCACCTACTCAGATATGGTCTCAGACTCGCTGAGCACATCTAGATCTCCCAGGAAACCTCCCCCATTAGGAAGAGACATTTTCTGGGTAATATACAAATAGATCTTCAAGGGGCCACTCAGCCTGGGTCAGTTTATGTGGGTCTGGAGTAGTCTGAGCCACTGGTCTATATACAGAGATCACAGAGCTGGGCCTTGCCCTCTGTTCCTTAAGTAGGTTAAGGCATTGTCCAGCTGCATCTCTTAGGGATGCACACTAGGCTATCTGAGCCCAGGGCCCCAAATAGAACCCCAGAATATAGGCATAGGCCAGTGCCTCCTCACTATGATAGGCTCAGACCATGTTGGCAACAAAATCTCTGCATCACAGGGAGGGTTCTCATGGTCTGCTGATGTATTTGAGGTGACTTTTTTGATGTGGCCTCCTTGGGTCCTCCGGTGTCCTGAAGGTTCATTGAGCTTCTCTACCCTCATCACTGACCCTTCTCCAGAGGGTAATAATTTCAGGGAAGGAGCTGATGCTATTTGCTGGGTAAGAGGTTTTATACAGAGCCAACAGCCAAATGCAGCACTTTCCAGAGACTGGCCATTTATGACATAATCAATGTCAAGTGGAGAAACGGTGTTCAGTGCCCCCAAACAAGACAGGATAGGGAAGCTGAGTGGAGAGGAAGAAGGGATGGATACAGACCTCCTTGTGAGGACAAAACCAGCTTTTGAAAATGTTCAAGGATACCAGGCTCTATTTTAGTTTTTCTACCTGGCCCAGAGCTCTAGACATCACACAACCTCATTGTTTTGGCTGCCTTGTAGGTGAGGTGTGGAGAGTGACAAATTTAGGGGATTTGGAGTCGATAGACATGACTTTCTGTAGACTCACCATTTGTTGATCTGGGAAAGTCAATGAACCTGAGCTCTTATTTATAGGGAATGGGAATGACAGTACAGACATGGCATTGCCCACCTCTTAGAGCTGTAGTACCGTTATTCCAGTTTTGTTAAAATGGAACGGTCACACAAATGGCCAGTGTGAGTCAAGAACACTGAGCAGGGGAATACAGGGCCTAGGACACATGACTAGTTCCTGCCCTTGAAGTGAGTGAGGGAACAATGTGGCCAAATATGTGAACTCAACAAAGCGTTAGCAACATAGGGCTGATAAATTTTCCAAAAGCACCTTTAAGGAGGTATTACTATCTTAAACAGAATATTAAACAGAGCTGTGGATATAATCCTGTGGAAACACAAATCTGTCTGAGGAGGTGAAACACTAGAGTCATAAGCAAAGAAAACAGAGATTTGCCAGTTATTCCCTAAAACTCCCCCTGGCAGATTTATGAGGCAGAAATAAGCCCTTTGTTCAAGTTTATCTCATTTGATGTCAGATCTCCAGACCCCAGTGTGAAGTAGGTGCCTTATTCTTTTTTAAAGATTAGGGGACTGAGGTTCAGAGAGATGACTTTGTTAGTGGAGACTGAGTCTGGACTCAAACCCAGGGTGACTCTGAGCTCCTCTCTCTGCACAGTGTTACTCATGACCATGGCTTCCCGACAAGGCCTGGGCCTCTTACTTCAAAGGGCAAAGGACACATTTTTCCTTTCATGTCTTTCCCTGGCCCAATTTTTCATTCTGGTTTCAGATTGCCAGCCTGGATCCAGTCCTCTGTCATTGGTTAGTACCTCCCTGGGTCATGTTCCATACTTAAAGATGCAGGTAATTGCTTCAAGATGTGGCAATTTAAGGGGAGAATAAGTTGAAAGGCAAATTCTTTGTATCAGTTCTAGTCAGAAACTGAGTTTTGGAAACAGGAAATAACAATTTGCTCTGAGATGTAGGGTTTTTTTTTTTTTTTTTTTTTTTTTTTATCTCCATGAAAGGAGTTGTATTTGTCCTTCTGGAAGATATTGCATGTAGTGGTGAAGTGAGAGAGAGGGGTGAGTGATAATTCATTGGTTCCATTGGTTTTTCCTAAAGTTTCATTACTTAGTTTCATGGTCCTTCATAGTAAGAAAAACAAAATACCAGTTTCCCATATCACCCGCTCTCTGTCCCTTGCTCTCTCTCATTTTTGCAGTAACCTGGAAACAATTGAGAAAGCCGAAGCCAGCACTGCTTATGAAAACTTTGTCCGTCATCTTTAGCCCCCTGCCTCCCCTCATTTCACCTCCCTGCACATTATGGTGGCTGCATGATTCAAAGAGATTCCCAGCAGGACCTTATTGTGCAGGTCTGAGCAGGAGCCAATCTGTGCCTCAGTTCTCCAGACAAACAGGCTAGATCCAGTCTTGGGGATGAGAGCTAGGGACCAAAAATGTTTTTCTTAAGAGGTAGACAGAATAAAAGAAAGCCAGCAAAGGAGAGAGAAAAGAAAAAAGAAAAGTCAGGAAAACCAAAAGGAAGGAAGGGGTGGCAAGGAGTAGCTTACATTGTTGAGTGGATCAACAATGATGCATCTGAAAGTTTGGGCAATGGTCTTCAGAAACAGAACTGTTTCTGTACCTTATTTGGTGAAGCCAGAAGTCGGGTTGCATGCATGCAGATGTCTCGTTGGCAAGTGACAGGAAGATGAGGAAAAAGAGGGAGCAGGGGCAGGTGTTCTTTCTAGAGGTGGGGGAGAGGGAGGGACAGAGAGAGACAGCGTTCATACACACAACGCATGGTGGGAGCACTCGGGAGTTGATGGTGGTTGCTTGAGGGGAAAGCCAGGTCAGGAGGGAAGGCTCTTTCAAATGTCAGAAATTCAATCATGTTTATAGACTAGGGAATGGAAGCTGATGGTGAGGGAGAGATTAAATGTCTGTCAGAGTGAATGATTAATGGTCCTACCCTAGAGGAGCACAGACTTGGTGGGAACTTCCTCAAAGGCAGTAGAGAGGTTAGGGAGAGCCTAGGACCACGTGAGTAGGCGTCATTCTGAGTTACCATCTAGAGGAAGAAACAGGACCAGAATTCAGAAAATAAAGCAGATGCTGCTGGTTAACCAGGGAAGCAATCTCAAGTTTCATCAAGCTTTGTGAGAATGGTATGAAGAGTCTAGAGACTGAGAAATGGTCAGCAACAGGAAGGTTGTGTCAGATGGGGCAATTCAGGAACAAACTCTGGAATCACTGTGTTTTTTAACAAATGCTTTTTATAGAAACTTCCTGGACTAGGGAAAGAACCTGAGAGAGAAGTTGGCTATGTGAAGTTCTGTCAGACTAAACTTGGAAAGAAGGTGTGGGCTGGCTTTCTCTAAGACATAGATTTAAGAGATATGAATGAAAGATGATTCTGAGAAACTTTGAAGTAGAAAAGATATAAGTTCAAAGGATATAAGTTCAGATGATTTTTAAAAATCTTTTCAGTAAATATGAAGAGAGGTTATTTGAGGAGAAGTGAGGGATAGGGTGGGGTTTAGAGACTGAGGAGAATGGAAAAGATTTGGAATGATCTCTGAAAGGAACGAATACAAGTTCTGCCAGGCAGTATTGGAAGATCAGCTGTAATTAAATTTATGTGGAAACCACTTGATGTCATTAAGTGACTTTTACCAGCAATTCTCAGGTTATGGGGAGTAGAAACATAGACAAAAGACTTTGAGGGTTGGCATGGCCTGGGCTCTGGTAAAGCAAATGCACTTTAGGTCTACGGGCAGAGATGGGCTGGATGAGGGATTTTCTGGTGCCAATATGATATGACTGAAATGATTAATCTCAAGGTATAGAGCAGATAAGGAGGCAAATAGTGCTTAAAGGAAGTCAATAAACTAGGAAAATAGAGAGTTATTAAGTAACTAGCAGCCACCGAAGAAGAAATTAAAGATTATTCAACTGAGGAAATGGGACAGTTGAAAGGTCAGAAGATTGTAGCCAGAGGAGAGAACTTCAGAATTGAACATTTTAGGAGGAGAGCAAACACATTCTGGACAAAGATGAGGGCCAGGTTGTAGCCATATTGCTGCAAACCTAAAACGAAGTAGAAGCAAAGGTTGTTGGTGTTGAGTTCAAGAAATGTGAAGCTAGAGTGGATGTTGAAAGGAAGATAAACAAGGATGTTGAAGTTACTGAGGAGACAGAATGTGCCTGAAGTATGTAAAGAAACTGTTGCTTAAAAGACAAAAGCCACAAGGACAATGGGAGACTATAGTGGGTTCTGGATATTTGGGAAAAATGTGATATAACTGAGTGGTGCTGCCTTAGCAGAGGAGGGCAGACATAGAGATCAATAGGGACAGATAGTGATCTGGAAGCAGTCTTGAAGCAGGGAAAAAGGTGTTCTGTAAGTTGGGTTGTTAGAACAGAGTGGTCTTCACTTGAGATGATGGGGGAGGATGTGTTATATTGTGCAAAAGTCAGGATTCTGCTTATGCTGAAAGTAGAAGTAGTTGAGAATGTAAGGTAGTTATATCCAATTAAGACACGTATGAAAAGGTTACAGTCTATAACCTCTGTTGCAGGCTGCCTGGTGAAAGTTTAATTATCAGTGGAGTATGTGAAATTAAGCAGCTTCAGGTTTCTAATTAAAACTTTGGTGTGTCCAACTGGAATGTCCACTTGAAATGTTAGTGTGACCAGTTGGAACCCTGGCATCACTATTGGAACTTTAGTGCGACCAATTAGGTTATTATCCTTGTCAGCTGGAACATTTGCGTGGCCAATTACAACTTGGCAATTAAAACAGCTAGAGGGATTTTGGCAATAATGGAAGTAGAGTACATTCTTAGCTTTCAAGAAAGACATTTTGAGGAATTCCAGCAAAGCAGTATCTTGAATGCTGGTTATTAGACAAACAGCATGAGTATTATCTTAAGATACTCGAGCACTCAACAGGGGCTGTTTTTAACTGTCATCCTTAGGCCTTGGCATCTGGTAGATATTTAAAAACATATTTGTTGAATAAACAGTTGAAGTCTCATGGAAGAATATTTCCTCTGTTCTCATTACTCCAAGCAATTGTTATCTAATGGACCTTTATTTGTAGAATTGTTCCTTTTCATTTTTGCATTGGTGGCTGGGAAGCTCACATACACATTATAGTCCATCTCTAGCTGTATATAGAACTTTAGGATATGAGTTTTATACCAGCTATAACTCTGACTTCAACTTCTTTTCTTACCTGCTTTATTTTTTATGATTTATTTTTTTAACTTGAATTGTCTATTTTGCAAAGTGCCTCAAATCATTTTTTGAAATAAGCAAGTTGATGAAAGGATGAAGAGATAAACAGAATTATGAGGTGATGGAGACAGAGAGAGAGGTGGGGTTGAGGAAGAAGGAGGTAGGAGTAAATAGGTAGTGTGGGGAAGGAATACATCTTAAGATGCTCAACTCAGAGATGCCATTGTCTTCACCCAGGGAGTAACCTTTAGGGCCTTCTAGGTTCTACATAGCCTTTACACCAGGTCCTAGTAGATAGTATGTACTCAACAAAATCTTGTCAATTTGAATGGGTATTTCCTGGGTTCAGTGGATATTTGCTGATTGCCTTTTTTTCAGCATGTATTTTTTATTTTCCTTAAAATTCTCAGACTTCTTCCTCTGTTTGGGAAACAAAGTGATACATTAAATAGAAACAAGTTCTGGAGTGAGCAGACCTTGGTTTGAAAACTAACTCTGCTGTTGATTGGCATGTGCCCTTGGCCAAGATAGGTCAATATCTGGGCCAGTTTTCTTATCTGTAAAGTTGGGATAATAATATTTACTGACAAATCCCTAGGAGAGTTTATGGAAAGGATGTATGTAAAGTACCCAACGGTGTCTGGCACAGAGGAGACACTCAGTGAATCTGTGTCCCCTTCACTGGACACACTTATAGGGCTGACTCTTCATGACCAAGTAATCCACATTCTGGCATGACAGTACTGCTGTCTCTGCCCTGTAAGCCATCTTTAAATCTAGTGGCCCAGGAAGAGCTGGACTTCTCAGTCCAGTCCTCAGCTCATTTTGCTAATATGGCTTCTAGATACTCATCCCTTCAGCCCTTCAGATTAGCAGATGGACAGTTTGTAGCCTGGCTTTCTGAGGCACTGAAGGCCTTTTGCCATAGGGAATCACATATTCTAAATTAAAATCTCTGTCCTGTGTGTTTTGGTTTATGATCTGAGGACAGTTCAGAATATGTGAAATCACAGCTGTTTGGGTTAGAATAATGTTGAGATTACCATTCTTGTACTTGGTTGGGCTGCCCAGGATGTTACAGAATGCTCAGACCATGGCAAGATACTGTGTCCATTCCTTCTGTTCATTTGGCCTATTGATCTCCTAGTTGCCATATTACATTCTCCTTCAAGCATCTGTGTATTCAGTGTCTGCCAAGGATTTTGAAACTTATGGAACATTGCTTTTTGCCAATGGAGAATTGTACTGCTTCTGGACTTTGGGAAATACTCCTGATTTTTGAGGTTCTTCATATTTCCTAGTAGTTCTTGGCAGATGTTTTGGCTATCCCTTTTTTATTTTGCCTTAATTATGCATATTAAGTGTATATTAATGGCAACTTGTTGTCTACTACTGTTCTACAAATGGCAGGACTAGTAATAGCCTCCCAACCTCCCATCAGAAGTTCTCACAATAAGGAAATAATAGTCTTCTTACTTACATCCCATAGTGGCTAAGTTGTAATTTTGGTACAGCCCAGGAAAGATCATCTCAAATAATAAGATTCTAATATAATCATTCAATATATGTTCATTGAACCTCTACTATATGCTCAAGCTCCCTTCTGGGCTCATTGCAGTGAGGTCTGACAATGAGATGTGTTGAAGGCTGTGCTGAACGTTAAGGAGGTGATATGGAAATAATTGGTTTTGAAAAATATATAGTCATAGGCTTGTTTTTTGTTTGTTTTAGTGGAGAAGGGCCAGCTGCTTTGCCTTAAAATAGAAGTGAAGAAATTTAGTTCTTCGAGAGTATGTGTTCATTTTTCTCTATTCGGAAATAATGAATAATGGTGTCTGTGGATAAATTTTTATTTAAATGTTGCTCACTTGTCTCTCAGAGCATAGTGGATTATGGCAGGGGCTGTACTATTCCTGAATGACTGATTATCATCCCAGGTCCATCCCTAATAGGCCTGTGGCTTACATGCAGTCACAACTCTGTGTTGTCCAACACACGACTTAGAGATTGGCTTTTGTGCTATAGAACTTGAGTTGTCCTTGTTGCCATGGAGGTTTATGAGTTTAAGATCTGTTTTTGCTTGCAGGAGCTGCTAAGTCGCACATCTCTTGAGACTCAGAAGCTTGATCTGATGACTGAAGTGTCTGAGCTGAAGCTCAAGCTGGTTGGCATGGAAAAGGAACAGAGAGAGCAGGAGGAGAAGCAGAGAAAAGCAGAGGTGAGTGTGATACACCAGATTCCAGGAGGACCCATAGTGTCCTAAGCTCAGATAGGGGAAGCTATCCTAATATGGACTCAGAGGATCTGATCAACCCCATCCCTGGCAGCTGCTGGGTGCAACAAACATCTATGCACTAGAGACACAATGATCTGTTAATACCAAGTTATCAGGTTTTGCTGTAGCTGCGAATTTTAGCAATGCCCAAACCACCCAGTTTTGGCTCTAAAGCTTTCTCCTCCCTAAAGCTGCTGACAAGGATAGAAAGGAAAGCAGGAGTGTGGGAAGGATCAGACAAGACGTGGTGGGACACAAGATGTCTTCTGTGAAATCCAAGGTAATAACCCTGTCTTGGGATGAAGTCAGCTGCCCTGTAAGCCACAGTCACTATATCTGAGTCTGATATGCATTTCGCTGACCCAAATGGAATCCTTAGATTTTGTGTTTCTTTTCTCCAGATGGATCATATGAGTGAACCCATGTACAGGCCTTTCTTAAGAGGATGTTTTTCTGGGTTTGTTTTTGCTTTTTTTTTTTTTTTTTCCAGGCTCTATATGCCATTGGTTAGAGAATGCCAGACTCCTTTTTTGGATAAACATTTAGAGAATTTTAGGCTTGAGCTTCTTTATTTAGGACAGAACAGCCTATTAACGTTAGATAACTATCTTCCATGTGCCTTTACCTACCGGTTCCTATATTTCTACCTGGCAACTTGAGGGTGTAGAAGGAAGATAGGCTTTAGGTTTAGAAACACTTTGACTCAATTACTGATCTAACTGCTTAATAGCTTTACGGACCTCAACAAATTAGTTACCTAATCTCTTTGAAATTCAATTTCTTTATTTGTAAAATGAATAACTATGTGAAGTCCAAATAAAATCATGAAAGTAAAGTTCCTATCATAGTCTCTGGCATTTCTTATATAGTTGGCTTATCTTCATTCCTTTCTTCCATTTAGGCATCTCTAAAATCTAAAGATGAATATTGTTTTTTTTCTGTTAAGTGCTAACATTATTGTACATTGAAACCTGCCACATTTCTGTGTTTGCAAGTTAAACAAACATTGGCCATTGAGACCCTTGTAGTCTGTGGGGCATATTTCTTGCATTGCTTTTGAGAGCATGCTCATTAGTAAGAAGTAAGTTGCCAAAAGAAGTTCTCTCCATTAACTTGAGGATAGCATCTTCTAGTGATTAAGAGTACAGGCTCCTGAATCAGATCTCCTGGCTATCATCCAAGCTCAGCTACTCAGTAGCTTTGTGATCTTTGTGATTTAACCTCCCAAACCTCTATTTCTTCTGTAAAATGGAGATAGTAATATGTACTTTCTATTCCCTGGGTTGTTCTGAGTAGGGAATGAGTTCATGTACATATAGTCCTTAGCACAGAGTTGGACACATAGTAATAGCCAGCTTTTATCCATCACTTACTAATCATGTTGTTGACCATGCTAAAAATGGAAATGTAGCCTTAGATACATTATTTATACATGGCAAAGATCACACAGACTGAAAACTTATCTGTCTAAAGCATTAGTTGAATAGACTCAACTTCTTAAAGCTTCACAGAGAAGCAATTCAATTTTCTCCAGGTTTAGAGTTAATTTTACCAGTGTTTCAAGATGTGTGATTATATGTGACCATACATTAGGGCTTTGGGGGAAGAATTCAATAGATTCTGTAAGAAGGCTTAAAGTGGCAGAGACTCAACTCAAAAACACATAATTTTTTTTGAAAAGGTAGGAGGGTCATTAGGTCACACAACTTGAAGAGTCCAGGGTTTAAAAATCCCATAGCACATGATCTCATGATATCATTAGAAATCAGTCTTAGTGTATCACTTGGTTCTGTTTTAGTCTTATGCTCAGGAAGTCTCTCCCCATGTAGTGACAAAGATGGCCATCAGCAGCTCCAGATCCTACCAGTCTGGCAACCCCTGCCAAAAGATCCTCTTTCTTAAAGGCTCCAGCAAAAGCCCCAGAATTGTCTCCTATTGGGCCAGTTTGGGTCACGTGCTTGATTCTGAACCAGCCACTGTAGGGAGCATGTACCCACACATGGGTGTATGTGCATGTGAGAGAGTCAATCCATCTGTGGCAACATGCAGGGCTAGTACCAAGCCGGGGCAGCTCAGTTCCTTTCTAGGGAAGATAGGAAGGATAGAGAGCTCTCACTTCTGGGCCATGTGTAACTAAAGCAGTAATTTTACTTTATTTCTTTCTTTTCAAAGGACTGTTTTTCAATCTGAGTTTTGGTTTTTGTTTTCCATTAGGCTATTCATTTCTGAAGCAACATAGACCCTGAGCTGCTGGCCTCAGTCCTATCAGATAACAGTCCTCCCCAGTTGCTAATACAAACATGTGGAGGAATTCTTTAGGCTGTTCAGTCCTGTGATAGTCAGTGAACAGCCACATGACCTGAAACAGTTTCTCATTCTTGTAATTAATTGAACATAGTCTTTGCTGGTATGCCCAGAACCTCCACTACTATTCGTAACTACCTCGAGCACCAGAGGCTTTTAAAAGCATGAAGAGTGCTGCTTGAGCTGCACTACTGGCCTGTGCATGGAGATGTTTACTCTGAGGGAGACATTTTAGCTAGCTCAGGTTACCAGAGGTTGTAGTTTCATGAGTAAAAGGAATGCCGCTTTCCATCCTGCACCACTGCTGTTTTTTCCAGTGAATGTGTTTAGCCTAAGGCCTGATTATTTGTGGTTTAGAAAAGGAAGGAAGCTTTTTTTTTTTTTTTAGGTAGCCAGATCTGTAATAAACTTCCTCCATGGAGCTCAGGATTTATCCTCAAATTCTATTCTATTTTTTTTTTTTTTATGTTTCAGCGAAGAAGAAAAAAACAGATACTATTAATGAGAGCATTGCCGACTACTCTTTCGGTCTGTTTCTGATCTCTCCCTAAGCCAGTTTCCTGCTGCCTGTAGTTGTAGAAATGATTACAGATGGTTGTCTATAAAACCTGAGGATTGTGAAGGGCAGATTTCTCATCAAATGGAGAGAATACTAACATCCAGCCTTGCTCTGGGGTCAGTTAGTGGCAGCCTAAATGAGGTGTGGTTGATTACTGGGTTTCCTGTATTTACTTTTCCTTATCAGCCTTTTGCGATGGTTCCGGGTCATTTCAGGGAACCTAAGTTTGGATCAATTAGGCTTACTCCTGAAAAGCAGGACTGCAGAAAAGCGACTGACATGGAAAGTAAATACTGGAATTACAAGGAAAGAACATAAAAGAAAGAGATCCAGAGGCAAAGGAAAACCCCTGGGTGGCCCACCATGTCAAAGCCATGTCCCTCAGAGAGATCTTCCTTAGAGGAGGGAGGCTGGCTTCTCTAAGCACTGTGGATGTAGGGAGGCCTGCCACTGGATCCCTTCGTGGGACCCAAAGAGTTTTTCAGGGGGTACCAGAGCAGTCTGTAGGAGGGGCCAGGGATCTAGAATGTGCTGGGAAGTGAAGTCAGCCCGGTTGATCAGGGATATGCACAAGCATGAAGAGAACCAGAATCTTTAGGATTTTCTGGCAGAAAATGGAATGTCCTGTGACACAAGACTTGGCGTCATCCCTTCTTTCTTCCATGGTTAGGACCTTGGAAAGGAGGGATCATGGTTTCTGACCTGGGCAACCAGAATGATGGACTCAGGGTACAGAGCAAGGGCTGGAAAGTTTGTGTTTGCTCAGAGAAGAGCTGGCCTGACTTGGAGAGTATTATTATTCTTGTTTTATGTTATGTTGTTTTGTTTACTTATTTTTATTAGAATAAAAAATGTTATCTGACATTTCAAAACTCAATACTTCAAAAGGTATATATAGCAAAAAGTCTTCTTCCATGCCTGTCCCTCAGCCAGCAGTCAGGAGTCAACGTTACCAGTTTGTTTCTTAACCTTTCAGAGTCATTTTATGCATGAATGAGCATATTTATTTGGATATCTGTCTATGCCTATCTATAAATATATATACACACAAACATTTCCCCTCATTAAAAAAACTTCCTCGTTCATATTTATGTCTGCATATTGTTCCACTGTCTGCCTATGCCCTAGTTTATTTAACCAGTTCTCTTTTGATGAACATTTAAGTTGTTTCTAAGTATTTACTATTACAAATAATACTTGTACATGTGTGAAGTTATTAGAGTGGATTTGATAGGTCAAAGGGTATATGCACTTGAAATTTTGACAGGTATTTTCAAATTGCCCTATAGAGTATAGAGATTACATTCTCTCCTATGATGTATAAGAGTGCCAGGACACTATTAAACTGAGCACAAAGGAAGAGAGAGAGAAAGAACTAAGTAAAATTGTGAACAAGTTTAACAGGTAGAATGGGCTGGGAAAACCTGTGATTATAGGAGGTGCCCAGTAGTTTCACATAGAAAAGAACTAGATTGACAATTAGAACCTCATAAATGTCACTTGAACTTCATACGTAAGACCCAAGAATGGAACACAGATACAAAAGACTCTGCCCTATGGGAGGTAAACAGACCTGTTAAGAGAAGAGATGGGCTGGCCCTGGAGATAAAGAATTATAAAAGTAAGTTGAAATACTAAGCCTGAGGATAGATACCTTGGAAAACAACACTACTCCGCAGATAGAATTAGAGGAGAGTGTCCCAGCAGTGTTGAGGTATACCATAAGGTCACACTGAGCAGATGTGCTCCTGGTATAGATCCCAGACTGATTGAAACAGGTAAGGGGCAATAGTGGAAGAAAACAGCATGTTGGATAGCTCCTAAAAATCTCCAACTAAACACTTAAATATTTGAAAGGTTGGCTTTTGGTCTCTCTCCCAACCCCCTACCCCTCCATCCCCCCACCACACACACTGTTTATAGCTTCCACCAGAGGGTAGAGAAAGAAACTGGGAAAACTACCACTCTAGCTCTAATGTTGAAGCAAAGGAGAAAACTAGTTTATGAAGTAAAAGTGATGGGTACCTTGAGAGATAGTGGTCATTGTTATGTTAGAGTTCTTGACATCAAGGGAGGGGAAAACTAGGTAGGCATAGACAAACATGCATTGTAGACGTTGGCAAATTACAACTTTGAAAGTTCAGAAATAAAATAGACGATGACTCAAGAACATTAAACTATTTAAAAATAATATAGTCTGATTGAACAATCTCTCAAATAATACCAATAAAAAAAGCTTAACAGTACTTTGGGAGAAATTAGTTTTCAAAGGGGCTTGGACAAAAGATGGAAAGGACATATAAAAGTGTACCTGCACAAACAGCATCAGGAAGTGTAAACCCCATACAAAAGAACAATACTGAGGACAGTAGAAAGACTTTATGTTAAATGTTATATTCTCAGTAAGATCAAAGAAAGAATGGGCTCGATTCCAGTGATGCCTCTGATAAGTGCAAAGAACTTAGGACAGTGGTCCACAAACTGCTTGCTATAAGCGAACTTTTAAGAAATGAGGGAAATCAAGTGATTTGTTAAAAACCTGGAAGTAAACCATTTTCTCCTTTTTCTTCTTCATAAGGACAAAGAAAGTTAGATGAGTTTTATAAAATTTAGTCTGTGAAGTTTGGAGTCAACCCTATGATGGTTTGTGAGAAGCTAGAAGACAAGGTCGGGGTCTGTGTCCATTAAGAGTTACATCAGATTGATCTCATTGGCTTAGCTGGGAATGTGTCTTCTAGTGGTAGATCTGGTAAACCCTCGCTTCTGCAAGGCATTGCAAAAACATTGCTTGAGATAGTCTTATGGATAAAATAGAGGAATATAGGATAAATGTAAAAGTAGATATATTGATACGCGAATGATAATAGATAGTACAGAAAGACTGTCTCTAGATTTTTTTGTAGAGGGTAACAGTAATCTGCCCTTAGCTCTTCTACCTGTTTAGTATTTTTAGTCCATAATTTCGATACTGACATAGAAAGCCTTGAAGTTGTGATCAAGAATCCAAAGCAAAACTAAATGGATCAGTTGACAGTGGAATTTATAAAAACATATACAGACTAGACTGATAGGTAAGTTGGCAGAATAAGAGAAAAAGAGGTCAGAGGAACCTAAATAGTGCAAAATCACTGAAGATGCAGCATGAAACATTTCAAGAGGGAGCCAAGCAGCCTTTGGACAGAGAACATGCTTGTGGATTTGCCCAGGAGGAGGGCACTGAGGAAGAGCTGTGCCCCTTGACTGGTGGAGACAGAGCTTGTTTGCCTGCAGAGTGGGGCCAAGGAATGAGGTGATGAAAGTCAAGGACGGCAGGCCTAGACTCCTCATTTGAGGGGTTTATTGATGGACGGAACAAGAGAAGTGAGAGGAAGTAAAGTTCTTGGAACTTATATAGGAGAAAAGAGCAGGCCTGAAGATAGGCAGGGCCAGTAGACTAGAAGAGACTAGAGATTTGGAGAAGGGTGCCCAACAAGGTGGGCATGCTGTGGGGTGTGGAGCTGCTGGGCTTTTGTTGTCAGCAATCAATGTCACATAAGCCTTAACTATTCTCCATGGGCCTTAACTGTGTCCCATGACTGCTGGGTATTTTCTGCCATTCTCCCAGTTTCTCTTGTTCATTTCTTATGAATCAAACACTTGATGGCACAAAGAAAAGCAATGGGGAGAGAGAACTCTCATTTATTGAATCCTCCCTGGTGCTAGGCACCACGCCAGTTGCTTTACCTAAGTCTCACATGATTTAATCCTCCCAGCAACCCTATGAGGTAGTAAGACCCCGATTCTACAAATTTAAAAAACTAAGTTTGGAAAAATTTTATAACTTGCCTAAATCACACAGAAAAAAGTGAGACTAGCATTAAACCTAGGTCTGTCCAAGTACAAAGCCTGTGCACTTTTCACTCTATCATACTGTCTTTTGTCATAGCTTAGATGCTGGTAACACTCTGAGTGTTACCATGAAAAATTGTTTTTGACTTCATCCTTGATTAACCAGCCATCTGACCTCCTGCCCCAGGGTTCTTGGTGAGAGGGTTAGAAATTAAAAACAAAACAAAACAAAACTCTATGCTAATTGATGTCTAGCCTCAGCTGCATCCTCCCCATCTGTGATATTGCTTTTCTCCACTCCTAACTTTCCTCTTCTCATGCCTTACAGTGGCTATTCTAAATGTGTATCATTTTTGCTTCACTATGTCATTTTAGCAGGCAAACTTGCCACCTCTTCTACAGAGAAGATCAAGGCCAACATCTTGTTTCTCATCTAGAAACCCACCTGGATCCCCAGCTTGCTTTCCCTCCATTCTTAGCTAGGCCCTCCACCCGGGGCTGCTGATTCCATTTCCTCTCTTTTTTCTGTAATTCCTTCTCCTCCAGCTTCTTGGTCCTTATAGGTAGTCCTACGGACCTACCTGCTAAATGATGAAAGCTTCAAAAGACTTCGAGACTTCTCAGAAGAAAAAACGTGAACTAACTAAATGTAATCAGGCTTTTTCCTATTTAGTACCTCCCAGTGATGGCTGAGTCCATGGACAGCAGAGACAGAGCTAGACTGTGACTCCTAGTGGCTGAGGCCAGTCAGGCAGGAATCCTCTACCCTTGTCAAGCATCTGAGCTAAGGCAACATGGTGTTCAGAACCCAGGGACACATGAAGCAAAGGCCAAGTCAGAGCCCAGTGTTTGCGCTGGGTCCACAGGTCAGACCTCAGAGGGCAGGTATAGTACAGCCCATTGGTCAGTGTTCCATCGGGTTTCAGGGACCACAACATTGGAGCTGGGTGAAGATCTGGGGTCCAGAGTGCTTACCCAGGCCCCCAAGGGTCACCTTGAGTTTTTAACCCAGTCCTCTGGTCTCCATAGGGAAATAACTTGTTAGACAGATGACCTTGGGGGAAGACAACCTGGAGCTGTCTGTGGGTTAAATCAGGTGAGTTAGCTCAAGGGGAGAGTGGCTGGGAGGCTAGGGAGCTGCTTATGGCATCAATGACTACATTGCAGCTCTCCCAGTCGAAATGGCATCACCAGAGAAGAGAGCAGGCTGGTGTAGGGGACTTAGCCCAGTGCCCTTTCAATCCCAGACTTCCACCTAGACCATCAGTTTCTCTTCTGCATTGGAAAAGAACAAGATAGACTGGGAGCTTTTCTTCTTTTAGACAATACTGTCACTATTGAATGAATAATCTCTTTCTAACATGACTGTGCAGTTCCCATGGTGCCAGTGGGCAGACCTCTAAATGCCTGATGCCAGTGCTTACAATATCAGTAAAGGTGGGCAGAGAGGGGCTAAACAGTTTAATTATCTGCCCCTCCCCCTGTTCTACTCAATTGCCAACTGTCTCCTTAAATCCCTATCCATGACCCACATAGGCTATTCATAGTCCTCCCCAACTTTCAGAGTCCTCCCCAACTTCTGAGTTCCTTATCGCCACAAGTGGCACTATCATCTGCACCCCAGGCCATGATCCTTCATCTCATTTACTCCTGCACCCTAACAAGGGGTCTCAAATGCTTACTTGCCATCACTTAGACTCATCCTATCCCTTCCTTTTGACCCAGACAGAATTAGTCACTTATTGCTCCCTGAAAGACCAGTGGTTTTCTTGACTATAGTGCATATAGTCTGTTTGTAATTGTTATTTTGCATGTCTCTCCCCAGTCACCTGCGAGCCCCATTGGCTACTATGGCCTTGGCTCTTTGCAGAATGACACTAAATGTGGAGTCAATAAAGGAAAGCCCAGGAGAGCTGCTAGTAATAGGGGTTCAGAATTGAGTATGTATGAAATCCAAGGGTCGCAGGTATTTTTCAAAGTTGCCATAAAAGGCCAAAATTTTCTTGATACTACAAAGGAGTCAGGTTTGGAGAGGGAAGTGAAGGAGTAAGGTTTTGTATATAGAGTGTGAGGGAGAGTTTAGGGTTGGGGACACATTAGCATGCATGAGTGTGGCATGTGCCGTGTGCCACCTGCACGCATTTGGGAGACAGTTGGCATGTGAAGCATGGGCACATGTATAGAGGGAATGTGTCTGTATGTGCTCCTGTCTCTGCTGGTGCTACAGTCAATGCCTCAGATGTCAATATGCCAGGATAGTCCCCTAGGATGGCACAAGGAAGCTGTGGGGGTTTGTTCAAACTGCAAGACAGGCCTGGGGATGGGGCAGGCCTCAGGAAAAATGTCATGTGTTTTGGTTCCTGTGAAGAAAGCAGGTGGTGAAAGACCATGATTGCTGGGTGCTACCTGTTGCTCACGCTCTGCTCACTTCCTTTCGACTGGGCTGCTCCCAAAGGGACTTTGGCTCCTGAGAGCTGACTGACGCTGAGTGCTTTTTCTCCTTTCTCTCCCTTCCTACAGTCGGTTCTGAATGTGATCAGTGAGCTGCAGGAGCAGATGTGTAGGCTGCAGCTGGACATCCACAGACAGATTCAAGAGCGCCTCTTACTCAGTAGGGACCACCCTGAGGAGGTGGCGGCTGGCGACGGTGTGGCCGAGCCCCAGGCCTGCAGCCAGGACTGTGCCTGTTGGGAGGGGTCACCTGTAGGAACCATACTTAAGTATATCAGAGCATGCGTGTGTGGGGCATTCCATTGGTGGAGGGGCTGGGCTTTGTCCTAACCAGAACAGAGTGCAGTGGCTTAACAGGGATCTGTTGTCTTCTCTGGGCAGAGCTTGGGACTCACTCACTCCCCTAGCGGGAGTAAGCTCTGTGATCCTCACCGAGCAGAGTCTGAGCAGGTGAGGCCAACCCTGTGACAGGTGGTGGCACTCATCTCCCTCAGGACTGGGGATGAGGTGTGTCCAGCGCCTTCAGTGATGGGGCATTTGTGCAAAAGGAAGCCTCAGGATTCCCCTGCCCAGGTACAATTCAGACACTGATTCTTGCTTGTGGGCTGGCAGATTAAATGAAGTTTCATCTCCCATGATTTTTTTTATTAGGGGAAAAAAAGATAGCATCATGAAAGAATCCTTTCAAGTTTATTTTTAAAGAGGTTTATCCCCAGTGAGAAAAAAGATCACAAGTTTCCATTTGCTATAATGATTAAGTCATTATTGGAATTTTCAGAAAAATTTCCCCACATAATCTCATTAGAGGGATTTCATGACCTCTGGGCCCCCTGGCGTATCTGACCTAGATTCTGAACTTGACCTCTCACATTGGTGTGACCAGGTCCTGTGTGACCTGGGTGAGGCACGGTGCTTGTGGCTACACAGAGACAAGACTATACTTCTAAGGTCCACTGTTAGAGGACTTGGAAGCCCAAGGGAAGGTCAAGGTCGCAGTCTCCCTGAGCACTGCAGAGGGTCTGCCTCAGCTCTGCAGGAAGTCACCATGATCCATATTCAACTATGGAACATATTGAAATGTCTACCCAGACTTAGACATTAGGGGAAGCACTCAGTGCGGAAGATTTTCTCCTACATTGAAAGATATGGGGGAAAAAATGAGAGTCAAGATGTAAGTATAGATTTGGATAGGGAAGCCCTGAGAGGGTGCTGGGACTGCCCTGTGTTGAGTGGGTTACCCCAGAAAGACTTCTAAAAGAAGTCAAAATTTGCACTGGTGTTTATAGCGGATGATGGGCAACAAATAGCTTAGAAAAGGGATGTGCTAAAGAGGTTACGAGAATTTGGAGATCATACTCTATGTCCCCACAGTCACAGTCCCTCGGGCAGTAAGTAACCTGCACACTTCTGGTTCTCTTGTCAGCAGGCCTGCTGCCCCTTAGGTAGGGCCAGAAATGTTTTCAGAGAATGTTCCTGAATCAGCTGCAAGCCACAACAAGCTTAGAAATCTAATGGTGCACACCCTGGATGCTATAACCTTAGCTTGGAAGACATTTTTTTTAATGGGCATCAACAAATGCTCATCTCAACTGTAAGAAAATCTTAATAAATTATACACTACAAAATTAAAGTGTAAGCGACATAACTTTCTGGTGGATTGACTCAGAATGCAAAGGGCTCCAGGCCAGTTAAACGATGACTTGAATTTCACGTGTTCATTCAATAAGAAATAATGCATACCTACTGTGTGCCAAAGGTTAGCAAAACTCTTGGAATTAACAATAGGAGAACAAGCCATTAGCAATTATACTGGTAAATGTTTAATTACAAATGATGTAGCAGTTATACAAGATGCCATGAGAGACTATAGTGGGGGGACCTGATAAAGTGTGGAGGTTGGGATAGCAAAGCTTTGGGGAGCCACGAAGGATGGGCAGGAAGTAGCCTAGCAAACAGTTCCAGACAGAGGGAACAGCATATGTGAAGGCCCATGTCAGAAAGAGGAACTAAGAAGTATTTAGTGTGACTAGAGCATAACCAGGGAGAGAGAGTAATTCAAGAGGCAGACTTTGTTGGTCATGGGTTAAAGTTCATGAGCTTTAAGGAGCAGGGAGTACCGGGATCAGATTTGTGTTTTAATCGTATTGTTCCCCTGGATGTTGTGGGAGTCCGTGGATTCAGGAAGGAAAAATGACAGAGGAGCAACCAGTGAGGAGACTATGCAGGCTTTCAACATGAAGTGCTAGACCAGAGTAGTGGTATAGAGTTGGAGAGAATGAGAGGTTCACGTTATTTCCTTGGAGGTAGAGTTAACAAGACTTAGGGATGAATTACATGTGTAGAGGGAAAGGGAGATGGAGATACCAAGGATGGATCTCAGGCTTTGCAAAGGTGATTAGGTGGATGGGGCTGCCATTTAATGAGACAGGGATACCTAAGAGGGGGATTAAGAGTCTTGCTTGGGCCATGACAGTTGTGAGATGCCTGTACTCCATCCATCTGGAGAGGTTAAGTAGGAAGTTTATTAGATGAGTCTGGAGTTCAGAAAGTATGGAAGTGATTGATCACTTTTATGCTAATTTTTCTGATAGGAACCAGTCAGCAAGACCAATTGTCTGTTAAAGAAACCTTCATTTGGGACAACAGTGCTTAGTGGTGTCATCTTTACTGAAGGGGTAGTTTAGAAAGTAGGGGTCCTGGAGTCAGAAGATACAGGCTTTAATTCCAGATCCACCATGAGCAAGTTGTTTATATATCACTTCCCCACTCAGCAACCTTCATTGACTCCCTGCTATCCAAGAGTGGCATTAGAACTCTTTATATTCTCATCCAAAAGCCTTTCCAATAGAGCCCCACCTTATCTTCCCAACTTCGTCTTCTGTCCTCTCCCTAGATGCCTTCTCCCTTCCTCCTTTCTTCAGACCAGCCCCCTCCTCTGAACTGGAACACTCAGACTGGGCTCTACATTTGGTACTTAGCATTTGTTCCTTTAGTGTTTTATTTCTATCCTGCTGGCTGTCACTTCCTCTATGAAGGCTTTCAGGATCAGTGACCCCTTCTCTGGGTTCCTCAACCCTCAGCACAAAGAGATGATCCTAGTTAGCCTGCTTCCCACAACTTTGTAAGAAGCTTCCTCATTTCCACATCTGTTTACTTCGCTCCAAAGCCTTTCCTGTCCTCCCTCCTACACAACATGTCCATGATGTGAGTACACCCTGCAGAGGGTGTGGGTGTCAGAAAGGGGCAGGTAAAACAAGTTCTAAAAAATAAACAGAATGTTTTCTTTTTCTTATGTCAAAAACTCCCTGCCTTTGTTTTTAAATAGCCACACAGCTTTTCCTGAAAAAAGACCATGTTTAAAGATTTGAGCCACAGTGTGGAGCATGATGTGGTTATTTCTGCCCCTCGCATCCTCTGTGCACGAGCTTAACCAGGGCTGTAGATCTAGGAAACGTCCCGCTTGGTAACCATCAGAACTTTGTCTTTCTCCCTCATCTCTCTAGGAGTTACTGCAAGAGCTCAGGCACCTCAAAATCAAGGTGGAAGAGTTGGAAAATGAAAGGAATCAGTATGAGTGGAAGCTGAAGGCCACTAAGGTAAAAAGCGGTTCTGATACTTACAGGGAGGCATCGATGCCTAGTGGGGAGTTTCTGTGTTCAAACTTGAGGTTTGCAGCAGCCTACACTGGAAAAATGCAACCCGACCCTACTGTGTGCACAGTGGGCCAGATTGTGCAGCAGACTGCTTTGATCTAGGGAGGGCTCTTCTCATGGGGAAAGGCTGTGAGATTATGAGATACTGAAGTAACTGAGTTTCCTTCCTCTTGCTGAATCCTGTAGCACCACCAGCTGACATTGGGCCAAGAAGGGAGGTGAGTGAGTGAATGAATGAGAAAGTGAAAAAGTGATGAGTCCTAAGGCAGATTAAGGTCAACATTATACTGGCTACACCACTTTAAGTTTAGCAATTTCTCTAATAATTAGTTTTTAAAAATAGGCATTTTTTTTAAACTTAAAAATAAATAAATAAACAAACAAATAAATAAATAATAAAAATAGGCATCCTTTACTACATTTATTGGGGTGATCACTTTGAAGCATCTATAAATGTCTAATCACCATATTGTACACCTGAAACTAATATAATACTGTATGCTCACGGTAATTGAAAAAAAATTTTTTTAATTATTAAAAAATAAATAAATGGATTATCCTGAAAATAAGTTAATTAATTAATTAATAAGTAAAAATAGGTATGCTTTATTTTTGGCAATGAATGTATTCCTTAACAAATGATGCATACTTTGATTTTTTTTTTTTTAAGCAGATGATGTTTCTATTGAACTGGGGTGTTTGCTATTTAAAGGATACCAAGGTTAATTTCTTTTGTGAGATAGCTTTCTTCCCTCCCTCCTATGTTTCTTCTTTTATTTCCTCTAATTGTTGAAATGCAGAAATTAAAATGAATGGGTTGGATTCAGCCCACCAATTAATTTTTTGGCCTGAACATTGTATTTAAAGATGTTGAATTATTTCTCACTTAAATATTAGGAAATTACGCATTAAAATACAGAGTTAGGGGTGTGGGGAAGGAAGCTTTCACAATCCCGTAGCCGCGTTCCCACTTGAGGGAGCCTGGTCAGGGTTGCCTCTGGGAGGGGCGCGCACCTGCCATTTTACTAAGGTGTCTGCAGCGCCACCTACCGGTGTTACCATATAGCCCCTGCAGGCATTTTCGTTTTTACTTTTAAGAGTTTTCTTTTACTCTTTTGTACTTTTATTTTTTTCTGTAAGTTAACTTTTCATGATTATGAAATCAATAATATTCATTATTGAGAATTTTTAAATCATAAAAAAATCAGAGGAATAAAAATTATTCACATACCACCCAGGAGCTACCACTATTAATATTTCCTTCCAGGCACTTCTCTTTTGAGGGTCTCAGTGTCGTTCATTCTTATTTTCTCTCTCTCTCTCTCTCTCTCTCTCTCTCTCTCTCTCATAATTTATATACAACTTCATATCATGCTATTAAAAGGCCAGGTAAGGTTCAGATCTGGATCTATGTCATTCCAAAACTCATGATCTTTTCCCTGTGTCATCCTGATTCCCTGTAGTAAAAACTTTCAATGGTTTTGAAAGTTCTTCATTGTTCTGTATAAAGCTTCTCAGTCCCTAAAGGTGATTTATCTTCCAGTGCAACGGCAGTAGGGCATGGCCCCTGGGTTTAATGAGGCCCAGCACTTACTGAGAACCAGAATGCCCACCTCTGCTTGATACCAACTCTAGCAACAGCATACTCTGGCCTCGTCATCAAGTAGAGGGCCTCTGGGCTATTGTTGACTTCCTAGCTGTGGGGATAGGTACCACTCAAAAGATAACAGGGCACCTGTCATTTCTGGCCTAATGTGTAGAAATTGACATACAGGAGGTTAGGCCCAGCCACTTGGTTTGTAAGGTTTTAAAAAGATGAACTCACCCAGAGGCAGGCCTCAGAGAGAAGGGACCTCATTGTGCCAGGTGCTGGGCTCTGCCTCAACAAGCCCACATCATTGATGTCCACTCTGGGGCCCGCAGACAAGCATCAGGGATCCAGATTCCTAACAGAGACCAGCTCTTACCCTGTCTGCAAAGAAAGGGAGAAATGGGTGTGGAGAGGTTCAAGAAAGGTTTAGAGACCATCTTCCAAGAATAGTCTGGCCCTTGCTGAAATGAGAGGCACTTGGAGTAAGAGTCCCAAGGGTAAGCTTTCCAGAAGCCCTGTCACCATTAATTGTAATGGACATGTGGCTCTGAGTGAGCTATGAAATGCTGCTGCGTGGCTTTGAGTCTCAGCAAGCAGTTTAGCACAGCTGGACTTGACTCTGTCTCTGTTGGTGGAAAGGAGCAGAGGGGCAGTGCTCCACAGGGAACTTTGGAGTAAGGAAACTCCACCCACTGCCAGCCCTTTTTTCCTTACATGATCATCTCTATCCCATTTTGGGGATGTTAGGGAAGGTTTGTCCAAACCATGTCAGAGTGGCCCTCATTTGTCCTACTAGCTCAGAAGCAGACAGGCTGCAGTGGATGGGGCCCTGGCTTGGGAGCAGGTGGGTATTACATCCTTGTCTGGTTCCTAAATGGCTCTGTGATGTGGCCATCGAATCCTGCATCACTCTTGTTTTTCTCCCAGGGACATGCAGGGTTCCATGGTTTCCTGTGGGGACTGTGAGAGGTTTGATGTAAAAAAGTATCAAGCACAAGGGCCAGGGCAGGGTGGGTGCTTAGTTAACATGTCCTACAGCTGAACACAAAGCCTGTTTGGAGGACCGATGCTCATTTGGCTACTTGGAGTTGTTCAAAGATTAACCTTGAGAAATGGAAGCAGGGTGCAGTTGTGTTCCCACATGGGGAGGAGTGTAGCCAGAGTAGAACTGGCTGTGTGCTCCATTTTCTGGCTCAGTTCTCAACCCATTACTTAATCTGTTTTGATGTTCAGAGAACTAGCTAGTTTTTCATAAGGGAAAGAATAGGATGAGAGCAGCAGTAATAGCATTTATTGAACACTTACTTATCTGCCAAGCATTAGGCTATGTTGTTCATAACCATTATCTTATTTAATCCTCACTGTAGCCCCATGAGGTAAATGCTGTTTCCCCCCATTTTACAGATAAGCCAAGACTCCTAAAGGATCTTGCCCAAGATCACCCAATAGGAAATGAGAGAATCCAAGTTCGTTTGGCTCTAAAGTCAATGTGCCTCTTGGGGTGGGACCTACACAGTTCTGATCTTCTGATGAGTGTTGGAAAGCATGACAAGCACACCTACAGTTAGGTGTAAAATTCAATCTGCTCTCCTTAGTAGAGACATGGGAATCACCCAATGCAGCTGTCTTATGGGTACATATATGAATGTGAGTGAGTACTGGTGTTCTTACCTGCTTTATTTGCAAAAGTATATCTGCTCAGCACACCTAGAATGCTTGTATGGGTGGCTGAGCATGCACAGGTACCTGGAAGTTGGACAGAGGCAGTGGCTATACACAGAGTGTGGGATAGTGTTTAGCAGGGGGACTCTTGGCTCACACTTTGTCTACCAGTACTAATTTGATTTCTACTGTGTTTCCTATGTGGGGTAGAAAAATGAAAGATGAGTGCACTTGTTGCAATGGTGTACAAACATATTGCATGACTATCTTGGAAGAAGGAAGACGACTTTTTCATTAGCTTTGATAGTCCCTCTAAGCTGATGTGGGTCCTCTGTTTTATTCCAGGCCGAGGTAGCCCAGCTGCAAGAGCAGGTGGCCCTGAAAGACGCAGAAATTGAGCGTCTGCACAGCCAGCTCTCCCGGACTACAGCTCTCCATGGTGACCATGCAGAGAAAGGTAGCTGGTCTGACTGTGACAGAATAGAGTTACTCCTGGGTCCTGCACCCTTTCCTATGAGCAGGCATGTGTGTTTGAATGAGTATATATGTGTATGCTTGTGTGAGTAGCTGTTCTAATGTGCATGTAGGTGCATGTATATGTGCATACATGCCTGTGTACACATGGGTGGGCCTATAAAGCACAGCTCTATCATGGAATCATTGCCATGAACCCCCACCCCTGCCCAGAAGACTCAGCTCAGAAGGCTTTTCTCAGATGCGCTCTGATCATTAAAGCTCTGTGCAGCTACCTCTGGAGTTTTAGACGTTCACTCGATTGAAATGACTTGTTTTTGTGTCATCACCCAAAAGGAGGCTTTAGCAGTTCATTTGGTCATTTAGTGGATACCTGCCCCAAGGTTACAGAAACAAAACAGTTATTTCTTATCCTTTAGATCTCAACTTATATGCTACCTCTAAGAAAGATTTTTTCTGGACACCCTATCTTATGTAGATGCCTCCAATCCTGTTTTTCTCTAAGTCAGTGCTCTTTTTGTTTTCTTCATGGCATCTATTACACTTAGCAATGTTGTATTTTGGGGGTTCTCTTTATAGATATTTGTGGGGGAAAAAAGGCCATTTACTCAAGGGTGACAAGGAGGAACCCCAAAACAAATAACATCTTGCAAGAACACATTTATCATTTATTTATAACTTGAGTAGGCATGTACCTAGGCTGCAACTAGTTTCAGAGAAAATCATACAGTACCATGGGTTGTAGCAAAGAATTTAAAATGGGGTGGGGGTGGGGAGGGGAAGGGAGTCTACAGTTAAATGGAGACTGGAAAAGAAGAATTATGTAAAAGATTACTTGGCTTAATTTGAAATGGTATAGTCAAGACTAATGACTGTTTAGATGCAACTATAAATATATTAAAACAAACTCTACAGTTAAGGAAAACAATCTGATTTCATCATAAATCCACAGAATTTCCCTATGGGCTAAGGGATCTGTTTCAGTCTATGGTGGACAACTCATGGCCTTCTCTCACTTTGGACCTTCTTGACTTCTTCCCAAACTGGTTGGAAAGTCAGGTCAAAGGCCAATGTCTAAAGGAGCTAGAAGTCATTCTGCCAAATATATGAGGGTCCAGTAACTAGCACATAGTTAGATTTTCCAAACAAGGACCTAAACCCATCCCCTAACTTGGTACTGCAAAGAGAATAGGGATGTCTATATAAAAAAAGTACAGGGGACAAAGGAACAAAAGTGCAGGCACCCCATTTCCTTTCTGGATGCTTGCTACATCCAACAAGAATAGGAAGAACAGATCTATGGACTTTTTGTAAATAGCTGTAGGGATTCATTTCTAAAGGAAAGTGCAGAGAACTTGTTCATTATCTAAGGCTCTTGGCATCTGAAGATCAGCTCTGCAGCCTAGCCTGTAGGGGAGGGCAGTACACTCCATATGAAGGCCGGCACACCCTGATGCTTTGGGCAGGACCTCACCTGAGCAGCAAATGACCAAAGGGCCAGCTCCAGGAGGTACTTGATGATGGAATGGGGTAGGGCCTGGAAGGCTTGGACTATGAATAAGCTTGGGGTCCTGGGGGAAAGCTGTCTGGTCTAGAAGTCATGGAGAGGGAAGGTTTCTGTCCAGGTTTTACATCACAAGTAGTCTAGGCTATCTTGGGGGACAGCCTCCATGTTAGGCTTGGCAGGTAAGTGACACACTCAATGGCTTGGGAAGAGAAAGGCTGAGGAAGGGATGAGCATACTCGTGGCTAATTTCTTTCTCTAGCCTAAGCCAGTTTCATGGCTACATGCCTTTCCCACTCCAGCCACTTATTAGTCCAAGAAATATTTAATGAGCCTGACTCTATCCCAGACATCATCCTGGGCTATTTTAAGAAGTAAAGAAGCCCATCTATAATTTATTCACATGGAAAGTCCTCAAGTTTGGACTTGAGGAGCATCTTAGCATGTGGGGATAGCTGCCTGTATTTATATAAATAATTCTTTCTACACCTAAATTCTTTTAGACCAAGAAATTCAACGTCTTAAAGTGGGGATGGAAACTCTGCTGGTTGCCAATGAAGACAAGGTAAGACGGTTGGTCATTGGGCTGCCCTGTCTCTTCTGTGCTGACATCCCTGCTGGTCTCTGATATTTTGGACACAGCAGTGCCCGCCAGGCCATTGACTCAGGGATGTGTCAGGAGAATGGCTTCTGCCTTCTAGAGAATAAACCTCAAGCACCTGTTTTTGGCTTCAGTGTCTGAGAGCTTTGCCTAAATAAAATCCCCCAAATGCAGATTAAAGCCATGCCTGTTTATGCTGATGTGTGTTAAAAAATACCACTGTGGTTACTTCCAATACCATAGTTGCTCCTTAGACTCCTAGCAAAACTCTCCAACATGCACGATCTAGTGATAGACCCATCATAGAGATGCTAGGCAGTGTGCAATGTTGTTTACCCTGCTATTTTCTATTCTTCACACCTAATTCATGCATAATCATAAAATAACCACCTCTATAAATATTGAGTACCCACCTCACACAAACATCAGCTTGGAGGATCACAGCCCTGCAGTTTACAGATGAGGAAACAGACTCAAAGTGCTTAAGCAGTTTTGCTCTAGATCAGGTAACAGATAGCAGAACTAGAGTTCACACCCAAGTTTGTCTTACTCCAGAATCTGTATGGCCTCCCAAGTCCCTGGGCCTTTGCTGAAGGCAATGATCCCTCCGGGAATGTCCTCTGTTGTATAAGGAACCTCAGGCTCCTAAGGAACAGGCAAGGATATTGGAATAAATAGACAGCTTTATTTTAGTCTTTTTTTTTTTTTTTTTTTTTGCATGTAGTTCTAGAGGATATTGCTTGGACCAAGAGACAGATTTTAATGGTTATCTCAGAAGGGTAGGGAGACAGTGAGCTTCCTGCTTCTGGAAATGTTTAAGCCCCTCAATGGCTATGTCGAGCAGGGATTGTCTTATGGCTAGAGACTGGACTCAGCCTTCAGGGAGAGACAAGAGTGCCTGCAGCTGCCTCGAAGGCAGATCACTGAGAACCCAGGCTCTGGGATGGGGCCTTGACACAGTGTTTCCCTTTAGAATGCTCCATAGGTTTCACATGGCACCTTTTCTCAGTGGGCCTAGAATATAGCCTGGGCCCCAAACAAACTCACCCAAGGTGCTAGTGATGGTATTTACATGTAAGTCTGCTCCCGCACTATGACAGGACCGTCGGATAGAGGAGCTCACGGGGCTATTAAACCAGTACCGAAGGGTGAAGGAGATTGTGATGGCAACTCAAGGTAAGAGCTACCCCTGGGGATTTCACCATTCTCTCCCAAAGGTATTCTAACTACTGTTAAACCCAGGAGCACTCTTGCCAGAAGATTCTTCATTTTCATTCAGAGAAGACCCTCTGCTGGAGGACAGAGCTGGTTAGACTGTCCTGGACTGTGGCAAATTGGCAGCTGTTAGGATTTCCAGAAATTTTGTCAAATGGCACTCAGTTCAGGACAACTAGGGACTATCCAGATCATGAAGAAAATAAAGCCTTCAACTTGATCCCTATGATCAAGGTGTGAGAAAGTCATAGAAGAAGACTACAGGGTACCTTCTCTCTGTTCCTTATGTGACCTTTGACTTCAAGACGACCCTCATGATAGTCCTTGCTCAGATGCCCTGAAGAAGGTTTCAAATCATACTTAATGTCCCTTTATATATTTCTTAGTTTTTATTCATGAGGGAAAAATAATGTTAGAATTTTGTTGTATAATTACAGGTTTCTAAATAAATCACCATAGTGATCATCTCTTCTGCATTACTGTTTCCAGGGCCTTTAGAAAGAAGTCTCACAATCAATGAGGAAGACCTGGAGGGAAGTTTCAGAAAGTGGAACACTACAAATAAAGGCCCCGAAGAATTATTTAAACCAGAGGTGCTGTGTTTCCATCCATTTTTGTGGGGTTTCAGTAGGCCCTAAGAGCTCACCCAAAGCACAGGGGTAAATCTGATTAGGCACCTGTCAGGTATAAATCTTGACAGGTGAAAATTTAAATCAATGAAGTGGCCCTGGAGACCTTGGGGAGAACACCGAGGGAAGTAAGGGGCCCAGAAACAAGCTGGTTTCACTTGGGACAGCATAGTGGATACTGGACTTTCAAGGGTAGGAATTTTCTTTTTCAGTCCAGCTCCTTGTTTCTTTTTCTTTCCTTTCTGGACTGTAAGCATAGACCAAAGATGCTGTTTGCTTTATTTACCACTGTTTCTCCAGGGAATTCAATAATACCTGGTACCCAGTAGAATTCAACAAACATTTATTGAATGAATAGATGCATCTTGCTTATTTAGAGAGATAGCTGCAAGTTTTCAAGTGATATATTCCTATGTCATAGATGTCCCCTCTAGCCCTTATAACCAGTACTAAGATTTTCTTTCTCTTTAGCTTGTTTAAAATCTAGTCCTCTGTGGCTACGCTGCCATGAACATGTCCCATCCCGTCTGATCTTGGAAGCTAAGCAGGGTCGGGCCTGGAAGACTGGGTGCTCTAGCCATTAAAAAAAAATCTAGTCCTATTATATTAGTCTCTCTGGATTTAGACTAGATACAAATAAGCAAATAAATTCATAGATACAGGTCTCAGGTAGAGAAGGAGCTTCACCCTAGGATCTAAAAGATTTTAGAAACTCCAGTACAGTCATAATGAAAAGGATCTTAGTGGTCCAGCTCAACCCTTTTAATTAAGGGAGGAGCAAAAGTGTCACCCAGTGACCCAGTTACTTAGTCACAGCAAGCATTCCAGATCGTTGGCAATAATAAAACTGATACATACTCAGTACCTCTGTGCTGTGACTGTGGTGAGCACTGTATGTGGCTTACCTCATTTACTCCTCATGATATCCTATCAGAATTCTTACTTTATTATGATGAAGCTGCGTCTGAGAGGCTAAGTAATCTGCTCTAGGTCATACAGCAAGTAGATGACAGAACCTTGACTTGAATTCAGGTTTATATGACCAAAAAGCCCAGACTTTTAACAACTATACCATAGTGCCAGGGTTCTTCCTATAGTAGACCAAAAAAATACTGTGCTCTAGAGAAAAGAGATGGTCTTTACAGTCGGCACAATACTGAAGACATGAGACACAGTGTGTTTATACACTGCTATTAGCTCATGTTCATGCCACCTGTGATTCACCTTCTTTTCTTGCTTACATAGTGAGACCATTCTCACTTCTCAAGATTTAGCTTGTGTTCTTTCCTCTGAAGTCTTCCTAACCTCCCTACCAGCGAAAGGGAGCCCCTCTCTCCCTTCTTTCCCCATATTGTTATAGGTATTGGTAATGTAAGGACGTGTTACGTTGATCTTTTATCCTAATTAACTTACCTACCTCCCTCATGTGGGGAGTGCTCCCCCTACACCTAGCACAGGGCCTGACAGGGAGTACATATTGCTCATATCTTTTCAGTGTATCAATTGCAATGTTACTCATTACAAGTAAGAAATTGACTCTGGCTAACCTATGCCCCAAAGGAATGTTTTTTAAAAAGTGTGCAGCGGCTCACTGAATGAAAGCAAAAGCTCAAGGACCAAGCTCAGAAAGGGCAAGAGCAGCAAGAGCCCAGGGACTCAGGTCTCAGGACCCTTGATAGGATGAGAGCTTTGACCCAGGTTGGCCCATGTTGTTCAATTACATCTACCTCCTTGGCATCTTGAAAGAGGAAGGCATCATAATCGAGGTAGCCATCACGGCTGTACCCAGGGACAGAACTGTAACTCCCTAAGAGGAGTCATCTAAAGAAGGGGAAAGGGTGGTAGGTGGTCTCCAGTGACTATCCTCTATGGTGACTCTTCTATTTCTGATACAGCTGCCTCCAAGATGTAGCTCTCCCACAGTGGGGCCACCTCCGCTACCGCAGAAATCACTGGAATCCAGGTAGGAGGTGTAAGCATTTCCTTGGAACTGCTGTGCTCTCAGGCCTCTCTTGGGGTTCCTGACATATCAGGCGCTGCCTAGTATGTCAAACATGACCTCCATGTACTGGGTGCACCTGCTTTCCCATCATCAGGGCAGCAATCCAGGCCTCAGTAGTGGCTACAATGGGGCCAAAACCATGGAATGGTCACGAGCCATGCCTCTCACCCCTGGCAACAGGGGCTTCCCTTTCCACAGGCTGAGGGTCTGGGTCATTGTCACTGAGAAAAGACCCGGCCAGGGCTTGGAGCCTCACGAGTGATAGCTGTACCTCACCATGACCTCTAGCAGCTCCTTATTGCCAAGAGCATCCCATAATGTGTGCCTGTCATTTCCATCAGCTCCTTTGGAATGTCCTTTCTGCTCTCAGGGTGAATCTTGCCCTGTGACAAGCCACACTCTCTAGGGAGGGCCATTTCTCCTACAGGGAAGTCGTTCCAATTGCTTTGGGGAAACTTCACATAGCAATGAACTTACATAAGGGGCTAGCCTGTGGGGTCACTTGGCTGCCAACTGTCTGGCTCCCTCCAAAATGAGCCTATTTCTAGTTCCGTAAGTCAGCTCTTTAAAACACATTTCCAAGTAATGGAGATATGGAACTTCACAGCCAAGAGCAGGCTGTCTTTCAGCCAAGGCATCTGGAGAAAACAGCCACAAGCATGATGGAAGCTCCCCTAGAATGGTGCTAAGTCTCCAAAGCATGGACATTCAGAACCACTTTCCAGGGAGCCATTGTTTTCTGAGCCTTTAGCCCAAGAGAAAAATGGCAGTGTCAGAGAGGGCAATTGGCCAGTCCTTAGTTTTGCAGCATAAGAAATTTGATTTATGAGTTCCCTTGGGAGGAAGCCTACACTGAATAACTCACACTGACCAGACTCACAGAGACTAATGTACAAACAGATGGTGATTTATTCATATAAACTGAAAAATATCACTGCCAAGGAGATTTGTCACAAGGAAACCCTTGTGACCACTAGTGGCATTGCCTCTTCTCTACCCAGTTAGTGCCCTTCTCTGCAAAATAGTCCCCAAGAAAGTAAATTCTTCTGAGCAGCCTCCTCAGTGCATACAGAGCCAATGCAGAGGGTTGGAAGATCGTAGCAAGTAATGCTTTGGAGCTGGGGCTAGTCGATGTGCTCATCTCTGCTCTAAAATAATCCCTCCTCCCTGGATTATTCTTAAAGACTCACAGACACGACAGTATTGTCACCTTTTTCTCCGTAGACATGGGTTTTTTTGTGACCAGAAAACAGCTCACATTGATGCAACAGAATTGATGGAACAGGCATGCCAAAGACTTTTGATTTGGATTTAAGTGATGCTCTCATGCCCTCACCAACACATTGTCAGACCAGGCTATACTCTGAGATGGGCCAGTCTCATATGTAATGATTATGATGAGAGGGTGATTTTTACCTGACCTTGACCCTAAGCTAAAGACAGACTCTTGGTTAAACATCTGGAGTGTTCTCTGCATGAATGATACCATGTGCTTCCTTCTCCAGTTACTCTTTCTTTTGTGTTTTTCCAGGGCTCAGAAAAAACTCTCCTGTAGTCTAGAAGACTTGAGAAGTGAATCTGTGGATAAGGTCAGCTTATCAGTCTCCACGAGATTACTTCTTTGTGCCCAGCTCAGTGGTGGGACACACAGGCAAGGTCCTAGTTCCCACCTTGTGGAGGCTTTTATGAAGTTGATTGGGAGGCAATAATTACATGGATAATTTGAGAAAACCAGTCAGGTGTACCCCAAGGCATCTCAGAGGCCGGGTAAGTCAGGAAATGCTTCCTGCAATTGGTGAGAGATGTCGTTAGGCACAGGCAAGTTTGGGGAAATTGTGGGGAGCAGGAGGAGGTAAGGTTGAAGTCATGAGGCAGATTAAGCCAGAGAAGATCTTGAATACTGGCCTTGTATCTCCAGGAGCGAGTTATGGAATAACTGAGAAGGTTAGAGAGGAAGGTTTCTTAAGAGTCTGGAAATATATGAGCAGGGCTTCGTGGCCTCTTATATGAAGGTAGTCCTTGACCATGTGGGTGACCCCCGGGCTGGAGGGGAAGGTTGCAGGCTCTTGAGTGAGGTCATTGGAGACCAAGGTGTCCTGCCCGGATAGAGCATCTTCCCTAAACCCCACTGCATAAGAACCATTGGTCTCTAGTAGTGCACCATCCTCCCTGATAATACAATAAAGTCTCAGGCCAGCAGGAGCCAGCGCCCATTCACTGGCTTTACTCCCCCAATCATGTGCCTCTCGCTCCCCCTGGTCTGATTGCCGGCAGCTGCCCAGGAGCTCATGGGGTTGGTCAGAGGCCGGTGTTTCCTGCCATGGATGGTGATTACCTAGCGTAAAGATGGAGAAGGAGGGGATGAACCCTGCAGATTTAAGCCAGAAGGTGGTCCTGAATTGTTATTTGTGACTAACACAGGTCTCTTTTTCTCCAAATAATTGATATCCTCATTGCCATTTCATAGTGTGTCGATGGGAACCAGCTCTCCCCAGTGGGAGAACCCAAGGTACGTTCATTGCATGTCCTTATGACATATTTGTGATTGCATTGTTTGCTGAAGTATTTTCATTTAGCAAGTTAGAACTTTTGTAACCTTAAAATATGTTATTATAAGAGGTAAGAGGGTGAGAGAAAAGACAAAACTTTCTTATTTGTATGTGTATCCAGCTGTATCATGTACTTTTATCTCCATTATCTGTGGGTTAGGATTTAGTATTATCTCCTTCATTTTACAGGCTCAGAAAAATTCATCTTTAACCAGGCAATGTAGATCAGGTTGCTGGGAAAGGAGATGTTGTGATCTCAGCACACAGTTAGAGGAATGTGACAACTCTCATCTTTTCTGTGCTGATATGCTATAGTTAAAAAACACAGGAATATACTCAGCCACAGTTGCAAGAAAAAAGGGTGACTATCCCTTTTTTATCTATGACCGAGAGTTAATTACACTGTAAGATACTCTCTGTCTGGGCTTCCTTAGAATGTGCATTGCTGATCCTGGCTCTCCTCTGGAGCCCATGGAAAATAATGTCATTCTTCCCTGCTCCTGACAGCTCTAGAATTTAAGACCCTCAAGCTGTCTCTGAGTTAAAACATCCTCTTCTCATGATCACAAACCTTTAGCTATTCGGTCTCCTTGGATCAGCACTAGTTTCACCGTGTATCCTCTAACTGTGCCCCTGGACCACACTTGAGTGTGATATTCTATTCCTGTGCCTCGGGACTACTCTTGTAGTTATTGCTGTTACTCCAGGCCCTGGGCACATGATCTTTTCTGTGCTTCTGTTTATGTGCTAGACCTGAGGCAGAAATTGTTATTCTCTATTTAGAAGCGATAAAACAGAAGTTCTGGGAGGCTAAAGAGAAATGACTTAGCCTGAGTGCATCTGACTCAATGTTTGGGCACTTCCCACTCAGGTGTGCTGCCTCTCCATGCTAGGTAATCAGTTATATGCTTCTCCCTGGCTGGAATTTCCATTCTCCGTAACCAGGGTTATTCTTAGAGACTAGAGAAGCAGAACTGATTCCAAGAATTTCTGTTTCCTCTGCATCCCAACCCGACCTTGCACAACCTTCTCCAGCTGCTGAGTCCTTCCTTTCCAGAGTTTCTTCTTAGTGGAACAGAGCTGAGAGCCGTTTCTGTTGCCCTCGGTTCCTTTTGTTATCTTTCTCACTGGGCCGCCTTTGAGGCCCATCCTTGGGTTAAATTTGTGCTCTCTTTACATCTCAGCTCCTCAACGAGCTCCCAGGATAGCCCACATAAATGGCCTTGCTTGTCCCTGCCTTGCCTTAGGAGAATATGTGTGATGACACAACCAGAAGTCTGTTTTTGAGAGCCCTTTCCCACTCCCAAATTTCCTACATAATACGGAAATTGGAGTCATGCCCTTTAGTTCTCTAAACTTTTTGAATGCTGCTTTCCCCACAGTCAGTGGTTCATGGGTCCAACTGTGCATCAGAATAACTGATAGGCTTGTTAAAAATAGAGACTCCAGAGTGTACTCTCAGAGTGGCTGATTCATGAGACCAAGTGGAACTTGGGAATTTATATTGTTTTTAGTAAGTGTCTCAGGCGATAAGGAGGTAGCCAGTCCATACTAGCCAAACTAGCATTTGGAAACCGTTGTTCTTAGCACATGTGTGACCGGATTCAGTCTCTACCTATGGGTCATCATGAACTTAAAAATCACTTGGTCTCCATCTCTCAAAGTTGTGATTATATATACTTCACCAGCCAGTTCTTTCAGAATTCCTTAAGAATTTAGCCTAATTTTCTCCTATCCCTCCTTTCTGAGCTTATTTACAGGGCATTAATATTCAATATTCAATGAATGATTGGATTTCAAATAATTTCTAGGATATGCATGTGTAAGCAAACTGAATTCAGAAATTCACTGGGTATTTGACTTTTAACTAAATGAAACTCCAAAAGATATCTCAGTACTGAAGTCTCCCATTACTTTTCTGACTTGCTTGTTTTGAAATCAGTTTTGTCTTTCATATTACTTTTTTCCTGGGTCCAACCAAGGGATCCATAGTTGATTCCCTTGGTAATGTTACTTCAATTTATTTATTTTTTTAAAATTCTCACTCAAATGCATTCCACTGTGATTCCCTCAGGTTTGTAGATTTAGGGGTCATTATATCCTTCTTAACCAAATAAGTCCAATTTGTCTTCTTCTTTTAATCAACCTGTTTCTTTGGTACACTTTCTATGGCCAGGACCCATTGTACTGAGGCTGAACCTCATTCAGACTATGATTCTAAGTTCCTGGGGGACTCTGAGTTGACATGTAGCCCTTTGGCTTGTTTTCTGTTGTCATTTCCCCTTACTGTGTGCATACTTTCTCACTTTGCCTTGATCTGATATTTTTCAAAATAACTGTTATAATATATAACAATTAATATGTACTATATTAATTATTTTTAGTAAAACAATAGCTTTTATTATATTTCTGGTTTATATATTCAAAGAGCTCATAGGGTAATTTACAGCTGTTTATTCATTGAGCCTCTAAGTGCTAGACCCCCTTTGCAAGATGCTTCTATTTCCTGTTTAGAGTCAGTTACCATCAGCCATGAATTTGGGCTTGACTCCATTTCTGTCTTGCTGTGTGGTCTTGGGCAAGTTTCTTTCTCAGAACTGTGGTCCTATTTCCTGGCCTGGACTAAATGATCTTTGAAGGGTCTTTGAGTCAGCCTAAGTGAAAAACGACTCTTGCAGAACACTGAGTTATTCCTGTATCCAGAGATTTCCTAACTGGGTTTGAGTCTGGGACTGATGGCTAATTTAACATCTCTCTCTCCCCAACCCCCTTCCAATAGGACAGCCCTTTTCTGGTGGATCACAAATATCCCACATTACCTGGGAAGCTTTCAGGAGCCATGCCCAATGGAGAGGCTGCCAAATCCAGTCCCACCGCCTCCCAGCCTGACCCCACAGGGAGCGGCCTGAAACTGAGTGAGTGTCCAGGCCCTTGAGCTGGTGGCATCTGGAGCAGTGTCTTTGCACAAGATCCCTGCACTGACCCCTACAGCCCACAACTGGAGAATGGTGGGGTTGGGTGGGTGGGACAAGTCACACCTCAGGGTTGTCCCACTTCCAAAGACAATGGCTCCCTCTCTGGGCACACTGTTTCCTTGGGTAAACACTTCAGAGCCTCAGAAAACCAGGGTGTGTACCCACCCTTTCTTTCCAGCTGCAATTACTCCACCCCTCTCTCCCTTCTTTTATTCCTCCTTTTTTGAACCCTTTCCTGTCCTTCTCATCATTCTTCTTTTCCCTCCCTCTTAGACACCATTCCACCCTTCCTGACCCTTCCTCTTCCTCCTCTGTCATCCTGATCTTCTCTTTCCTGTCTCTGCCTTCCTCTCTGCAGCCTCTCTATTACCAGTAGGATGATATTATGCACTCTTCCAAGGGAGATCATTTCTTTAGAGAAATGGAGTCAGTGGCCAGTGGGCAAGGATGTCAGTCCACAGATATCCTTTTGGTGCTTAGGACCTGAAACTGTGGCAGTCTTTGCTACTTTTCATGCATATTAGGCCATCTTTCCCCAATAACATCAGCAGATAATGGGGCCCAGGAGGAAATATTCTGGTCTTGGCAGAGCTCTCCCTACCCCTGACTCCTCATCCCCAGCTGTTCTCTGTGCCAGCCCATGTGTTGGCTTCTGCCCTTCACCAGTTCTGCCTTTGGCTGTAGGAACCTTAGGTCCTTGAATGAGTATATCCTGGTGACACTCAGACTGTGAACTTGCAGTGTCTCCTGACATTCTAATCTGACCTAAGTGAGCCTCACAAGCTGTGTGGGGCCCAGTGTATTCAGCCTCTGCTACTCTCCCTGAGTGTGGATACCCACCTGCCAGGAAGTGGCCCAAGAACATTTGGTCCCCTCACATGAGGCCTCCTCACTATGCTGACCCCAGAGGCTGAGCCCAGTCACTATTCAACCCTTCCTTCCTTGTGGGATTATTTTTCTTTCTGTTTAAGTTTTTCTCTCTTGCTCGATGACTCTCTTGTTTATTTCTTTGCTTCCCTGTAACTCTGGTGGGCTGGACTTGGGCCTCTCTTGCTTCTTCATGTGGCTTCTCTGCTTCTTGGTTGGCTGGAGATCGTGGCCGGAGTGTCAGTGCCCCCGTATTAGGTACTGTACCTTTCCAGGTGAGGTGGAGAGTGAGATGCCCTGTTTCCCTACCCTAACACCCTCTCCTGAACACTCAGCCAAGTCCCCCTCCGGACTGCATTCTCAAATCTCCCTTGAGAAAAAGAGAGCAAGCTCCTTGTTGGAGTTACCTACAAATATTTGGACCACAAACCCTTAGAATGTAGAGACAACTCACCCAGATTTGGAACCTTAAGCTCACTAATTCCTCAGAGAGAAAACCTGGAGTGTGCTTGAGCTCCTGATTGAGATCTTGGTGTAAGGTTCTGCCCTGAATGCAGAGCTGGGCAGGCCCTTCCCAACTCCCAATGAAGAATGGCCCAGGCTTGGGGGAAAAGGTTACTAGGTCACATCCCTTTCTTGCATTTACACATTATTACATTCTTTCAATCTCAGGAGACACAGAAAGTGGTTGGGACGACACTACTATGGCCAATGACCTGTCATCCACACCATCCGGTGCTGAGTCGGGTTCCCAGTCTCCCCTGACACCAGATGGTAAACGGAGCCCCAAAGGCATCAAGAAATTCTGGGGAAAGTAAGTTGGTGGTGATGATTGTAATGACATTGCTTGGAATTAGTATTCTTCTTGACTGGGCAAAAAGTCTGCATAAACCCCCGTTTAGTTAGATGTTGGAAGAGAGCTATTAAAACAGAATGGTCATGTTTAGAGAGAAGAATTTGAGTGATTTCTTTTTTTAGGGCCCAAAGAAGGAGAACTATGAAAGGTATCCATTAAAGACAACCAGTTGCCTTACATGTCATTCATTCTAGGCATCCATCCATCCCACACACCCTGAGCACATTCTCCACAGCTCAACCATATGTACTTTGGGAGAGACACATGGGTGAGACTGATTTCTTCCTTTTTAAGGATCAGTTTGTATCCTAAGAAATCTTTGAAGACAGAAAGCTGACTACTTGCTGGCCTGACTGACCCAGTCTGTGAAATAAGGCAAAAACTGGGACCTCCTACCAGGCACCTAACTTCACTTTTACTCCCATGGGGAGTGGCCCACATCCCAGAGGCAGGATTAGAATTAATTTTGTGTCTGGCCAAGGAGCTGTCTCAGGTCATGGTCCTTGACTTCTGGGGAAGCACCGAGAAGCAGTGTCATTGAGAGTCCTGGGTCTGGCTTGCATGGCCCTGTGTAGGAGGCGGTACCCTGATTCCATACTTTCAGACTGTCCCCTAACAGTCTTCATGGATGCCTCTCCGCACAGGATCCGAAGAACTCAGTCAGGAAATTTCAACACTGATGCACCAGGGATGGCAGAGTTTCGACGAGGTGGGCTCCGGGCAACAGCAGGGCCAAGGCTCTCTAGGACCAGGGACCCCAAGGGTCAGAAAAGGTAAGTCTCTCTCCAGTCTATGTACAAAAACTGTGTAAGGTGGAGTGAGAATGGGGGCTGGATGTGCCAGAGCAACCAGAGGTAAGAGACAGGATCTCCTAGTGTAGAGTTTCCCGACCCTTCCCATTTGACATAAGTAGACATCACTCATACTTACAGCACACGGAGAAAAAGGCGAGAGGTCTTCTGGCCCTTTAGGGAATTCTCTCACTTTAAGAACAACTCAACCAGGCATTCAAAAACATTTTATTTAACCGACATGTTAGGGGTACTTTCCTGGAAGGAATATTTTATAATATTTTGTCTTCTAACATTCCATAAATCCCCATTTATTTTTAAAAGTGAATATAAAATTGCATTGTCAACTCTTTCCCCTCCCCACACAAAAAAAGATTCTATTGGGATTTTAAGTGTGTTGTTAATATTCATACTTTACATGAAAAATTGATGTCTCTTAGAACCAATGGCTTTGTAATACCCAGTCATCCTGTCTAGAAACATGACCTAACTCTTCATTTATTTATGTCTTTTTTTATGTTGCTCAGTCAAGTGTTACAGTTATCACTTCCCATCTATTCCCACACACAGTTGTGGGGCCCACAGTTTCCTTGGAAAGGCAACTCCTAGACATTTTATAATTTTGATTGCTATTAGTGGGATTTTAAAAATTATTTTAACAAAAAAATGTTAGTATCTGTGCATTGGTGGTATATAGAAAATTGTTGATTTGTGTATGTCATAAATATTATGTGTGCGTGTGTATTTTATAACTAGCTACCTTTCTGAGTTCTCTTGGGTTTTCTAGGCAGGCAGATGTATCATCTGAAAGGAATAGCTTTCTTTTATTTTTACCTTTCTAATAGCTATACTTCTTATTTTTATTTCACCTCTTCTTGTACTGACTGCAACTCTCAGATTGGTGTTATTAGTACTGTTTAAAAAATATTGTCTCATTATTGCCTTTAATATGAACGCCCCTAGTGTTTCATTAATAAATAAGGTATTAGCTGCAGTTGATTGGAGATTTTTTTCTTTAATGTTAGAGAACTGACACCTTTTTCCTAGTTTTCTAAGTGTTTTCCTAAAATCAGTGTTGAACCCTGCTGAAAACATTCAGTTTGGACTTCATCCTAACAGGGCAGGACTCTGGGCTTGTGACACATGTGCACATGTGCATGGATGATGGCACATATAAACACAGCCTCATGAGGATCATGTAACTGCCCCGCATTCTCAACAGCTGCAGATTTGGAATTCAGGCCGGGTATTATCACAGGAAACTAGAATCTACCTCAAATGAGTGCATTGTAATGGAATTTTGTTCAGCTAGACCCCATGATGGGGGTTGTTTGTTAAAACATAGTTCCCCTTCATGTGAGGCTCTATTATTGGAGCCTCAGACCCTCCCACTAACAAGGAAATGCTGTTTTCCTGCTTCCCAGTGACGCCAGTGCCCCCTTCGCCCAGTGGAGCACAGAGCGTGTGTGTGCGTGGCTGGAGGACTTCGGTCTGGCTCAGTATGTGATCTTTGCCAGGCAATGGGTGACTTCTGGCCACACTTTACTGACAGCTACTCCTCAGGACATGGAAAAGGTAAAGGCTGAGCCCTGGGTGTGGAGATTCCCACTTCTCCCCAATGCCTGGGGAAGTGAGGCCCCGACTCTTCTACTCCCTACCCCTCCACACACACAGTAGGATGGACAGAGGAGGCCAAGACCCCCTCTGTTGCCACTAGTTGATCCCTTGGCACCGTGTGTGGGTCCACTGCCATCCTCCATCCAAGTGGAATATCTCTACTCAGACAAAGCATCCTCCGAGGGCCATACTGCCCACCAAAATTTCACATCTATTTTCATCTTTTAATTTCAGGAGCTAGGAATTAAGCACCCTCTTCACAGGAAGAAGCTGGTTTTAGCAGTGAAAGCCATCAACACGAAACAGGAGGAGAAGTCTGCACAGCTAGACCACATTTGGGTGACACGTAAGGACAGGCATATATGTATCATGTTTCTGACAACTCCTCAGAGTAGACAGAGCTTCCCTGTAAATATGTGCCTCAAAGATGGCTGTCTCCTTGTGAAAGGTGGATGGATTTCTAAACCTGATGGGGAATACAGCTGGAACTCCCCTCCTTTTGGCATACATACTCTCCCATTCTCACGAATTGTAACACATGTGTTTCTCCCTGTGTCTGTAGGTTGGCTGGATGATATTGGCTTACCCCAGTACAAAGACCAGTTTCACGAATCCAGAGTTGATGGGCGCATGCTGCAATACCTAACTGTGGTGAGGATTTTTCCTTTCAGTATTTTGTTTGTTCCTGTGAGCACTCAGCTCAGGTATTCCTATGGTGGCTATTTTAAATTTCATTCCACCACCTCCTCCTTCATATTCCTAAGGTCTTAAAATTGTGTCATTTGCTACATAAAAGGTTCCAAGTAGAAAAGTATGAATCATTGTGCTAAGAAAACTGTTGGTGTGTCTATGTGCACTGCTGAGATGTGGTTGACTTGTCTGTGTTGGGTCTGGGAAGAAATGTCAAGGGTCTTTTGTCACTTTGGAAATTATGGTTCATCAACCGAAACGTTCCTCTTCCAGAATGACCTACTCTTCTTAAAAGTCACCAGCCAGCTACATCATCTCAGCATCAAATGTGCCATTCATGTGCTGCATGTCAACAAGTTCAACCCCCACTGCCTGCACCGGCGGCCGGCTGATGAGGTGAGGGCAGGACAGTACTTATCCAGGTAGCCCTGACCAGTACACCTGTAAGATTGGGTGTTAGAGAGCAAGAAAGACATCATCATAAAATGACTACACTTCAGATTACAGTGCTTGGGATTCTTTCTTTTGCTACTACTCCGTGGTGCCCCAAACACTCTGTGATTTATACTTTGTGTCCCACAGCAGCCATCAGACTTCCAAGTTTCCATCTTTATTTGGGGAGACACATGCTTTGGGCCAGAGGGCAGTAGCAGCAAGTCTTTCAAAGCCATCATAATGATTAAAGGAGATGAGGAAATGTGCACAGGAGAGGGAAAGGAAAGACTAAACTGAAAGATGAGTGTCAAAGGAGGCAGAGGAGAAAAGATGAGGAGCCCATAAGGAACCAGACATTTCAGAATAGATCTCCCTATGCACAGATATGAAATTAACTGACTTCCAGTCCCAGGTGCATAGGGGATGCATGAGCAGGTTTTGCTAGAGAAGAAATACTGTGGGTAAACACAGCAACGCAAACACCAGAAAAGTCCCTGATAATATTCCATGAACTTCAGAGTTCTTGGTGGGCTCCAAAGCTAAAGAGTTGTCAGTCACAGCCTGTCTCCTGTTCTCCTGTGTTCCTGCTGTAAGGTTAACTCAGCTTCTTGAGAGACTGAAAACCTCTACCCTCCATCGCCTATTTTCTCCCTACTCAACAAATATGTTTTGAATGCCTTCTATGTGTCGGGCACAGTGCTGGGCATTTTGAAGACTCAGATGCCACTTGAGGGCATTTAGACATAAGGATCTTAAGGTATACTCTCCTAAAATATTTGGCTACAACAGGGAGATTTTTCTTTTGTCTATAAAATACTCAGCTCATAATTGCTAGTCCTCCTCAAAGTTCTGTTGAATCACTGAATGAATGGAACTATTGGTCTGAAAGTTAACCAGAGAATTAGGGAGTAACAGGATTCTGGAATCAGAGATCAGTGTAGAAGATCCTGCAAGATTCCATAAGAGCTCTATTTCTTGGGAACTGGAAAGGCTCTCAGGCAGCTGATCTGGCTGTATGAGTCAGTTAGGCATGATGGTCATCTTCTGGTGAGCCATCTGGGGTAGGCTCATTCCCACGGGCTGACTCCATGGAGCATCACAGTAGGGCCTATCAGACCTAACTTCTTTATTCTTCTCCACTTCACAGAGTAACCTTTCTCCTTCAGAAGTTGTGCAGTGGTCCAACCACAGGGTGATGGAGTGGCTGCGATCTGTGGACCTGGCAGAGTATGCGCCCAACCTTCGTGGGAGTGGCGTCCATGGAGGCCTCATTGTAAGTGGCTCTTTGGACAGCCCACCTGCCTGGGTGCAAACTGAGTTATTCAGAAACTGATTTCGTACGGACTAGACATAAGTCCTAGTAAAAATAATTGATATTTCATCTGAAATCCCTGTATAAGTTGAAGACTCCAAGTATGTTGATTATTTGTGGTTGAGTATTAATATATCTCATAGAAAAAAGATGGCTTCTGGAAGGACTTCCCTGGCCATGGACCCAGGGGATCCTAGGACAAAAGGGTTGCTTGAGAATCAGCCCCCAGCTCCACCTCCTTCTCGAGGAACATGGGGCTGGGGAAGTGAGGAGGAGGCCAACAAAATGTAATTTCTTGCTTGGTATAATACAGTCCTTATCATCACTCAAATCTGTCAACTGACTAAGCCAGCAGGGAAATGAGGAAGGGGTGGCTTGGATGTTGTCCAGAGTAGACTCTGGGAGACAGCCTTATCTGAGAGGTCACAGTCTCTGTTGGTCTGTGAAAATGTGGTAGTTAGTCAAAAAATGTGCTAGTGTCTGCCCAGAGCCAAGTAGAGGGGAGTAGGACACGGACTAGTAGATGAGCTTCAGCCCCTGCTTTGGAGCTAACTCCAGGCTCATGGGGGCCCATTTCTTAGTGTCCTGGAGCCACCATAGTTGCCACTGGGTGGCTTGTCTGCTTTCTTCTTAGATTTTGGAGTCACGCTTCACTGGGGACACCCTGGCTATGCTTCTCAATATCCCACCACAAAAGACACTCCTCAGACGCCACCTAACCACCAAATTCAATGCCCTGATTGGTCCTGAGGCAGAACAAGAAAAGCGAGAGAAAATGGCCTCACCAGCTTACACACCACTGACCACCACAGCCAAAGTCCGGGTGAGTTTCCAGACCCTTTCCAGCATGGTCACAGAGGCCTCCTTTCTAGCCCTCATGTTGTACAGCAGCTGACCCAACACCTGGAGCCAAACCATTGTGTGCCTCGTGGAAGAAGAGGCTCTCTTGGCTTCTATTTGGGGAGCTTGGTCTCATTGTCAGTTCCCTGCCAGTCTTGAGTCCAATGAACAGAGTGCATATTTTTTTTTACAGACACTGTGTATAGGAAGTATCTATTCTCAGGCAGCTAGGAGCTCATCCTCTACCCCAAGGCTGCCTTGACTAATTTTGCAAAGCAGACAAGTTCCTAAGTCTAGGCTTCCTGAAGTCAAGCCCAGTTTTGTGCCACGGTGCTCTTGGGCAGGGGAGGGGGGGTTGGGGGGCGGGTCTAGGTCAAAGCTGTCCTGCCAACACAAGGAGTGTTCCTCTTGGCAGCTGGCCCCGGTTGCACTGTGCTGTGGAATGGTCAGCACACAGCTGTCTAGCGGTTCCAAGGTTGTCCGAATACCAGCATCATTCACTGGGACTCTCTGAATCCCACAAAGCACTTTTGACCTGCCGGAGCCACATCGTCCTCAGACCACTTCCTTTTCAGACCTTCTTCCCCGAGGGAGCAGGACAGGAAGTATGTCTGAGGGAGACAAGCAGAAACATGCTGGGCAAAGCCGGAGCAGGGAGGGAGGGCCACCCAGGGCTGTCAGATGTGGCTTTGCAAGGGCTGAGGAGCTGTGCTGCAAGGGGAAGGAAGGGAGAGCTCCCCCATGTGGTGCCAGCAGCTATGGTGAGTTAAGTCCTCGAGGAACCCAATCTCTAGGGAAATAACATCACTATTAGAAGAGCAGGGTGTGAGTTTCAGGAATGGAGTCTAGGAGGAAGAGCTCTCCTTGTTCAAGATTATTTATCTGTTGGTCTTCCCCAGCATAGAAATTGCTTACAGAAGCTCCATTTTGTTGAGAGTTGTTCTAGAAGCAGTTTGCCTTATTTCTTTCTGTAGGGGTCTGCTTTTTAATGTATTGTCAGTCATAGCTGTACACCAACTTAATAATCTTCTCATAATCTTTCATTTGCTGTGTTTTAGCCAAGGAAACTAGGATTTTCACATTTTGGAAACATAAGAAAAAAGAAGTTTGACGAATCGACGGACTACATTTGCCCAATGGAGCCCACTGACAGTGTCGAGGACAGTCACAGGGTCTACAGTGGCTACCGGGGCCTCAGCCCCCTCAATGCCCCTGAAATGGATGGGCTGGACCAGGTGGGACAGATTAGTTGATGCTCTTGTCACCTGTCCTCTCTGTGTACCCTAAGAACTCACAGTAACACCATGTGTGTCACCATATAACTGCATCTCACTCCCTGCACATGTGCATGACCTGCAGAAACAATCCAGCAATCATGTATCCCTGGGCCAGTCTCTCTTTGAACCTTGAGGGTGGCCAGGGTATGGATTTGCACCTTTGCTAAGGGGTCAGGCTTTGGGGACTGTTGCCAAAGATGGACTCAGGAGGAATGACACTTAAAGATACTTGTAAATCTTTAGTAATTCTTAATGTCCATCATCAGCACCAGTGGAAACACATGAGCTTGGATACAACCCCGGAGACCATGGACAATCCCAGAGGCTCAGCTCTCAGGCCCCTCCACGGTGCTTCAGTTGAGGGCCAATCTCAAGTGCCTTCAGCCTATGGCCACGGTCTTGGCCGAGATCAAAGGGACAGCAGCAAGGTTTTTGCCGCAGTGACAGTGTAACTGTGCTGTGCCTTACTACAGAGGTGGTCGCTTCTTTCTGAATAAAAACAATATTTATGTAGAAAGCAAATAGTACAGCATATCTTTAATCTTGTTGGGGAAAGAGAGCTGAGCACATCTGGAAATGGAGTCCTGCTCACTGCACAGCTTGAGAGCTGACGACACTGAGCCGGGTCCTTGGCTGGGTGCACACTCAGGAACTGCCAAATGCTGTGGACCAGGGGAATGGAGCAAAGGAGGACCGCCCCCCACCTGCCACTTCCACCACCCCATATCCTTCAGAGGATGTCTGTGACCTTGTGGCTTCAGGCTCCACCGCCCTCTGTGAAGCCGAGGGAACCTCGTGTCTCGCGCACGTCTGGACTGTGGGGCACATCTGTTGTGCAGACCCCATAGTTCATTTCTGTTTCTGTGGTGTGAACCACCTAGTGAACTGGGTGGTGAGGAGACAAGAAGCCAGCCTTGCTGGAAAAGCTTTCTATTCTTCATGTGTTTTGCCAGCTTCTCTGTTATTGACCTGGCTGGGCCCATAACCATGGTAGGGGTTGGTCTGTCTGTGTTGGCAGTGCTGCAACAGACCTCTCTTCTTGATTTAGAGGCCGACTAACTGATAATGGGTCTTACAGATGGGCTTTGTCTGGCCAAGGACTGAGTGAGAGACACACCTTGCCAATATGTGTTCCTGCTCAGGAGATTCCAATTTGCCCCCGGGCAGCTGTTGGCTTTGCTGGGTCCCCCGGGCCTCATCTGCAAAAGCGTAACAGCCACATTGTGACTGTCTGGCAGTCAGAGCAGAGGCTAATGATCCCACTGAGGGCACTCTTATTCTGTCTCACATGGAGGCAATGCTGAGATTTGCTTTTTAAACTACCTGTAACCTCAGGCTATGGCCTCCGGCCTTGCCTGAAGTCTGATCAGTAAGAGATGGACAGGTTCACCAGCTGGCACAGCTGGTGTTTTGATCCCAGTGCCTGGGACCCACTACGTGACAGGTGCTTCTTGAGGCTGATACCTGGGTACTGCAGAGCTGTAGTCAGGGCAGGCTCTGTCCCCTATTTCTTATTGTGTCCTATTTACAGAATCTCTGCATGCACTTGTTTTTAAGCTCTGCATGGAATTATGTCACTAATTCTCTGTGCTGCCTCAAGTAAGGCCTCTATCCTTTTATGGGCCCCAGTTTTTCCACCTGTAATGAGGGTGTGCCCTCAGAAGATGCTTCCAACTCTACAATATCCAAATAGGTTTTGGGAAGAAGCATTAGCTGAGGAGTGGGGAAAGGGGGAGAAGGGAGAGAGATCCTAGTAGTGAGGAAGCTCCATCAGCAGCTCCCTGAGGATGCCCACCTATACCTATAGTGGGCATTAGGGTCTGTGTCCTGCTGGTGCCAGAAATTGTCAGTGTACTCAGCATCCTGAAGGCTTTCATCTCTGCTCCTGAAAATAGCTAGACCACTGAACATGTCCTGAAGGGCTGCATCTCACAGGCCCTTTCTGTGCCCTGCCCCTTTGTACCCTCTAAGCCGGTGCCAGGGTGGGGACCCAGGAGCGCATGTGCATGGCAGTATGGGATACCGGAAGGTCTGCCTTTCCCCAGGGATAGAGGCAGCATGTGCTCCGCCCATATGTCACTCCTTAGCGCCTGGCCTGCACCTTATCTGCACCCCCAGGGGAGCATGCCTGAGCAGGAATGAGGCTTGCATGCCATCTCTGCGAATCATGAGCAGAGTCCATGTGTGCTGACCAGGCTGCTGTCCATTTTACAGATGGCACCTTCAGAAGGCACTGTGACGCAGATAGGGCTCCTCTCCCAAGACATTCACCGCCTCACGGTAGGACCCTGACCCTTGCTCCACAGTAGGACAGGGGCTGGGAGGCCCGTGAGTTTGGTGAGGTCCTTATTCCAGAGCCTGTGTCATCAGCACTTCTGTTGGGAAAGAGCAGAGGTGGTGCTGGGCACTGGGGTCAGAGCCTGAGCCAGCCCAGAGGCTTTCTCCACTGGCCTGCTGCTGGGCCTTGAGATGTTCAGGGCATTGGGAAAGGTTATGGACCTTGAGAAAAAACCAGCTAAAGCATGCTTGAGGTTCCAGGTCCTTTTCCCAGGCTCGGAGCTGGTGAAGAAACAGATGCTCTCAGCAGCTCTGGGTCACCTGGCTTGTCAGCCCAACATCTAGGCCTCACCTCTGGCCTGGTGGACACTGTTCTGCCTTCTCTGCCCATGAGACACATGTACTTCCTATCATGCCTCTGACATGGATATCAAAGCACGTGAGCACATCCTGGCATGCCCAATGAGGACAAATCTTACCATGTGGGGCAGTGTGGTCTCCAGGAAGAGGAGCAGCCCTGGAGTGAGGCCAGCCTGGTTCAAGCCCCTGCTCTGGGACCTTGGGCAAGTCATTCTCTCTCCGAGCCCTGGTTAGTTATCTGTAAAGCAGGGCTGAAGTTATCCTCCTTGTAATGCTTGTAGGCAGACTAGAACTGGTAGTAAAAGTCCAGCCATAGGGAAGGTTCACATTTTTGAGGCCCCATACCTTCCAAGGCTCGTTAGTCCCCAAACTGCCCCATCACTGAGCCAACTGACTGTAGTCTCTTTCCCTTTGAGGCCCCTGTTACTACCCTTTGCTTGGTTGATCTATCAAGAAACTTTAAGAAGGCTATATCTAAGGGCACGACAGACAGGGGTGAGGGGATCGGGGGCAGGGGGTGGGTTGTGCCCTTGAATCCAAGTGGGAGGCCATTTTTATTCAATTTTTTTCCTTGGCTTACACACTAAAATGAACCCACCCAGCCTTGCCATTATCACCTCTAGTAGGTTTCTGGTGGCCTTGAAATAGTGACTTTACTTCTGAGGTATGAACAATTTATTATCTTGATAGTGCTATCTAGTCTGACCTAATACGTGGGGTCCCTGGGACACCATAAATTTATAGGACACTGGTGTCAGATGGTGCCTGCTGCTGCTGACATAGCTGCCCCATGGTGGCCTTGACCAAAACCTTGTTCAACTGCACCTTTGGCTGTGTACTTTCAGACCATGCTGAGCCAGGACCAGCTGCTGAATGACTCTCGCCTGGCCCCTCCCAACTCTGAGGAATGGAGATGACTTCTTCATGGCTGGGAGCCCGAACAGGCACGTGTAGGGGCTCCAAGTCTTTGCTTCAGTGGGGAGCTGGCACACGGCCACTTCAGAGCCCAGACTGGGGCAGGCAGGGCATCTCAGACGTGGGTGCTGATGTGGGGGAAGTACGGCTGTGGACAGATGTCCAGGAGGTGGCCCCAGTACCCCTTTGTTTTCAACTGTGCTGTGCTCTTCACCACAGTTTTTATACTTTTTGTACTTTTATACATGGACTGCAAACCACTTTTGTGGGGAGGGCAACAAGATATCAGCACAGACTCAATGGCTCATGCTGTTCCTGGTGACAGCTGGGAGGCTCTTATACCAAAGGGGAAGGACTGAGCCTTCATAAAAGCTCTACCTGAAAAAGGTTCTGAATGTTCAACAGCAGGAGTCCTCAACCCCCTGACTGTGGACCTGTATCAGTCCATGGCCTGTTGGGAACCAGGCCACACAGCAAGAGGTGAGCGGCAGGCTAGTGAGTGAAGCTTCCTCTGTTTGCAGCTGCTCCCCACCACTAGCATCACCGCCTCAGCTCCACCTCAGATCATCAGGCATTAGATTCTCATGGGAGCACTGGTCCCTGGTGACACAAAGGTTGGGGACTGCTGTTCTATAGTGACTGAGCTGGGTGAAATGATAGGAACCCCCTCCTGGGCTGCTTCCAAACAGAAGCATGTGTTCCTACTCTCAGGAATCTGGTCTGGATGAGAGCAGGAAGGAAAGGAATGAGACTCTGGCCTGGCTGTCCTCAGTCTACCCTAGTCTGCAAAAGGTGTTTCAGGTTTTTGGTGCTGCATGGACTCCCAGCATCTGAACAGATGCACCTCTCGCGTGCACATGCACGCATGCTCTCTTCCCCTCCCTCCCTTCCTCCCTTCCTCCCCGTCTTTCTCACACACACCCTCCCTCCCCCTCCCCCTCCCCCTCTTCCTCTCTCAGGGGGCCTTGCCCTCGACCCTAGCTGACAACACAACAGTCTGAACAGTCTCAGATACAACTGTCTGATCAAACAGCTCCCCTGAGTAGGAGGCCCTTGGGCACCTCAAATCTTTTCTGCCACAACTTGGTATCTTCCAGAGAAGCCTATAAACCTCAGGTATCACCTACCTCAGAAGAGGCACCTGTACCCCTGCCATATAACCCCCTCCTGACCAGTCTTCCCACTCAGTGATCAGCCCCCTCCTTCTTCCTTATGATGGTTCTAGCTCAGGCCTCATCTCTCATCTGATTTCCACAAGTGGTCTCCTACTTGGTCCTTCCTTCACCTTTCCAGTTGGTTCCCTCCAGATGTTCTCTACCCCATCCCGAGTGACTTTCTTAAAGCACTGTTTTAATCCTGTTACCTTTCTGCTAAGAACTCAGTTCCAGAATTATCAGTTTAAAATCATTAGCACTCGAGGCCCTTCTGAATCTTAAGCTTTCATGAACCTGTGCTCAAACCTGTGCTCCTGCCTTTCCCTCACTATAGGATGTATGCTTCTCCCTGTCACAAGGCCAGTTCCTGCCTATGGAGGCCCAGAACAGATAAAGCCTCTTTCAGGTAGCCTTCACTGGTGTTTTGGTTGGAGGTCCCTGTGTTCCTTAAGCCCAAGCATTTCCTAACTCACCTTGAAGTAATGTGTCATCTTTGTGCCTTACCATACATAACTTCAACACCAACTCATGTGCACCAGCTATGGGTGGCCTCTTGTACAGATAGGAGTCAGACCCATTCCCAGTCCTCAGATTGCTCGGGAGATCCATGCTGCTAAGTTCCCCATCTACTCCTTCATATGTGCAGGTTAAGTGCCATCCACGCTGGGCTAAGGAGGGCTAGAGATACAGGCATGAATGCCAAGTTTCTTGTCTAAGGGTGCTGGTGGTTTAGTGTACAGACATGTTTTAAATAAGAGTGTGCTCAATGTTATAGATGCTCCAGTAGAAGTTAATATAGCCTCAAAGAGCAAGTTGTCATTTCTAATGGAAGGCTAGGGGTGGGAACCACAAAGCCTCCAAGGAAAAGGTGACAGTTGAATTTTGAAAGATGAATTAGGATCTCAAGTAGCCAGAGGGAAAAGGCACTCCAGGCAGATGAACTTGAAACATCCCAGCACATCCTAGGAAGTGCCAAAAGTTGGTATGACTAGAGTTTCTTGACTTTTGTACTGTTGTCATTCAGGGCTGGATAGTTCATTGTGATGGGGCTGTCCTGTGTGCTGCAGCAGCCAATAGTACCCCTCCTCTAGTAGTGACAAACAAAAATGTCTCCAGACTTCGGCAAATTCTCCCTAAGATTCCCTCTAGTTGAGAACTACTGAGCCAGACAACGGGGTCAAAGTAGGAGGCCTAAAGAAGGAAAAATCTGGAGCCAGAAAAAGACCTTGTAAGCCAGGCCCCTGAAAATTATCCCGGAGACATGGGGTGGCCAGGTGGGGACTAGTGAAAATGCTAAGAAGTTTAAAGCAGGAGACAACCATGGTTATGTTTGTGTTTAAGAGAACTATCTGAAGGTAGGATCTTACTCATCGTGCAGTACCCACTATCTCTCTGAGTGTAGGGGATTCACTGAGGATGTGCTGAACACATGGATGGATGAAGGCTAGCTGCCTCCCAACACGCCACCCCCACTGGCCCTCTGCGAGACCACCCTTTGGGCACTACACAGCTGTACTCTAGAGCTGTGTTCCCCTCTCTCTCTCTCATACCCCACTCCCACCCTCCCTTACCCACAAACATATTAAGAAATCCAGTGACACCAAGTTTTAGCAATGCTGCTACTATGACAATTTCATGAAAAGGGAACAAACAACTTGGAATTAAACAAACCTAGGTTTGAAGGGCAGCTTTGCCACCTACTGGCTGAATGACTTGGGCACAATAACTTTGTCTCCAAGCCTGTTTCCTCATCTATGCTTTGGAAAACAAAATCCCCACAATCTCTGGCTTTTTATGAGAATTATACAAATTCAAGTGCAGAAGCAGTTCAACCACCCACAGATACATAGAGCAGCAGCCTGTCATCCTGGCCATGGAAAAGAGTGGTCACTTACAGCTTTTGGGTTTAACACTATGAAGGATTTAAGGAAAAGCTTCTGGAGCCTAATTCTGTTTGCAAGTTCAGAAGCTTCTGTCTGTAACCACCACTACCCTACTGCACCGGAATAGGGCCTGACATCTAGAGGATGCTAACAAAAGGGCACTCCTTACTTCCATCTGTTGTGCAAAGTGCAGGGAGTCTAGGATTCCTGGAGCCCACCTACCTTGTAGATTCACTACTGCCCTGACGTGTGTTTAATACCATTCCTACTTCAAGGGTCTCCCATAAGAAAAGAAAGTGTACTCATGGAGGGTGTCTGAGCCCTCTGGTATGTCTGACCTTAAAAACAATGCTCTGGGGGGCATTTCGAAAGAGATTGTTGGGAGTTGATGTGACCCCACTTGGATTCTTCTGGAATTCTGCCCCGGCACTTTTGCCAGTTCTGACCTCTTGTGGACACACACAAGTCAGTTTACATGTAGGGCAACCCAAGGCCTTCTAAGTGCCTAGCAAGTCCCCCACAGAGCCACGCTTCATGGCTATCTGCTTTGTACTGGAGTTTATTTCACTAAACTATAGGAAAAGATATTGACATGGAGTTCTTTCAAGCCTCCTCAAGGAAGGAGACTTTAGGAGCCACTTTGTCACTAACCCCTTGAACTCTTCTTAGGCCCACATCAAAAGAGGAGTGTCAGCATGCCCAAGGGTACATTATGAGGCATTTTTGAGCACTTCCTAGTTTAACATGGTGAAGCTATGATGTAAGGGACAAGGCAAATTTACTAAGAACAAGGGAGGTGTTAGTAGGTGAAAATCATGTCCTTGGTATAACCCAGTTTCTCCAGGTTAGGGTGAGCGGCTGTCTGGATCAGGGATTGTGGGCCACACACCAGGATGAACGTAGACTGTGCAGGAGAAGGCAGGTGCTCCTTGATCATGTCGGCAGTAATAAAGCCTGAGCTGTACTTCCAGTCTGAGATTAAGCAAAAAATAACTATGGAGGTGCCAGATAGACACCAGCCCTTTTGCTGTCCCTCCCTAAAGCCAGGGAGAGGGAGGCAAGACTGCTCGCCAAAGACTCAGAAGTCTGTACTGCTGTTCTCTGCAGAAAGCTGAAAAGTAGAGGATATGGGGGACCCATGCAGCTTTCTTTAGTATTTACCCCCGATGCCAGGCTCTGAGGTTCCTGGCTGGTGTCTGCCAGCTGTAAGCACTGGCAAGGGTGGAGAACATAACAGTGAAGTGGGATGTACCAAGGTGTGGTGTGAATCAAGGCAGCTAGCTGGAGCTGTGTAGGGCAGCATTGTGGGGTTTGTGGACCAGCTTGATCAGGCAGTGCCCTCTGCTGGGCGGTAAGCTGTATGACAAGCCAGGCACAGCTCAGTGCAGTATGGGAGAAGCGTTGGCTTGAAGGGTGTAGCAGCTTTGTGGAGTGTGGTGTGCACAGTGGTGGCTGGGTGCTGTGTGGGGCTCAGTATGTGAGGACTGCTGTCCAGATGGAATGAAGGGTGAGGGGTGAAGGGGTCAATGGCCATATAAGATGAAATGTGATGGATCTGGGATATGTGGAATGCAGTGTGGGGCAGGTGTTCAGGGTGGCCCAGTGCCTTAGTATTCCTCCTGATGTTCAGTGCAGTGCTGTTGAGATATCGGACACGTGCCCTTGACTACCTTTACAAGCAAGTCATCACAAATCCTCTCTCCTTCAAATTCCTGCATTTCCCATGTGGAGATAGATCCCAAGGCCTTAGCCCCCAAGCCCAGTCCCAAAGAACAAACCAACCCAGGGACTAGTCCCTGAGGTGGTCAAGGGTTAGAGTTGACTCACAGTGGGGACAACGGGGATCATACCAACAGGAGGCCTGTCCAGGGTATACCACAGGTTGAACTGGTCTGGGTGAGTGCTGGCAACTTCTTCAAGCTCCTTTCTCAGCAAAATATCCTCCTCTGTCTAGAAAAGCAGCATGAGGAAAGCCTCTCCAGGGACTTTCTGCTTATTCCCCAGACTGAGCACATGGGTTAGCACATTCCTGACCAACCTGCCACCAGTTTGAGTGCTTCCCGCAGACTCCCTGGGCAAATGAGGGTTCCATTGCTGCTCCCGCACAACAAACCCTCTCTTGTGGGTGCAGTAGTTGCATGACTGCCTTCCAGCTAGAAGGCCATGGCTCAGCATAGGCGGATGACTTCACTCAGAGGTTCTAGCTCCACCTCCTACAACTACACTGAACGCTAGGCATAGTAAACCCAACTGGAATAATCTTAGTGCAAGGCCAGGATCTTGTGCAGGGAATGTAAGGGGCTAAGGAAGTAATATGTAACAGCACTGGAGAGCTAAAGGAGTGAAAAAACAAATGCTAGAGCTTCATTGGGGGAAAAGGGAGCCAGAGCCCAAAGAAACTTGTCACAGGCTCAGAGACAATGCACAGAAGACCTGGATCTTAAAACTCTTCACAATTCTTGTCCTAATAATTCCACTCTGAGATTCTGTTTACAATGATCTAAAAGTGATAAAGTCTATGCACAATTATTCTTCACTATCATTTATAACTGAAAACAACCTGAATGTAGAAGATTTAATAAATTATGGTACGACTTGATATAGACTATGATGAAAATATTTATAAAGAGTTAATGATAAGAAAATGCTTGTATGGTAAAATGTCGAGTAAAAAAAACTACATATATGTAATTGTAAATATATAGCATGTAGAAAAAAGATAAAAAATAAGTCAAATATTTATATGCTTCTGTGTTTTCTAAAATTTGCATTGAGGGCAGCTATGATTTTATATTCAGATAAAGAGAACTACGTATTAAGGAAGGGAGGAAACCATAGTGCTTAGGGTTGGTTGGGGAGACAGAAGAGTTTAAAAAAAACAAAAATGAGTGGAAAAAACAGGCCTGGACTCAGCATCTCCACTGCCAGCAGCCCTAGTTGAGCCCTCCCACAGCTATAGCCACCCAAACAGCATGAGCTCAGTTGGGGGAGGAGTGAATGCAGAGCTCCTGCTCAGCAAACATTCCATCCATTCTACCCCAGCAAGCTCAAGGCTGACTCAGCAGAACTGACCTGGTTGGCAAAGATGAGGGACATCCTGGTCTTGTCACTGGGGTTCTTGGTGATGTGGCGAATGAGCTGCAGCATGGGTGTGATCCCTAGAATACAATTAACGAGCAGGCTAGTTTTCTCTGCCTCATGGATGCACACAGTCTCCAGTCTGTAGCAGTTGAAAGTTTCCTTGGCCCCAGTTCTATTTTTCCCACTTCTGTTGCCCAAAGTCAAAGTGGGGAACTACCCTTCATTTTGATTTTCCCTTCTAATGCAACAGTAAAGCAAAAGCCCCTTCTCATTTTCATATGGCAAGATGGAAGGAGCACTGGCTTTGAAATTGGAACTTGGTTTCACACTTAGCTCCCTCATTTGTTGTTTAGGGTGAGTCAGGTGCCTGTCGGAGCTCTTCAAAGTCCTCATTTGTAAAATAAAATTAATGATGAATAAATGTGATAGTTTTAAAAGTGCCTACTATCATGTCTGGCAAATTGTAGGTTTCCTCATACATTTGTTCTCTTCTTCCAGGCATTCATTTTCAAAAGATGGGGAGTCAGGCTTGAATTGAATCCAGGAGCCCTTGGAGTCCATGTGTGGGCCTGCCCAGACTGGCTCTCTGCCTCTTTCATATTTGTAGCCTAACTTTAGAGGCTCCCAAGGGATCCTTAGGCAGCCACCATGTCGGTGAAGGGGAGCAGGGCACACAGGGTCAGTTTCAAGGCCCTTCATTGACTTTGCATTCCCATCTAAAATAGCCAGAGAAGGATCTTTCACATCACCCCTTCTAAGATCAAATGATTCTGAAGTCAGAAAGGTCTCAGGGCTCACCTATGGATGAAGCCTCCAGAAGCCTCTTACCTGTGCCGCCAGCAATCATTCCCAGGTGATGGGCCAGTTTTTCTTCAGGCTCACTTGTTGTATATGCTTTGATTGAAAATTTCCCTGAAAACACAAAGGATACTCTGACTTCTGGAGCTCTTGCCTGAGAGCCTACAAAAGATGACTGACATCCTTTGGGACTTCCAGAAGGCAAGTCCACCTAAGGAAGTGGCTGTACCATTTTAAGCCAGAGGAGAAGCTGGAGTGGCCTCCTTGGCAAGCCCCAGTGCACTGGGGCACAAAGTGGGAATAAAGCCTGGGCCTTGGTGGGGAATCACTGGATCTTTTCTTCTGAGGAAGGAAGGAAGTTATGCTGAATGAGAAGCCTCACAGAGCACTCTCACCCACAGCAGGGAGTAAATGATGAATATGTGAATAAATGAATGAGTGTGGACTCCATATTTCAGCATTGGTAGGTAACTTTTATGTATCAGGCATTGTGCTGGAGATACAGTGAGGAGGAAACACCAAATCCCTCCCTTTAATGAAGCTTACAATCTCATGAGTAGATGTGTGAATGGATGTGTGATGACTTTAAGGACAAGTCCATGTGACTCAAACCTGAGGAGTTTTCTAGAACAATGGGACCACTGCAGGAATCTTCTTCCTCCCAGTTTGAAGTCCAGTGTGAACCACCAGTACCTGCCCCCTGATAGAATATTTGCCCGGTTGGCCCTTGAAAAAGGATGGTATCCCCAATTTTCATGTTCTCCAAGTACTGAGTCATCTTCCCTCCTTCTGGATAATCAGGGTGTACATTTTTGAAGTAGATCTGAAAAATAATGCAGTATGGTTTTCACAGCCTCAGACCTGAGGCCACAGCCACACACGACTCAAAAATTTGCTGCTGGAAACCACACAGAGAAAATCCTCTGTGCTTACAGTTGCTCTGAGTGACCCCTGAAGACTTCACCAGGTCAAAAGCTTCATTGTTAAATGACACTTCTGGAAAGCCCTGTCCAAGGCACATGTCCCTTCTCCAGCCCACCACCCTTAATGGGCTTGTGTAAGTAAGGTAGCTGGTCATGAGGGGCCTCATTTACCTTTATAATTAAGTCCACAAAGCCTTGATCATCATCACTGGACACGGGTGTGTAAGCTCTGATCACCAGAACACCATCAATCTTGGCCAAGAGACGGACGTAGTTACCTACAGAAAAGGCATCAAATGTCAAGTCAACATGGCCAGTGTAATCAGGACCCAGGACTTCCCTGAAGGACTGAGCTTCAGGGAGGTGGGTGCATAAGTGTGGCAGGGTGCATGGGAGGTGGGCCACGGGGTAAAGGAGCTCAAATTCAGAATGTTTAAATCCTGCCCTTACCACTCCTCATAGTATAGTTGTGAGCTCCACGTACATGAAACCTACTGTCAGTGTGCGCTTACTATGTCACAGTACTTTGTGGAGAAGGAGGACCTAATTAAAGTTGGACGCTAAGTATTAAAAATTACAGAAAGGAATGTTCCTCTTTTAAAGCAAAATATGTTGCCTTCACAAAGTCATTTCTTCCTAAACTTGATGTATCACTGGGGTCAGTGAATAAACCACAGCCCCCTCATCTGTAACCTGTTGCCTGGCACACAGGTATAAAAGGCCCCAGGGTTTGAACACCCTGGGGAGTCCTAGATAGGGCATTGTGTCTTCCTGGCTGATGGCTCAGCTGAGAGGCAGCAGTGAACTTCTGAACCATGTAATTCTGCCCCTCCAGGGTAGAACTGAATAGATCAGCTGTGGCCAGAGACGTATGGATCATGACTATATCCCAGTGTCAAACAATCAGCTGGGCCACTCAGATTTCTGCTGGATCTAACATGGGAGACTTCAGTGACAAAGGCAATTAGTGGTGAGGGCAGGAGCTGCAATTGAGATGCTAAGAGACAGAGGCAAGAGGAAGCTCTGTGCCAGAGTATCTGAGGGAGTAGAAACTGTATACGCACGAAAGATGAAGTGGGGATGGCGACCTAGAGAGAGAGGGAGGAGGAGGAGAAGAGGAGAAAGGGAAGGAGGAAAAGAGGGGTCAGTCCTTCCAGCAGCTTTAGGAACAGAAGCCAAAGTCTTTGAGGAGGCCTGAGGCACAAACACTTTGTGTTAAGGAAGAATAGACTCAATGACTGTGACTATGGCCTGGCTGGGAACCATGAAGTCCCAGGAATAAAGGCCTACAGCAGTTTCCTCCTGAGTGCTAATCTGAAACTGGATACCTCAGAAAGGCTCCTTCACATGCAGCCAACTTGGGCCTGCCCTGGCAGCAACCTCAGAGAAAATGGGGCAGCCCAGGCTGGTGTTACTAACTTTGCACTGCCTATGCCAGATGAGGAGACAGTGGGTTATAACACATTCGAAGAAATTCTATTTCAAAGTTTTTCACTCTTTTAGCCTCTTGACAACAAGACTGGCCCCACAGGCAGGCACTGAGCTTTCATGGATGAAGGCAGAGGAAGTAGCAAGGAGGGGCCAGGCTAGCTGCATAATGGGTAATTTCAACACTTGCTAGAGGTGAGATCAAGGTTTTGTCCCATGTACAAAGGACCAGTAGGCCAGGGATGTGATCTCCACCAGGCAGGCAAACAGCATTAGCAATTCGTTAAAAGCTCTGGACTCCCAGCCTATGGACCTAGCACTTCACTAAGGCTCAGCCATCAGGTGGCGATACAGACTTGCAACAGGATAACTCAGAACTCCAGGACCACTGGGGCTGGTACTCACAATGGGTCCCTCCTTGTGTGGGTCTGAGGCCTCTGCTGAGAATTCATGTGGTAGGGCGCAGGGGCCCAATTCTCTCCTTTCTCTACACACTTTCTGTGCTTTTCTCTTGACTGTAGGGGAACGTCAATTCTTCCCATCCTCCCTATGCACAGACAGCACTTTGCAGTTTCAGAATTTTGACATCCATCAATCACTTTATCCACCCAAGAGGCAGGCAGGCCTAGGAAATCCTGTTTCAGAGTCTGTGGTTCAGAGAGGTTGAGGACTTGCCTAAGGTTGACCAGTAAGGACCCTGAGATGATATCTTAGACCATCTGACTTGAGACTCACTTCTTTTCAATGCTCATTGAGAGATCACTTTTGTGTAAGCCCAAATTGAACAGTGAGAAAGGGAATGGACTGTTCCCAAGGCCATCTCTCTACCTTTCTAAGCTTATGTGTCTCAGGAAAAGTATCAGGATGATCTCTATACATCAGCCGACCTCTATACACTACCCAGTTCTGATAATAAAACCAAACCCTACTCACCTACAGGAAGTCCTAAGACATGTTCTGGTGAAGGCAGTCCAAAGCGGAACCTCCGGGTGTTGTGGCTAATTTGCTATAAAACAGAAAACAGAAACACCACTCTTGTCCTCCTCTCACCCACTGACAATGGAAGGGATGGGCTGATTCATTACCTCTTTCTCAATCAAGGGCAGTGGGTACTTGGTGTCAGGGTCCTTTAAGGTAATAAGATGTCTCCTCCTTGAGTTCATGTTCTTCAGGGCCAACAGAAGCACGGTGACCCCAAGGGCAGTGATGATAAGGAGCAGGGATGGATCCTAGCCAGATACAACGTGAGCAGGGCACCTCAGGTACTGCCTACCCTGGGCAGGACAGTTCTCAGGCACAGAGACACCCTCTCCACACCAAAGGCACAGAAGCTAGACAGTGCCTGCAAGAACTGGGCAGAAGGAAATGTATTAAAACAGAAGGTAGGCTGAGTCCATGGGGAACCCCATAGGTAGGGATGGGGTCAGTTGCAGGTCAGACAGGGCAGGATGTTTTAGGCCTCCTGGACCAGGCCAAGCAGATGGCCTGGGAGTGCTAATGTCACCAGACCCTTCCTGCCCACCTGCCTCCATCCTGGCTACAGCCAAGTGTGCCAGCTCTGGGAGTCCCCTCTTTGAGGTAGAGGAATTGATGGCGTTGCTTCTAACACACAATTTAGGATGAAGGCCTCAGCCACCAAGGGCAGACTGGAGAGGGGGATATATGTCGAGTCCCCGCAAGGGGATCCTGGGTGAGACCTAGGAGGGGGAAGGCTTACCTCCTCCACTCCTCCACGCCCCCTGCCCCGTTCCCCTCCAGGTTAGGCAAGGGTTGGGCTGGGGTGAGTACTTCTAACTTTGGGAGGTGCTCCATTATCTTAGCGCCTCGGGACACACCCTCCAAGGCTGGAGAAGGAGACTGAACACTCACCTGTCCACAGCTCAGGCTGTCGCCTCATCTGCCTCTACCTCCGTTCCGCCCCACTGCCCCGCAAGCCCCGCCTGCTCATCTCCCGACCCCAGCCGACGCGGGATTCGGGAAGGTCCGCCAGCACCACTGTCCGACGGGGCGCCCTGATGCCCCGCCCCGCACGCACCACGCCCTCTGCAGGTCGTCCCGGGACCCGTCCCGACTCGCCCCCTCCGCCGCCCACCCGCCCGCGGCGGACGCTGCCCTCTCCCCGTCCCCGGTTCCGGCTCCAGGGTCCCTGTCGGACTTTCTCTGGCTCCCGCCCGCCTCCGCGTCTGCCGCCTCTTCCCACCGGGCGGTCCCGCCCTGAGAGCCCACCCGGTACGAGACGCCAAACATGTTCGAAGTGGGGCTGGCTGGAAGGCCAGGGCGCAGCTCCCGACGCCGCGGGCCCACCGACTCCGGGACGCAGCCCTGCAGCTCCGCCGGACCGACGGCAACGCCTCGCTGACAGGTAGGGGCCGACGCCGGGGAGAGAAGCTGGGACGCGAAACACGCGCCCAGACCGGCGGCGGCGCGCGGCGGGCACCCGCCGAGGTGACCGCGCCCCCCGCCTCCCCTTAGGGGTCCGCGTCGGAACGTTCTTTCTCGCGTGATTCTGGCTCTGCTCCGGTCCTGTCCCAGGACCGCACCGAATCCAGCTGCTTTCACTGCTGGGGCGGGGGTGGGGGGCGGCGCCGTGAGTTAGGAGCTTCCTCGTTCCTAGTTAAACATGCCTTATTAATCTCCGTTCTAGTCCTCTCCCTGCACACTCTGAGCTGCCCTGATGGAGAGAGCTCCCTGTTCTCAGCTGGTTTAAGTTTGTAGGGAGGCTGGGAGGAGAGAGGGTGTCTTGAGTGGGAGGAAATGATGCTGGTAAAGAAAATGAGAATTTAGGCCAATTCAAAGAGTACGTAAATGTATTCATTTAACATACTTAATGAGCTTCTACTCTGAGCCCGGTACAGGGCCAGGAGTTTGCAGCCGTGTGTGTGTGGGGGGGGGGGGGATGGGTGGAATCGAGTTAAAGAAGACATTCACTGAAAGCACTCATTTATTTATTATTGGGAGAGAGAGATGACATGTACCCAACACTGGACCAGTGGGAGAGAGAATGGCAGGCATAGATGGTTATGCGTGTTCTTCACAGTATATTTCAGAATCTTGCTGGTCCCCATTGCCATTGGCAAAGGTAAATTACAGCCTTCTGGGCCTGAATGAGACAGAAGCCAAGAAATAGATTACCATCTCACTCCCCTCACCCCTCATCTCCCAAACACACACCACCACAGGCCTGTGTGCTGTGGATACCTAACACCTGCAGGTGCCAGGATATTATTGTCAGATATCTTAATTCTTGACAGTCTAATAAGTGTAAAATGATGGCTTGTGAACCTAATTTCATTGTCTAATTGCTAAGGAGGTTGAATATCTTTCATATGTTTATAGCCTGCTCATGACTTTTGCCCATTTTTTCTATTGAGTTGCCCTTCCCTACTGATTTTTAGGAGTCATATATATTATAGAGACTATTTTGCTAGTTGTGTGAGTTACAAATGTTTTCTCCCAGTTTGCAACTTATTTTACTTTTCTTTTTTCTCTCCTTTCCCTCCTCTCTCTCCATGTATTTTGATGAGAAGTTTGCAGTTGCAATGTAGTCAAATATTTCAATTTTCAATATTTTGCTTTTATGAGTAGTGCTTTCTGTGCTTTGTCTATTCCTACACAAGGTCATAAAAAGGTTTTATATTTTCTCTGACAATTTTAAAGTTTTTCCTTTCACATTTAAGTCTTTCAACCACCTGGAATTGATTTCTATGTAAGATGTGAAGCAGGGATCCGATTTAATTTTTCCACATTATAGATAATGTGCTATCTTGGTGACATTTGTTGAATTGTTCTTACCTGGCCACTAACCTGCAATGCCACCCCTGTCATATATCAGCTTTCATGTATGAATGAGTCTTGTTTTGGCCTTCCTATTCTCTTACATTGATCTAGTTGTCCAATGCCTGTGGCAGTACTATGCTGTTCTAATTATAATAGTTTATAAGAAGTGTTTATATCTTCTACTTATATATGGTCATTGCTTCTCAGCTCATATATCACTTTCTTAGAGATGCCTGCTCCAACCCCCCAATTTATGTAGATGTACACATTATATTCTATTTGTAGATTTTACTTCAGTTTGTAATTATACCTCCCGAATATTTAATTGTTAAATGACTGATTCTCACATTTGTCTGGAAGTTCTGTTATTCCAGAGACCTTGTTTTCCCAGGGCTTAGCGCAGTGGCTGTCACATAGGTAACGTCTCATAAATATTTAACAAATGAAAGAATGAATTCATCTCTGCCCTGCAGCATTTAGTGCAGTCTGGCATGTGGTAGATGCTTCATAAATACTAAAGAGAGGAACATTCCTTCCCATCACTAATCTATGCCACTTCCTTGCTTTTATCTTCATAAGATATATCACTGGATAGCATACTACATATCTTACCTACTTGTTTACTGCCTTTCTCCACTATAATGTAAGCTCCATGAAGCCAGGACTTGCTTTGTCTGTTTTAACTCCTGCTGCATCCCAGGCCTTGAACAGTGCCTGGCAATTAGTAGATGCTCAGTAAATATTTATTGCATGAATGAGTGGGCTTCATTTTCTACATTTGGTTCAATTAAAAGTCTTTATTTTTGGTTATAGCATCCCGAGTCTCTTTACCTTTTTCTGTGGCTAAATAGTTTTCCTCTACCTTCCAACATCCCTTCTCATTTTTCCTTCATAGTCTCTCTGTGTTACAAGAGAGGCAGATGACACATCCTCCTTTATTAATCTTAGAGCAGGATAAAGGCAGGCTCCCAGTTATTTTGAGAGGGTGGTGAATGCTCTTTCCTCAACACTCCTACACTATATGTGTCCCTCACATGCTTGTGTGCTGCCTGAATTTTGACTAATCTCCTGAAGTAGAGTGTGATCACATCTTGCTCTCTAAACGCCCAGCTTGGTGATAGAGCCTGGTAAAGAGTAGGCCCTCAGCAAGTGTTTGCTGAAAAAAAGAAAGAATGAATGAACATCTTTTGTCACCGTTTGAGCATATATGAGATGCCGCCTGCACAGGACAGCTTCTCCCGGGTGGTACCAAGCCTCCCTCACTGAGACACCCGCCCCTTGGGGAACCAATGCCCTGACCCGGTTCATACTTAATAAGCATTTTCTCTAAGCAATTTCCAGCTGTTGCAGACTTTTCTTTAGCTTCTTAACCTTGAAAATGATTTATTTTCATTTTACTCCCTCAATAAAAGACCACCTATTAGGTGCTAGCTGTTAAACCTAAATTGTGGTATAATGACCCCCAAAATATACCCACATTCCTGGAACCTATGAATGCTGCTTTATGTGGAAAAAGGGGCTTTGTAGCTGTGATTAAGTTAAAGAGCTTGAGATGGGGAGACTATCCTGGATATAGGAGGAAACAGAGAAGAAGATGATGCGATGACAGAAGCAGCAATTGAAATGATGAACTTTGAAGATGGAAGAGGGGGCTACAAGCCAAGGAATGCAGGCAGGCACCAGAAGCCGAGAAAGGTAGGGAAAATGATTTCCCCTCAGAGCCTTGGGAAGGAACCAGCCCTGCTAACACCTTGACTTTAGCCTAGTGAAAACTGATTTTATACTCCTGGTTTCCAGGACTGTTAGAGAATAAATTTGCATTGTTTAAGGCAATACATTTGTGGTAATTTGTTACAGAAGCAATGGGAAATGAATACATTAAATGAACTATTGTTTTTGTCTTAGGGTTTGTTTTATTTATACTTGAATTTATTCTGAAAACATATTTCCTGTGATAGGGATCAGAGGAGCCAGGAGGTGCCCTCTCCTTTGGTTCTGATGTTCTCTTCGCTCTAATTATAGGTCTCTTTTCTCATGTGAACAGCCTCCCTCAGCAGCGGCCTACTGCTTGGCCATGTAAATGACCCACCCACTTCATCCCTTCCTCTTCACCCTGGCTCTGGCCTGTCCTTTGTGCATTGTGCAGAAATGTCATCTTGAACAAAGAATGTCAGCAGACAAATCTAGTTGACTGGGGTAAACTTTATGAGAGAACAGTGATAGAGCACCTTACCCACTCCAGTCACCCAATACTGTGACCAATGCAGAATATTTCTTGAATTGAAGTTTCCTTGGTTTTCCTCTTTAAGGATTTTAAACTAAAGTGTGTTGATATTACCTGATCAGAATTCCCTACTGAGCACTGAGGATGGGCATTAAAGCAAAGGTAACACTTTACTTTCTGGAATGTCTTCAGCCTCGACTTGTGTAACAAAAATGTGGCATGGAAAACCTTGCATGCTCCTGGCAATGTGAGGCTTAGCATGGGCCTAATTGAGTAAGACTGTGTAAAGGCAAGAGGCTTGAGACACTGGGAATGACTAGAATTTCCCAGAACAGCTTGTGGAGTCCTAGTCCCATCATCCCTCCTACACCCTGGGGAATCTTTCCTGAGTAGCTATGTCTGCAGAGCTATGCCAGTGATGCTAGTCAAGTTCCCCACCAATATTTATAGCAGTTGCTTCAGCTCTTTCCAAACAGCATCTGTTGTGGCAGGGGCTGGGTTAGAGCCTCCAGAAGGTAGTAATTGTGAGTTCACAGTTTGGGCTATGGAGACAGCAGGTAGTAAATGGGGCAACGAATGCAATTTCTAAGAGAAGGTTCTGCCTGCACAGATGGGGTGTGGCTGCCAGTCTGGGGCTGGGAGCCTCAGACCTGCAATAGGAGAAAGGCTAACCTCCAGGAAGGGGAGAACAGGAACGTCCAAAAAAAGAAATGAAGGGAAGCAATCCCATTTCCTACTTGAACACAACCAAGACTTTGGTTGTTCACTAACTTGCCCCAGCCCCTGCTTACTGTCTCTTGTAGGGACAAAAACAGGAAGTTTTTAAAAAAGAGTTTTGTGGGGAAAATTTTTTTTTAAAAAAGGCATGAATAAGCAAAGATAGAGCAAACTGGGCTAAAGCCTCCATTCTGACAGTAATTATAAAACCTTCATTTTCATAGAACTGTAGAGTTTACAGAACATTTCTCATAATGGACTATATCCCTCTGAAATTGTTAGGATCCTTTCACAACCTCTTTAGTTTGGAGAAAAACTTTAGAGAGATTCTGTACATTCTTCACAGTCATGCAGCTTGGAAATAGCAAAACTGGGAGGCAAGCCCACAGCCTAATGTTCTTCCCCTACACCACAGCACCCTGTGGTATAGTCAGTGTATAAAAAACATTTTGTTCATGATGCCATGTAAACTTAAACCCAATTCATGATTTTGAATTTAAAGACATGTTCTGTTTTTCAGCTGACAAAGCCGAAGCCCAGAGATGGCAAATGATGCTTTTGACATTATTTGATCAGATGATGTGATTGGGTCATTTGTATTGAGGTGTCAGAATCTTGCAGCCTGCAGTTTAAGAGTAAATATTAGCTTCTACTGTGGAAGAGAATTCAGAAAGTATAATATGGAAAATACACCTCTGACTCTCTCTTCCTGTGTAACAGGTTTAATATCAACAACATGCTGATGGTTCATAACCAGGCTGGGTCTTTCTCCTGAACATCACATTCATGTATCCATCTTCCACTTGACATCTCCTAATGGATGTTTGAATGGCCATAGGCAGTTCAAACTTAACATGATTAAATACAAACTCTTGCTTTTCCCCCAGAATTCTGGGACCTCAGTCATCTGAGGAAGACATCTCAGGATGAGAACACCTGAGATTAATATACTCATTTATAAATAGTTCACATCCTCCTTATACTGTATTTCTTAATGTACACTGTTGAAAATTTTTCATTAAAAAAAAAAAAGGTGACATCAGTTTCTGAGGCCAAAACCACTGGTCTCATTTTTGACTTCTCTCTTTTATACCTCACATTCAGTCTGTCTGGAATTCCTTACTTTAATGTATATCCAGAATCTGACTTCTCACCATGTCCTCTCCTACCATTTAGACCTCAATTTCTTGCCTTGATTATTGTGATAGTCTTCTAACTCATCTCGCTGCTTCCACCCTTCCCCTCTCCCACAGTCTAGTTTCAACATAGTACAAGAGTGATCTTGCTAAATGGGTTTGGGTCCTGTTACTCCACTTGATGTCTTCTCATCTCACTTGGAGTAGAAGCCAATGTCCTTGCATTAGCCTATAAGGTCTAATACAACCTGCCCTCCCCACAGAACTTCTCTGCTCTTCTTACCCCTCTCCAGACATACTGACTCCATGGATGGTTTTTGTGTATATCAGACATGCTCCCCCCTTAGGCCTTTTGCACTTGCTTTTCTCTGTGCCTGGAATCCTCTAATCCTTAGATATCTGCCTAGCTTTCACCCTGCTCCCCCCTTCAGGTCTTTTTTTGGGTATCTCCTTATCAGTTTTTCCCTGATCAAATTTTTTAAAATTGCAAATGCCACCATATGCAGCATTTACTATCCCCATCCCTGCCTTATTTTCCTCAGTATAATTTACCCACTGCTATATGTATATTTTACATTTTTGCTTATTATCTGTCTCCCCATCCTCATTAGATTTTTGTCCATTTTGCTCACCGAAATATCCCTTGTGCCTTGATGCCTAATGCAGATACTTGTTGAATAAATGAAGAAATAAACCTAGGGAGAACCTATACAACACCCAAATCCCACCAGCCCAAAGAAAATTCCTACTAGCCCCTTGGAGTATATTCTTCTAGACTTCTTATTTTTGGATATTTATATTTTGTGTTGGACACAAATGAGTGATGTGAAAGCAAGTAATTCCCCACAAATTAAGAAAAATGGACTGAAATTTTTTCAAGATGCAAAAATAGATAAAAAATGCTATAGCATGTATTAAAATGATCAATACTTGAAAAGGTGATGGTTGGAAATGCTCATATATTTTAAAGATTTTTTTTTTATTTATGCCACAGCACCTGGTCTTTTAGGTGGTCTTCCATCCAAGTACTAACCAGGCCCGACCCTGCTTAGCTTCTGAGATCAAACATTGGGCTTGTTCAGAGTGACATGGCTGTAGACCATGGACTATGGCTCCACTGGGGCGTGAACCCAGGACCTTCTGCATGTAAAGCAGACATGCTAACTGCTACACTATGGAACCACGTGTAGAAATACTCATTTTTGACCAAACTTATCACTTCAACTAAATAGTCATGTTCACAATCTTGTTTAAAGTCAATTTGGTTTTAGTCAAATCAATTTGGAACCACAGTCTTGTTAGAATGGGTTTCAGATTGAGAACACGAGATTAATATGGTCACATATCAATAGTTCAAATCCTCCCTATGCCATATTTGTTAATGTGTATCATTCAAAATGAATATATTAGTCTTAAAAAACTAGGATTACTATCTGTGTTGACAGTGTAGGGAAAAACAATGTGGCCCTGGAACTCATGAGGATAACTAAGAGTTAGAGTATACTGGCTGAGACTAGCTTTCTGTAATAATGTAGCCTTATTAGCCACCACTGGTTGAGTGCCTCCTTTGTGCAGGAACTGGGCTAGGCTTATTAAAACCCAGGGCATTATTTACAAACACATGGTTAAGAGTATTAGGGAATACCTGAGTCTGATCATATTGTTTATGGTGCAGTAGCTTGTGGGTAGCACCACCATGTGTCTGTGGTTAAGAAATCTATGGTCTGAGCCATTCTTTATAATCTATCCCAGGGATCCCCAACCCCCGGGCTGTGGACTGGTACTGGACCAGTCCGTGGCCTGTTAGGAACCAGGCTGCACAGCAGGAGGTGAGCGATGGGCAAGCAAACAAAGCTTCATCTGTATTTGCAGCCACTCCTCAGCATCACCGCCTCAGCTCCACCTCAGATCATCAGGCATTCAGATTCTGTAGGAGCAACGGTTCCTGGTGCCAAAACGGTTGGGGACCGCTGGTCTATCCTGAAGATAGGCAGTGATAACATGAAGTAGATATGCATGGAACCTCAAAGAAGAGAAGTCAGAGAGCAGGATTCAACTCTGGTGTTTGCTGCCCTACCCAGCAGTCATGAGCTGACTGGAAAGGTGATGGGGGATACTTCAACAGTCCTCTCTCATATATGGATCAGACACCCTTGAGGATGATGCCTGACTTTCGTTGCTCATTGAAAATGTTTGGCAGCAGAAGTCGGGAGGGTGGATTTCTAAACATTTCCATGCCTTGTTTCTCCATTTTAAAATGAGGATGATAATCATGATAATGATGATGCTTATTTCGTAGAGTCATATGATTATATGAGTTTTTATGTTAAATGTTTAGAGTGGAGCCTAATACATAAGTTATAGATGGGTATTAGCCAGTATTATTCCTACAGAAAACTTATGAAAAAAATAAATGTAAACAGCAGTTGCCACTTAATATGTGTTAGCTTCCATTTCCTCATGATGAACAAGCAGATTCTAATATAGATTTTTTAAATTATTAAAAAGCAGAGAAAAAGAAGCACTCTTGTCCCACAAATAAATTTGTCCACACTGAGCATGATCCCAATCTGCAACGTACTGCACATCCTTACTAACATGAAAGATGAGTTCTGTGCAGTATCCCTCAGGAACAAAGTCTTCAGGCTTCCTTTGAGTCCTGCAGGGAGATGGGATAGTCCTGCCTTTATGAGAAGGAGTTCCATTAACTCAGAAAACATACTCTTTTAAAGTCCTATTGTCATGGAGCTGCAGATGACCCAGTCAATGAAGGTGCTGATGTTCATAGATATACCTGGGTAGTGAATCAGTCCAGAGCCTAGGCCCCAGCTGGTTATTCCACAGGTGGTGTAGTGCGAGAATCTTCCAGGAGACAGACCAGGGAGCCCTGAAGCTATTCTAGAAGAACAGAAAAGGGCTGGGTCAAGTGGTACTACTAGGTTTTTACAGTGATGCATCTATGCATTATGAGGTCCAAGAAGCCAGAACAAAAAGAAGCAGAATGCTTCTATCACTTCTCCTTGAAAGGAGTATTCACTCTTCACACTATCTATTATTCTTTGTTCTATGTGCCAGATAATTTGTAAAACTAAAATAAAAATAAGGCACTTGACAAACTATCAAAATGGCAAACTGTTAAAGTTTTCCTACCTCCATCATTTGCATGCTCCTTTACCACATTTTCCAGATGGATCAGGACGTCACATGTATGTCAGCGGAAACAGGGAACAGAGAAAGCCCAGCGTGTCTCAATGCTCACTGGCATTAAAATATAGTGATATACTCACCTTTTCCCACAATTTGGCACACTGTATAGCCATTCTCACCAAATGAATCACTTGAGATGGGAATTCTGATTCTTGTGATTTTAGGTATTTCAGTATTGCTTTGAGCAAAAGGAACAATGACCACAGCCCATGGAGCTCTGTGATGGATTTTTTAATGTGTCAATTTGGCGAAGCTACAGCTCCCAGTTATTTAATCGTTAGTCGAGATGTTACTATGAAGGGATTTTGCAGATGTAATGGAAGTCTCTGCTTAGTTGACTTTAGGTAAAGGAGAACATCCTGGATAAACTAGGTGGGCCTGACTTAATTAATTGGAAAGTTGTTAAAAGCAGAGCTGAGGCTTCCCCAAAAGAGAGAATAGCTTTAGACCATACCTGTGGAATTTCAGTGTCCTGTGATCTTCCGTTTCTGACTTTCTGACAGATTTACTCTCTTAGTCAGCCCACACAGTAGTGTAAGCCAATTTCTTGTGTATTAACTTACTAGACCTGCTGTAACAAAATATCACAGAATGAGTGTTTTAGAAGAACAGAAATTTATTGTCTCACTGTTCTGGAGGCTAGAAGTCAAAGATCAAGGTGTTGGCAGGGTTGATTCCTTCAGGGCTATGAGGGAGAATTTGTTCCATGCCTCTCCCTTAGCTTCTGGTGGTTTGCTGGCAAACTTTGGTGTTCCTCATCTTGTAGATGATGCATTACCCCAGTTTCTGCCTTCACGTTCATATGATGTTCTCCCTTTGTGCGTGTCTCTCTCTGCATCCACATTTCCCCTTTTATGAGGACACTAGTTATATTGAATTAGGGCCCACACCAATGATCTCATTTTAATTTGATTATGTCTCTAAAGACTCAATCTCCAAATAAGGTCACATTGTGTGGTACTAGAGGTTAGGACTATACTATGTCTTTTTGGAGTTCTCTGGTTGAACACCGGCTGATACATTCTGTGTATGTCTCTTGGTCACATTCCCCAGCATAGCTTACCAGAAGCATTGGGTTCTTCAGGTAGGACATTCCATGTATCCAGAAACACTGACTCATCTTCTGACCTGGAGATGTTTAAATCTGGGTATAAGCATAATATGATCACTCAAATTACATGAATAAGGCAAGTGCTTGGGACTTATCAGAAAATTATTGTTAGAATTCTGGAGCTTCTCAGTCAGCTGAACTCTATGGGTATTTTAACTGAAAAGTGAGTATTTGAACTATAACCTGGCTTTGCCATAAGTAGTTGCTTACTGCCTAATGAGAATGAACAACTCGAGAAGCTGATAATTGGCTTTGTGGTGTGCTCATGGGTGTGAGGGATTGGAAAGGAGCTGTGTAGTTCAGGTGTCCAGAGACTGGGGGTTGGTGAAGATATTTCACATTTTAGAGCCCCTGTTATATGTCACATCCTTGCTTGTGGCCAGGCGTACCTTATTTGACTTAATCATCACTTCATTCTTAGTAGGCATGTATTATTATTCACCCGTTTTAAGATGGAAGAAAATGGGTCTTAGATCACACATCTAGTGAGCATAGGCCAAAATTTAGATATATAATCGATCCTCATTCTTTGTGGATTCTGTATTTGCAGACTCACCTACTCTCAAACTTTTATTTGTCACTCAAAACCAGTACTCATGATACTTTCATGGTCACTCACAGACATTTGTGAAAAATTTAAGTTACCTGATACATGCATGCGTTCCTAGCTGAGATCTAACGAGGTGACACTCTACCTTCTTGTTTTGGCTCTCATGCTATAAACAGATGCCCTTTCCGTGGTCTGTTCAGTGCCACACTTTTTTTGTTTGTATTTTTGCATTGTTTGTTGGTGACTTTGCTGTTTAAAATGACCCTAAATATAGTGCTGAAGTGCCATCTAGTGTTCCTAAGTGCAAGGAGGCTGTGATGCCCCTATGGAGAAAATGTGTATGATAGATCAGCTCTGTTCAGGTACAAGTTATAGTGGTATTAACTGTGAGGTCGGTGTTAATGTAGCAACAATATGTATTAAACAAGGCGACTTTCCATAGAAACACACATAAAAACAGAGGCTCAAAGGAACCCAACCCTCTATCTCCCCCAGGAACAGTGGTTCAGTATTTACTAATTTAGTGTTTGTGGCAGCTTTATAGAATAGAACTGCTACAATTAGTAAGACTTGACTGGATCCATGCTGAGCTCTAAAGGCTATACTTGATTACCACATTATGAGAATGGGAATTGGGACCCAAGGAGTTGGTGCTCCCTTCTTCTTACCTGTCTCAGGAATGAAGGAGACTGTGGCCTGAAAGCCTTTGAAGGTCACATTTTCATCTGACTGAAAGCTGATAAGCATTATACCAGAGGAGCTCAGCACAGGCTCAGGAGCAACAAAGCCACACAACCGAGCTGGTTGAGGCCCAGCCCAGGCAACACGTGGTCAGGGGTCCAGCAAATAGACATACCATTGGATAAAAGAAAAAAAAAATTGTCCTTTAGGTAACTGTTAGGAAAGAAACTTTTTTGGTGGATGTTACAATTTATTTTCAAAATAGAAAGGCATTTTGCTTTTTTAAAAATACGAATTTAACCCCATCAACATTCCGATTGTTTGTCTCCCAAACACTCCTACTGGGAATGCCACTAGGGAATAGAGTTTAGCCACAGGGCTTATTTCAACAGCACTTTCCCCTTCTGACGTGTGGGCCTTCCATATTTTCTGTTCAAATGGTCCTTTAGTTTTCCTTCATACTCTTCCTGCCCCTGACGTAGGAGAAGGAGGAGTGGTGGTGAGAGCGTAGGGAGGGATAAGGTGGTGCAGGTGAGTGAAGGGCCATTGAGCAGATCCTTTTTATTCCCCAAAAGGACTAGGTCCAAATGCAAACCAGGGAAGCTGATCTCCAGGGGAACACAAACCTATTTCCTTCTTCCTTTCTACATCTCTGTGTACTGTCACATAGTCACAGGTGCAGTCTCCACTTTCTTCTATTTCCATATTCTGAAAGGAAAGCTGAAAAGACTCAACATTACATCCCAGGTAATAATAGGAATGCATTGTCTGATTTTGATTAATCAGAGAAATTTGATTGCTCAGCTTGTTCTGGAGTGTGATCTTAGATGAGAAAGTTAGTGGGGCATTCGTGAGTGGGTTAAATTCCTTAGGAAAAGATGCTGTATCACAGGCTCCCAAACCTATTTAGAAACTTCTACCAAATACAAGGTTGTAAGGGTGGGAAAAATATGCAAATATTTAGGCTCCTTAGATCCCTCTTAGGAGGAGCAAAGAAACAACAAAGAACAATATTTGAGCAGTGTGATAGCACTGACCATTTGAATCTGAAGAGAAGAGCCATGGGCGATAGGGCTGATGACATAGGAGTTCAGATTTTAAATGTATATATGATGGGGATTCAGTGAAGCCTGAGCACTCAGCCAAAGACACAGGACTGCATGGGTAGGACAGAAGTAGAGGCAAATGATTGTTAATGGTGAATAAAGGCATGGGGGAAGAGTCATGTAAGAAACGGGGTTCATTCAAATACTTTTTAAACCCTTACTAGGACACTTTCTGGAAATAGACCCTTTTTTCTCAGAATCAATGGCATTCATGTAGTTATGACTTGTAATAATAATTTCCAAATTACTATCTTGAGTGAGGCCTGCAAGATGATGCTGTCACTGACAGGGTGTAAGAACATCATTTCACTGATGCGTTATTGAATAGATTTTTTTTATTTCTTCTAGCTTTGGCATGTGCAGACTTTCAACTAAATTTGTCTTCATCCTCCCACCAGAAAATTCTCACACTTAAACTTTTATCTTCCCTCACTAATAATAAATCTTCCCTTAATTCTGTGTCCTCCTGAAATTTCTGCCTCAACTCTGGATTTCAGAAACTTTTAGAAAAAGATCTGTGCTTACTTCCTCTGTCTTTTTCTCCCACTCATTCATAAAACCTGTGTGATCTTGTTTCTGCTTCTAACATCTTACTTAACTTTTATTTCAGACACCACCACCCCTACCTTCTCTCCATTGGTTAGTTGTCTAGTCCAATTATTCTACCTTTTTATTGGGGGATGAGGTGGGCACTGGACAACGAATGCTCAATCTTCCTCCTCTTTAAACGCTAACGTTGTGTAGTAAGTCCAAAGTATGGGTTACACCTTTTTGTTTATTTTTTATTGTTTTACATTAAAAGCTCCGTCTTGGGACTGTCATAACACCACCAATTCGATTCTCCTCCTATGTCTCAGATCCCTTTTTGCCTCTTGAACATATGAGAACTTTGAGATCTTGTCCCCCTTTGTCTTCTTCCTTTATTTTCTACTCTGCTTTCTCTCCTTCATACATTCTCTTGCTTTCAATTATTATTTGAAGAGAAAAACTTCTAAAAGACTTCTAAAAAATCATCTGGAGGCTTCTCTCTGCAGGTGGCTCAGTAGTGTTTAATGAACAAGCAAACAAATAGCCACAAACACTATGAGTAGAATGCTGAATAAACTCCATATCATGATAGTCAAAGCTCTCTGTGTTTTGATCTCAGCTTCACCTGCCTCCCACCACCCTTTCCAGTACACGTTATGACTTTCACACTGGAGTGTCCCTGAACCTGTTCTGCATTGGTTCCTCTGTGCTTGCTCTGTCCCCTCTGCATGAGGAGCCTCCATGATTTGGGCCTCCTTATCATTGACTTTTGTTAGCCATTGCTTACAAAATGTTTTGTTAGCAATTTAATTAATTAGGAAGAAATGCTTGTTTCTAGAAGGGATTAGAGACTGATGAAACAGTTACCAGGCACAAAAATTAAGACGGCACTTCAAGAAAAAGTAAATATTGCCATCTGGTGGTAAGTATGAGTAGTTACGGGGCAAAATAGGCTGGTCTGTTTGTTTATTCATGGATGTATCCCTAGTACCTAATAACTGGCACACAAGGCTCTCAATATGTATATATTGATACAGCAGTGAATAAATCAGATAAAAACCTCTGCTTTAATGGTGCTTATGTTTAAGCTATTTGGTGGAGGTACCATAGCAAAGTAGGGGTAACCAGTGTCAGTACCTTAATTAGGTAATGTTTGGGGGCTTGAAAAACCCAGTTACAGTCAGCCATGTCACTGTAGTCTTCAGGATAGTGAAGACTCTGTATGAGGCCTTCTTCAAAAAGGACAGTTAATGAACTGCAACCTGAATCTGAAATACAAGGGAAAGCATCCAAACAGCTAAGAAAGGAGGAATCTTGGTTTTTTTTTTCTCCTTTCTCCCAAAGATGATACATGAATTGAATCTTCAGGGAAAGGCAACAAGAAGGAAGAGGTCTGTGCACTGATTTTTCAGAATGCATTATGCTCTCTCAATTCACTTGGGTGTGCAGTATGCAGGACCAGAGGGAAAGCCCGCAATCTGCATCTCACTCGCCTTGTGCTCCTCTGCACTGTGGAGAGCCAAGTGGACCTTGGGAGGGAGCTCTCTGCCCCTCATCTAATTCTTATGGGGCCTCAACTTCTACAGAAGGCTTGGATAGCATATGGTAAAAGTAAATGGTTTTACCAGGAAGGTAGTTTGGTTTAAGAGCTTTATAGGTGAGATTAAACCCAGTGGCATAATCTGTGGCATCAGAGATGAACTTCAGCCTTAAAGAGTTGGAGCCAACAAGAACTGATGAAGCAAGTCTTTCTCCACAGAATTTCCCTGCAACATAAGAAGATTCTTTGTTTAGAACGTAGAAAACAGCACCCATTAAAGGACTTAAGGAGAACAGAACTTGTTGTGATAATGTAGAATTGTCTAAACGAGGTTTCTCAATCTTAGCACTACTGACATTTTGAACTGTAATGTTCTTTGTGTTCAGGCTGTCCTGCACATTGTAGGATGTTTTGTAGTATCCCTGGCCTTTACCCACTAGGTACCAGTAGCACTCCCTCTAGCTGTGACAACCAAAAAAGCTTCTAAGACATTGCCATGTGTCTCCTGGGGGGCAAAATCACCTCCAGTTGAGAACCACAGAAACTCTCTTTTTTCCATTTCTGTTTCTTATATAGGTAACTTTTGTCTCCTACTCATGAGTATGCATTGGTATTTTCTTTCTTAGCTCGATGAGTGAGGTAAAGGTCATTTTCATGCCTGGAAAAGCAGCAAGCTGTCTGGGAGGCCCTGAGAGGTGATTATGTATGCATTTTATTCTTGATGGGCTCCAGTTTGGCAAGTAAGTGTAAAAAGCCTGGTTCCATTGAAAGCCGGTATAGCAAGTGAAATGCATTTGGCCTTACAGACATCACAGAGGCTCAAATTCAGTTTTTTTTCCACTGTCATTTCTGAGTACCAAAAAATGGAGACAGGAAATGTATTTACAGATATGCCTCAGTGGCAGACGTATTGTAACCAAGCCCCATTAAGCCCTCATAGCACTAGTGTCCATTTGACAATGTGCAAATCCACTCACCAATAAGTCTGTCTTCTAAAGAATATATTGACAGGTAATTGTGGTGACAAGACTCTGCATCCAGTTGGGAGAAAATGAGTAACACATGCATTTCCTCTGATACCAACAGGGTCCAGACACACAGTCTGCAGGCAGATACATTGAGAAGGTATTATTTCTAGACAGAAAGTGGTTGTCACAGTCCAGTTAATGGGCATAGCCAGACTGGAGGTGGGAGTCGGGAAGGGTGGTAGAGGGGGCTGCTCACTGCTTGCTGTCATAATATAGGTAGGGGCTTTCTGGGAAGTGCAGCTCCCCCTCAGGCTCACTGATCACGGGATCTTGCTCGCTGCATGAGGCTGGGAGGAAAAGACAAGAATCAGACTAACAATGATTGCTAGTCACAACAGCCCTAGTTTTCCAGAACCTGTACATACACTGGAACCTCCTTGTTCTTCATTATGCATGCTTCCTTTTTTCACAGAATCTTTACCTTGGCTCTTCTTTTTTGATGCCTTATTCTTTTTTGTTCCTTTTAGATCTTGCTTAACCTCGAGATTCTACGATTTCTTCTTTTACGCTTTTCTTTCTCTGACCTCATAATTACATTCTATAAATACAGGTAGTTCCCAGGTTCAGTCCTTAGTTTTCATCTCTCTACAGAGCCCTCTGACCAGTCTCCTACATATCTCCCCTTAAACTTAACATGCTACAAATGAAATCTTTTTGGGTGTGCAGAAGTACTTCTGTTTCTGTCCTTTCCTTAGTCTTTAATGTTCAAAACTTAAGTACCATTCTTGCTTCCTCTCTCCCCCTCCCCACCCTTTGTCTAAGTGACTACTAAGTTCTAATTTTTCTTGTTTCTATTCCCTCCTTTTCATTCTCTGGCCATTGCCCCAAGCCAAGCCTTTATTTTTTGACTTGAACTAACGCATAATCTCAAGTCTATCTTGAGCTATTTTCTCCTTCAGTCTATCCCCTATGTGCTGCTCTTATACCACTGAAGTATGGCTCTGATCTGTTTAATTAACCAACTTCCTATTACTCAGTAAAGTCTAAACTTCTTTGACGTTAAAAATTTCCATAATTTAGTCTCAAGTTATTTTTCTAATCTCCCTCATAAAACCCCATCACATATCCCACACTTCAGCTGCTCTGACTGATTTACAGGTCTCTGTTACAACCTCCTATCTCCATCCTTTGATATCTATTCTTTGGTAAGGATGATTCCTTGAGCTGGAATATTTTTCTTTACCTGTATACCATTTCTACCTGATGAAATCCTACTTATTCTTTGACTTTTAAGTTTCAGCTTACAAGATCAGTGCTCCAAAGCCTCTCCCCTGTATGTTTTTTCCCCCCTGCTGGAAGTAGCTGTCCATTGCTCTGAGCTCTCGGGATACTCTTTTTTCACATCATTTTTTTGTAGGTAGTTCCACAGACTCAAAGAACCACTGAAAATTTGAGCTTAAGATGCCTTAGAGACCATCTGGTTCAAACTATTTTCTTTATAGATGAGGAAACTGAAGTCCAGAGGTAGGACAGAGCTTCTCAAAGTCACAGGGAATTCATTACAGACTTGCAGTGTAACACTGGGGTGAGTCCCCTGGGTAGATAAGGATACTTTTAGGGCAAGGTGTGTAGCTTATTGACCATATAAACTCCACCTCACTCTCCTTCCTCAAGTCTCTGATCCAAAGCAAGGATATGGCAAATGTTTGCTGAATTAAGATGGAGCTCTGGGTTGACAAGATGTGAAATGGGAGGGAATCTAGGCCTCCAGCAGGGTGAGGGACTGCCCTGAGTGGAAGGAAATGGCTGCTCCGTTGGTGGTTTTATACCTAGTGAGCGAGGATAGTTCTTTCAGAGGAAGACTTTTGATTATAAAGGGAAACAATATTCAGAAATGCTCGGTATTAATTCATACTCCTGGGTGAGCAGGCTGGAGAAATACCTACCTCTCGAACTCTTTCTCCGCTTCCCTGGGAAAGAAAATGAAAGATGTGAGTAAAGGTTTGTGGTGTCCTAAATATTTCAAGAAGTTAGCATCTCCCTTGTCTCAGAAGTGCAGAGATTTTTAAGTGAGTATGCAACCAGTGAAAATCTGATCTGTGAAAAGAATAGCAAGGATGAATTGACAAAGCAGGAAAGTGGCCTTGGTGTTTTGAGGAGATGATTTCAGTGTCATTAGTATGTAGTCAAATTAAAAAAACAGGCCATGATTAGCTTAGAGGTTACACAGAGCAAGAAGAGGTCATCTGGTCTACTTTTCTCAGTTAACATAAGAAGGGAGGCTGAAGATGGAAGTAACTCACCCACAACCACAAAAGAATTGCCGGTATAGCTACATATTGAACTGAGGGCTCAAATACCTGCCACTGGACCATACACTTAAAAACGAACTCAAGTTCTTACTGAACTAATTTGAATGAACTCTTTTGGGGAAGAGTAGAAGCCCTACTGGGGCCAGAAGCCACCAGTTAAGAAAACAAGTTTGATTTGGAGATAGAAATGATGTGTCAAGTAATTCATTGGTCAATCGAGTATAAGGGTACACGTAAACCCAGGCCTTTCAGACTTATGACATGTGGGTGTATGCCAGGCCTTCTTAGGCATTACTAACACTTTGAGCTGCATCATTCTTTTTCGTGGGGGCTGTCTTGTGCTTTGTAGGAGGCTTAGCATCATTAATGGCCCTTGCCCACTAGATATTAGTGTCACTCCCATCCCCAAGTTGTGACAACCAAAAATGTCTCCAGACATTGTCTCCTGGAAGGCAGAGTTTCCCCTGGTTGATAACCACTGATATATACCATAGCTTGCTGAATCTTTGTAACACAGTTGAGAAGAAAGTGGTGAAAACATATCACCAGCTGAGATAGTTTAAAGAATTTGACAAAGTCTAAGATGAATAGATACATTCATGTTTCATTGAATATTTGTCTACTGTACCACACATCGTATTTTACTTATTTTAAACTTAGTAAATATCACAATCCTTATGTGCTACTCTAAGAATAGAAGTAGAGCCTGTCTACTCAGTGGTCCTGAGTTGCCTAAACTCTGCTGGTGGTCTCTCTGACTCTAGCTTCTTGATCTTATGTGCTAGCTTTATTACCAGTTTGGATGTGTTTGTGGATCCAGGGAAGCACTTTACTAAGATCTGTGAAGATCCCAGGAGATCCTTGATCATCTTTCTGCACATTGTTTCTCCATCCTCGACCACAGCCCAAACCCCAGGAAGTCACACCAGCGAGAGTCCAAGCCCCTTTCTTATTCTGGCACATGAGAGAACCTCCTGAATCTCCCTGTTGGTAGAAAAAGCTTCTTTTACCATCATGGTCAGTGTCTGTGCCCCAAAATGTCACTTTTTCCCCATAAAGATGCTAGATGAGGATCAAAGACATTTCTTCTAACAATTTAGGCTCTGGGACCTAGGGGAACAGGCAAGCATTAGATCCTCAAATATCATTGATGCCTATCAGTTCTACCTCTTCCTTCCCCATCCTAGGCTTTCATGAAACACCAGGCTTTCTTCCTTCTGTCTCATCCTGCAGGCTCAGAGAAGTCTTACTCTATAGTAAAATTGATCTCAGTTCTTGGTCAGCAGGAGGGATGGAGGAAAAGTAAATTTCCTGTTTTACATAAACTGGAAGGCTCTAATTAGGAAAGAGCTGGTTGTTCTTCAGAGATGGAGGACCTGAGCTCATTATTGGCATTATCTGTTATTTGGTCTTTTGGAAGAAGTGGAAGACCTCTAAATTCACACTTCCTGATGTAAACAAGTTGTCTAAACTGTTTCTTTTTTTGACTCGACCTCCCCTGTCACTCGACCCTTCTTTCCGGAGTCCAGTGTTACCTACAATCTTCTTTCAGCCCCTCACATGATGATGACAAACAGAGGGGAGCCTTGCCTGGGACCATCAGCCCAGCTGCTCCCTCCTACCTGACATGCATCTCTCCCTCCATCTGGGAAGCCTGTGCAGAGAAAGGTCCGTCCACTGACAGGTTTCTTTAGGGTTAACAGAGCTGCCACACACTCCTTCTGAGTCAAAATGGGCAAATTCACTTCCTGCAAGACTTGAGGGAGGATGCCGTCTAGAAAACACAGAAATGAGAGCCCCAGCAAGGTACTCTTTACCCTTTCTGAGTCGAAGATGCTCCATTCAGGCTTTTAGAAAGACCTGAAATTCTGAATACAGTGTGATATCCTCTATTTTTAAAAATGTTTACACAATTGTTTTTTTTAAAAAAAAAAAAAAAAAACATTAAAAAGCCAATTTTCTGATTTCCCACCAGGAAGTTCTAACATCTGATTAAAAGTAGAGGCACAGAAGTTCTTACCTTCAGTCAAGCGGCCCCAGCCTGCAGTTTTACAAATCAGTCCAGCCTTAAATCGTTCCCCTGGCTCTGGAAGACACATGGGCCCCACAGACTGGCCTAAAAAAAAAGAAAGAAAAAAGAGCCGGTAGAGCATGGAGGAGAGGACACCAGAAGCCACTCAACCAATTGGCATCCAGGCAGTTTCCTTAAGACCTAGAGTTGTGATATCACTACCTGGAATTTCCAGGGGTCACTTGTTAAGACAAAGAAAGACCTCCCTAGCTCTACATATTCCTGTATCTGAAGCTACGAGCAAAAAGGGATACCGGAGTCCCTTTTTGAAGCCACCCCAAATACCTGTCTCAAACCAACCCAGAAATGTTGGGCATAACATATACCATAGGGATTATGCTATGGAACAGAAATTATGGAGAGCATGGGATCATTCAGGGTGAGCCTGCAATGTTTACCAAAATGGAAGGTGCCAGCCATCTTCAAAAGAGCAATATCATAGTCCATTGGTTTCTTTCTGGAGAAATGTGGGTGTATGATGATGCTTTCAATGGTGAGGGTTTGCTCTCCTGGCTCCATATGACTCAAATCATGTTTCCCAGCAGTAACATTCAAAGTTGATGCAATATTTCTATTAAGAGAGAGCAATAAAATGAATTAGTTTTTTTTGAGCCTGAGTACAGTTGTAATGGTTGCCAAACTGGACTCTTAAAATGACGTGGGTGGATAATGGTGTGTGTGTGTGTGTGTGTGTGTGAGAGAGAGAGAGAGAGAGAGAGAGAGAGAGAGAGAGAGAGAGTGTGTGTGTGTGTGTGTGTGTGTGTGTGTGTGTGTGTGTCGGGTGGAGGGAGGGAGGGAGGGAGAAGGGAGAAGGAGAGAGGCATGCTAGTGAACAGAAAAAAAAAATAGTAAAAATGCAGAGGTTCTCAATTTGGTACTAAAGCGTGGCCTTATGGAGTCAGTGACATAATAAATTGAATACTTCACAATGTTATTTGTGAAATGTCTAAAGATGTGTATACATTGTAATTTAGGGGTCTAAAGCTACAGTGGACTTAATTCAGCTATCCTTGGTGGTTGGCCTGGCTTTACTATCAGTGAGATTCTTTGAGAATTATTTGTGATTCTGACTACATTTGCTGCTTTAATATCAGACATCTAATGAATAATGTATATTGTGAAAGACTTAATAGCACCATAACTCCAGTGTCCCAGAAAGCATGCACTCTGAGGGCTTTGGGACTGGTTACAGCAATGGGAAGTGGGGAATCTTCTCCTGACCTTCTTTATGTTTGTTGTTTAAAAACTTGTTATTGCATGGGAAAGACCATTCTATTACCCTCTTTCTGAAGCAAAGTTAATTGAAAGGAACTTGATATGATGAATTGAGATGGATTAAGAGTTTTGGCCTTATTGTCTTTTGGGAAGTGATGATTTTATAAAAAATTAAAATGGCATCATTTTCTTTTGGTATACTTTCCTGGCTCTTCCCTGGTTCCTGGCTATATTAGGTACCTAACCTAATGCATAGCAACTCTAACCTAACCACCTGCCACATTGCAATGAAATTATCAGTTGACTGTTCTTTAGACTGTCAACTCTCTGAGGGCAGGAATTGTGTCTTACTCATCTTTGTATCTTTGGTATCCACTAGTGTCTAGCACCAAGTAAATATCCAACAGATGTTTACAGATTTGAAATACTGTAGCCTAGAGAGTACCAAGAATACTGGCAACAATAGAACATTTAGAGCACACAGGAAAGTGAATAAAGGATGGAAGTTGTCAGATTGAGGCTCATAGAGGCAGGATCAATACAAAAGAAGATATGGAAGCCTTCTTTTTGTTTTACTGGCCTCCTTTTGTTTTCTTTTATCCATTTCTTAAGAAGTATAATGAACTGCATTATTATTTTTCACTGAAATTTAAGAAAACTAGGAGAGAACTTTCTCACAAATACATCTTTCTGATACTTTTTTTCTCACTTGGATATTATTCTTTATTAACTTCAGTTCATTTTAAACTATTCTACTCCTGCAAGGGATGCAGTTTTCTACCAAGTTGAGTACCCTCTGCTGACATGACTGAGCCCTATTTGTGTTATGCAGTTAAGATGTTCTCTCACTAAAGCATACATCACACAGTCCCTGTTTTAAAGAGTTACTGCTATTGATTCCAAGGGAGAAGAAGGGCACTCTGACCTTTACTCTTGGGCTAGGCCTTCTCCTACCTGTTTGCAACGCAGTGAGCAGCTGTAATCACCCACTGTGGAGAGATGATGGTCCCGCCACAGATATGCTTCTGCCTTCGTTTCAGAGACACCTGAAGTGCAAAGACCTTAGATAGGAGCATGCTAATAAACTGGAGTCCCCCATAACCTGGACATTGAGCATATTCTGAAAAATAAACCCAGATATCTTCTTCGTAAATACCAGAGATTATAGACTGTGAAGGAGTAAAACCTGTCCCACTACAACTCCAAAAAAAAAAAAAAGAAAGAAAAAGAAAAAGAAAAAAGAAAAGAAAAGAAAAGAAAGAAAGAAAAATTAAAAAAAAAAAAAGCTGTGCTGGAACCAGAACATTCTCAACCCGGATTCACAGGAGAGGTAGTTCATTTCAGATGAGTGGCTCTAAGGTTTCAGTAGAGTTGATAGGAAATATTGTTGGTATTTACTCATTTACTTATTTTTATAATACTGTTAACTAATATTGTTACTCTAACAATATGAACCATATTTATGAATGAAGAGAAAGAAAAAGAAGCGTAAAATATAGCAGAATCCAGATGAACAGGTTTGAGAGAAAGGCAAGGTGAGGTCCAAAGGAGTCTTTCATCACATGCATCAATTCCTCCAAACCTCTTCAAGAAATAATCTGGACCCACAATTTTCTAATACACTTAACTGTTTGACTTCTACAGATTCTTCAAGCCTATTTTTTAATCTACTTCTGCAGCATACTTTCTGTCTTTGGTTTATCCTATTCATGATACTTAATTAAATACTGTAAAATGACTTACAAGGTAGACATGAATACTGTTATCCCTATTGTTGGAATTAGAAAAGAAGCAATTTATTAGAATTTTTCCCTTTTTGACCAAAAATCATTCAATGAGCAATTGAAGAAAATAATACAAGGTAAAGGCTAATAGCATAAAGAGCAAGGAAGTCAGTGAGTCACCCCTGACTGTGTTTTGAATATGGACTTTTTAATTGACTTGCCAACCAGTTGACCGAGTAAGCAACTGATCAGTCAATTCTACAACTAGGTAATTAATTCATCAATCCACTGAACACAAACTCAACCAGCCAACCATTACCAAATATCTGCTGACCTAAAAGTTAATATAATTGAGTCAAGAAAAGTAAAAATGAAGAACTTTCACTCTACTTGCAGAATTAACTGGCAAGAATACAACATGGCTCCCAGGTTAAAGAATGTTGGGAGACTTTCAAAGACAATAAATGTAAACACCAGTGGATAGGGCAGGAGCACAAAGGCATTTTTATGGCATGGGAGGCCAGGAAATTAGATTGTCAGAATTCTAGGACATTAGCTACTAAGAAGGAAGGCAGTACTCTTGACTATTCCCCAAAGGTCCTATGGCATAGGTACAAGTCTTATACCTCAGATGTAAAGTAGATGGATATGACACCTTTGACTTCCCTGGTCATCTTTAACTGTAGTGAGATAAGTATATTTTAAGTATATTCATTGAATCAAAAAGTTATTTTGTAAGTTGTAAATTTAAATTTTTTAGCTTCTCAAAGTGGAATTTTTATCTTAGGGGTTGAAAGTTTGGGATGGCAGTTCCAATTTTTGGAACAAGCCAATAATGTGTATAATAACTATTCTGAACACAACTTTTCTGGAGCTTAACTTGTACACATCATGAGGGCCCTGTATCCTTACACACACTCGTGAGATCTCTGGTGACGAGTTAGGCAGAATGGAGTGCATTGATGAGTAGCATGTGATTCAAGGAGATCCAAACCTGAGATAGCTCATAGTTTACCCACCAGAGAATGTTCTCTGAGACCCACCTGCCATGGGTAGGAGCCCTTTTCCACTTGGCTTCCCCCAACAATGCGACTGAAAATGTGAAAGTAGTTCCAAGGCCGTGCCTTCACTAGACTCTGCCCACAAGTGGGAGCTGAGAAAAATAAAAGACAAAAATTTAGTGATTATATAGCTCCTAAGACTGACAGGTACAGGAAACTCTTCTGAGTAAGAAAAAACTGTAGGACATGGATCATGTAGAAATATTACAAAGTGGCTTTAAGTTAATTGTGGGATTTGCACTACAAAGGATTGTTAAGCTTTTGTCACATTGAGCATGCATATCATGAGCAGATCTACTTTTCTGATAAGAAGATTATGGGTCTCAGATTTAGATCTCCACTGGGTTAGCAAGAATGCAGCCCCCTTTTGGAATCTGGTCCCTTAGAGGCTCCTGATGGCATTCTGTACATCTATGAAATGTGTTACATGCATTATAGTTACTTCTGTGTGTTTCAGCCTAACTAGAATATGGACTCCTCAAAATAGGAACTTAATCTTAGAAGTACCTACATCCATACTCTCTAGCATCTAGCACAGTTCCTCAATTAATTTACTTAGTGGATGATGCCATAGACTGTAATTGTGTGTACATCTTCTCCTCTGCTGCTCCCAGGGGAATGAGTCTGAGACCAGGGTCTGTGGGGACTGGCAGAGTCAGATACTGAATTTTATTCTCTATTAGGGTGGAATGTGGCAGGTTGTACAAGGAGAGTAGAGTGAAGACTGTGTCGTGATTCACACAGCAGTCTGGTGTTAGAAGGGTTGCCAGGTCATGGAAGAAATAACTCTTTAGTCTTTGTGAAAAAGACTTCCTCCCTGGAAAAGATTGCATTTATTACTTATCTTGAAATTTTTTTTTAATCCTCAGCTAAGAGATGGGTTGGATTAAAGATGTTTATAACTGCCTTGTAATTCAGGGATGGTACTTCTTCTTTGCCCACTGTAGATCATTCTTTTGTACATGTTTTTTAGGAAAGCCTAGAAAGCTCTGCCTCATAATCACCCTACTTCTTTACCTAGCTGAGTCATTTAGTATTTATTCTTCAACTTGGAAATCACCTCAGTTGAGAAGTCTTCCTCAAAATGTGTTTTAAGTGTCTCTCCTCTGGACTATGTTGTACTCCTTTCTCTTTTATAGTTTTACAGCTATATTGTGAAAATGAATTGTTTGTCTCCCTCATTGCACTGTGAATACTTGAGTTAAAAAAAATGATGTACAATCATCTCTGTATTTGAAAGATTTAGCACAATTCCTAGCATAGAGTGGACACTTGAGAAAGTTGGATAGACGAACAAATGGATTTTCTTGAAAACGCAACCTTGGGAGCATGATTATTTAGATTAATACATTAAAATATATAAAGTTCTTTCAAATAACTTCTCATTTAACCACCCATTCTATACCTGCAAATCAAGTACTATTACCCCCAATTTACAGATGAGAAAACAAAGAATCAAAGAGGTGCACAGCTAATTAATGGCAAAGCATGGATGTAACACTAAGCCTTTTGATTCTGAACCCAGTGCAGCCATGACATTGGAGCATAAGCTTATTGTCTAACTGTTTCAGCTGAATGATTAAAAAATACCTTATCTTTTTTTTTTTTCCAAAAAGAAAAACTCATTGAAGCATAGACAGAAAATATGCTGATTTTCAGAGTTGGCACAAAATATGGAGAATCCTGCCAGGAACTGTTCTCAACTTACGTTACTTGAGGAAAAAAAGATCTTTTATAATACACTACAATGAACATACTTCCTATTTCCCAGAAAGACAGTTTTCCAAAATATTACAGATACTTCCAAATTTATGCTGATTTCCAGAATTTGTTCCACGAAAGAGGATGGGATTTGTGTCATATATCTAAATAAGTAAACAATCCTAGTTTTCCCCAGATCAGTGCAACTTGTCCAAGTTATGTTCCATAAATGTTTTGCCTGGCTTCATATGCTGATTTCAGGAGAAAAGTCCAAAATAATTATGTGAAAAACAATTAGATCTCTAAATATATTTGCTTCTCCTGTTTTCCCAAAAGAAAATGGAGTGAAGTTATGATGCTCATTGCCAGCAAAGCTTATTCCTTCAGGCGAAGATAATTATAGAGTTTGTTTGGAACTTACCTTTGGAGAGAGAGAGAGTTGCAGATTTACCTCGTTCCAAACAGATCATTCCAAGTAGTAAAATCAGGTTAGTCTTGTTCATAAGCATTTTGAGACTCAGAGTTTTCCCCTGAAATTCTAAAAAGACCAAAGAGAACCAAAATTGAATGCTTTGTGAGACCAGCAATAAGCCAATTTAAAAGGTTATTCATTAACCAAGACTTGAGGCATTCAGCCATGTTCATATGATGTTTCTGAATGTGGTTTCTTGCAAAGATCTTTGAAAGATGTGGGAGTCAACCACGGAAGCATAGTCTTGAGCGAGCAATATTACCTGTCCCGTCACACCCACATCAATCTATTGCTTCTGGCTAGCCAAGTGGTTTGTGTTTAAGGTTTTCATTTGCAAACATTACTCGCTTCTTAGTACAAGTTGCTGCTTTCTATAGCAGGATCGAATGTCAAAGTTGTCCTTGTTTACAAGGATAGATTTTCCTACATGCTTGCAAACTACCTGTCAGAATATGCTAAAACATTTTTTTTCCTAAAGTAAATGAATAGTTATAACCATGTGTTAGAGAAAGAGAAGAAAGATAATTTGATATCACACTCAGGAAGTCATGCCTGCTAGACAGTCATTTAGGATACTGTTCATTGGGGCATTTGTGAATGCATTCTCACTATTTTTTGTATTTATAGAAGGCAAACCTAAATCTCCTTTACTTCTATACCTAAATGATGCGGCCTGGGGAGCTGGCTCTGATTGCATGCAAGTGTTCCTCTTCCCTGGCTGGGTCCTGGCACATGATGAGTATATGAGAAAGACCTGTGGATTGGCCAGCGCTATCTATGACCACATAGGGATATGAGATTTTTATGTCATTTTTTACAGATTACCTGCCCAAAAGAGCAAACGTCAAACCAGAAGCCCTTAACTTTGTTGTGGAAACTTTTGCCTTTGTACAAAATAAATCTATAAAAACACAACACATACAAATAACATAAACATCAGACAAAGAAGTTTTAAACCTAAAATTTGTGTGAACTGCACACTTAAGAGACAGTTAAGACTGTATCCTTATGTAAAGGACACTCAAAACCCAAGTTGAGGCATTGTCCGCAAATACTTTAATCCCAAAGCTGAAAAATTTTGGCTATTGGTATGAGGATTAGTAGCAGCCTTAAGAGGTAATCAAAGTCTAAACTTTGATTATAATCAAAATCTCAGTCCTTCTTTGACAAGTGATCTTGAAGTTTCTGTTTATTATATTTCATCAGTCACTTTCCAGAACCATTTGACTATGAATATGGCCCTCCTGACTCCAAATTCACTGCATTCTGTCTAGATAATGTGTGTACTACTAATGTAAAAATTGCAGGAAGACTTAGTTAGCGTGGGCCTGAGATGTGCCAAGGTTGACAAGTCTAAATAAAGTTAAGCATAGAGGCTCCTTTTAAAGCACAGCCTTCTGAGCTTTTGACTTACTGTAGGTTTCTAATATAGAATAAAGAAATTTGACTCTAAAATGGAAAAAATTATGAGTTTTCCATTATCATGTGAGAGTGGGGCATTTTTATTGGCTGCCACATAGAAATGTGATGTGATCATTCTTATTCCTTTATTTAAGAGAAGACATGTAAATTCTTGTATCAACACATTCCACACATCTTGCAACACAGTGTCAGTATATATCAACGCACTCATTAACAACATGAAGCTGGTAGTTAAAGATTGGTACTCTTTATCTCTTGGGAGTGTAAACTGTTATCCCCTTGCTGTTAAATATTTTATCTTTAAGGAAAATGTACCAGGTTCTGGGATACTAAGTTTCTATAAGGCCAACTACCGAAGCCTCCCACAGTTCTAGGGATGATAAAAAATTATACTTTGTAGTTACTTGCAGAAAGGAATATATATTGACTTCTATGACTTACCTTTGTGAAAGAATTTTTTTTATTGTTCTAATTACTCTTTTTTTTTTCTGGCTTTGTTATTAACTTACATCTTCCCTGACCCCCTTCCTCTATCATATCACTGAAGTTTGGTCTTCATAAAAACTAGTGTCTAGAAGAAAGCCTGCAGAGGTTGAAGCATAACACAAAGTTTTCATCTAGAATTTTGGGGCTAGTTATGTCTCTTTCACTTGCAAATACATCCCCTGTTTAATTTCATTTCAGTGTGTGAAATTTTTTTCCTTTGCAGAGTCCTATCTCAGGTCCATCCATATACTATTTCCCTTTTCTTCTCTCATTCCTGACCTGCTCATTTTTGACCTATTCTCCGTCTCCTGTGCCTGCTACTTCTGGGAACACCCTTCCTGCTCTACCTTGCCCCCATATTCCTAAAATTCCTGGACATAACTATACCTCTTCTCTACCCTGGACTCCTCCCATTTGCATTCTAAGACTCTTAAGGTGAGGAAAGGAGAAGTACTCCTTCCTCTTCAGTTTCCCTCTGTTACCCTTTCATTTTTAACAGTACCCTCATTGTTTTTTATTTCCCTCATGGTATTCTCTGATTTCTCTTAATTATTTCACAATTAAACTCACAATCTGCACTTTCTACTTCACCTTCAGTTTCAAGTGTGTCCTCTACTGTCACAACAGGTTTCTATGAAGACAGATTCTCATCGAGGGATTGGGTTAAACTGGCAGGCTGAGAGCATACTGTAACCTCTTGTTCCTGCTCCAAATTCATGATAGGAAATGTATATTAAGTAGACTTGTAGCAATGCTGTAAAACCGGAAAACGTAAGGGTATTTTTAATGGCCCCAAATTCTTAATATTCCTAGAAAGCAGATAAAATCCAATTAAAGGAAAGATGCCTACTATGAGAAACTTCTGAAAGAGTTATGTGATAAAACTTTGTGATACAATTTTGGAGGCAGCAGGAAAGGGGAAATCTGGACATTGAGCAGGGTCATTGTGTGGAATCTCCCACTTGAAAAATTTAGGCATTTTAATCCATCCCATTCCAATACATTCCAAGAAGGAATCAGTTTCAGTGTTTCCCCTTGGTAAGGAGATGTGAGGCAAGGCAGCATTGCAGGTCGCTGACAACATAGGCATTTCCAAAATTGTTAGAAAATGTAAACAAAGTGTTAAAACCTGAAGAGTTATAATTATTGGAGGATTAGTGATAAGATGCATAAGCTCTATTATTAGATTAAAAAACAGTACAAACTAATTTGACGTAACTAAATCAAATGATAGGAAAACAGCAACAAAAACAACAGCAAAAACATGGTAAATAGAAAACTTGAGTAAGATTATATCACATTAGATCACATTGTTTGTTGCAAATGAACAGATTTGATAATATCAACAGTTAAAGAGGGAGATACTACTGGTGAGAAGTCACTTGAAACATTTTTTAAGGCTTTATAACAAGCCTTTTAAATGATGCTAGTTTTCTTTAAGTGTAATTTGGCAGTATCTATTAGAATTTAAATTATGCAAAACTTTTGACCTAGTAATTGTACTTCTTAGGGTACATCCAAGAGAACTAACTGGTGTACAAGCACAGTGAATTATTAGCAGTGATATAGTTAAATAAATACTTTGGAATACTATGCAGTATTACAAAGAATGAAGGAAATTAATATATGCTCACATGGAATTATCTGAAAAACCTGAGTAAAAACAAGTTCAGAACAGTTCAACAGTAACATCACTTATGAAAAACCACATGGAAATCAGGAACAGGGAAGAAATCCTTGGCTTATGTAAAAAGGGAGAGTGGAGTAGAGATAAATGTGAGGCGGGGAAAAGAAGATGTATCTTCAATAACTACATCTCTGTCTATTGAAAGAGTCTGGCATTGGGGGTGGGGTTTGTTAAGTGGGAAATGCCAAGGCTGAATTAAATTGTGGGTCACTTTCACACAGAGAAAAACATTGTGGCTTTTCTGGCAGTTTTCTAAGGTGTGACTAAATGTGAACCACAGGACAGGGCTCAAGAAAATAGTTCCAGGTACCTAGTCATGGCTGCTTCTCAGAAATACCACAGATGATCAAAGCATAGCACACGTTAATTATGTTGGTCTAAGTCAAGTTTCAAAACTAATTACATCTGTGCTATTGTAATACCTATATACAAGTAATGAAGAAAATAAAGGAAGCCCCTGAGACTTTAATATCTCAGGCAGCATAATGGTGTAGGTATGTGTAAACACACCTAATTTTCTTAACCTCATTGGGTTTCTTCCCATTGGATTTTCAGTAGGATACATAACTGATCCTGAAGTACTTAAGGTCTTATATTCCAAATGGTTCTAAAACCCACATAATCTGCTTCACAGAGATGATTCCTGGAATCTCTCTTCATTATAATTGACCAGCAGGTAACATTCATTCTTTGCTATTGATTTTTAAATATCTTTTGCATTTGTGGTAGAAGCTAATAATTGCTTATTTGAAATATATTCTCATTTATGGATTATTCATTTATTGATATCCATTCTGGGTGTTTTAACATATCTCATTTAACACAGTGACTATGAGAAGGAAATATTATATCATTTTTAAAAATAAGGAAATTGAGTCTCAGAGGGGTTATATAATTTTTCCAAGATTGCCTAGCTATAAAGTGGCAGCCTGGAATTTTTCCCTCAGAGCTTTTGGTTCTGAAATTTTATTTTTATTATAGCACTGTATATTATGCCTTCCATAGCATGCTGGCACTCATATCATGTTTCAAATCATTTGAGTCTTTCATATGTACATTTTCATATAAAATAAAAGATTTTTTTCCAATTTGTCTTTTAAGCCTCTGACACAATGCTAGGACTAATGAAACCAGGGATTCTTACATTATCGTATCGAGTTAATTCATCATGAAAAACTGATTTAATATATTGGTTTAATGATTATTGCATGGAGTATAAGGTTTTCATCACCATAATGATGAATAATAGGGTTATGATAGTTATTTACGTGTACATACTGTAAAAAAATTTTTTAATGTTGAGATCTAAAAAGCAAATGTTCCATTTGGGAATTCAAGAGTCAACAGTCAACTCAATTTCTTTTAAAAAAAAAATGACATTTCTTCTCCCTCAAGTAGCAGGCTTATGATATTTGATAGTAGTACTTCCAAAATATTATTAGATATTTGATAATATTCTTTTATTTAATAGTACTTACTTATTCTTTTCATTGTTTGGTACTTGCATTTTCAGTGGTCTGGCTTGCTGTTTACTGAGATTTTGGGATGACCTCAAAACTATAGGTAGTTTCAGTTTAGTTGAGCTTCTTCTATTTAAATAATTTTTTTTTTTTAGATTTCTTTAAGAGTTTATTTGAGCCAACCTGATGACATATGCCAGGGAGCAAGATCTTAAATGCTCCCTCCTTTTAAAAATCTTATGTTGGCATTGTCATCACATTTCTCTTGACTCAGCTATAAATTCCCCTCTAGCACGTCAGATATTTCTCTAATCTTTCCACTATTTTCAGTCTTTATTATTGCCAAACCAGCACCATATTGCATCTGGACTATAGCAACATTCTAACAGGTCTTACTGTTAATTCTCTTACTCCATTACAATTTAGTCCCCTTAGAGTAACCAGAGTTACCTTTTATGTAAATTAGATCATGAAGTTCTTCGTTTAAAACTTTACAGACTTCCCATTGCACTTTGAACACTGTTTAAATTCTCACCATGTTTTACAAAGCCATAAATTATCTGGCTTCTGCCTAGTTCTTGAGTTAATCATGTGTTACCAGTATCCGTCCACACTGGCTTGCTCTTCTACAGAGGTATGAAGCTATCACTCCAGAGTCCTTGTAATAGCTGCTTACATTGTAATGCTCTTCCCCCCATCTTAGGATGGTTTGTCTGTGTCATTTATGCTTTATTTTAAATGCCCCATCCACAGAGAGGTTTCTTTAGACCAATTTAAAATTAACCACCAAGACACTGTCAAATCACCTTATTTTAATTCTCTGCATAGCACTTATTGTCTAAAGCTTTCTTGCTAATTTACTTCTCTTTTTTTTTTTTTCTTTTTGAATGGTCTGCCCTCCACAATAGATTGTATGACACATGAGGGCAGTATTCTTGTCTTATTAAGCAGAAACTCACAAGTACCTCACAGAGTGTCTGGTAAATAGAAAGTACTTGATAAGTATTTTAAAATGAAACAATAATTTGTGCCTTTTATATATTTTCCCAGATACAATGAATCAGTTATACATTCTGATATTAGATTTTCTTCTCTGGACAATTACATGGTAATTTTTTCTTTGTCCTTTGTTTTCAGAAATTTGATTATGATTATGATGTGTCTTGGTATGGATAACCTTAGGTTTATTCTGTTTGGTGTTTGCTCAAACAATTTCTTTTTTTTTTTAATTAAATGTTATTAACATTGGCAAATAACATTTTTCAGGTGTACAAGATTATAATTTGACATCTGTGTACATATGGTAATAGAAACACTTCTTGATAGGTAGGTTTGAGTCTTTTACCCAATTTGGAAATTTTAAATCATTATTCCTTCAAATATTTTTTTCAGCCCCACCTTTTTTTCTATTTTTTTTTTCATGATTCTGAAGCCACAGATATTAGATCTTTTGTTATAGTTCCACAGTTCTCTGAATCCCTGTTTTTATTTTTTTTAAGTCAATTTTCTTTCACTGTTGAAATAATTTCTCTTTGTTGTATCTACAAGGTTACTGATTCTTTTCTATGTCACCTCCATTCTGCTGCTGGGCCTGTTCATTGAGTTTTTGATTGGGTGTACATATTTCAGTTGTAAGATTTCCATCTGCTGCTTCTTTATTTCTTCTATTTCTTTACTGAATGTTTCTATTTTTTTTTTTTTTTTGAGAAAAAATCTATTTCAGTTATGTTTATGATTGCTTGTTGAAGCATTTTTATGGCAGCTGCTTTAAAATTCTTGTCAGATAATTCCAACATCTCTCATCTCAGTGTTGGTGCCTGTTAATTGTTTTTTTCTCATTCTCCTGGTTCTTATTACGATGAGTGATTTTTTTTTGAATCTTTGACTTTTTGGTTTTAAGTAAGACTGTAAGTAAGTAAGACTATAAGTAAGACTCTGGATCTTCCTTAAACTTTATTTTAGTTGGCCTTCTTATACTCTGCTGTGGTCGGGGAAGGTAGGGGTTGGAGGTGCTGCTTTATTATAGTCAGGTGGGGATAGAAATCTAGGTTCCCCCCATGGTCTCCACTCACAGTTTGGCCTTTCAGGAGCTGGCAGAAGTGAAAGGCTCAGCTTACTAGCCAGTTCTGGTTTTCCTACCCCAGTACTGGTTTCTGTGGAGATTTCTGCTCCAGTAAGCTGTGATTCTCTGTATCTGCCTGTCTCTCTCTCTCTAATTTGGGGGTAGTGGTTTTCCCTGTGACATAATTTCTCTGATGGATTAAGAGGAGTTGTTGGTTTTCAGTGTGTTCAACCTTTTACTTGTTAAAATGGAGTGATGACTTGTAAATGCCTACATGCTGTACTGGAATCCAGAAGTCTAGTTTATTTACACCCAAATTAATCATTGTTTTATCATTGTTGTATATACTCAGTGTTTATACTTATATATTTGCTAATATATTTACATGATATTCTACTGTGTTTAAAAACCTTCTTCTGGTTCATTTTCCTTTCTTTTTACTGACTTATAAATTCTTTTAATGATGTTATGTTTATGGTAAATATTGAAAAACTTTTTGATTTATTCTCCTTATGCTATCCCTAGTTGAATTACAGATTCACAGATGTCTCCAAACAATTGCAGTTCTGCTTCAACTTATCTTTTTGGTCATTATTTTCTCTTAAGACTTTGAAGTCATTACTTGAGTGTCTTCTAGCTTCTAATGTTACTGATGAAGAGTTTATTACTTTATTTATTTATTGTATTTTTTAAATTTGGTTTCAAGTATATAGAACATTGGTTAGACATCTATATAGTCCATAAAACGATCTCCCCAATTGTACCCTCCCTCCCCTGACCCTCCACCTAGCCAACGTATTAATGCTAACTGCATTCCTCGTGCTGTGCTTCGCATCTCCGTGACCATCTAGCAGCTACTATTTTGTACTTCTTTAGCCTTTCACCATATTCTCCCAGTCCCCCAAACCCCTGCCTCTCGGTCCATCACCAAATTGCCCGCTGTATTTGTGAGTCTGGTTATGATTAGTTTGTGGTTCTTATTCCTTAGATTCTGCATATAAGTGAAATCATGTAATGTTTATCTTTCTCTGTCTGACTTAAATACCTTCTAGGTCCATCAAAGCAGTATCTTTTCCATCCCCTTCTTTTTCATATGTAGATGTGTTGTTTTCTTATCCTTTCAGCTACTCTATCTTTTGGTTGGAGCACTTAATTCTTTTCCATTTAAGGTATTTATTGATAGGAATTTAATTGTTACCATTCTTCATTCCTGTTTCTGATACATGTTTTTTTTTTTTCTTCTTAAATAAGTCCCTCCAACATTTCCTGTAATACTAGCTTGGTGGTGATAAATTCTTTTAGCTTATTTTTGTCTGGGAAGCTCTTTATCTGTCCTTCAACTCTAACTGATAGCTTTGCTGGATAAATTATTCTTGGGCGTAGATCCTGGGTCTTCATCCTGTCAAATATTTTTGCCAAGCCCTTCTTCTTTTGAGAAATCAGCTGCCAGTCTTATGGGTTTTCCCTTGTAAGTAACTATCTGTTTTTCTCTTGCTACTTTTGCTATTCTTTTTTTATATTTAAACTTTGTCATTTTAATTATGATGTGTCTTAGTGTAGGCCTCTTTGAATCCCTGATTTTTGGACTTCTCTGAGCTTCCTGGGGTTTTATGTCCATTTCCTTCACCAGGTGAGAGAAGTTATCCATGATTATTTCTTCTAACAGCTGTTCAACATCTTGATTTTCTTCAGTTACGCTGATCAGATGAGTATTTGGAGCCTTAATAGTGTGCCATATCCTCTTAAATTATTTTTATATTCTTGCCATCTTTTTTCTTGCCATTTTGATTGATGTCATGATTGGCTTTCCTGTCCTCTAGATAGGGCATTTGATACTCTTTATTCGCTTTGTTTATTCCTTTGTTTATTCCATTTAATATACTTCTCATCTCAGATAATGTGTTCTTCACTTCAGACTGGTTCCCTTTTATAATTTCCATTTCCATTTTTATGTTTTTTTTTTTATCTCTTTGTTGAAGTTCTCATTGAATTTATCTATACTTTCCAAAAGTTCTGTTTTCTCATATGGTTTCTACTTCTTTGTTTTCTCATTTTGACTGCCTTTCCATGTCTGTTTCTGTGTACTAAGCAAAGCTCCTAAGTCTCCTGATCTTATTAGTGTGGATTTGTTAAGTATGTGTACAGTGGCACAGTCCTGAGAGGGATTCAGCTGTAGGCCAAACTTAGCCCAAGCCTCTACCCCTTTGGGGCCACCTGTTAAGATTCATCAAGCAATCCATAGATATGCCTTAAAAGGCCACACCAGAAACTGATGCCAGCTGCCTCCTCCAGTGTGAATCTCAGCAGGGCGCACCTGACTAGCTGAGGATACACCTGGATGTGGCTTGGGTGGGGCCGGGAGTTGGGGAAGGCAGGGTTTCAGGGAATCCTCTGGGCAGAGTGATGTCTTTTATCCATTTTGATGACATCATGGCTATGGCAGTGCTGTGTCAGTGTACAGGGAGTGGGAAGGGCTCAACAGGGAACAATGGATACTGCCGGCACTCTTTACAGAGCGAGTCTCGCCTTGGCCCTCACTACAACAGTGTCTCCCTGTAAGTCCCTGCTACCTCCTGCGTGCAGCCAAATGGGCACTGGTGCTCACAGTGAGCAGGTTTGTCACCGCTAAAATCTGCTCGTGGATGCAGCCCCTTTAAGAGGCGTCTGCTGCTGCTGCCTCCATCTCAGTCAGTTGGGATGGGCAGCCCCGTGTCCCCACCCCGTCCTACCTTCTGCCGTTGCAGGATGCTTTCTTGGACTCCTCCCCAGTTGTATGGCTTGTTCCTCCAGATCCCAGATGATTTTTCCTTGCTGCTGCTCTTTGTTTCCATCACTACTTTGATTTGGTTGTCAGAGGGATGAACAGAGCCTTTGTCATCTACACCATTTTTTTCCTGTCTTCATTCTTGTATTTTAAAAAAGGTTTTAAGTTCCTCTCCTACCTCATGGCACCTTTCAGTTTCTGAAGCCATGGCCTTTACCCTGACCTCTGGGGTGTTTCTTCTTTTTCCCCACCTTTCCTCTTCCCTGGAGATCTTGTATGCTATTACTTTAAATGTCATGCCTTCATAGATAATTATTTATCATTGGCTAATTTAAATGTTTTTTCTTTGTTATTTTTCATTTTTAATATAAGATGATTTATTTTCATTTATTTTTTGTCACTATTTGTGCTTGCTAAATATGAGAATTCATATTTTTCATCATTTTCAAAAATTCTCAGCCATTATTTTAAAAACTACCTCTCTCCATTCTATTTTTTTTTCTTCTGAAACTCCCATTGAATGTAAAAATGAGCCCTCATTCTGTCTTCTAAATTAACATATCTTTCATTTATTTGTACTTTTTTCGTCTCTCTATTTTCAACAATACCTTCATATCTATTTCCAGGTTACAGATCTTTAAGCTGTGTCTAATCTTCTATTTAAACTATTCCTTGAGTTTTAATCAAATGACAGCATTTTTCATTTCTAGTACTCTTATTATTTTTTAAAATTTGTTTTTATGTAGTATATTGAGCCTTCTCAGATTTTTAATATATTATATTTAAACATTTTAAACACAATTATTTTTATACTGTTTTAGGTAATTCTATCATCTGAAATCCTAGGGTATAAACTATTTCTTACTTATGCCAATTCTTATGGTAGCTCATTTCTTCTTGTATGTGGTAATTTTGAATTGTGCATTAATCTCTGGTGTGTCTTTATCAGTGCAGGAATCTTTGGGACTTGTGGTGAAGATCTGTCTCTCCAGATAATATTAGCATTGGCTCTTTGAGCCAATGTTTAGTTATCTATTGCTGATAAACTACACCAAAATATGGTCTACAAGAACCATTTTATTTTTCTCATAATTTTATGGATCAGCAATTGGGAAGGGCTTATATAAGCTGTTTGACAGTGACCCATGTAACATCACTTGGGGCAGCTGTGGCTGCAGAATCCACTTCCTAGATGGGGTCTTCATTCACAAGCTTGGGCTGCACTGGCTAGTTGTTGATGTTAGCTATCTGCTGGGAGCTCAGCTATAGCTGTCAACTGTAGCTGACAGCTACACATTGTCACTCCATGTGGCTTAGGCTTCTTACAGCATGGAGTTAAGTCCCCAGAGGTATGATTTCAATGATGAACATTCCAAGAATCCTAAAAGGAAGCCTCACAACTTCTTAGGATTTAGTGTCAGAAGTCCCAGAACATCATTTCTGCTTGTCAAGCAAGTTACTAAATCCTGCTTAAAATCAAGTGTTTGGTAATTGAACTCCTCCCTCAGTAGGAGTAGTACAAAAAATTTGCATTCATCTTTATGCTGTCACAGATGTACCTTTAATATATAACATCTCTTTTGTATTACTGCCAATGCATGACTATTTTATGATAATTCAGAGTTTGAAGTTTTACACTAATCAAGGAGTGCAAATTCAAATTCCAATTATCTATCAGGATAAACCAATTATAATTACTTCTTAGAACAGGAGATTTATGTTGTTTCTTTCTCTTAGGAAATAGGCAGAGACAGAAAATTCTCCTTCTCATCTCTCTATTAGCTAATTAAAGGATATTTTTAAGACTCGTTCCACTGAGGTCAAAGGCAAGGGTTTCTTGACTGATAAGTAGGTATGTTAAAGAGGGCATGAGAGTCTCATTTTTAACTCTACAAGCTGCATGGTCCCAAACCCTTATCTCCAGTGCCTGCACAGCTATTAAGGCACAGGGTCCTTAGTTGTAGAGATTGGCAAATGTCTCTAGACAGTTGCAGTTCTGCTTCAGCTTATTTTTCTAATTATCAACTCTCACATCATTTCTGGTTGGTGGAGATTTCCTTTATTACATGAAAGCTCATTTCTGCATTCTGAACTTAAAAAATAATTAAATTAGCAATTTATCCAAGTATTTTATTGAAAATGTTTTAGGATATTTCACAGTATTACTTAAAATGGAAATCTTCTTTAATTTAAATATTTTCATTCTTTTGATTAAACCTTAATTTTATGTTAGGTGAAATGATTTCTTGATATTCCTTTAATTTATATATTATTTTCTTGGTCTCACCTGGCTAGCCTAATATAAGCATGTGGGCATTTTGTCAACATATTCTAATATATATATTATTCATGTATGATTATGAAATGTATCCTTTTGTTAGTACCTAAAGTACCTGAAGTACAATTAATGACCCAGAGTGGATTTATTTCTTGTATTGCTCTCAGAATTAAACTCTATTTGCAACTTCCATTTACAGCCAATCTGTAATTAACCCTGGAAACTCAGTGTGGTCTAACACAGCATCGATTTCTCACTTCCAGTATACTTCCAGTATATTCTCTGTTATCAACATTTCCTCATATTTCAGGCTGATGGAAGAACTACTATTTTACAATTGAACCATGTAGAATATGTCACTGTGGAAGAGGAAGAGAGAGTTGCCCACTGGTAATTTAATCCAGAAGAGATATAGCTCATTGGCATGTACTGTTCATAGTCTCACCTCATGTGAGGGAGCTGGGAAGTGTGGTCTCCAGTGTGATCAAGAAATAGAAGCAAGTTGGATATTGGTGAACAGTAGTATAAGGTCCATCACTTTGAACATTCTGGTTCTCATGAGGTTCTCAAGACATCATCGCTGTAGGTGTTCATTCAACAGTCTGATTAGATGATGCAAATGTGAGAGCATTAGACAAAAGTGAGATCTATGTTTTGATTTTTTAGTAGGTTGAATGGTAAAGTAAATATATTAATTATGAGCTCATTTAATTTAATATTCGCCAGTTTTTATTTCAACAGGTATCATTCCAAATAAGATGGAGACTGAAAACCACACTGTGGTGACAGAATTCATTATTTTGGGGTTAACAGAGGATCCTACGCTTTGTTCTATCTTCTTTGTGGTTTTTCTGGGAATCTATGTTGCTACCATGTTAGGCAATATCAGCATAATCATGTTAATCCAAAGAAGTCCTCAGCTTCACACTCCAATGTACCTTTTCCTGAGTCATTTGGCTTTTGTGGATATTGGGTATTCCACATCAGTCACACCTATCATGATTGTGAGTTTCCTAAAAGAGAGAACTACTATCACTATTGCTGGCTGCATAGCCCAGCTTGGCTCTGATGTTATGTTTGGAACAGCTGAGTGCTTCCTGCTGGCTGCCATGGCGTATGATCGCTATGTGGCCATCTGCTCCCCACTTCTCTACCCTACACAAATGTCTCCCAGGGTCTGCATCATCCTACTAGTTGCTTCCTATCTGGGTGGATGTGTGAATGCTTCATCATTTACTGGCTGTTTATTGAGCCTGACTTTCTGTGGACCTAATAAAATCAACCATTTCTTCTGTGACCTCCCACCACTAGTGAAGCTTTCTTGTACCCATATTTATGTTGCTGAAATATCTCCTGCCATCTCAGCTGGGTCAATCATTGTAATCACACTGTTTATCATAGTTGTTTCATATCTGTACATCCTACATTCAGTCTTGAAGATGCACTCCACTGAAGGAAGGCACAAGGCCTTCTCTACTTGCACTTCCCACCTTACTGCAGTCACTTTGTTTTATGGAACAGTTACATTTGTTTATGTAATACCTAAATACAGCCACTCACCTGACCATATTAAAGTGGTGTCTGTGTTCTACACGGTGGTGATCCCCTCATTGAACCCCCTGATCTATAGTCTAAGGAATAAAGAGGTGAAAGAGGCCTTGAAAAAATTGATGGCTGGAACACACTGGTCATGTTGAAAGAAATCCATTGTGATTCCAGAGATTACAAAATGATAGTTTGGGAAAATGTGTGATGGATGTTTCTGTTACCCATTAGCCTTGTTCTTTTATGTGAAGAAATATCTCAACTATAAAATGCCAGTATGTTTCTTAATGACAATTTTAATTTGTAATTTTCTAGAGTCGCCAAATATATCATTTTCATGAAAGCCTGCTGGATTCAAACTAAATATGTATATTTTAGGGTTAGGATACCTGGAGGATATAGTTTTACTTTTTCTCTTCGTTCATTTTAGGGAGTCTATGATTAGAACTTTTTTTTTCTATTAAGTTACATATTTAAAGGGTATCATCTTATAAGTTAACATCATGTACTCAATGGAAATGCAACTGATGGTAGTACTGACAAGTCCAGGTCACTTTCTCTGGAAGATTTAGCTTCTCTTATACAGAGTTACCATAATTTTTGGAAGTAGTGATGCTAGAGTCTTGGAAAAGTTTCATTCCCACTTAATCTAAGCTAGACAAAATTCATTTCACATATTTGCCACCAACAGACTCAATCTAGATAACAATGAAGGCAGTCTCAAGGCTTAGCCACTGAGAATTTCTATAAGTTTTTCCTACTACTGAAAGGTTTGTCTGCAAAGGTTTGTCTTTGAGTCTTTGCAGACAAGCTTTTGAATGATTGGAAAAACTACTGCAAAGTGGTGGTAGAAAGTTCCACTACAGCAGAGGAGAACTTTCTATCAGCAAGCCAGTTGGTATTTCTAGGAAATAAAATTATGAATTAAGACACTCAGGCTGATGCAAGTATGGAATATACTTGCCATTCTTTATATCTCTTAAGAAAATGTTTATTGCCACTTTTGTCACTGCTTTATTTTAGATGTGTTGTGTAAGCCTTTCTTTTTTGTAACTCAGGTGCCTGACATAAGCTTTGATTGTGGAGGTATCCAGTTCAAAAATGGCTATGTGTATAAACACATTACTAGTGGCTTGAGTAGATAAAGAGCCAGGCTGTCTTCCACCCCCAGGATCCATAGATAACTGACCATTTGGACTGTTTGCATTTTCTTTTCCCGTACTTTAAATTCCTGTCTTATGTTTTAAATTTGCCATTAAAGAGTGAGCTCCCAAAACCTAGGCTCCCATCCTCAACTTTAATAAAAGTTGTCTCTAGAGACAAAGAAGGAGGGTCAATTCAACAGAAAATATAACTATTGTAAATATATATGCACTTAACATCAGAGCACCTAAACATGTGAAACAAATATTGGTAAATTTGAAAGGAGAATTTGACAGCAACATAATAATTATAGTAGATTTCAATACTGCACTTTCAATAATGGGTAGAACACTCAGCCATAAGATTGATAAAGAAGTGGACTTGAACAGCGCTATAAACCAAATGGACCTAACAGACAAATACAGGACTACTTGCCCACCCACAATGGAATGACATTTGAAATAAATGACAGTAAGTAAAGGAAAAAAATCCCGAATACATGAAAAATAAATAATACACTCTTAAAAACCACTGGGTCACACATTTTATGAGGCCAATATTACTCTGATACCAAAACCTGATAAAGATAACACAAAAAAACTAAACTACAGACCAATAACTCTCATGAACACAGTTACAGAAATCCAAAATAAGATACTAGCGAACCAAATACAGCAACATATTAAAAAGATTGTACATCACAATCAAGTAGGCTTCATCCCAGAGGCACAAGGATGATGCAACATAGGCAAATCAATTAATGTGATACACCACATTAACAAATTAAAAAATAAGAATCATATGATCATATCAGTAGATGCAGAAAAAGCCTTCGACAAGATACAGCATCCATTTATGATCAAAACACTGAACAAAATTGGTATAGAAGGAAAGTACCTTAACATAATAAAGGCCATCAGTGACAAACCCTCAGCCAACACTATACTTCATGGTGAAAAACTAAAAACTTTCACTCTAAGATCAGGAACAAGGCAAGGCTGTCCACTATCGCTACTGTTATTCAACATAACATTGGAAGTCCTAACGAGTGCAGTCAGACAAGAGAAAGATATAAAAGGCATCCAAAGAGGTAGCAAAGAAGTCAGACTGTCACTCTTTGTGGATGACATGGCTCTCTTAATAGATTCTAGAAAGAAAGTAAAACATATTAGGAGAAAGCCCAGCAAAGAAAGAGTGTCCCAAAGAAACCCCAGCAAAGAAAGAGGATCCCAAAGAGAGGAAGCAGAGTTGTGCTAGAGTGAATGCAGGTGAGAATAGCTGCCTAATGGCTTGTAAGTGAGATTTTTATCATAGCTTCATTAAATATAGGTAGTGTCAGAGCCTACTGGGTCTCCAGGCCTCATTCTTTGTTCAACATTATTTTAAAGTTTGGCGGAAAGGTTCTCTGGCCAGCCCTTTCATGGATTTCACCATTCCGTTTTCACAAATGCCCCCCACTTAATAGGAAATTCTCTACCTCCTAATATAATTATTTTAAGCTTTATTTCATTAATTATTTTAAGTCTCAATTTTGATCAAATGGGATTGATCCCTGGGATGTAGTGTTGGTTTAACATAAGTAAACCAATCAATGTGATACATCACATTAACAGAATGAAAGATAAAAACCACAGGATCATGCCAATAGATGTGGTACATATATAAAATGGAATACTATTGAGCCATAAAAAATGGAAATCTTGCCATCTCCAACAACATGCATGTACCTAAAGACATTATACTAAGTGAAATAAACTGGACACAGAAAGAAAATACTATATGATCTCACTTATCTGTGGAGTCAAAAAAAGTCAGATTCATAGAGGCAGAGAGTAGAATGGTAGTTACCAGGGTTCGGGAGGTGGGGGGAAATAGGGAGATGTTGTTCAAAGGGTACAATATTGCCATTATGTAGGATAAATAAGTTCTAGAGACCTAATGTATAGCATGACAACTGTAGTTTATAATATAGTATTTTACACTGGAAATTTGCTTAGAATAAATTTCAGGTGCTCTCACTACATCAAAAAGAGTTAACTATGATAAGAGATGGATATGTTAATTAGTTTGACTATATTAATCATTTCACTATGTATATGTATGTCAAAACATCATGGTGTATACCTTAAACATATACAATTTTGTTTACAAATAAAGTATTAAAAATTTTTTAAAGATTAAGAAAACATGGCAACTACCACCTGAATAGAAAAAAAAAAAATTCCCCTGATTATACTGTGAACTTTTTGAAGGAAAAGCACATGTAATATTCAACTTTGTTTCCTCAATTAATAACATAGGAATAAAGGAGAAACTAAATTAAACATTCATTGAATTAGAGCTAATGTTTAACCAACATATATTTGTTGAATGCTTGCTCTGTACTAGACACTGAACTTTGAGCAAGGGATAATTAGTTTAACCTCCCACATTACTACTTTCACCAACCCATCAAAGTTTCTGCAACTGTGTTTTCAACTCTCAGTGACCACTTTACTTCAATTTTCCCAAGAGAAATGGGGAAGAAGAAGGGCTGGGGTTGTTGTTATGGGTTGAATTGTGTTCCTCAAACATTCATATGTTGAAGTCCTAACCACCAGATGGAAGACATGTCATATATTGACTTCTTCCTTATCTTCCTTTCTTTCACCTCCTCATTCTCCAGACTGTAAATGAGGGGGTTTAACATGGGGATCACCACAGTGTAGATCACAGATGCCACTTTGACCTGATCAGCTCAGTAGCTTGATTTGGGCATCACACAAATGAACAAAACTGTTCCATAAAATAAAATGACTACAGCAAGGTGGGAAGTGCAGGTCGAGAAGGCCTTCTTCCTCCCCTCAGCAGAGTACATATTCAAAACTGAGTGGAGGATGTACCTGGAGGATACAATTATGGTAAATGTGTGCTTATAAGGACTGATGCAGAAGAGATGGCAGGAGATATTTCGACAATATAAACATGGCCACAAGAAAGCTTTGAAAGTGGGAAGATGTCAGAAAAAAATGGTTGATTTTATTTGGTCCACAGAAGGATAGATTCGTCAGCCTGTAAATAATGAAGGATTCATGCATCCACCCAGGTAGGAAGCCCCCAGTAGGAAGAAGTGGACCACTGATGACATCTGGGTGGAGTAGAGCAGGAAAGAACATATAGCCATGTAGTGATCGAAGGCCAGGGTGGCCAGCAGGAAGCATTCTGTTGTCCCAAAGGCAACATCAGAAGCAAGCTGAACTATACCACCACTGACAGGGATAGTAGTTCTCTAAGAAGCTCGTAAGCATGATTAATGTGACTGATGTGAAGTACCCAAAGTCTACAAAGGTCAAATGGCTGAGAAAAAGAGTACATTGGGGTATGAAGCTGTGGGCTGCTTTGGATTAAGATGATTATGCTGATATTTCCCATTATGGTAACTGCATAAACCCCTAGAAAAACACAAAGAAGATGGCACATGGTGTGGGATTATCTATTAATCCCAGAATAATGAACTCTGTCACTGATTTTCAGTCTCCGTTTATTCATTAAATGGTGCCTACTGAAACTAGAACCACAGGAGAATACATCAGGTGAAATGACCCTAAATTTAATGAATATGCCTAAACATAACCATATAATTTAAATTTTTAAGTGGTAACTTTGCCTCACTTATAGAATACTGCTAAAACAAATTTTCTTTTTCAAATTCCACGAAAACATTAAAATTGAAGACTCAGGTAGGACCCAGCTATTTTTCTCCTCTTTGTATACTATGGAGTAAGTCTTCCCCATATGCACAAAAGATATGTAAAAGAAATGTTTTCAGCAATATTGATTGTAAGAACAAACTAAATAATCTAAATGATTATAGAAAAGCCAGATCTTGATTTTCCACCTCTATCCCAAATATGCGTTTGCTCCAGTATTCTCTACCTTAGTAAATACTATCATCATTTATCCAATTATTGATTCAAAAATTATGAAGTTGACTTTGACATCTCTTTCTTACTTGATCCTTTTCCTGGAATGAAAAATCACATCTTTAGTTATAGTAATTGATACCAAGGTCCAGAAGTTCTCTGTGTTCAAGATGAAATGGTCAAATAGAATTTTTACCATTGTTATAAATCCTGAATATTCTGCAGAATCTTCCAGGACTTGTCTCTTACACCATATTTCGTACTTCTGAGACTGTATGAGCAATAAGAAGAATCTAGATAGTTTTATGGGCTAGGATTAACTGGAAAGTGAACTGAAGCATTTGGGACCTGAATTAGATAAGTTTTGGTTGCAATAGTTCTATTCAGCAACTATAGAGAAATAAAAAGTGGGAGCACACGACAGAGATGGGTGAAGAGATAGTTAGGGAGGTAGGGGTGGATGTAGCCAGCTAGAGAAGCTAAGAAATTAGACTGAAACAAATATTATCATTTCAGAAAAGTATTTCCTTAGTTTAAACCAGAGAACATGACAAGGACAGGGGAGAATATAGTGATTACATTCAGTCATTCCCATGGCTCCTTGAATTTCAAGACAAATATATTTTCCTGAATAATTTGTTTTTTTCCCCCTCAGAAATATCAATCTGAAGAAAAATTAAGAAAACGTGCATACATATCAGTAACCTTGCACATTTTATCAATGTGAACCATGATAATAATATGCAATAGTATGAATAGTACTAGGACTATGTGTCTGAATTATCAAATTCTGGCTTTTTTAACTAGACAGAGACCCAAACTTGAAATAAATTTTATATTTTTAAAGAAAGCAGATAAATGAAAGATACAAAAGTTTTTAAAGTTGGATAAGAGTGCCAGCATGGAAGGCAAAATAATGATGTGCAAAATGACCATGAACTTTGGAGCCATGCAAACCTGGGTTCATTTTCTAGCTTTGCCTCTTACTGTCTATGGAATTATAGACAAATTACTAAAACTATTTTTGATCTTCCGCTTCCTTACCTGTAAATAAATAATACATACACCTCATGTGATTCTTGTGTTAAATGATATGACGTAGGTGAAAATACCAAGCACGTTCATACAATAAATGCTCAATTACTAACAATTTGTTTGAAATAATTAACTAGTAACCTCTGGTATATGTAACAGAATCAAATATTTCTGAATCCTTAAAGAAAGAACAAGTATAAACTAGTGACACATCCATGGCAACACGAAGGATAGAATACAAGGAACTGCTACTGTACAGCAAAGCAATACTTAAGTGAGGTTTGTGCCATTTTAGATAAGACCCAAATCACTTACTTCAATTGTAATTACAAAATAATTACTCCACTTGTTTTCTAAACCTATATTGAGAATCCCTTCGGACAGTGGAATTACATGTACCCATCTCCTGGGGCAGAGAAATAACATGTAAATATGATTATGTAAAAGTGAATGAATGATGTGATCACTACAATAAGTCTAGTAACTGTATTGTACACCCAAAACTAATATAATATTGTATGCCAACTATACTTTAATAAAAAATTTTAAAAGTATAAATAAAATATTTAAATACCCTGAGATTCCATTAATTATTTTAATTAAATTAAGATATTGAAAATTTCTATTTAAAAAAATTGAAAAAGATAACATTTTACTATCATTGAAGTTTATTATTAGATCAACATAACTAACATGGCCTTGGCAATCTGTGGTATTTCTGAAATGTGACTATATTCAGTAGTCCAGGTTTTCATGTCACTTATGTTTAGAAATAATTTACCTTTGCTAGTACAGTTTAATTTATAGATATGCATTCAATGGGATTGCAGTATTATTTTCAACATAAGTGACATACATTTTTTTACATACATTTTTAAAAAATATGTATTTTCCACATGTATTAGGAATTTGTCCTAGGACACTTGAGATACACATTGCGCTTGTTGGCCACAGACATTTCTCACACACACACTCTTCCCTCTCTGCACTGGCAACTCTGAACCACCAACACATATGCTTTCTAATAAAAAAAAATGAAGCTCACACTAACATTTTTTTAATGATCTTACTACACACAGATGCCATATTGACTGGCAGGTTGTCAAACATACACAGCCACAATTAATTCCAGCTGTGTTCCTGAACCATGGCTACACAGCAGAACATTATCTAGGTTGAAGGTCAGACTCCTTTGATTCTGGGTTTGAAGGAACCCATTGATCAATAACCTTCAGAACAAAGCTAACCCTGATAATCCACATTAGGAGGATCTCACAGCTCAAACACCTTAAGTCCAACAAAGTAGAAAATGGACATGTGGTGAGGTTCCATCTGTCCTAGAAAGACATAGTACCTTTTGGTTTTAAGGAAGCCCAATGGTGGCTGATAAATGATACAAACAGATGGCTATTGATTCCAAAACACATGCCAGATCACATCTGGAAAAATTAATTCCTTTCACCCTTATCCTCTTTCTAACATTTTGTTCACACCATTTCATTAGTACCCATTATAGTTGAAGATCTTGCTCTTTCCATATTACTACAAATACCCCTTTAGTACTGCTTTAATTGGTAAGTTGTTTTCATTTTCATTTGTCTCAAGATAGTTTCTACATTTCCTTTTGATACCCTCTTTGACCCAGTGATTTTTTTAATTAAGTTATTGGGGTAACATTGGTTAATACAATTATATAATTATATACCACCCAAAGTCCAGTTTCCTTCAGCTACCATGTATTTTGATCCCCTTTACCCACTTCACCCTCCCCCTGAACCCTATATTTGACCCCTTTTACCCCATCTACTTCCCCTCCTCCTCTACCCCTACCTTCTGGTAACCACTAGTCCATTGTCCATGTCCATGAATCTCTGTTTGTTTATCCTGTTCATTTGCTGCTTTCATGTTTATATCCCACATGTAAGTGACCTCATGTGTTTTCAACTTTTTCTGTCTGGCTTATTTTGCTTAGCATGATTATCTCCAAGTCCATTCATGTTTTCACAAAGAGTAGTATTTCGCCTCTTCTTATGGCTTCACTGTTTTATTAATATTCCATTGTATATATGTACCACAGCTTCTTTAGCCAGTCATCTGTTGTAGGACACTTTGGTTGCTTCCATGTCCTGGCCACTGTGTATAATGCTGCTGTGAACATCGGCATGCAATTATCTTTTCAGATGTGGGTTTTCAAGTCTTTGAGGTAAATACTCAGTAGAGGGATTGCTGGATCATATGGTAGATCAATTCTTAAGTTGTTGAAGAACCTCCATACTGTTTTCCATAGTGGCTGTACCAATTTGCAGTCCCACCAGCAGTGTATGAGGGTTCTTTTTTCTCTGCATCCTCTCAAACATTTGATATTGCTTGTCCTGTTGGTTACAGCTGTTCTAACAGGTGTGAGACGGTATCTCATTGTGATTTTAATTTGCATTTCCCTAATAGCTAGCAATTTTGAGCACCTTTTTATATATTTGTTGGCCATTTCTATGTCCTCTAGAGAGAAGTGTCTGTTCAGGTCCTCTGCCCATTTTTTGATTGGATTATTTGTTTTTTTTGTTGTTATTGAGTCGTATGAATTCTTTGTATATTTTGGATATTAGGCCCTTATCGGAGGTTTTGCTTCCAAATATATTTTTCCATTTGGATGGTTCTCTCTTTACCTTGTGATGATTTCTTTTGCTGAGCAGAAGCTTTTTAGTTTGATGTAGTCCCATTCATTTATTTTTGCTTTTACTTCCCTTGCCTTTGAGGTCAAATTCATAAAATCCTCTTTAAGTCCAAGGTCCTTGAGTTTAGTTCCTATGTTTTCTTCTATGCATTTTATAGTTTCAGGTCTTATATTCAGGTCCTTAATCCACTTTAAGTTAATTTTGGTATTTGGTGATTGACAACAGTCTAGTTTCATTCTTTTGCAGATGGCTTTCCAGTTTTTCCAGCACCATTTATTGAAGAGTCTTTCCTTTCTCCACTGTATGTTTATGGCATTTTTGTCAAAAATTATTTGCCCATATAAATATGGGTTTACTTCTGGACTCTCGATTCTGTTCTACTGGTCCGTGTGTCTGTTTTGCTGCCAGTAGCATGCCATTTCGATTATTGTTACTTTGTAGTATAATTTGAAGTCAGGCAGAGTGATGTCTCCAGCCTCTTTCTTTTTTCTCAGGATGGCTTTGGCAATTTGTGGTCTTCTGTGTTTCCATACAAATCTGATGATTTTTTTGTTCTATTTCTTTAAAATATGCTGACGAGATTTTGATGGGGATTGCATTGAATCTGTATAATGCTTTAGGTAATATGGTCGTTTTAACTATGTTGATTCTTCCAATCCAAGAACACAGAATATCTTTCCATTTCCTTCTTTGATTTCTTTTAATAGGATCTTGTAGTTTTCGTTATATAGGTCCTTCACATGTTTCGTAAAATTTATTCCTAGGTATTTTATTCTTTATGTTGCAATTGCAAAAGGAATTATTTTTTCCACTTCTTTTTCTGACACTTCATTATGAGAGTATAGGAATGCTATGGATTTTTGAATGTTGATTTTGTATCCAGAGACTTTACTGTATTTGCTTATTGTTTCTAGTAGTATTCTTGTGGAGGCTTTAGGGTTGTCTATTAAGAGAGCCATGTCATCCACAAATATTGACAGTTTGACTTCTTCACTACCACTTTGGATGCCTTTTATATCTTTCTCTTGTCTGACTGCACTCGCTAGGACTTCGAATGTTATGTTGAATAACAGTGGCGATAGTGGACAGCCTTGCCTTGTTCCTGATCTTAGAGGAAAAGTTTTTAGTTTTTCACCATGAAGTATAGTGTTGGCTGAGGGTTTGTCACTGATGGCCTTTATTATGTTAAAGTACTTTCCTTCTATACTAATTTTATTAAGCGTTTTGATCGTAAATGGATGCTGTATCTTGTTGAAGGCTTTTTCTACATCTATTGACATGATCATATGATTCTTATTTTTTAATTTTTTAATGTGGTGTATCACATTAATTGATTTGTATATGTTGAACATACTGTGACCCTGGGATGAAACCCACTCGATCATGGTATATAATCTTTTTAATATGTTGCTGTATTCGGTTCTCTAGTATCTTATTTAGGATTTTTGCATCTGTGTTGATGAGAGATATTGGTTTGTAGTTTTCTTTTTTTGTGTGTGTTATTGTTACCAGGTTTTGGTATCAGAGTAATATAGGACTTTTAAATGACTTAGGAAGTTTTGCCTCCCATTCGATTGTTTGGAAGAGTTTGAGGAGAATAGGTATTAAATCTTTGAATATTCTGCTACAGTTCTCTGGTGAAGCCATCTGGTCCTGGACTTTTACTTTTTGGTAGGTTTTTGATGATTGTTTCAATTCCTATATTGCTGACTGGTCTATTAAGATTTTCCAGATCTTCTTGATTCATTCTAGGAAGGTTGTATTTTTCTAAATACTGGTCTGTTTCTTCCAGGTTATTAAATTTGGTGTTATATACTTTTTGATAGTGTTCTTGCATGATCCGTTTTATTTCTAAGATGTCAGTCATAATTTCCCCTCTTTCTTCTTTGATTTTGTTTATTTGTATTCTTTCTCTTTTTTCTTTAGTGAGTCTAGACAAGTTTGCCAATTTTATTAACCTTTTCAAAGAACCAGCTCTTCGTTGTATTTATTTTTACTATTTTTTTATTTTCAATTTCATTTATTTGTGTTCTCATTTTGATTATTTCTTTCTTTATGCTGACTTTAGGCCTTATTTCTTCTTCCTTTTCTACTTATTTAAGATCAAACATTCAGTTGTTTATTTGGGCTCATTCTTGTTTTTGTATATAGGCCTCTAATGATATGAACTTTCCTCTTATGACCACTTTTGCTAGCCCCAAAGGTTTTAATATGTTATACTCTCATTATCATTCATTTCTATCTCTTGATCCCTCTTTTTATTTTTTCTCTGACTCAGTTATTCTTCAGTAGCATGTTGTTTAATCTACATGTATTTGTGTTTCTTCCTGATTTCTTTTTGCAGTTGATTTCTAGTTTCAAAGCAGTATGACCAGAGAATATGGTTGATATGATTTCAATCCTCTTATATTTGTTGAGGCTATCTCTGTGTCTGAGTATTTTGTTGTTTTTTGAGAATGTTCCATGTGCACTAGAGAAGAATGTATAAGCAGCTGTTTTGGGATGGAAGGCTCTGTAATGTCAAATATGTCCAGCTGGTCTAATGTGTCATTTAAGGATGTTATTTTCTTATTGATTTTCAGTTTGGGTGATCTGTCCATATCCGACAGTGGGGTATTTAGGTCTCCTACTATGATAGTGTTTTGGTCTGTTTCTCCCTTTAGTTCTGTTAGTAATTGCTTTATATATATTCGGGGCTCCCTGATTGGGACCATAAATATTAATAAGTGTTATGTCTTCTTGGTGCATGATTCCCTTTATCGTTACGAAGTATCCTTCTTTACATTTTTTATTTTGAAGTCTATTTCATCCGATATTAGTACTGTTACTCTCACTTTTCTCTGAATGCCATTTGCTTGGAATATCATTTTCCATTCGTTCACTTTGAGTTTATATTTGTCTTTGGAGCTGAGATGTGTCTCTTGGAGATAGAATATAGTTGGATTTTGTTTTTTTTGATCCATTCTGCAACTCTGTGCCTTTTTATTGGTGAGTTCAGTCCATTTACATTTAGTGTGATTATTGAAATATGAGGTTTTCTTGTAGCCATTTTATCTTTTGCTTTCTGATAGCTCAGTGTTTCCATTGCTTCCATGTCCTTGTATTTCAGTTTTCTTTATTTTGGTTGGCTTTTGTCGGTTTTGCCTCCAATTCTTGTTTTATGATATATACTTCAGTTTGGACTCTATGGTATGTGGTTACCATTATAAATATGAAAAAGATAGTTATACACACACACACACACACACACACACACACACACACACACTCATTCATTTTCTTCTATATGTGCCTTATCTCCTTTCCCCTTTGTGAATTTGGACCTTTGAATCCTCCCCTTTTCAGTCATTGTTATCTCAATTTGTTTCTATGTATGCTGCACATTCATTACTATCTTGCTATAGCAATTATCTTGTTATTATTTAAGCATATAATGCCTTGTTCTTAGTAATGGTTGCACTCCTCTGCTTCTCTTTGCCTGATAGTCATTTTACTCCTAATTATGTAGTTTTTCGTTGTTGTTATTTTGTTTTAGGTGCGCTGACCCCTTTCAGAATTTCCTGTAGTGCAGGCCTTGTAGTGGAGAATTCCCTCAATTTTTGTGCGTCTGAAAAGGTCTTAATTTCTCCTTCATATCTAAAGGAGTACTTAGGTGGATACATTATTCTATGCTGATAATTCCTTTCACTAAATAGTTTAAATATTTGATTCCATTCCTTTCTGGCTTGTGTGGTCTGCTCTGAGAAGTCTATGATAATCTAATGGGTTACCATTTTCTTCTTTCTTGCTGCCCTGGGAATTCTACCTTTGTCATTAATTTTTGATAACTTTAATACAGTGTGTCTTGGTGAAGGCCTTTTTGGGTTGAGATAATTGGGTGTTCCGTTGACTTCTTGAATTCCAAGTTCCAGCTCATTCCTTAGATTTGGGAAATTCTCTTTCACTATTTGTCTGAACATGCTTTCTTGTCCCTGCTCCTTTTCCTCGCTTTCAGTAATGCTCATTATTTTTATGTTTCCTCTCCTGATGGTATCAGCTATTTCTTGTATTTCTCTTTCAATATTTTTCATTCTTCAGTTTCTCTCTTCTTCTTTCTGATTTATTTCTAGATTTCTGTCTTTGATATCACCGATCCTTTCCTCCATTTGTTCGACATTATTTCCCAAGCTAGCTATTTCATTTTTCAACTCTTGCAGTGTGTTTTTTATCTCCAGTAGTTCTATTTGGTTCTTTTTAAAGGTTTCAGTATCCTTGCTCTGCTCTTCTAGCTGTTTTCTCAGTTTTTGAAATTGTTGATAGGACTCGTTTTGGAACTCACTGAGTTTTTTCAGAAGTACCATCCTGAATTCTCTGTTACTTAAGTCACATATTTCTATGTTTATAAGGTCATTTTCTGGAGAATTTTCTCTTTCTTTCTTAGATGCATTGTTACCTTGGTTGTTCATGGTGTTTAATAGACTTTTTCTCTGCCTGGGCATTAATGGAAGTGTATTCTGTTGTTTTTCCAGAAAGAAGCTTTATTATATAAAGGTCTCTCTTTAGCCTGCTGCAAAGAAGGCGCTTTTCTTTTGGTTTCCAGTAGGTGGCATCTAAGCCTCTTGGATCCCTCCTTTATATAAAACCTAAGGTCTTTTATTTTGTTGTAGATTTTAATCACACTTGCTACTCTCAGTTTCAGTTCCTGTCAGTGTTAGAAACAGTTTAGGTAGTGTTTGCTCAGATTCTCCTGGGGCTGTGTGGTGATTGATCTCGGAGGATATGGGGGTAGGGGCCCTCAGGGTTGGAGGTTGGGGGCTCTAGCTCAGCCTTGGTTTTGCAACTGGGGCCTCTAAAAATCAACTGTTGTTACTCTCCTGACCTGTCCCGCTTCTCTGTTTTCTGCCCTGATGACAGCCCTGCTGCCTGTTGCGTAGAAAAGTCCCCGCACTTCCAGGCAGGGCTGTTTAGGGAAGTCGCCGCACCTTCACCTCTCTCCCTCATCCTGCAAAGAACTCCGGAGGCTGCTAGAGGCAGCTTCTTTATTTGTCCCAGTCCACTGCATGACGCCTGAGTTTCTGACTCGCAGTAGCTCTTATGCACAGATCCCACACTCAGATGTGCTGGTGTGCAGTTGGGTGTTTTTTGTTCAGTTATAGATGATCAATCAGTTTATAGTTTTGTCAAAAGGAGAGTTCTGTGGACATCTCTCACTGTGCCATGTTTTCCCAGAATCTATTTAAGGATTTAAGAGAAGACCAAATGATTTATTCCTAGAGTTTGTATGTTAGAGAGTGAAGGAAGAATGGTGAGAGGCAAAAAGAAACAGGGCCCATGTTCAAGACTTTGTAAGCCATGATAAGAATTCTTTCTTTATTCTAAGATAGAGGGATATTAATGAAGGAACTAATCTATTTAGATTTATGGTTTTGGTTGATGTATAGATAATGATGGGAATAGAGTACACGGGGAATCCTAATACTATTTGTATTAGGATTCTCTAGTGAAACAAAATGAATAGGAGAGAGAGGCAGGAAGGGGGAGCAGGAAGGGGTGGGGCCTGGGGGGAGAGGGAAATTGATTGATTGATTGATTAATTGATTGATTTTAGGGAATTGGCTTAGACAGTTGTGGGAGCTGGCAATTCCAAAATCCAAAGGCAGTTCAGCAGAATGAAAATTGAAGTAAGAATTGGTATTGCAGTGTTGACCTCTAAGACTGCCAAGAGACAGAATCTTTTTCAGGAGACTTCAGTGTTTTTCCTTAAGAGTTTCAACAGATTTAATGAGGGCCACTCACATTGTGGAGAGTCCTCCCCTTTACTCAAAGCTGATTTTAATGTTAATCATCGCTGAAAAATACCCACACAGCAAAATCTACACTGGTGTTTGACCAAACAGCCAGTCACTATAGTCTAGCTAGCCAACTTCACACATAAAATTTGCTATCACGAGTACTACTGCAGTGTAAATGTATGAGGTAGTAGCTTGAAATAGAATGGCTGACAATTAAAATGAAGGCAAGTAGAGAATAAATATTGGACTCAGAATGTACAGAACCTTATTTTATGTTGACATGTGAAAGGGATGAAAGAAATTACTCTCAAGATTCTGAATCAATAAATTGAGTAATGGTATCTTTTACTGGAATTGAAACATTGGAGGAAAGGAAGGTGGGAGTTGAAAGAGGTAATTAGTTTAATTTTAAGCAATTTATGATAGAAATTCAATAGACAAAAAATACTTTTATCTAAAACACTAAATAGAAGATAGGGAAAGAGACATAAATGTGGTAGTTGTCAGTGTACAGAGATAAATTCAACTTCAAAGGGGAAACACAGTCTTGTTCCCTCAAACTTGCTCAAAAGAATATGAACCTGACCATGAACCAGTCACTCCAAGAGCTTGTTGGCTCAGTCTCTGAGGATATCAGAACCCTGCTTATTCCCATGGAGAAGTCACTGTTTTGACCTGACAGAAGAATTCACAGGTTAGTCAGGGGCATCTAATCCTGTTCTTTAATGTAGTCCTCTATAACTAGACTGGAGCCAGAGATATTAGGCACACAGTTCAGAGTTTATGGGCTCACAAAGCCAACCCCAGCAGATAACCTTCTTGAAAGAAGAATGTCTTCAGTAATGTTAGTGTCTGGTTCTTATGGGTCATTTCTGCTCAGAATGTATTGTTGTAACTATAATTATGATGTTCATTTTAGGATAAGCTGCTGCTGTTGAAAGTAGCTGAATTATTAAAGTTTGCAGGTACAATGACTTAACTTATAATACAGAACAACTTTTGAAAAAATAAAATGGTAAGTAAATTTTCAGCAGATTAAGTATTTTTATGTTAAGTAATTTGTGTTTCTAATTATAAACTTATGTTAATTTTATTAGCAGTAACTGACGATGGGCCTCTGATTTACTATTTGATATCAGAAAATTCATCCCCTACCGCTGCTTAAAAGCTCCACACTGGTTAATTACTGATATATTTTGACCACAGGCAATTTTATTTTATTATTATATTTATGATATAGTATAGTATCATATCAATTTCTAAAAAATAATAGGCTTCACTAAGAAAATACTTTTTTGCCAAGCACTCGCTTCAGAGCCCCCTTAATCTCATTGTTCCTGAGGCTGTAGATGATGGGGTTCAGCATGGGAATTACCACCATGTAGAACACAGACACCACCTTGTTTTGGTCAGTTGAGTAACTGGACTTGGGCATCATGTAAATGAGTACAATGGTCCCATAGTACAGAGTGACTGCTGTGAGGTGGGCACTGCAGGTGGAGAAGGCCTTGTGATAACCCTCATTGGAGTGCATCTTCAGGATGGTGGTGAGGATGTAGATGTAGGAGGTGGCTATGACAAACGCTGTGACCACAATGAGGGTTCCAGCTGTAAATGAGGGGAGAACTGTGGGGATACTGCTATCAGAACAGGAGAGTTCAAGTAAAGGAGCAAAATCACAGAAAAAATGATTGACTCGATTTGGCCCACAGAAGATTAAAAAATAGAAGGAAATAGTAAAAGAGGAAGCATTAATAAAACCACCTACATAAGCCACTATGAGGAACTGAACACACACTTGTGTGGACATTTTAGTGGAATAAAGCAGTGGGTTGCAGATTGCCACAAAGCGATCATATGCCATGATAGCCAGCAGGAAGCACTCAACTGCCCCAAAGAATGCAGCTGAACCCAGCTGGATGCCACATCCATGATAGGAGATTGTATTTCTCTCTACCAGAAAGTTTTTAAGCATATTGGGTGTGACAGAAGTTGAAAGGCATATGTCCACAAAAGCCAAGTGGCTCAGAAAGAAATACATAGGATGATGGAGCTGAGAAGAGATTCTGATAAGAATGATTGTACTGAGATTGCCAGATATGGTCACCAGGTAGATACATAGGATGATCATAAAGAGTATGACTTGAAGGATTAGGTTGTCAGTTAAGCCAAGTAAAGTGAAACCTTTTACTGCTGTGTGGTTCCCATTCCTCAGGGAATCCATGAGGTAGCTGCTACCAGAGAACCTGTGGTGAAACATTACATGAAAGAAGTTGTAAATTTGATGTTTTAATTTTTCTTAATACACATGGAGGTTATTATAAACAAAATAATTATTCAAGCTAAGTATAAATTTTTTTCACTTTATAGCCCAGAGTTTATATTTATGGATAATGAGTCTTGTATATTTTTTAAATTGCTTTTGGCAGAAGCACTAGAGGACATGCTTCAAATAATGAAGATCTTTTTCTCTTTATATTATCAATTTATAAAATATACTTGAAGTGGCTTTAAATCTAAACATTAAAAACATATAATTTATGAGAATACGAAATTGGAATGGACACAATAACAGAAAATATAAATGTATAAATTTTGTATTATATAACAGATAGTTGAGTAATATCTAACAATTATTGAAACTTTACTAAATAGTAAGCACAGGGTTAAGAATTTTAGACATATTGTTCTGTATTAATATCCATGAAATAATATTGAGGCCTTCAGATGAAGAAACTAATTTGACATTGTTAAGAAATTTACCTAAATTTACATAGCAAGTGGTACAATCAAGTTCTGAATTTCAGAAAGTTTGACTTCATTTCATTTTTTAAAATAACTATATTATAAATGAAATTAAATAATACTCTTGATGAAGTTGAGTCTCTCAGAAATGGATGGATAACAAATTACCTAGTGTATAAAAGAAGAGCCTTATTAGAAAGTTTATAATTTCCATCAGTAAAACAAGATCATTTTTTTAAAAGAAGAAATACAATTTTCTTAGTAGGATAAAGAAGAAATAGGAATTTCAATTGAGATTATGAATAAAGATACCTATTGTAAATTTACTATATATATTTAACATTTACAATTAAAATACTGTTTTATTAAGTAGTCTGATCTGTAAACCTAAATAAAACATTCTATGTTTAATACTTAGAACATTATTAAAGTATAGTTATTCAAACAATTCAAATCATTTGCTAATGTAACAATATTTTATAATTGGAGTGTTATAGAATGAAATAATTTTAGTTTCTACATAAAACACAGCTGAATAAAGTTACAACCTTAAAATGTTCAAAACTTGACCCAGCTCATGGCCAGGTTGAACCTCATCTCCACGTCTTCTGGCTATATATTCTCATCTTTGTCAAAAGTATTTGGTTTGCCTGCAAGCTCAGCATGCAAAGCAGTATATCCAAAATAAGTCTCCAAGGCATCACAAAGCTAATGAATTTATTAGCATTATGGTTGAGTGACAAGTTTAGATAGTCTGAAAGACCATGTGAGTTTCTGGCCTTATGGATGGACAAATACAGAACCCTGAAACCTTAAATTATGCCTATTTATCCTAGTAAATAGACTGTAGAAACTTAGATTAATTCCACTGAGATTACTTGCTATATGACTGTTGGATTCTTTTGTCGTTTTTCCACTATAGCTTATGAGGACACTACAGTTATAAAGAACACATTATTTTCAAATGGTAAGAAATCATTACATCAGATTACTCACAAAAGCCAAAATCTTACCCCTTGAAAATAAGAATTCATTCATCTTACAGCAATAAATTCAAAGTCATTGTTGTTATATAGTTTCCATGCTGTCTTTCATTATTGTTACTTTGGGGGATAAATCTCTGAAGAGTCTAGGGAGTCAAATGTGAATTCACAAGCACCAGAGGTCATTATCACATTCCCAGGTGAGTATTGAGCAGTTCACCTCACACAAACACAACAAATCTTTCAGGGTTCTGTCAATTTTGAACTACTCATTTTTTCTTAATATCTAGATTTTGATGCCTTTTTAATAATTATTGGTAATATAAATAATAACTTATAAGTAAATATTAGTTCTGTTTGTTTTGAAATTTCAGTATAAGTAATACTACATTTCAACTATAAAATAGTAACTTTAGCTTTATTTAACGTGTTCATTTTACAAGTGTTTATAGTGATTTATGGAAAACATTCCTTTCAGTGCCTTAGGGTGCAAGGAGTGGAATGTCACATAAAGTTAAATTTTATTTTGTTTATTTGTTATTAAAAATTATGGGAGTATCATTGATGAACAAAATCACATAAGTTTCAAGTGTATCATTCAACAGTAAGTCATATATATTGCATTGTATGTTCACCACCCAGAGTTAGATTTCCTTTTGTCACCAAATATTTGACCTCTTTTACCCCATCTACCTCTCCCTTTCCCCCTTCCCTCTGGAAACTACTAATCCACTGTCCATGTCAATGAATCTTTGTTGGTTAATCATGTTTGTTTGTTGCTTTCAGTTTTATATCCCACATGTGAATGACATCATGTGGTTTTCAACTTTTTGTCTGACTTATTTTGCTTAGCATGATTATCTCAAGGTCCATCCTTTTTCTTGCAAATGGCAGCATTACACCTTTTTTATGGCTAATATTCCATTTTATATGTATACCACATCTTATTTATCCAGTCATCTATCATAGGACATGGCAGTTGCTTCCATATCTTGGACACCATGAGTAATGCTGCTATGAACTTCGGGGTACCTATACCTTTGTGGATAAATGTTTTTTTGGGTAAATACCCAGTAGAGGGTTTGATGGATCATATGGTAGATCAATTCTTAGTTTTTTGAGGAACCTCCATACCGTTTTCCATAGTGGCTGTATCAATTTGCATTCCCACCAGCAGTGTACGACGGTTCCTTTTCCCCTACAATCTCTCCAACACTTTTTACTTGTCCTGTAGGTGATAATCATTCTAACAGGTATGAATCAAATTGTTACTCTTTGCAAATGACATGATTCTCTATATAGAAAACCCAAGGACTCCACTAAAACACCATTAGAAACAAACAAGTACAGTAAAGTTTCAGGATCCAAAACAATGTTCAAAAATCCATAGTGTTCCTATACTCTAATAATAAATTTTTAGAAAAGAAATGAAAAAAATTCCTTTTACAATCACTACAAAAATAATATAATACCTAGGAATAAATTTAATGGAATATGTGAAGGACCTATATACTGAAAACTATAAGACACTGTAAAAAGAAATTGAAGAAGATACAAAGAAGTGGAAAGATATTCCATGTCTTGGATTGGGAGAATCAACACAGTTTAAATTACCTTATTACCTTAAGAATATACGGATCTGTCTCACCTTGCCAATGGGCCCCTTGATGGATATTCCACTAATAATAGTAACCAACTTGCATTTGGACTTTCCTCTTTGCCAAGTACTGTTCTTAATGCATTTACATTTATTTTCTCATTTAATCACTGCAATGCTTTGGTGAGCGAAGTACTGCAATTATCCTAATTTCACAGAAAGTGGACTGAGGCTTATTCTACTTGTTCAGTGTAATCAACTGGTATAATTCAATCCTGGTTTAAAATTCAGTTCAGACTGAGTGCTAGAATGTGTATACTAACTACTACTGTCTTCTAGTCAACATTAAGACTCTAAGTGCCTAAGTGATCACCACTGGTTCCCGACTAGTCCCTGATTTACTGTCTTTTCTCCCCACCCTCTACACTCTACTTAATTCCCTAAAGTTGGCTAGACCTACATTATGGTCCTGAGCACAAGGTCAGTACTCAGGATCCTAACTTACTCCCATGTGCCCACCAATGATCAGCTCCTGTTGATCTTATCTCCTGATTTCCATCACGTGTCCACTTCTTTCCACTTGACACTGAAATCACTGTCTACTTGATTTTCCTGTATGCATATTTGGCCTTTCCCAAAACAGCCAAAGTGAGTTTTTATTAAAATAACTTAATATTACTAATTTTTAATGCTATCAGTTACATATACTTGGTTAAAATGTCTCAGAAGATAGCTGTTTTCCATGTTCCTTTCCTTTGAAAATCCAAAGTACGACTCCCTGCAGGTAACTGCTTTTGATTCTAAACTATTTTGTGAATGGGATTCCTCAGTATCTGTAAATAATATGCTTTAGTAAAGAACAATTATATTTTCCATCTGTGATCCTGCTAGTTTCCCTTTTTATTTAATTTCAATATAATTGATACAAGGAGAAAATCAGTGGATTTCACACTGTAAGAGGATCATTATGCATACTATTTGTAGAATTTACATAACATGGCCAGAACAAAATAATAGGTTAAATGTCAAAAAGAATAAATTTTAATTCAATATTCCATTGCAAAGATGAAATAAAAAATAATTTCTCACAGTTAACGTGCAAAAGAATGTTTTAGTACCAAGCTTTGAAAGATGTCACAATAAACAAGTAGAGTTAAAGTGGAATCTTATATACAAAGTTACTATAAATAAGTTATTCAACATTATTTTAGCTAAGTAGAGAATGAAAATAAATCTTACTCCTTGATAAACCATCTTTTAAATTAATGATCATATTTTGAACATTTTTTTCATATCCATATAACAGATTAAAAAATAGCTCAATTTGTTGTCATCTCAAATTCTATCTTACCTAAAAAATCAGTTTATCTTTTAAGTTTCCAGCTATTCCTCTGGTTATACCTTTAGTGTTAATCTGGGCTCAGTTAAATAACTTGGAGTGCAAAATTTGTGTTTCTAAACCTTATTCCAGTTTTAATTGATTCCAAATTTTTATATATTCACCTACTGACGTTCTGCACACCTCCCCATTCACATCAATATACACAAAAATAGGTACACATTTAAATAACTTCACTCCTTCCATCCTTTCAATATAATTGTTTTTTGATGTTCTAATCTGTTAAACTTTGGAATTTTATGTAATACACTGTTGCAGAAATGTTGCAAAAATAAGACCTGCGAGAAACCAAGCAGCACTTGAAGAGTTGGAGAACTCAGGTTTATTATGCCAGCAGTCCCAGAGGAGATAGGGCTCTGAAGATCTGGGCCAGGAGCTCCATTGCAACTTTGCTTATATAGGGCTTATTTGGCATGGGCCAATTGGTTAATTTATCCTCAGACTATTACAGATCTCGGGAGTTGCTATGGGTTGCAGGCAGTTACAAAGAGTTACAAAGTGGGGGATTGCTATGGAGTACAGCCAGGGACATTCATTGCAAAGCATGGGAAATGCTGTGAGTTACAGGCAGTTACATTTGTTTAGACAGAACAAGCAAAAAGGAGGATGAGTCTTTAGTTAATTACCAGGTCACCCTGTCATACAACCTATGCAAAAAGCATATCTACAGAAGCAGAACAAAGAGCTGATTATAAGGTTAGCCTTTTGAGTGAAAATTCCTCTACAATACATTTCACATTTATTTTACTTTAATTGTAGAAAATATCTTATAACCCCTATTTCATAAGGAACAGGATATCTGTATACCTAGTCTTCTCTTCAACTCTCTTACCAAAATTTCCTTCCTTATTTTAGTCACCTTACCTTAAGACAGTGTTCTGTAATTAGAATAAAGATTTATAAATTTTATATGCTGACTACAAAATATTAAAGATTTGCGCTGTTATGACTATTTAAATTATATTCGCTGGAGAACTAGGATTTTTTTCTTAAATTGCACCTTTATTTGCTTTTCTCTTTTTTCCCTGTCCTGCTTCCCTGCTTCCTTACCAGGTTCTCCTGGGAGCATCTTCTAAATAAATCGCTTTAAAACACCTTCTCAGGATCTGTTTCTCGAGAAACTAACCTAAGATCACACTGATGAAGGACACAAAAGTCAGAATTTGCTAAATGTGATTTCACCCACCCCACCCTCCAAAAAAGGGAAACCAAAATTGGTCCAACAATATTTAAATAATTATTCAATTCAGAGAATGTTAGGGCATTTGTATGGGGGAATGGTAAAAACAATTTCTAGAGCTGACTTATTTATAGAGTGAATTGTAGGTGTATCATTATTCTTCTCATTATAGGATAAGGTGTGGGCAGGGGTTGCAGTACAATTCTAACATTTACATCACATACTCTTGCCCCAATTATGATTTTAAGGGCATATAAAGTGAGTGGTTATAGCTCACAATGTCACTTTGCTGCTTGCAGACATAACCATTAATGTCTCCACTTAATGTCCTATTCCAATTCTGAAGCCTAAGACCTTCTGGGAAGTTACTAGAAACCTGATCAGTTCACATCCAAACTCATACCAGATGTGGCGAGTAGTTAAAGCTCCTGGGGAAACCCTGAGTCAACGGAGGCTGGAATTCAGTGCATAAATATTTTTCCTCCT